>CAXKWD010000008.1:5673370-6873370 GCA_964059195.1 Ectobius pallidus | reverse complement strand
GAACATTGCAAATCAAACGTCACAGTGATTGGAAATCTTAGAACTGAGTGCATCAGTGGAACAACTAGGAAAAGCCTGTTTTGAGCAGGCCACGATTTTTTTATGTTGTACTTTCTCCTAATTGATATTATATCCTTGATACCCTTTTGCCCAACCAAACTGTAATCTGGTATCTTGTAGATTTCAGTAATGTTGTTATAGTTTTGCTAACACTCTTCCCCACTATTACCAGAATATGATCATGATGATAATGATGATGAGTGTGCTGCCCGAAGCCTTGGGATGATGACCACTACTCATCCGAGGTGATTCAGGTAAGGGTTATATCGCGGAGATTTGCCATTGCCTCTCGAGGGATGAGAATGAAGGGAGACAACACCCAGTCCTGAACCCAGGAAGGAAAATTTCCACTCTTGAAACATCCCCACAACCGGCCGGATAGAAGGCAGTCAAGCTACCAACTCAGCTATGGCGGTGGACATTGGAATAATGCATTACTTTTATTTCCTGAATAGTATATTAGTCTGAAACTTATAATGATAATAATAATAATAATAATAATAATAATAATAATAATAATAATAATAAATAATAATTAAAGAATCGCGCACAATGTGCATTATCTTAACCTAAGACTTAACCTACTAACAAACACCCAGTCCTGAACCTGGGAAAGGGATTTTTCACTACTGAAAAATCCCCGACCCGGCCGGGAATCGAACCCGGGCCGCCGGAGTGGAAGGCAGGCGCGCTACCGACTCACCCACGGCGACGGACAATAATAATAATAATAATAATAATAAATAATAATAATAATAATAATAATAATAATAATAATAATAATAATAATAATAATAATAATAATAATAATAATAATAATAGTTTGATTTAATAATACTTTTAAGTATAAACTTGTGCTATAAGCAGATTTCATCAGTATGATGGTGGAATTTCAAAGACCCCATGTGTCAATTGAGGGGAGGCTCGTTTGAAGTTTAGAAAGTTTTTCGCTTTGTACATAATAGTCTTACTTACTTAGTCAGTGGCAACAGACAATTCCTCAGCAAGCTAAAGGAATATTATCTATTTTATGGAACCCGAAGGTTCATTTCTGCGCTTACCTGAGCCCGCCATTCAACCGTATTCTGTGCTAACTCCATCCAACCATCCCTCTCAAATCCCACTTCTCTTAAATCTATCCTAATATTGTCCTCCCACCTGCGTCTAGGTCTTCAATTTTGAAAATCCGTTAATGCGTTTAAAAGAGAAAATGACTGCAGCACACAAGATTTATATAAGCTGTGCGCCCACAAAGCAATTGCCTTCGTAGGGGCACGCGTACCACTGTGTGAGAAACACCGCAGGACACGGATTTCTCCTGGAGGCTGTCCACCTGTTTCTCCCTTCCTTGCATGTCGTGACTGTAATGGGCCGTGCGAAGGGACGGAGGAATCCAGACGAAACACAGTCGTGGGCGGTGGAGCTGGACTCAGGGTCGTCCCTGCTTGCGATGCTCACATCGGCTCTACCTTATCTCATCTCAGCTTTCAACAAAGTATTATTAGCGAAAGGATAGTTATCTGTTTCTTAAATCAATACTTGTTAAGTGCCAGAATGGTTCTAAGCTACTTATTTATTCACTCAATGCTATTTTTGGTACCGGTAATTTGAAAGCCGTGACGGCCACGTTCTGTAACTGACACGTCACTATAGACATGAAAATCCAACACAGTGGAACAATATACAAACAACCATTCAAGACAACACCAGTGACGTAGCCAGAAAATAATTTTAAGGGTGTTCGAAAGTGCCGGAGGGTTTGGGGGATATTCCATACCCGCCCCCCCCCCCCAAGGAAGGGCTGCCACAACCGAAATTGTTTTAAAAATTGAACTTACCTACATTGAATATTATCAGAACTCTAAACAAGAATAAATAGATAGATCTGGTTATAATTTTAATTTGGATACAGAAAGACGGTTTTTCCATTTAACCGTATATACCAATTAACTAATTACAAGTCTATAATTGAGTCAACAACATAAATGTAGAGTAGACACATCTGAAGAATAAACTAGTATTTTCATATAAATTTTTGGGTAATTTTTGTTTAGTCATTTGTTTTTCAGTCATTAGTAGACTTCGGACTTTTAGGTCGCTAAAAATGCTGTTTTAGGTACCTAAAATAGGCTCTAAAAATTGAAAAATAGATTCTAAAAATCGTAAAATAGTCTCTTATAAAATCGTTAAGTTACCAATTTTGTGAAATATTTCAATTGCAATGCAGAATATTATATTTATTGAAGTCACCATTAATCAATAATCATGATAAAACACAGATATAGGCCTATGGTACACAGAATTATATAGACCTATTACTAGGGCCTGTATTACTAACATAACAGTGAAAACCTAATCCCTGCGCTCAGAAGCTACGCACGCTAGCATATTCAACCCCTTGTACCCCTCAGTGATTCAGGGAAGTACTTTTTTTTATTATTTTTAATTTTTTTTTATTAGATGTGGGAGTCGGGAGAAAAACACTACATTTTGTTTGGAATTCCAAGGAATTTATCTACTGGAGACGAAACATTCCTTACTATTTAACCACGTCATAAATGTGTCATACACTGCACATTACGAGCTAAAAATGTAATACGAACTGAAAATAAATGCTAGAATTTATAACAAAAAATATCTTATTTTGAACTTTAGAGGAAAAACAACCAAAAAGGCAATATTAGGCTCTAACGTAAAAATAGGTTGTTTTAGGTCCTATAAAAGTATTATTTTTAGGCATAGTCACTTATGAAACATGCATATACAAGTTTTCGTCCATATATCACTTTAGGATTAAAATAGGTTTTTACCTAAAATCCGAAGTCTAGTCATTAGTAATGCTAATTTTTAAAGTATTTTTAGGTAATCAAAATTCGGGCCCTGATTAGGCCTATTACTGTTTATATGAAAAGTTAAGTAACACACGGAATAGTGGAAATAATTGGCGTACCTTTCAAGATCAGTATTTTATTATTAAATAAAATAACTAAATGTTTGATAAGATGGCGCTTAAATAACAAATAGAATTTTAAGTTCGATTTCGGGGGGGGGGGGTCCGGACCCCCTAGAACCCCCATCCCTACGCAATTGGACAACACAAGCATCTTTAAAAAATTACAATAATTCAGGTGGGAATTTATTCTATTAAGTCGTTAAATATCCGAGGATTCCTCGACCTATGATGATAGGCCTACTCTGTGATTATTACAAGAATCTTTGACATTCAGGTGGAGATGATATAGACAACAGTGTACGATCAAACCGCTTCAATCAGGTAATTTCAAATTACTTAATAGCTTAGTGAGTTTTTGGGGGAACTTCATCCAGTCCCGATCATTTCCCAATACCAGTCACTATCAATTTATGGTAGTCCTCGCTAGATGTCAGATGCTTACTACGTCTTTACTTAGGCCTACTACCTGCTAAAGGGCGTAAATCTTTAATATTTTGGCATAGTTCTGTAAAATCAGTAAGAAGCTACTGTTGAATGGAGTTAATATTTGTGAATTTTGTCCACTGCTACTAATTTTACGTTCTCTGTATTACTATCCGTGGTAAATTGATTCAAATACTTAATAATGACACAATTGAAATACATTTTATTATATAATTCATGCATTTATCAAGATGTCGCTTTTGCCCAGTGTCGGACAGTAGTTTTCCCAGTACCGGACAAAAAATACTTTATTTTAAGACTAAAACCATAATTTGTCTGCTTCTTAAACTACTCTGTGGATCAATTTCCTGAACACCGTCATCCCCAATACCAACTCTAAAGAGGAAAAGCACTTCTGAACTTGCATCTCCTTCTGATCACACAGGCCTACCTTCTTTCAGAGTTGATAGGCTTATGTCGTTCACTTCAAAAGAATAGATGAGGGAAAGACGAAGTGAAGAGAAAATATTTTGCGGCTATGCTGATAGAAGCTGCAACTGTGATAGATGAGATGGTGCCAAGGCGAAAGGAGCTTTCAGCATGGAAAAGAAAACTGAAATTCGATACAAAGAAAAAACAGAACAGAAAAGGAGGATCAGATGAAAGAGTCTATCATCGCCTTGAAACAACCGACGAGGAATGGGTTCAGTGCACATAGAAAATTGTGTTGTCTTATTTGGTCCAAATGTTCAAATACGTTTGATTTAACAGTGTTAATTTTTTTATTTACTATTGTTGTTAACTTTTTCACGTTCACGCAGAAATACGAAATAAAGTTCATCACATCTCATTGAATTGAAAATGTCTGGCATTTAAAAAAATTATGTGATTTTCTGAACCTGTTCGGGACTGGGAAACGGTTTTTGAAAAGGGTAAACTATTTTTTGGGAATTATATATTTTTATTCTTCTTAAAAAAGCATAGATCACATTTTGCTAATTTAAGTTGAATTCAGGCAGGACTATTATAATGGTCTTTTGTGCTTCTCTTAACACTCTTAAGTTTTATCATTGTTCCCTTTTTTTTCTATTTAAAAACCCTAAGTGGCCGGGACTAGGCGAAGTTCCCCTCTTTAAGTTAACAAATCGTTATTAAATAGGTAATATACCGAAAAGTCCGGATTTTATTCTTTATTCCATTCACACGCCGCGTGTTTGATACTATCGTAAAAGGCCCGACATCGCCCAGGTTTTGTATTTTGTAATTTGAAATTAACTTATGAAGGATTTTCGATTTTCAAATTCTAGGTCCTTATTTAGAATTTAAAATGAGGAAGGACGACTTATCACACTCAAACTATTACCTCAGATAACGCTTGATATTGCTTTTTATGGCTCATAGAGGATGTAGAATTTTCCATCCCATCGCTTCTACACACCTAGCCTGGTAGGAGTTGAAATAAGAAGAAAAAGAAAGTCCGGTAACACAAAATTGTATTGCCTTTGCGGAATATTTTATTTCTCACTTTCATAGTGGCTCATAGAGGATGTAGAATTTTCCATCCCATCGCTTCTACACACCAAGCCTGGTAGGAGTTAAAATAAGAAGGAAAAGAAAGTCCGGTAACACAAAATTGTATTGCCTTTGCGGAACATTTTATTTCTCACTCTCATGTTACCATACAGCCGTTTTGGGGATGATTCTACATCAGTGAAGTGAGAAAATGGTATTCTCTTCGTCCAGGGTGGAGAAAGTTATGTAACTGCATCACATTGTGCATTATTTTCGTGGATTTCATTCTTCAATATTTATTTACACCAGCTTCTCTAATTTGTCAAAGTCCCGTATCATTTACTTGCAAAGCTACCTGTGACCACTGCCAACAATACACTGTTGTCATGTGAACTGTACATGGAATGTGATTTGGATTTAATAATTCTGTGTAAAAACGTATTAAGTATCCTAGAAAACATTTGATTTTTTGGCATTTAAAATCAATATTTTTCAAAATCCTTTTTTATTGTACACTTAGGCCTACATCATGAAACGAAGGTACTGTCAAAATTCCAAGTCTCTACCTTTTATTAATTAGGCTCTAAGTTGATTCTCTGTCAGTCTGCCAGGACAAAGCCTCTTAGGCATATGTATATATATATATATATATAGAGAGAGAGAGAGAGAGAGAGAGAGAGAGAGAGAGGGGGGGATTGTCAATAATGTCTAGCATTGCCTCTGATATTGACCAGTCATGATCGTTTATGCTATTTTACTCTTGCAAGGGTCGTAAGGATGCAATTCATCTGATAAAGTCAGCTTGTTACGGATTACGTTGATGTATTAGTATGATTAATATGTCACATGTATTTCTGCCAGTGAACAGAATACAAACACATTATTTTATACAACTTAGCTTTTTTTTTTGAAAATTGGAAGAATATAAATGTGCATTGCATAAAAACACAATTTAGATTCGGTGTTTTTTTCTGTTCTATTTCTCATCACACTGTTGGTAGCATTGGTTACTATCTTGTAACTCATTCGAGTGTTCGTTTATTTAGTATCTCACAGTTGACACAATATTGATTTTAAACGTCAGAAGTAAAGAAGCAATATTATTAGGCTATTTATACAGAATGTTAATGAATAACACCGAAATATTTTACCTGTATAGTAGTAGTAGTAGTAGTAAGGTTTTCAAACTTGGTACGCGAATTTTGTTTTCCAAAACTGTCTATCCTCTGCTTCCTCCTTCAGCATCCAATATTTCCGCTTTTCCCTTAAATCGTCCAACAGCTGAATTCTTCTTCTTCCAAGTCTAGTTGTACCTGTATACAGGGTGTTAATGAATAACACCGAAATATTTTACCTGTGTATAGAGGGGACATAGACAAGCAACTTTTATTAGGAGATTTTTGCTCTATGGATTCAATTCTTCCTGTTATAACATAAAATCTCCCAAGGATATGCACGCCACTGACTTCTAATACTTGAAATGATGGGAAACAAAGGAACAGTAAATATTGTGTAGTGGTCGGGAAAATTGTAAAAAATGACGATTGATATCTTACAATTCTGAGGGGAAAAAAGACAAACGAAACATTTGTGTTAGGTCTGGAATTAGGAATAAAAACATAATGCAGTGGCGGGCAATCATGTGATTAGTCAGTAAATTTTGCAGATTATGAAAATTCTAAATTATGGTATAGCTGTTGATGAATTATTAAGAATCAGGTTTTTATCGATCACTAGGAAGGCATGAAGTCAATTTAATGAAAATTTTAACCCTATTGCGCTCAATTATTGAGTTAAGAGCACCAAATTTTAAGGACTTTAATGCCCTGTAGCATACACATTTTACGTCATAGAGCAAAAATGTCCTAATAAAAGTTACTTGTCTATGTCCCCTCTATACACAGGTAAAATATTTCGGTGTTATTCATTAACACCCTGTATAGAGGGAACATAGACAAGCAGCTTTCATTAGGAGATTTTTGCTCTATGGATTAAATTTTTCCTGTTACAGCATAAAATCTCCCAGGGCATGGCTTCCACTGACTTCTAAAATTTGAAAAAGTGCAAAACAAAGGAACTTCCTTCTTAACATTGAAGATATGAACAAAAAACTAATGCAGTGGCGGCCAGTCATACAATTAGTCTGTAAATTTTGCAGATTATGAAAATTCTAAATTATGATATAGCTGTTGATGAATGATTAGGAATCGGATTTTTATCGATAACTAAGAAGGCATGAAGTCAATTTAATGAAAATGTAAACCCTATTTCGCTTCATTATTGACTTATGAACGCCAAATTGTAATGACTTTAATGCCCTATAGCAGCGTTTCTCAACCTATGGTCCGCGGACCACTGGTGGTCCGCGACGGTCCGCGACGATGGTGCAGATGGTCCGCAGACATAATTAAGATGACTTAATGTATCTGCTGATCTTCGACTAAATTTGAGTAATATTGAGCCAGATATCCAGGTAGGCTACTCTGCAAGAGGTGACAAGCTCAACCGTCTCATTAAAAGTAATGTTATTACTAATAACATAATTCCTAATTATATTATCAAATTAGTAATAAATATAAACTGTCAATAGTTTACTTCAAATTCAATAACTGTGTTTCCATTGAATTAAAAAAAGTATATAGATTTATTTCGTTATAATGACCTATAATAAATACTCCAAATATTAAGAATGTACGCCTACATATAGCCTACTTTTAAAAATGGGATGTAAAATTAGGGGTCCGTAAATTTTTTTTAGACATTTCAGAGGTCCTCGGGTTCAAAAAGGTGTAGAAACGCTGCCCTATAGCATACATAGAGAAAAAATCTCCTAATAAAAGTTGCTTGTCTATGTCCCCTCTATAGATAGATAAAATATTTCTGTGTTATTCATTATCATCCTGTATAATCTGTTACATTTTATTCATCTCACTTGAGATTACGAGTTTCATCAGATATCCCCACGATATCTGAATGTTTATTTACAATCTAACGATAAAGCGATAGAACTCCCCGACAACCCCCCTCCCACGATTGTTTTGATCTTTGTAAAGTTGTGCACAATTTCTTCTGCTTTACCTCCCCCACACATACAGGGGGCACAGATATTAATCACTTATTAATACAGGACCTGTGTGGTCTGCACAGCCAGAAACCAGATCTGCACTTCATTCCAATTAAACTAATTGAGCTAGTAAGTATATTATGAAGCATATTTGGTCTCTAATACTTACTGTTGTAGCGATTCAAATGCCACTCCTGATCACTGTAGCCTACAGCTCAACAATTCTTTATTGCATAATGTAGTCAGAAAACAAATGCGCTCTGGATTTCTGAATATTCATGAAACAATACGCCATAACAGCTATGTTGGTACGCGTACCTCTGGTTGAATACCACTGCACAGGAAATATTAGTTATCACCAGGGGCCGGATTTTGGTGACCTAAAAGTACTTTGAAAAATGACCTATAAAAGACTACAAAAGCACAAAAAGTTACCCAAAAAACTTGAAAATATTACCCAACAATTTGTATGAAAATAATAGTTTATTCGTCAGATTTGAGTCTACTTTACATTATTTTATGTTATTGGCCCAATTTTAAGCTTCCAATTATTAATTGGTATATAGGCCTACGCTTAAATGCAAACGACAAACACATAATTTCTCTATCCAAATTAAATTCTAAGAAGGTTTATTTAGTTATGCTTGTTTAGAGTTCCGATAATGTTCAATATAGGCTAAGTAAATGCCAAAAAATTCTATATACTGTAGGAAACGACACAGTATGACAAAATAGTTACTTTATATTTTATTAATAACACCTAAAAATATGAAATGTGGAAAAAAAAATACCGTAAGCTGGACAAGAAACGACCAAATAATGACATTAATTACTAAAAATTACCTAAAAATTAAAATTGACCAAAAATGACCCTAAAATTACCATTTTTATAATCTAGGAGTCATGATCGGAATATCTTCACTAGTGGGAAACGTCCATGATGTTCCAGTTAAAAGATGCCATGACATCAAAATCCGGGCCCTGGTTATCAGTAGACTTCGGACTTTTAGGTCGCTAAAATGCTGTTTTAGGTACCTAAAATAGGCTCTAAAAATTGGAAAATAGGTTCTAAAAATCTTAAAATAGTCTCTTATAAAATCGTTAAGTTGCCGATTTTCTGAAATATCTCAATTGCAATGCAGAATATTATATTTATTGAAGTCACCATTAATCAATAATCATGATAAAACATAAATATAGGCCTATGTCACACAGAATTATATAGACCTATTACTAGGACCTGTATTTATTTATTTATTTATTTATTTAAGAATGAACATTACAGGTATACACCCAATTACAATGTTCATGACTATACTAGCAATACATCATGTATTTCCAATAACACAATTATGAAATAGGTATAATAAAAAGTAGGAAAGTTAGGATAATGACCAATGTAAGATAAGAAATAAAGAGAATAGGAGAGAGTAAAGAGAATAAGAGAGATAAGAAGAAAGCAAGCATGAAGAATGTAGAGAAAAAAATAAAAACGAAATAAGAGTAAAACAAATAATATAAAACAATGAAAATATGTTAGTTGACAATAGCATATACGGTATTACTATTCACACACAAGATTCCTATGAATTGCCATTTTGGACAAGACCAAACTACCATAACAGTGAAAACCAAATCCCTGCGCCCAGAAGCTACGCATATAATACTAGCATAATCAACCTCTTGAATCCCTCAGTGATTCAGAGAACTACGCTTTGTTTTTTGTTGTTCTTTGTTTTTGTTTTGTATTTTGTTTGTTTGTTTTTTGTTACTGGATGTGGGAGTCGGGAGAAAAACACTACATTTTCTTGGGAATTCCAAGGAATTTTTCTACTGAAGACGAAACATTCCTTACTATTTAAGCACGTCACAAACCTGTCATGTACTGCACATTCCGAGCTACAAATTTAGTACGAACTGAAAATAAATGCTAGAATTTATTACAAAAAATGACTTATTTTGAACTTTACAGGAAAAACAAGCAAAAAAGGCAATATTAGGCTCTAACGTAAAAATAGGCTGTTTTAGGTCCTATAAAAGTATCAGTTTTAGGCATAGTCACTTATGAAACATGCATATACAAGTTTTCGTCCACATATCACTTAAGGATTAAAATAGGTTTTTACCTAAAATCCGAAGTCTAGTTATTAGCTATCAGTATCGATGTTTCAGAACTAAGCGTTGTTGTATGTGTAATAACAATGTCTTTATCGCAACCAAATGGTCATTATATGGTCATTGAAGCAACGGTGAAATAATATACGGCAGGACAAACAGGAACAACCCGAGAAAATCAACCCCATCCCATTTTGCCCGCCACAAATTCCACATGCATCCAACGAGATTCGATCCCGGCTCCAGCAGCGGTTTAACCAATCAGCCATATGGGTGGCTGTGTATAAGTAATCCGAAAATGTAATGGTATTTTAAACTTAGTTCAGTACAGTAATCTTCCAAGCTTGTTGATCACTTTTTCTTGCATGGAAAAGAAATAGTTTTTAATTGCTTAAACAAAGTTGTTATGATTAAAATGTATTAACTGGTTTAAACCTGTCAGGAATAACTAGTTTGAAGAATATTACATTGAGCTCAGTCTGCTTCACCCTTATAGGATGTCACGGGCTTGTTTACTCACTGAAAGAAAAAAAAAAAAACTTCAACGATATTGTGTGAATTTGATACGATAACTCCAAAATTTTCACACAAAAAGTCTCAGAAATTCTCTAAAGCGTATTTACTGTAAACCAGCTACATTTTCCATAAACTAAGGGTTTAACTAAAATTCCTGGGCACGGAGTCCTCCGGGAGGGACTTTAAGGCTGGGGGGCCCGTGTCGTAGATTTACGGCACGTAAAATAACTCCAAGCCTAAATTAGAGCCTCTGGAAAAATTGCTCGGCCCTTTCACGTCCAAATAGTACCTTAGTTTCCGGAGGGGGGTTTGAGAGGCGATGGGCTTACCACCTGTTCCTCTGCCATCTCTTGGAAAATAAGCGTAACAAAATTCAAATAGGTAACAGAAACCTCCACTTGCAGGCCCTTCTCCCCAACATAAGGGATATAGGAAATCAAATACAGAAGGGTTTAACTCTTGACTTTGTGCTCATGGTAATTTAAACTACGGTAAACTACCAGATTGTGAAGCGATAAAATAGCATGAGTAGATAATTGTCATGTGAATGCTTTACTTCAAATGCAAATTTTTTTCTGTACTTCATAAATAATCTACATTCCTATACATTTTACAAATTCGTGTTTTACCCCTTTTGCGATCTGAATCACACATATTAAAAACATAAACGATTTAGTGAAGAAATAAACTTAAATCTAATATTAACTTTGTTAATATTATTAAACCGCCGTGTTTGCATCGCGTTTCTTAATTAGTAACACTTCTATTTTGTAATATAGTAGAGATAATAATTTTACTAGCCCCTGTTATCACTAACGTATTGTCTTTGATAATAGTATTATTTGCAGGGGCGGTCTTCACTATGGGACCGGTGGGGACCGTCCCAAGAAACACGATTTGTAAGTAGTAATGTTAAGAGCAATAATTATTTAATGACCTGTCACGTGACCTTCACATGGGCCTATCAAGTTTCAGAGAAACGTTATTCTTCATAGGGTTCCATAACATCTTACTACTAGGCCTAACTAGCTAACTAACAGATGTTCGGCATTAATTTCAGTTCTTGACCAACTCGATCCAGTTCATATATTTGATACCCATTTCCTTAAGAGGGGACACACAGCTTTCGGTGAAATTCATAGGTGAGAAATAGGTGAGTTTAATTCATTTTTTCTTCAGCAATGAATTGCTCTACAATCTTGCAATCTGACATACTCTTTATTGACTACTTCTACAATTGCACACTATTTTAAAAATTAATTAAACTGTTACAGTTATGGGTAATTATCATAGGTAATCCCACAAGAGTTTACGAGTTTATTGATAGATTCGCGACTGCGCAGCAGGAGCGAATTTATCTTATGAAACTCGTAACCTCGAGTTGGATTTATTAAGACTATTTCACGAATAAAATGTAATAGATTACACGAATAATAATTACTTTCTTCTTGTTAGTTTAAAATGAAATCATTAATACTGTCAGTTGTCAGATCACGGCATACTAAATAAATGAACAGTCTCCATAATGGATTACTAATCAATGCTACCAACGTATATTGACAAAATACCGTAGTGAACCACTACCAACGTATATTGATAAAATGCCGTAGTTAACCTAAAAATCAAGATACGAAATAAAGACACATTTTAATTCAAGAACGTAATTTTAATATATGAGCAATCTGTTGCATTTCAGTTTCTTTAGTCAATTCGTACTTACGTTCCTCACAAAACTTTTGGAACTGAATCCATATGCATTTTCTATTTCTTTCGGTATTTTGTGGCCTAGCTTCCTTTATAATAATGTCAATTTCGTCAACAGATGCATTACCAAACTTGAGGCTGCCATTTCTGTTTTCAATTTAGCGCCGACAATGGATGACGTAATTTAGTATCACTGCATACCGATACTGTTACAGTTCAGTAACGAACAGCGTGTTTTACCCGATAAAATGCTATCCTCGCGATTCCTACAAGAATATTGTAAGATAAACGGCCGTGATTGGTCTATATCCGAGGATTTGCTAAACGTTATTGGTCAATATCAAACACGCGGCATATGAGTGGAATAGTCCTTACAAAATGGCAGCCACGTTTCGTGCACTGAAATGCCGTTTCCCTGATAATTTCCACAAATAACAATTTTTTTAGTAATTCTTTTTTCTATCTTCTTGCAAACATCATATAAACAACATTATTTACAATCTCTGGAATATCTATGGTATAGGTATTTTTAAAAAAAATCACTTTTTTAAATTTTATTTTTCATTAACGTATATTTATTTTAAAAAAAACTATTAATGTTAAATGAGTGTTTGTAGATAATATTGTTCATATGATATTAACAAATACACAGAAAAATAATCACTCAGAAATATTTATATTTGTGGAAGTTATCAAGGAAACTGCATTTCAGTGCAAAAAAAATTTGAAACGATAATTACCCTTAATTGTAACAGTTTGATTAATTGTTAAAATAGTATGCAATTGTAGAAGTAGTAAATAAAGAGTATGTCACATTGCAAGATTCTAGAGCAATTCATTGCTGAGGGAAAAAAAATGAAATTCGCCTATTTCTCACCTAAGAATTTCACCGAAAGCTGCATTTCCCTCCATAAAATGCATATTCTTGTTATTCCCAACA
Source organism: Ectobius pallidus (assembly GCA_964059195.1). Taxonomy (NCBI): domain Eukaryota; kingdom Metazoa; phylum Arthropoda; class Insecta; order Blattodea; family Ectobiidae; genus Ectobius; species Ectobius pallidus. The sequence continues at coordinate 6,860,083 of CAXKWD010000008.1, read as the reverse complement.
TTGCTTGCATATTCCAAACTAAACTATAATATTTATAAAAATCAAGGTCCCATAAATTCAGGCGGGTTAAGAATGTTTTAGTAGAACTGATAGAACTCATCTGATTCCCTTACCATTTTACAGACAGATCTGTGGAAATAATATAAGAAAATTGCCTGGAATTCATATCTAACGATTTTAAACCGGTATGTTTCTGTTAATGTTAATTTTTGAGTGAATAATTGATAAGAACTTACATAATCGGCTACCCTGATCACTAACATAACATTGAAATGTTTGTTGTTTGTATATATGTTGTTTGTATTTGTTAACTTATAATCCAAGAATGAATGCACACAATACTGTGAAAATTTGTATTTAACTTAATTTATGCTCCACTTACGAGATAGGCTATATAATATTCCAAATATTTTCTCAGAAATGGAGGGGGAAATAGACACGAAGTAATAGAATCGACATACTGAGATTCATACAATTTGTTTTTAACAAAATGACGCATAAGTCTAATATACTAATTGGCAACCCACATATGTATAGTATGGACTCGTGGACATAGTGGAACGGAAGGAAATGAACGTGCTGACAAGTTGGCAAAATCGGCAGCTTCCATGGACTCGAGCTATGTGTATGCTAAGTGTCCAATATCATTTGTCCAAAATCAAATAAGGAAATATATTACATCTTGTTGGAATTTTGCATGGGAACACTCGGATAAAGGAGCTGTTACAAGAGAACTTTATTTCCCAACATATTATCATAGACTACCAGTCAAAATTTTTGTACCAAATTTTATATTAACTCAGTTTATATCAGGACATGGTAAATTTGGTAGCTATTTCCGAAGATTTAAAATAAAAATAGAATGTGACTATACTTGCCCATGTGGAGAAATTGAACAAACAGTGAAACATCTTTTACTGGAATGTCCCAGATTTGAAAGACAACGTTTTCAATTAAGGTGTAAACTAAACTATTGTGACACTACACTTTCAGCACCACTGACAGTTTTTAGAAAAGAGTGTTGCAAACAAGATTTTGTACGTTTCGTAAATTATGTTCATTCCCGTTTTTTTAATTATTACTTGTAAGATAGTTTGTAAATATTAATTTTGTTAATTTGTTATATTTAAACCCCTAACATACCTTCAAGGTAAAATAGAGTCACATGTATTGGAGTATCAAAAAAAAAAAAGTATATATATATATATATATATATATATATATATATATATATACTAATTGAAGTTACACAAGTTCTCTCATTTTCAGCATTTCGGTATGATGAATAACTAACAAGTTTAGGTAATATTCGTTTATATTAACCTATACAGAGTGTATACAGGATGTTATTGAATAACACCGAAATATTTTACTTACATATAGAGGGTGCATAGACAAGCAACTTTTATTATGAGATTTTTGCTCTATGGGTTCAATTTTTCTTGTTAGAGCATAAAATCTCCCAGGACATGGCCGCCACTGACATCTAACATTAAAAAAATATGCAAAACAAAGGAACTTGTTGTTAACACTAGGGTTATGAATAAAAAGGTAATGTAGTGGCGGCCAGTCATGTGATTAGTCTGTAAATTTTGCAGATTATGGAAACACTGAATTATGATACAGATGTTGATGAATGATTAAGAATCAGATTTTTATGGATCACTAGGAAGGCATGAAGTCAATTTAATGAAAATTTTAACCCTATTTCACTTCATTATTGACTTATGAACACCAAATTATAATGGCTTTAATGCCCTGTAGCATAAACATTTTACGTCATAGAGCAAATCTCCTAATAAAAGTTACTTGTCTATGTCCCCTCTATACACAGGTAAAATATTTCGGTATTATTCATTAACACTCTGAATATAAAATTCCTTTAGGCAGGCCTACAGACTGAGGCAGATTTCGAAGTGATTTTGGTTTAATTTATTGTCGCTGCGCAGCACTCTTCTTCTTTAGCCTTGGCATGACAAACCCACAATAATAACTGCAAAAAAAGAGGAAAGAGAACTTTTTCAAACATTCAAATCTCGCCTTATATGAGAGCTATCGAGAACCTAGTTATTGATTTGTAGAGTGCTCATCAAGAGCTTTTCAACGATACCCCACAAGACGTAGTTTCAAAAATTTCGAATTTCCATCCCCCCACCCCCACTCTACCCCCATAATTCCCGAATCGTTGGTGTCACTGTGAACTCCATAGAAAGTACTCTAATTTATTGTAACATAGTTTCCCTCTATACTTCATAGGGGCCAAGATTGTAAATTTTTCAAAATTTCAACCCTCTCCCCGACCCCCCCTTGGGCCAATTTTGCTCATTAACGAACTTGTCCGAACTATTGGACCTAGAAATAACATAATGAAATTTAGTTCAAATATCTTCAAAATTACGGCCGCTAGCATGTAAAGATATATAAAAATATATATAAATATACAAAAAAAAAATATTGAACGGGCGTTGGTTTCGTATTAGGGAGGCATGAAACGTAAATATATGACAGAATTTTTCGAAAGTCATGACATGGTACCGATCGCAATAGGTAGATTTTTCTTCGAAATCTACCTAATGTGTGTATTATGTTTGATACATTATAGCCTAATTCTAGATCATTATTGTGAGTTTTGGTCACCACTGGAAATGTATGCCTATAATTCTGAATAGGCCAACAATAAGCAAATAACGCACATGCGTAAATTTGAAATTGGAGACTGAGTTTTATTTTAAAGGGTCCAAGATGATGATGATTATTATTATTATTATTATTATTATTATTATTATTTTACGTTATAACAAATGAAAAAGAGAAACTACCCGAAATAATCTAGAGATTAATGAATCACATGATAGCTTCATTAATATTACAGGAAGTTCGTGGATTTATTAGAACAGTATTGGTAAAAGTCTAGTTGAGTTTTTGCTTTATATGATAGGAAGGGCAATCGTGAATATGTTAATGCAGCCTATTAGCAGAGTGCGTTGTAATCGTTGCTTTCTCGCCATCTCTTCTTGCAGATAGCAGTCTTTTTGTTTTTGTTTCCATGGCATCCTCATCATTATCCGTGGCCTTCTGATATAGTAATGGCGACGTAATAACTATACTCATGTAACCTTGCGACATGAAGAAACGCCACGACAATAGTTTATACGTCACATTATTAAAGATGGCTTTAATATCTCAGAAAAAAAAAGTTCTCTTTTGGAATATCTTTGACCTTATCTTTCATAATCGCTTTTTCTCTCCATCAGACATTCTTAATTAGAATTAGAAATCTTGAGCAGAACACTCGCATTATTTTCTCTTCCCCAAGCAATTCAGCTGCTTCTCATTCTGACATGAATTATGGTCGAATTCAAATGACATGTTACATAATTATATTTAGACCCTTCTTAACCCCTCGCAGGCTCGTCACGGTACATTTCAGACCCCAGGCATATTTTGTTTCTTTAATACTTGAGCAAGTTTGTCTTATTTTTTTAGTAGCCTATTTGAACATTTTCCCTTTCATAGAACATTGATATATATATATATATATTTTTGTTTAATGAAATATATTTATAGTTTGTACAATAAACATTACAGTTGAATATATACTTCTCTTAAATTAATTATTTTTATTTTTTATTTATTTAATAATAATGATGAACATTACAATTAAGCTTACAATGTCCATGACAAAAATACAATTCATACATACAAAATAATCAAAACAAAATATACAGAAGATAAGAATACACAAAAGATACATTAGTCTACTGCAATTTAATAAAAGAAAAAAGAAATTCCTAGCCATTTCTGGGTTCCAGCAGTTGCCAGGTTTCTTCTCTAAACACAGTACATAATGCCATTGAGAATAAAACACATATAGGATAAGAAAGAGTGAAAATAATTTTTGGCATGATACATAAACCATTTTGAAATGTGGTGCTGGAGACAGATAGAAAATATAAAGTGGATGGACATGGTGACAAACGAAGAGGTTCTGAGTAGAGTGGGTGAGAAGAAGTCAATCATACACACAATTCGTCAGAGGAAAGCAAACTGGGTTGGGAACATTCTCAGAAGGAACTGCTTATTACATGATGTCGTAGAAGGAAGACTGGAGGGTACAACTGGACTTGGAAGAAGAAGAATTCAGCTGTTGGACGATTTAAGGGAAAAGCGGAAATATTGGATGCTGAAGGAGGAAGCAGAGGATAGACAGTTTTGGAAAACAAAATTCGCGTACCAAGTTTGAAAATCTGCCGGAAGGCAGAATACTTACTACTACATAAACCAATACACTAACTACAATTTATTGTACCTACGTTTAATAATTTCAATTCAGTAATAAATTAACTTCAGCTAAAGCCTTTTTAAATTCATTTTCGGACATGCTAAGTGTATCAAAATTAAAACAATGAATTTTACTGTACAGAGTCATTACCTTACCAATATGAATGTATTGATGACACTCCTGCTTTAACTGTTGAGGACTGAGTACTTTTTCTGTACTTTTATTTAACTTTTTTCTTAACTGAGATATAAAGTTTCTTGTTGATGATTATATATTTTCTATTAAGTATTTAAACACTGAAGATGTGCATAAAATACAGAAGAAGTAATTTAATTCAGTTTATTATATATAGGTATTCACTAGGGTACAAAAGAGACTTTGGAAAATATTGTTTCTGTTTAAATTATAATCTCTAAGTTTCCAATTTTTACTACTAATGAGTTCAAAATTTATTTACTTGCAAGAGTATGTGTGTGTGTTGACTTTCATCATATTTCAATAGTTTTATTGGCTTGTTAGAGATGTTGACGTTGAATTAGTGAAAGTGCATCTGAAGGGGCTACAGCATAAAACAACAATGTTCCTGATATTTCTGCAGCCTTTTCTGGTATATAACGAAAGGGGAGGCGTAATTATTTGAATGTTTGTAGCTGGGATGTATGGGCATTTTCCGCACCAGTTCGACAATTTATTTCAAAACGCACGTCACCAGCCACTAAATCACCAAGACTAAATGTTTTAAGGCATTGATTTTTCATTTGTTAAATTTCAAAGGTAAATAGTTTACCACGTATTAAATTTGATATATTTTCGGATTGCTTTTCCTCTTTGCAGGTGTTAGAATATGTTTCAATCAAATACTCTCACTCTACTGTACATGATTATGCAATATGCATTTTAGGTAATATTTTCAGTTTTCAGTGATGTTTTCCTGAATTTAGGGGAAAATGTACGCAAATTTTAAAGTACAAGTTATATAAATACGAAGCTTAACAGAAGTAGTTTGAATTCTTATTCCTGGACAAAGACCTGTTTACTTCGCGATAGTTACGAGGCCTACGAACCACTTTCCGTTTGCGAATGGAGAAAATTCCGCCGTGCTGGGTTGAAGATTACAGGAACTGTTTTTACAGTAACCAGGACCTATCATGGACTCGAACCAAGGTGGTCACCCGTATACCTCACTTATGAATTGTCAGAAGTGAAGGAAGGGCCATTCCATATTAAATCAACAAATGGGCTTTGCCTCACCATTTTTTATTTTGATGAAATTCGGTAGGTGAAACCAATCTTATCCTGGTTTATTAGATGTAGGCCTAGGTACTACATTAAACACTAATCTTATATATTATATTGAATTATGTATGTATGTATGTATTTATTCATTGCAATTGGGTTATTACCCGGTGGCAGTGATTCCTAATACTACAATACTACAACTAAGACTATAATAATTACACATTAACGAGTAACATCACATGAACAATAGGTCAATAGACCTATTTTGAAATTATATGTTAACTGTTAGGCCTATTAAAGGATTTAAGTTCTGAAGTGTGTTTGTTGATCAAGAAAGGAATTACGGATTTAAAAGATGGGGAGAGATTTAATTTTGATAAAAGGAAATTAATCTATATTATTGTTTTGATGGTTTCTAAATACAATAGTTGAAAATACAGTACTTGAAACTGTTATCAGTGTAGCTTAAAAAGAAAATAAATGGGGAAATTTGCTAGAAAATATCACAAAAAAATCAGAAATTTGCATAACTGAGGAAAATTCTCATTTGCAAACAAATGTTTTGTATTTTATGTAAATTTAAAGTAAATTTTGTTGGTAATTATCCTATCTGCTTAGCCTATTTTCAGTAGCGGTCAAGAGCTATTTTCTTGATATTTTAAAGGCTTGTAGTCCCTTTATCCCTTCGAATCACACGATGATTTGGTTCTTATTTTGAAGTACATTACAAGGGCTTCTCTGCCTGGCATTTTCAGATTTTTATCACCTGTCCCACATAATATTTTGGGACCGAGAAGAAGCACGATTTGAAATTTTTTTGAAGTTCAAGCAAATTTTTCAGGGGGAAGGACCACCAGTAACAGCTCAGTTTTTTTCATACACATACTCCTCATAGATAAGTGTAACAAGAAAAAATTTGGCCTGTTACTCCAAGTCCTTCATTCTTCTTTAAAGTCTAAAATTACGCAAAACGACAGTTCATGAACGAAGATTAGAGCCCTAAAAACCTCTGTTTAGAATTAACTTAAATCTAATTTAGTATGCACAAACAAAAGTCCAGTCTTTAAGCTTTTCAATGAGCCCTATCTGATCATCCTACTGATTCAAATACAAATTCTAAGGCTTTCATCAGATAAGTCTGAAATTACATTTTTGCTTGTTTGTGTTCTAAACAAATGCCTATATCTCAGGAGTAAAATTTCTTAGAGGTATAAAAAGATTTGTTTTGGGGCTCAGAAGATTGGTACATATCACCTGCCAAATTTCATCAAAATGAAAAATGGTGTGGCAAAAATTTGTCTTAAAATTTGTTGATTTAATATGGAATGACCCGGAAGCGATCACACGTCCAAGTACATACACTGTTTCATCGAGTGATCAGCAAGGAAGTGGTATGACCACATTATTAATCTTGCATCATAAATATCTCTGGTGACGCAATTTTTTTTCGTACTGCTGGGTGTCATGAAACTTTCCATTATAAATAATATTATTATTCGTTGGTCAGAAAATTTATTCGGAAAGTAATAGCTTTTATTCTTTTTTGCTATTGATGAGTGACAAAAGTGCTAACATTGTATCAACAACATTCATAACATAGCTGACGTTAACACACTTAAGCCTAGCCTATACACTTAAGTATACCCACATCATCCAGTCATATTTCAGCTTAAAGAAATAATTTATAAAGCTTACAGACAAAATTATTGCTAGAACTACACTTGTAGGGTGCAGGAAGGAGTACATACGTAGTAGGCTAAGTGTGGTAGTTATTCTCATTCATTTGTTTCTTTCATTTTGTTTAAGGGGAAACATACAGCTTTCGGTGAAATTCATAGGTGAGAAATAGGTGAATTTCATTATGTTCTTCCTCAGCAATGAATTGCTTTACAATCTTGCAATCTGACATAATCTTTATTGACTACTTCTACAATTGCATACTATTTTCCAAATTAATCCAACTGTTACGGTTATGGGTAATTGTCGTTTCAAAATGGCAGCCACGTTTCAAGTATTGAAATATATCCTTGATAACTTCCAAAAATATCAATATTTCTGAGTGATTATTTTACTGTGTATCTGTTAATATTTAATGAACAACTCTATCAACAATCATTCATACATTAATAGTTTATATAATGAGAAATAAAATGTTTGAAAATTGATATTTTGAAATACCTATACTATAGATATTCCAAAGATTGTATAGTGGAGGCTAGACCTATGTAGACAGTCGGGACGCTTTGAGGATTAAGCCATTGTCTGGCACTTAAGGAGTGGTATATGGTACTGACTGAAGGCACTCGTCTGGTGCCCACGTGGAGTCATAGCTAATATGTAAAAAATTCAGAAATGAGCACTGATTGGTTGCACACGAAATTCTATTGGCTGTCAGGCAAGTTCAACGCCAAGAAAACATGCTGAAAATCCAGAATATACAACTCTATTGTCCAAGACACCCTCATTTCAAGTTATTAACTGCGGATTATAAGGGTCTGTCGGCATTGCCTTGAAGAAAGTTGTATATGTAGAAGTTGCCTCCACTATAGATGATGTTATTCATATGATGTTTGCAAATAGATAGAAGAATCACTCAAAATATTGCCATTTGTGGAAATTATCACGGAAACGGCATTTCAGTGTATGAAACGTGGCTGGCATTTTGAAACGGTAATTACCCGTAACTGTAACAGTTTGATTAATTTTAGAAATATTATGCAATTGTAGAAGTAGTCAATAAAGAGGATATCAGATTACAAGATTGTAGAGGAATAATTCATTGCTGACATTTCTCACCTATGAATATCACCGAAAGCTGCATGTGCCCCCTTAAGTAAAATTTAAAAAACCCTTAAGAGGTTTTGAACTTTGAAATTTCAAAATTGTAGCCTATATTCAGCATCTCCTTTGCCATGGCATATTGTATATTGACATCAAAATTGATTAACACCCTAGAGTTAAAAACAGTTATGTACATCCAATTTCTCATCCCCCACATTCTGACATGGAGTAGGTGGTCGCATTGTGAGAGTGCGCACTCAATTGTTTCAGTTTGCAAGAAAGACTTAAATGTAAGTTTGAGGAGAGATTTTTTACTTAACTTATACCCAACATAAACAAATAATAACATATTAGTTTTTTGTTTTAGTACAAGGATGTACTGTGCAAAATTTAAACAAAAGCATTAGCTCTCAGCTGTTGTCGCAAAAATAATAGTGTAATATGGTAGGAAGTTGTTAACAAGCTCTGGGTCACATTCCTAATAAACACGTGGCTACAATATAATTAGTTCTCCATTCCGAACTTTGCTGCTCACATGCGTAACAGGGCACACACAAAGACCTACAGACTTTTTCTGAAATAGTTATTCCCAAAAAAGTGACCTGAAAACATGTATAAACGCCTCATTCCACAGTGTGTTTCAAGTAAGAATTGGCCAATCATGCAGGTTTCTGTGTTGCGGCTGCCACAGATCTAACTCCCGAGCGATCGGGTGAAATATCTACGCAAATAAAGCCGCTAACGGTGTATTGGTTCAGGTTCTCACAATTACAGTTAAAATTACAATGAAAATAACCACATACTTCATCACAAGATATGTTCGAAATGTCCTCCTCTTGCATCCACACAACACTGGCACCTTTTTAGGATTTCTTTTTCCAAGTGCATAAGTTCAGCTAACGAGATAGAGTTAATTCCTCTGGTGAGAAGTTATTCTAGTGTGCGGGGGGTTTGATCTATACATTTTATTTTTCAAGTTCCTTCATAAATATTAGTCACATACTGTTATAAGAACTTAAAGACAATATCTGCTAACGCCTCGGCCGCTATACTAGATTTGTCCACTAAAACGTTATTTTGCGTACTTGATACATAAATAGGTATTATCGGCCTAGACCGCTAAAGTTGCCATGGTAACTCTAGTGGACGTAGTTCCAAGTACGCAAAAACTTGAGCGGGCTCATCACATAGATTCGTTCACTAAAGCCTTACTTTGCGTAGGCTCTACTTGTTACGTAAATAGCTATTTTAGTACACGCTCTCTAAAACAGTTGCTTGTCGGACTGGCAACACCCGGAAAAATTGCATTTTAGCAACCAAGGCCGCTAAAATTGCATGAAACTGCATTCAAACTGCATCCAAAATGCAGTTTTATCGACCTAGTACTTTAAAGCCGTCATGGCAATCTATAAACAAAATTCAGGTGGCATTGACCAGTCACACCAACATTAACATGGATTTAAGTATATAATTGCTCATAAAACAACAAATGAAAGCCAGCATGTTTCTTTATGATAATCAGAAATTTTAACAGGGTTTTTCGCAAAACAGGGTAGCGTACTTCATCATATAACAACAGATATAAGCTAACAACTTTTCACATCTTGGTTCACAAGAGAAACATTGCTTACCATAGTTGCACCAGCATTTAATTGCAATATATTCCTTCTCATAGTCTACAACCGCTGCCGTGATGTTGCTGGCACCAGCTCCATTTCATTGTTTTTGGCTTGGAGTGAAATTTCTTCGGGATTATCATTAATATATTCACAAGTGTTTCATAAATACTAGTTCGTATTCATTATTGTATACAAACCAGCAACTCATCTCTATATATATAAAAGGCTTTGTCCCGACTGACTGAATGACTGACTGAATGACAGGAATCAACGTACAGCCTAAACTATAGCAGGTAGAGACTTGGAATTTTGTCGTTTCATAATGTAGGTGCTCACTAAGAAAGGATTTTGAAAAATTCTGATTCTAAATGCCAAAAATTAAATGTTTTTGAAAATACTTAATCCCTTTTTACATAGAATTATCAATTCCAAATCACAGAATATATTGTTGCCAAATTTTATATGATGGGCTTGGAAAAAACAATTGAAATGCACTTTTGACAAATAAGAGAAGTTATCAAAATAATTCATGTTATAAATAAATATTACAGAATGAAATCCACTAAAATAATGGAATCACATAACTTTCTCTACCCTGGACATAGAGAAAACAAAACGAGGTATGGTAATGTGTATATTATTATATTATATCGCAGGTTTTTGGAGAGAAAAGTATGAAAGTGATAATGCTTTCTGTTTAATTTCATCCCCAAAACGACTTTATGGTAACATAAGAGTGGGAAATTTCCCGCCTCGATATTACAATTTTATGTTACAGGAATTTCTGTTTCTTCTTATTTAAACCTCTACCAGGCTTGCTGTGCACTGTACAAGCGATGGGATGCAAAATTCTAGATCCTCTATGAGCCATAAAAAACTATATCAAGCGTTTTCTGAGGGAATAGTTTGAGTGTAATAAGTCGTTCTTCCTATTTCAAATTATAAATGCCTATATAAGGACCTAGAATTTAAAACTGAAAATCCTTCATAAGTTAATTTCCAATTACAAAATACAAAACCCGGGCGACGCCGGGTCTTTTAAGCTAGTATATAATAATGCATCTATACCGCATTTCATATTGGTACGTACGGTTCATTTGTGCCGCGTTTCAGAGGGCCTTGAGAGTATGGCTGACTACCTTTCATTATAATTAATTATATACGGTATTTTTGTATAATTTCATTAAATTTTGAGAGATTTTACTAAAAAATAATGTATGCACCACGTACGCAAAAACTTTATCGGACTCATCTAGTATTTCAGCCTCGGCCGCTGTACTAGATTCGTCCGGTAAAGTGTTATTTTGCGTACTTGATGCATAAATAGCTATTACGTGGCAAATCTGGTGGAAGCATTAAGGTACCGGTACCGGGAGTGAGAGTAATGCTTATGAGCTCGCAAAGTAGAAATGAGAACCGTCACAGGTTCTTGTCACTTAAAAAAGGCAATTGCTTTAAGGTTCTGAAATGTTGTTAACAGCCTGTAGAATTGATGCAGATAATATTATGTAAGTATTGTAGAATGCGGACACCAGCCGAGCATCTTCGTGCTATGAACATAAGAAACAGGCTCCACTACTAATTGAAGCTATTAAGTAGCTAAATAGAGCACAGTTGCTATGTCTTAATAGGAGGGTGACGCTGCTGACGTCATTTGCCTGTTGTAGCCAATGGATGACAGGTCACACATATCAGACATATTCATTTTCATTCGCATTTCTGTGACCATCTGCACGCTATATTCCAGTAAATAGTCCTCAATCATCTCTTCTGTCGCCAACTAAATTGTTAACTTGGTAACTGTGTACCAATCTGGACTTGTCTCTTCACTAGATGTAGCCAGTTACATGTCATAGTTCCCAGATGTGCGGTCCTTTTTTCTTAGATTTTGTTCTGTGTGCGGTTCAAAAGGTAATTTTTATGCCAATCGAGCATCTATTTATTTAATATGTTGAGAATAAAACTGGCTCATTGTCCACTTACAACATTCTCTCATACTAATTACACCACTCTTACAACACTAATATTGTATATTTAATGTAATTCTAAAATATTTAAACTAAAAAAATATAAAAAAGAAACAATAAACACATACAATGTGAAAATACACAATGAACGGATCAAAACATATATAATATACTAGTTTTGGAGGAATATAGCCTATATTATATATATATAAACACACACACTTACTTACTTACTTACTCACTCAATGGCAATAGACAATTCCTAAGAAAGCTAAAGGAATATTATCTACTTGATGGAACCGGGAGGTTCACTGACACGCTTACTTAGCCTGCCATTCAACTCTGTTCTGTGCTAACTCCATCCAACCATCCATCGCAAATCTTACTTCTTTTAAATCTATCCTAATACTGTCCTTCCACCTACGTTTAGGTCTCCCAAGTGGTCTAAAAATCGTAGGAACTAACTAACTATATACCTATATATATATATATATATATATATATATATATATATAGGCTAGTTTGTAACATAAATACTCGTTTTGAGGGCCATGATTCCAAAAACACTATTTTTTGAAACATGTCTGTGTTTAGGCTATATAGTTATATAGTTAACTTAGGTATATAGTAATATACCTAACTATATAGACACTCTGTACTTAGTAGACAATTAAGGAACGATTTTATTTGTAATAACTCAGGGTTTCAATTTTTGTTCTTACTACTTTTCCTTTTTTCTTTTTATTATTCTGTTCTTTCTTTTTTATTATTATTGTTTAGGTATTGATTTGATATTATAATTTCTTTATGTATTTGTAATTTGTATTTTATAATGTAAATGGCTGAACTGTGCCCGAGCACGAGCGCTTGCTCATTCGGGTGGTTTTGTTCTGTAGAAATATTTTGTATAAATATAAATAAATAAATAAAATATAACTATGTAGCATAAACACAGACATGTTAGGTAGGTATATATAACTATATACCTAACTATATAACCCTTTAAGACCTGCACATATATTTTTTTAAATTAATAGTTTTAATGGTTTTAGCTCATTCTTAGACTGTAAATGAATTGTAAAAAAATTATTAAAAAAATTTCAGACATCAGGTAAAGTCCAGGTGCCACCTACACAATTGTGTAGGTCCGGTATTTATGCAGTCATTTTTGGACCAAGGATTTTGATTGCAAATTCCAGGAAAAATGGTTTGATCAAGGAAAAGAATTTAAATTTGGCTTACACAGTTTTATTGCTAACAGTGGAACAAGTTTTCTTGCTAACAGTGGAAAACTTTAAAGCAATTCTTGCTTTTTATCAAACATAAATACACGTTACACTTTTCACAACGCACTCTTGTACGGCTCACACATTTCTCAAGACGACACTTTCTGGCTGTTTTTATGTCATCCACCACTGGCCAGTGTCCTACCGCGTCTGACCTTTTTGTTTGTGGCGGCAGTTTGGCTGGTGGATTGTAGAATTTTGATACTGTGCCTTGACCAGTAACAGCAGCATCAGTCGCTTCTCCAGGTTCTTCTTCATCACTGTCACTGAGCACTGCAGATGATCTCTTTTGACTTGGCAGTTGAACCTCCATAAGGTTCTCTGCTGCATCTAACCGAAAAGAAAGGAGATCTTTTTGACGTTTCTCTTCTATTTTGTTAGCCTTGGCTTCTCGTACATAGAGAAACCAAGAATTGACTGCGGCGAGGTCGACAAAATGGAGAGCGACTTTCCAAGTCCACTTGCGAGTCTTGAACCATGTGCGGTATGCCTCCATTTGTTGGTCGCACAGGTCTACTCCTCCCATGCATCTATTATAATTCTTGACAACGGCTGGACAAGGAACATCTATTTTCTTCTTTTCTTGTTTTGACCATCTCTGAACAGTATCCATTGGATGCCGTCCGGCGCATGTAGATGCCATCACAACTTTTCCTGTATCCTTCCATTCAACCACAGCGATCCCCTTGTCTGAAACGTGCTCAATACTCTCTCCCCTTTGAAGAGCAGTAGGCTTGACGAATGGGATGCCTTTCACCCTGTTTGTCTGGATGGTACCTGTCCCTTCTATCTGCAGCGTTTTCAATTCTTCCAAGAGAGGTATTGTCGTGAAATATCGATCGAAGAACACAAAACTCTGACTTGGTAGGGTCTGTACCAAAGTCAGCACTACCGCTGGTCCTAAGCCCAGCTCCTTGCGGATCAAAGGAGTGCTATCACCCTGGTAGACAACAAAATCTAAGACCATGCCAGATGAAGTAGTCATTACAAAGTTTTTGAGCCCTACAGGACGTGGTTTGTTTTTTACATATTGTTTCACTGGAGCACGTCCAAGGAATGGTATCATCTGCTCGTCGATGGAGTATGTCTTATGATCCCGTGGCAGATTATTGCAAACTGTGCGTACTCTGTCAATGATCGGCTGCACCTTCCACAATCTGTTTTTCTCTGGCGCATCTGGAGGATGTGCTACATCGACAAGATGAAAAACGTTTCTTAACTGTAGAAACCGGTCTCTTGACATGCATCTGACAATAGCTGGAAAACTGTATTCACGTTGCCAATACATTCTGAGTCTAGGATAGCGTATGCAGCCCATTACGAGGTTGATACCAAAAAATCTTTGTAGTTCTGCACTATTGGTATTGAGAGATTTACCAGATGATAATACTGAGTACATGTTTGTGAACATGGCTGCTTTTTCATAGAACTCAGTGTTAAAGTAGTCCTGAAAATACTCAATAGGTGTTCTGACTGTTGGAGGATTCCGAACATCAGCTGGCTTTAGTGGGCTTGGACACGGCTTGCCCTGGAATCTTTTTTTCGTCCACGTACTCTTTCCCCTTTCCTTTTTCTCAGTCGACTCTTGTCCTTCTTCCATCATTTCTTCTTTGTCAGCCATCTGTTGATCCCCTTTTTCTTCTTCATCTTCAACACTTTCTTCATCCAGTTCCTCATCGTCTGCTGCTCTGTCACCATCACCAATGTCTTCAATATCAAACGATTCAGTTGTGTTCAAGTCACCTTCATCAGAAAGGTCACTCAGATCTGACAAATCTTTCTCTAGTAACTCCATAATTTCCTTTTCAGACAAAAAACGTCTTCTACTCATCTAGAATGCAAAGAAAAAAAGACATAAATATCACACATTGAAAAGTCAAATGATGAAATGCATATTTGTTTGACTTTGTAAATGCCTGACCTACACAATTGTGTAGGTCTGTGTTTTTTTGGATATAAATCTTGTTTAATCAACTTTATCAATGCCAAAACTAATATAATTTATTAGTTAAACATATAATAGTCAAAACAAGATCTAAGCAAACACAAATAAATTGCTAATATAAAAAATACGACAGTACTTACTTTTATCTGTTCCCATGCAACCACGTGCTTCACTTATACAAACGAAACTACAGTGTGAGAGTTGCAGCTGAAGACATCTAGCGGTAATATACCGGAACTAGAAGTAGTGCTGGAACCTACACAGAAGAAGTCGTTCGGTATTAACGCTCACGACCGCGGGAAAACAATTTATTTAATTCTACCATTCACCTACACAATTGTGTAGGTAAGGTCTTAAAGGGATAACTATATAGCCTAAACACAGACATGTTTCCAAAAATAGTATTTTTGGAATCATGGCCCTCAAAACGAGTATTTATGTTACAAACTAGCCTATATATATATATATATATATATATATATATATATAGGTACTGTATCTAGTTAGTTGGTTCCTAAGATTTTTAGATTTATATATATATAGTTAGTTAGTTCCTAAGATTTTTAGATTTATATATATATGGGAATGGATTAAATACAGAAATTTAATCCCTAACTTGAGTAAAACAAACTTTTTTTTAAGATTGCAGTTCATTCAACCTCGTAAGTTCCTGTATTGTTTAACAGTGGTAGTCTATGGCTTTAAGCGAACAACATTTACGTATATCTGTAGTATATAGTAAGGTAAAGGTAAAGTGATCCCTATACAGGCCATGGAGGCCCAGAGGGTTCCAGGAGGTTGAGGCTCCCAGATTTTGGACATTCGGCACATGAAGGTGGTAAGGTTGTCAGCCTTACGCACCGGCCGCCTTCACCCCCAGGATTGCTCCTGGTACTCATTTCTGTGAGAGGCTGAGTCGACCCCAGGGCCATAGTGCCACCAGAAGGATTAGGCCAATTGAAAAATCTCAACGACCTCATCGGGAATCGAACCCGCGACCTTCCGGTTTGTAGCGCAGCGCCTCAACCACTACGCTACGGCGTACCCCCAGTATATAGTAAATACTATATACTATATTAGTACCATATTACCATACAATATCAGTCAAATTAATCTGGTGTGAAACTTTCTCACATAACTTCCTCTGCCCAAATAAAGTTTGCTTCTTAGTATAATATATTATGCATAACATTTTCTTCATGTAAATTGATGAATGCACTCATGTATCTTTCTTTACCCTAAGCATGGCCAACAACACCTTTCTCACTTCATACTCTGACGTACAATAAGAGGCCGTGATCAACCTGATGCAAAAATTTTAATAAAACCGTTAGAGCCGTTTTCGAGAAAATCTCGAAAAACAAAATTTTCTAGTAGAAAATCTTCTCGGGTTTGCAGCCAGGTGAGAAGTTTGTTGTGGTCCAACGTTTCCGAGGCTGACGCTGCCTCCATCCTCAGGGAATCTGAAGTGTCGAGTTTTGACATGTAGGGGATATATATACCAACCCGAGTTGGGCGGAGTCGACCAATCAGGGAGCAGCTGCTCCCTGATTGGTCGACTCTGCCCAACTCGGGTTGGTATATATATCCCCTACATGTCAAAACTCGACACTTCAGATTCCCTGAGGATGGAGGCAGCGTCAGCCTCGGAAACGTTGGACCACAACAAACTTCTCACCTGGCTGCAAACCCGAGAAGATTTTCTACATAAGATTCGCCAGGAAAGCCTCAAATCTTACAAAATTTTCTAGTAATGTCCCCTTAAAAATAAGAAAAAGTTGTCGCTAATTTCCATGCCACATCCTCAGAAGGTACCAAAACCCAAATACAAAATGTTTTCATACGATTTTCCGTTCTGGAGCTAGACTGTTCACAGACAAATAGACACACACACACAGACATATAGATCACTGTATAATATAGTAAATATGTTTAAAATAGGTATTAATCACAAATAGTAATTAGGTGAACATTTTTGTTTAAAAGCGATTTAAAATGTAGAAGTTGTAAACAGTAAATTAAGCTCTAGTTAAGATTTCATGTAACTTATATATTAATTTAATAAGTATAAAAATGTAGAAAATA
This sequence comes from Ectobius pallidus, assembly GCA_964059195.1. Classification (NCBI taxonomy): domain Eukaryota; kingdom Metazoa; phylum Arthropoda; class Insecta; order Blattodea; family Ectobiidae; genus Ectobius; species Ectobius pallidus. The sequence goes on along the minus strand of CAXKWD010000008.1, from coordinate 6,842,879 downwards.
ACTGAAAGTAACTATAAGAAACAGGGGTACGCCGTAGCGTAGTGGTTGAGGTGCTGCGCTACAAACCGGAAGGTCGCGGGTTCGATTCCCGATGAGGTCGTTGAGATTTTTCAATTGGCCTAATCCTTCTGGTGGCACTATGGCCCTGGGGTCGACTCAGCCTCCAACCGAAATGAGTACCAGGAGCAATCCTGGGGGTAAAGGCGGCCGGTGCGTAAGGCTGACAACCTTACCACCTTCATGTGCCGAATGTCCAAAATCTGGGAGCCTCAACCTCCTGGAACCCTCTGGGCCTTCATGGCCTGCATAGGGATCACTTTAACTATAAGAAACAACTGTAAATAGTGTAAAACAACGCATGTATTATTACTCTGTAATGGGGCATATGGATAATATCGATAAATAAAAAAATTAAAAAAATAAAAAAACACACACAGACATGTTTCCGAAAATAGTATTTTTGGGATCATGGACCTCAAAACGAGTATTTATGTTACAAACTAGACTTCAAATTTCACGGTTCAACACAATACTCCCTCTAGGCTAGTATGGCTAGAGGGAATAATAAATTATATACGCACGTGACTGGAATTTTAGAAAAAATAAGGAAGTTCAAAACATTTCTTAAATTTTGTTATAACCATTTGTCTTATAACCATTATGTTAAATTAACATTCGGTGTTTCTGTTACTAAATCAGGCTATCACATTCATTGGTAGTCATGTAATAATGAAGGCCTTTATACCGCGAATGTTCAATTAGAAAATGAAGTGAAAAGGTAAAGTGATCCCTGTATGGGCCATGGAGACCTGAAGGGTTTCCTGGCTGTTGAGGCTCCTAGATTGAGACATCGGCACAGGAAGGTTGAAAGATTTTCAGCCATACGCACCGGCCGCTTTTTACCCCCAGGAATACTCACAGTACTCATTTCTGTTAGAAGCTGAGTCGACTCCTAGGGCCATAGTGCCACCAGAAGGATTACGCCAATGGAAAAATCCCACCGGCATAATCGGGAATCGAACCCACGACGGTTTGTAGCGTAGTGCCTCAACCACTATGTTACGGCGTACCCCAAATTAGAAAATGAGTTCAACCTTAAATTAGAGACTACTTGGATACCCATACAACCAATAAATTAATATATATTTTTTTATACATTTATATATATATATATTAGGGATGGGTCGATACCAGATTTTCTCGATACTCGATACCGATACATGATTTTTCCTCGATACTCGATACTTCGATACTCGATACCTTCAACATTTCCAGTTTCAATAAATAGGTTCATTAAAAATTAAAATTTGAGAGAACTGTGTAATACCAACTAAATTAATTAAGTCTGCATATTTAATGAGACAAAATTTTATATCATCAGTAGCCTATAATTATTTTTAAACTCTACATTAAAACTAAAGTTAGTTTTTTAAACAGTCCACTTACAAGTTTTTGTTAAAAAAATATTAGCATTCTCATTTAATTGCAGAATTGCAGAATTACAAAAGTATCGAGCGAGTTTTCTGAAGTATCGTTCGATGCCGATACCATGCAAGTATCGAGAGTATCGAGGTATCGAAAGTATCGAGGACCCATCCCTAATATATATATATATAAATGTATAATATTTTTTTTAATTTGGTGGGAAGTTATGAACTACCGTCGTTATAAACTAAAAGCGTTGATAGCAATCAGTAAGACACGAACTACAACTACGACAAAAACTGCCTTTTAAATCTTAACGAAAATCGCCTTAGACAAACTGGTTTCACGGTGGCTAGATAGACGGACTGAAAAAAAAAAGTCTACTCTGCTGATTTTCGATAAAACATGTTTTCCGCAAACAGTGAAAATTGCTTCGAAATGTTGTTTGAATGGTGCTTTTAAAACTCTGTGATGGCCACGGCATAATTAATGACTCGCCTGCCTCGTTGATACCAATTCAGATTCCGCATCAACAATGCACTCTATTTTGTCAACAAGCTCGTTATATGCACGTACAGATGTTCTCATTATTGCGTACAAACATCGATTGTTAATTTGTTCAGAGAGATGTTTTAATCTGCAGATAGGCCAGTTGAAAAGTTGTTAAGTGAATGGGCACTAGGATTCTTTGAAGCTACTGTCCCAGTCCTTAGGCATTTACTTTTAAGGGGGGACATACAGCTTTCGATGCTGGAAAATAGGTGGAGTTTGATGATATTTTTTTCTCAGCAATGAATTGTTCTGTAGCCTTGCGATCTGGAATGCTCTAGGCCTATATTGGCTAGTTCTACAATTGCATACTATTTTCAGAATTAATTCAACTATTACAGTTATGGGTATTTATCATGACAAAATGGCAGCCAAATTTTTTCACGGAAGTGCCGTTTCTCTCATAAATCAACATTTATTATCATACTGCAGTGAAATTTTGCATGCAAGTATATATTTTATATTTAGACTTCGGATTTTAGGTAAAAACCTATTTTAATCCATAAGTGACATATGGACGAAAACTTGTATAGGCCTATGCATGTTTCATAAGTGACTATGCCTAAAACTGATACTTTTATAGGACCTAAAACAGCCTATTTTTACGTTAGAGCCGAATATTACCTTTTTGCTTGTTTTTCCTCTAAAGTTCAAAATAAGTTATTTTTTGTTATAAATTCTAGCATTTATTTTCAGTTCGTACTAAATTTTTAGCTCGGAATGTGCAGTACATGACTCATTTGTGACGTGGTTAAATAGTAAGGAATGTTTCGTCTTCAGTAGAAAAATTCCATGGAATTCCCAAGAAAATGCAGTGTTTTTCTCCCGACTCCCACATCCAGTAAAAAAAAAAAAAAAAAAAAAAGTAGTTCTCTGAATCACTGAGGGATACAAGGGGTTGAATATGCTTGTATGATATGCGTAGCTTCTGGGCGCAGGGATTAGGTTTTCACTGTTATGGTAGTAATACAGACCCTAGTAATGGGTCTATATAATTCTGTGTACCATGATTATTGATAATTTCAATAAATATAATATTCTGAGATATTTAAAAAAATTGGCAACTTAACGATTTTATAAGAGACTATTTTATGATTTTTAGAGCCTATTTTCCAATTTTTATAGCCTATTTTAGGTACCTAAAACAGCATTTTTAGCGACCTAAAAGTCCGAAGTCTATATTAGTGAAAAACCCTGTCTGGAATCATTTATCTAACTTTAATAGTTTATTTTTAAAAATATTTCTGATGTTTAAAATATGTAAAAAAATTTCAAGTGATGAATTACGTTTAAAAAATATTTATATTGCAGATAATCCAAAAATCCCAGATTATGTTGTTCAAATGATATTTACAAATAGCTATAAAAATAATCACTCAGAAATATTGGTATTTATGAAAATTATAATGGAAACGGCACTGACGTTAAGTCAGATCTGCGAATTAAATTGACCTTTTAAAAACATGTCCAACAGGTCCAATATTGAACGTACCAAGAAAGTTAATAGTATTATTATTTTATTGTTATGATTAGTATATATTTTATTATTTATATTTTCAAAACTGTCTCCCATCGGAGGTAGCCTCTGTGGACTAGTAGGCTATGCTTATATAACTTGTAAATCATAAACACTTAAACAGAATCATATACAAGTAAATAAGTCAATTTACATGATTAGATAATGTCTGGCATGATTTCTTTAAAACAATTGTTATTATGTCATCCCTAAGACTAGCTGGAAGGCCATTCTTCCTGAAGTTATGAAAGAAGTGAGGGATGGCCGTACGGGCTCCAATAAGGAGACCCATTACTTCTATATTTTTTAGATTATACTTCTCTTGGAATCATAGGCGTAACCAGGCCGACCATATGGGGGGGTTCGGGCCATGGAAGATTGCGATCCTACTATCACAGGTTCAAGATAATCCACAGTGCCCATGTAACGCAGCTATACAAACTGTAGAGCATATAATTTACGAATGCAGAATACTAGCTAAAGAAAGAAATAGCCTGAAAGCTAAGATCTCGATCAAAGGAGGAAAATGGCCAGTTTCAAAAAGTGAAATGTTAATGAAACACAAAATACCTTTCCTGGATTTTGTTAACAATGTAAACTTTGAGTTATTATAATGTAATCGCACTGAGGTGTCCCTAAACGAAGTTATGTAAAGTAATTATAGTAATATGACCAATAAGATAACAAGTAAATATTGTAAATAGGAATAGGTTACATAATGTAGTGTAAGATTAGATAGAAGTAATATTAACTGTAGCCATCTGATTTCAAATTTTGTACTCTGTTTAATTGTAAGATATTTATTGGAACATTATAATAAAAAAAAGCATGTAGTATTGCATCACATGCAATGGAACATGCTGAAAAAAAAAATATGGGGGGGTTATAACATCTTGGGGTATGGAATACCCCCCCAGGGAGAGGGGGGTTCGGGGGTCCTCCCCCGGAAAATTTTAAAAATTAATATGCACAATAACGAGTTTTAAGCTTCCCACGCTTTATACTCATATTAAGTAATTTATAAACAGACTTTAAAAAATTGTACAATTTTCCTTTTTTTAATCAATGGGGGGTTTAAACCCCCCAAACCCCCCCCCCTCGTTACGCCTATGCTTGGAAGTAATGTATTGTGGACTCATTTATAAGTTTCTTTTCAGTGTCCACTTCCTGGAGTTAGGCAGGTTTCAAGGTTATTGTCTATCATGTTGTGTCACTCACTATTTAATAGCCTAAATGCAATAAATTACGGACATTTTTACGGGGTCCCTCAAAACAAAATTAATATTTCAAGGGGGCATAACACGTAATGCGGCCGAAGCATTTCTATATATTCACTTAAGTAAGAGCCATCTCAAGAACACTCGCTATTTCAACATTTCGACCATCACTAAGCAATTTTCTTTTCTGGATATGAACATGACGCGTTCAGGACCGGCTTTTATCGCCGGCGGCTGTGCTGCTAGCACCAGACTGTAGCCTATGCAATACCTGTGTTATTTCAAATGAGATCTCTTCTAATTTTAGCTACAGTCAAGTGAATTATTCCACAACGGTAAAATTTTTATTAATTGAAAGTATGTTGGATATAATACAAACTGTTATTTTGTCGCCAATATTGTTTATAGCAGGAGTTACGATGCTTGTACAACAGATTTACCAATTGAGCTGAAGTTGTAGCTATACATACCAGGTCTATGCAGTGCTTCAAAACTAAATGCTAAACTAAAACATTTCCAAAGTTTTACTTCCTTACACATAGGCGTACCGAGGGGGGTTTCTGGGGGTTTGAACCCCCCCCCCCCATTGATTAAAAAAAGGAAAATTGTATAATTTTTTTAAGTCTGCCCATAAATTACTTAATACAAGTATAAAGCGTGGGAAGCTTAAAACTCGTTATTTTGCGTCTTAATTTTTTTAATTTTCCGGGGGAGCCCCCGGAAGCTTAAAACTTGTTATTTTGCATCTTTATTTTTAAAATTTTCTGGGGGTGCCCCCGGAAGCTTAAAACTCGTTATTTTGCATCTTGATTTTTTAAATTTTCCGGGGGAGGACCCCCGGACCTCCCTTTCCCAGACCCCGCGGATGTTATAACCCCCTACCTCATATGGTCGGCCTGGTTACGCCTATGTCCTTACATGCACACCTGAGAGTTCATTTCTGCACATGGGGGGGGGGGAGCTCCACTTTCTTCCCCTTTTGAATTATATATATATATATATGTGTGTGTGTGTGTGTGATGGAAAGTACGAGTACTGTAATATGTCCATTGAAAATAAAATAAAATCAGGTAAACTGATATAAAGGGATCAGAAGGTTTTTGTTTTATCAGTACTAATTGCAATTATGATATACAGAAAAAAAGGTCATTCTTGTAACAGATCTCCGAGTTAAGCTCCAGATCGATTCATTAAGCAGGGAAGAACAAAGGTCTAAAGTTTGATTCTTAACATTAATTCATACTCGCATACACTGACATAAGAAATTCTTAATATTTGTCAACATTTCACAAAATGTCTTAGTGTAGACTTGCGATTCGCTGACATGTTTGTTTCAGGTTTAAGGAAGTCGTATACGTTATGAATAAATTAAATTCAACCTGAATCAATCTGTCAGGAATTACATTATGTCTTTTGCTTGCACAGGAGCGTTTAAACTGAAAAATACATTAAAATATAATGTAGATATCGTCAGCCGTACATTTCGATAGAATGCACAATATTATATCAACTGCAGCTGCGTTTAATTATTCAAAGGCTATATGTTTTTTTAAATCTTTTATTTACGTGCATTTATATTTATATTTATTTATTTTGATAAGCATATGTGAAGAAATATCTGGGGTAACAACAGAACGAATGTCTCACATCTAAGGCAAGGCGTGATATAATAAATATACAAACATCTGACTGCATTGGAGTCAAGGCCCTCAGTGATTAGACACGCGACTTTGTAGTATAAGTCATGATTTCCTATTTAAAAAGCATGTTACTTTTAATTAGTCGTTACTCGGTCAACCGATTTGATCTGAAATTAATATGCTTCTTGCCATGGACGTTATAAATGCATATACCAAGTTTCATGAAAATCCGATAAAGCGTATTTGAGTTATCGCGCTTTCAGACATACGCATAGGCGTAGCGAGGGGGGGGGTTTGGGGGTTTAAACCCCCCCCCCCATTGATTAAAAAAAGGAAAATTGTATAATTGTTTTAAGTCTGCCCATAAATTGCTTAATACAAGTATAAAGCGTGGGAAGCTTAAAACTCGTTATTTTGCGTCTTAATTTTTAAAATTTTCCGGGGAAGGACCCCCGGAAGCTTAAAACTTGTTATTTTGCATCTTAATTTTTAAAATTTTCCGTGGGAGAACCCCCGGAAGCTTAAAACTCGTTATTTTGCATCTTAATTTTTAAAATTTTCCGGGGGAGGGGGGCCCCCGGACCCCTCTCTCCTTCCATACTCGCCAGACCCCGCGGATGTTATAACCCCCCATATGGTCGGCCTGGTTACGCCTATGGACATACGGACAGACATTTTCTCGCCCCCCACACAATTTCATAAAGTACCATTCTGGCACTTCATAAATAAAAGTTTTTGGGAATACTATTCCACTCATACGCTGCGTGTTTGATATTGACCAATAACGTTAAGCAATTCTTCGGAAATAGACCAATCACGGCCGTTTATCTTACAATATTCTTGTATGAATCGCGAGGATGAAGTTTTATCGGCGTAAAATCGTGTGCTCGTTACTGGGCATGTAAGTATCAGTGTGCAGTGATTGCTGCCACTAAGCGGCACGAAAACAGATTACTTTATACAACATAACTTGTTTGTAAATTGAAATAATAGAAATGTACATTGATTAAAACACAATTTCGATTCGGTGCAAGCCAATTGGTGTGCTTTTATTCTGTTCTGCTGTTAGCTTACCTGAATGAAGTTATCTATGTCTTATAAGCACTATTGGCAGCACTGTCACAACATTCATGGATGGTTGATTCATAGTATGCCGTGATCTCGTAAGTTTTAGTTTTATTTTTATACAACAAAGCACGAAAGTAATTATTATTTGTATAATCCGTTACATTTTTATTCATGGAATAGTCTTAATAAATCCTACTCGAGTTGACGAGTTACATCAGATAAATTCTCTCCTGCTTCGCAGTCAGGAATCCATCTATAAACTCGTCAACTCTCGTGGGATTACCTATGATAATTCTTGAAGATACTTAAGGTGCTTATTTGTTTTAGGCTGAAAATCCTGGTTTTACAAGGAAAAGGTGTACACCGGCCTTGTTCGGTAGCTCAGATCTAACTCTCTTGCATGCATTGTTCTCTCTAACACGTATTGAAAGAGCAGCGTCATCATCCTTTCACTTAAAACAACGTTCATATTGTGAAGTTCTTCCTTCAAGGTCACAGATGTCAGAAGTGAGTGTCTGTGTTGGAAACGATATTCTCTTGTATTCATATGAACCAGTAAAATGTTACAACTCACCTCTCAGGTTTTTACCCTTATATATCTTTACTGTATTCTGTAGAGAAAAATTTGCCCTGCCCGGGATTCAAAGTTCATTTCTAGCTTAGTATGTTCATACCCATCACGTTCCACGAACTACTCAAAATGTTTCCCAGCTGTTCCCAACATTTCAGGTGTTACTGCGGCCTTGAAATCTATTCATTTTACTTTGCTTGGCGGGATCCTAATAGGATATTTTCCTTGCGAGATATTTAGGACACCGAATACATCTCACACAACATGATAGCAATATTACACCATTCGAAGATCAGTTCATGTATAGTCCAGTATAAGAATATATGGAAGTTCAACCAATCGTAAGTGTGTAATGGGGCCCCCTGAACGATCAATAATATTGTCAATATTCTCTTCAATATTGACGCTCTATATTGAAGCGCGCATCAATATTCTCACCAATACTCATTCTGGCAAAAATATTCGTGCTGCATGATCGAGGCTGTTTCAATTTTTTTTTTAAGTTAAACTTCTTTAGTGGCGGTAGAGGGTAAATCGCGAAAATCAGTCACACTAAAACCGTCACGAATTCAGTCACGATCAGTCACACTAAAACCGACTTGTTTCGGTGCGGACTGCACAGAAAACAATCAACTCAATGATTAGGAGTAATCAAAGGAAATTTTTCAGACCTTACTTCCTCAATGACAATAGACAATTCCTAAGCAATCTAAAGGTATAGTATCTATTTTATGGAACCCGGAGGTTCATTACCGCGCAAATCCAAAATTAAAAAATACAAATTTCCAAAATTAAAAAAAAAAAAACAAAATTAAAAATTAAAACATCCAAAAATCCAAAATTTAATAAATAATAAATTCCAAAATTTAAAAATTAAAAATTAAAAAATCGAAAATACCAAAATTGAAAAAATCTAAAAATCAAAAATTAAAAAAAAACTAAAATACAAAATTAAATAATCCAAAAAATAAAAAATTCAAAGAATGAAAATTTAAAAAATCCAAAATTAAAAAATTCAAAGGTCCAAAAGAAAAAAATTCAAAAGTCCAAAATTAAAAAAATTAAAAATCCAAAATTTAAAAATACAAATTTCCAAAATTTAAAAAAACAAAATGAAAAATTATAACATCCAAAAATCCAAAATTTAATAAATAATAAAATAAAAATTTAAAAATCCAAAAATAAAATATTTAAAAAGTCAAAAAATTAACAATTCAAAGATCCAAAATTAAAAATTCCAAAATACAAAATTTAAAAAGTCCAAAAACCCAATATTAAAAAGTCCAATAATGCAAAATTGAAAAAAATCCAGTAATCAAAAATTGAAAAAATTAAATAAAGTTTTACTTCTGTCACGTGGCGTTCCACGCACTCTTTTTTTTTTATTAATTTCGAAATGTTTTCCACTTCGGATTTAGATTTTCCAGCATTGACTCTTACACTGTGCGAAAAAGAAAAGTCAAAGAGAGAAATAGACGCTGGTCCTAAGAGTGGTACAAGGTGAGTACCGCTTTACACGAATATTTGCTTAATTTTTTGCGTTCTACAGAACCGGATGACTACAAAAAATCACTTCGCGGTCTCACAAACAACTTATATTGAAGGAAATATTGACCTCCTAGACGTTCAAACGGTTATTCAATATTGACAGAAAATATAATTTTCTATAATATCCGTCAATATTGATAGGACGCTTCAATACGCTCCTAGACGATCAATATTTCATCAATATGGTCCACCGTCAATGTTGAAGCGAATATTGACAATAATATTGATCGTCTAGTGTCTACTTAACGTCATAAACTTATTGTTTCATTTTATCGCGTCTACCTTCATTTGTTCTGATGTAAAATCACGCGGAATGAACACTGAAACATCTTCGTACCTTTAGGTTCTTTGATCAAATGAATCACTGAGTTCAGCGATTGCGTAATTTAAGTTGCTTATGAGAAAGAGATATAAAAATAGTGTATAATTATTTATGTATTGGTGAAGCATTTTAAACCTCTCATAATAATAAACACAATATTAATAATGCATATTATTGTAACAATGAAGTTAAGCTAAAAGATAAACCACAACGAAAATCGTTGGCGGCAGTACTACCAGCGCTATATTAGTGCAGGCCGTACTGGCGCACGAGTATGCAAAACTTTTCGGACGCAGTTTCTTCTTGGATTCTTAATTATGACACCTTACAATATGTAGAAATGCAGGTTGCCACCAAATATTGTGGTCGAGGTTATCTTGACCCGCCATTAAAGATGGCGGATGAGCCACATCATGTTTACGCCATTATCTCCGTGATCCCTGGTCCAATCTTTCCGTTCTTTTTTTTTAAATAAAAGGAAATTAAAAATACAACCAAAAATGTTATTACACATTTTTTGATATTTTATACCCTTTGAAAGTTATTTAGGTGCAAAGTGCTTTTTTTAATATTCATAGAAAGGGTATACTGAAAAATGAAACTCTTTACAATTGGTTTAACAACTTTTTACGTTTATTACGTTTATTACATATTTTTTATTCAGTTTCAAATATAAAATACATGTTTGCAGTCCTCAACAATACATACATATAGTGGTATTCAGTTCATTTACTTCTTTTTTACAGCTGCAACTAAATGTCGTACAGCGAGACCTACAATTGCACGGTGGTACTATGTAATCAGGCACTACCTTTTTTGTAACATACTTGGTAGAAGTTCATTGCTATTTTTTTCATAACCAAATTCCGTCAAGTCTAATGGCTCGCACAACGGGTTGAAAGCGTTCTTCCATATGTATGTTTGGGCTGATGCACGTAAAACATGTTGATGTAAAGTATCTGTAGAGCATGGAATTCTGTCTAATGACAAACCAGTCTCACAGTCCGAGATATGGATATATAACGTGCTTCGTCTGCTGATAGTCCTTGTTTATTTATTAGTTTTAAATATAGTTGTTCCAGAGCTGTTGACTGTGAGTGGTAGTCCATTTCCCAATGGCTTAAGGACGTCTTGTGCGTAAGGTTGTTTAATTTCATTGTAGGCCTTTCTCTTTGAAGATATTTTGCTTGTGTCGCAACCAGTAAAAGTGTGTAGTGCTGGTAGGACATTAATAATTTTTTTCTCCCAAAGAGTCAGATATTAAATGGCGACCTATTATTCTTAATTTGTTAGATGTAACTTTCATCCATAGACCCGAGCAGTTATAATTTTTAAATTTTGGCCAGAATTGAATTGCCAAAACAAAAATATCAGTAGGCCTATCTGAACTATGAATCATTAGCTCTGATCCAGGCTGTACAGCATGAAAAGCACGCACGTTTATTCTGGTGTCTGCTTCAGTATGATTTCATCTTAGATCCAAAACCTCTGGAAGTCACGGCTCCCTGGATTTTGAAACATTTAGTTTCGTCATCAAATCTTCCAAATATCACCAAATCTTGATTTTCATTCAGTTTAACATAGTGATTTGCACTTTTGCACAGGAATCTTACAAGTTCTTGTTTATTTGAAGAGCAACATATAAAATTCTTGATGTTTTTAGGTATGTGAGTGGATGGTCCCAAGATTTTGAGGTTACAGGACTGGAACCTTTTGCATATCTTTTCGCTTCCATATTCTTCATAGAAATATCACCACATCTATCGAAAAGATGTAAATTCTTTGTACGTTAGGTTTGGAATAGAAAGAAATTATGTACTTGTAGAAAGCTCCTGTGAAGTCCCCAAACGTATTTACGTAGTTGAATGATGAACACAAGAGCCATCCATTCAAATATATGAATCATACAATGACTTGACGAAAGACCGTAGTCTACATCATAAGCGCAACTAACTTCATTGTCAATAACATTCATAAGAACGAGCTTATCAGGTTTTTTCATGAACCCATGCACATCAGTCAAGGCACGAGGATATTCTGCTAGTTCATGACTACCAATAGACTTCGGGTCATATTCACGTTGAATCGATAACGTTACAATCTTATGGATGTCAAGAGATTCTTATGATTTCTGAAGTTCCTTGCTTGTACGTTTTTGGCAGTTTGTATCTTTCTGCTTAGGAGCGTATTTTAAATTCCGAAAGCTTACCCTCTTCATATGGTCGAAGACGCTTTTTTCTTTTTCCTAAAGCATAAATAAAAGAATTCTTCATGAAGATTTTCTCCATGTTCTTCAAACTTCAAAATACAAGATGGTACATTTTCGTTTACCAATTTATTCGTCTTTTTCTGTAAATATGTTTCTTTTTTCTGGCAGACTCCTAACTAAACTTTTTAAATCAGCCTCATCTCTCTTTATTCTAGAGGGACTCCATTCATTATGCGTGAATGAATCCTCGGCTGCTCCTGTAGGATCATTGTTCATGTCACAAAAATTCCAGGAGTACATTGTGAATAGCACTCTTTGTTGGATACAGAACTATCCATTTCCCCATTGCATCTTCTTTTTTTTTTCCCAATCAATCCACCACTGACCGCTGATAAACTTATCTGTGATTGCTCAATAGCTATAGTGATCCTGAACTCTTCTTGACTGACAACATACCCCTTTGTACCCCTTGCAAGATCAGTTTTCACGCCATCTGGAAGTTAAAGCATGTCTTGTAAGTAGGCCTAAATCGTGATACCAGGAGCATAGTTGTGGTTCATAGAAAAAAAAAGTACGGTAACATTTTTCTTACAGATGCAATATGGAGTTCAAAATTGCAATCTCTGTCGGCTTTCAACGAGTCGAACAGTATTCCAACCAATTCACAGTATTCCATAATTATAAGCTTAGCACTGCAATGTATCGTCATTAGCGCTTCTGGGTGCCATGCAATCATTCAAGCTTTTATAAAGAAATTTGCATTTTCCAGATCACATTCTAAAAGAGTGTAGCCTATGTCGTACTGAAATCAGCCACATTGTGATCGGCAATAGCTTCCCGTAAGATTTGGACTTTTGAAGTTATAAACAACTCCTCCAAAACTTGAAGTTCAGCATACTTAACATATTGCTCAAGCTGCAAATAAGTAAGAGCTTCATAGAGTGTGCTCTAACGCCCCTATCGTAGTGATTACCGTTTAATAGGGATTGTAACGTATTTTCACCATATAATCCTGCTTCTTCTGTCATAATAGATTAGACTTGACGGAATTTGGTTATGAAAAAAATAGCAATGAACTTCTACCAAAGTGTGTTACAAAAAAAGCAGTGCCTGGTTACATAGTACCACCGTGCAATTGTAGGTCTCGCTGTACGACATTTAGTTGTAGCTGTAAAAAAGAAGCAAATGAACTAAATACCACTATATGTATGTATTGTTGAGGACTGCAAACATGTATTTTATATTTGAAACTGAATAAAAAATATGTAATAAACGTAATAAACGTAAAAAGTTGTTAAACCAATTGTAAAGAGTTTCATTTTTCAGTATACCCTTTCTATGAATATTAAAAAAAAAACACTTTGCACCTAAATAACTTTCAAAGGGTAGAAGATATCACAAAATGTGTAATAACATTTTTGGTTGTATTTTTAATTTTCATTTATTTAAAAAAAAGAACGGAAAGATTGGACCAGGGATCACGGAGATAATGGCGTAAACATGATGTGGCTCATCCGCCATCTTTAATGGCGGGTCAAGATAACCTCGACCACAATATTTGGTGGCAACCTGCATTTCTACATACTGTAAGGTGTCATAATTAAGAATCCAAAAAGAAACTGCGTCCGAAAAGTTTTGCATACTCGTGCGCCAGTACGGCCTGGTCTATATATCGGTTGTTTCATCTCGATTACCTGAACGCCACCTAGATGGCCTACCTTAATACCACGAGAGCCCTATTTCATTAATAGTAGGAAATAAGTCATTGAAACAAAGAAAATAAGTTCAGGTAAACTGATGACATTAATGGGCCATATTTCAGAAACTATTGAGTTTTAGACCACGGTTTCTTAAGAAAGTTTGATAAGCATATGTGAAGGAATAAGTGGGATAACAACAGAACGAAATTACAACAAATGCCTCACATCTAAAGCAAGGCTTTATGCAATCTCTATAAGTTATATATAAAAGGCTTTGTCCTGACTGACTGACTGACTGACAGGAATCAATGTAGAGCCTAAACTATAACAGGTAGAGACTTGGAATTTTGACAGTACCTTCGTTTCATAATGTAGGTGCTCACTAAGAAGGGATTTTGAAAAATTCTGATTTTAAATGCCAAAAATCAAATTTTTTTGAGAATACTTAATCCCTTCTTACACAGAATTATCGAAACCGAATCACATTTGACATTAAAACATATTGTTTGCAGTGGGTTTCAGATGGGTTTGGAATTAAATTAAATGGAACTTTGACAATTACAGTTGGCTTTGTCTATTTTTGTCATACCTTGAAATAAAACTTTGGCGATCGCTTGAATGTTGTAAGCCCTAATATGGTCAAACATTGTTTTATTTGGACGAAACTCACTATACAGGGGTTTTCTGGACCAAGGAACTCTAATCTGAGGTCGCTTTTACCAGGTGACGCTATCTAATCGTGGTAGGCCTATGTAGTCCACGTGATTTAGGTGTTAATAAATATAATGATTTAACTATTATGATCTTAATTTCTAATTTTTTAAATAATTATCGCGGGCGAAGCCGCACATGCTAGTAAATGTATAAACATCTGACTGCATTGTAGTCAAGGCCCTCGGTGTTCAATATCAAAAACACAGCAAGGTTAGATATATAAGCATTCAATAAGGTTACTCGAACCATGGTTTCTACATTCATTTGTCTGGACTTGACTCGGCAGTGATGATTCGCTATTTTTAAACAGTTAATTGGTTGTCACTCCGGTACCGGTAAACCGATTTGATCCAACACCAATAGCGTTCGTCCTAAGGATGTTCTAAGTGTGTATACTACGTTTCATGAAAATCTGATAAAGCGTTCTCGAGTTGTCGCGCGTACAGGCATATGGGCGGAAGGACAGACAGACGGACAGACATTTTTCCCGCCCACCAAACAATCTTAGAAAGTACGATTGTGGCACTCAATAAATAAATACAATGACTTACGTATTACCGTATTTTACGGGCCATAAGACACACTTTTTTACCTTGAAAACAGAGCTGTAAAATTTGGGTGCGTCTAATGGTCCAAAGTACACAAAGAAAAATTAAAATTATGGAAAAAATTGCCGAAATACCATAGTTATAAATAAGGTATTGTAAATGGTAAGATAGTTACAAATTTAGCATAGATTGTACATCAGTGCACTAGTCACAATCATAAAATGAGAGCAGCTGGAAGCTAGGTATACAATGCGAAAAGAAAGGAATATTGAGTTCTTTTATACAAAAGGAGTGTCTTCACCGGGTGGTTTAAATGAATACAATGACCTCTAAACAGCCTTGTCCCGTTACACTTACCGCATGCTGAATTGATGCTAGAGGGTGTAAAGGTATTTTCAGTCTTTGATGAGAAATCAGTTCAGTTGTTAAAATTTATGCGATGCCACCTGTACAGAAGAGATTTTCGAACAATGCTGGTTTTAAGTTAGAAGTGATTTTCACAGATTCCATTGTACAAAGTTATAATCTGTTTATGTAATGAACTAAGTATATTATTCCCTTTAAAATGTTTCGTTTAGAATCACATTAAACTTATTTTCCTTTAAACTTCCATCCTAAAATTAAGGTACGTCTTATGGTCCGGAGCGTCTTATGGTTCGTAAAATACGATATTTTACTATGTCCGCCATGAATTTGATTCAAAGTAACTATCGTTTCCTGTTCAGGGTAAATCGAGTGATTTACGCTTACGCTAACAACAGTTTTAACAGAGAAACAAATGTTAGGGTAGCGATAATGGCTGTAAATGCTCCCCACGTGATATTTCATGAAAATAATTTTGTTTATATATCATTACACTTCATTGGTCGAAAGCGGAATGACGTCATATATTTTGCGAATTAGCTAGAAGGAATGTCGCTCATCAGCTATGGGGTAATAGAGATATTGCACATTATTTATGAATATATTGATTTCGCTGTCTGCTATTTATGTTGTTACCGTGGAGGGCTCTGCTAGGGATGCCGAACATACACAAGGGATGCTTACACACCCCTAGCAACCCCCCTGCAGTCAAATCTTGAAACTTAAAATGCATAGTAAAATAAAATCAGGTAAACTGGTGTAACAAAGTGTCAGAATGCTTTTGTTAAATCAATGATAATTGCAATTACGATATGCAGAAAATAAGTTATTTTTATAATCGATTTCCGAGTTAAGCCCCAGATCGATTCATTAAGCAGGACTTATGGAAGAACAAAGGTCTAGTTTGATAAGCATATGTGAAGGAATATGCGGGTAGTGTTTTTTGTCAAAGCTATCTGTATTGCAACTTTCAAAGCCGTATATGAACACTGTAAAACAATATGTTGCCATGAGAACTGATTTGCATTTGATTAATTCTTTCTAATATAGTACTGTAAAATAGGCACTAAATTGGGCATTACTCCGGTACCGGTCAACCGATTTGGTCCAAAACCAATAGGCTTCTTGCCATGTAGCCTACATTATAAATGTGTATACCAAGTTTCATGAAAATCCGATCAAGCGTATTTGAGTTATCGCGCGTACAGGCACACGAACAGACAGACGGACAGACATTTTCCCGTCTACCACATAATCTCAGAAAGTACCATTCTGGCACTTAAAGATCACAGTTAGATCCCCGCTAACATCAAGAGACCTCAAGGAATATTTAGCAATGGACTGGATACAATTCCGGGGAGACGAGTGGTTCAGACTTCGTTGTACTGAAGGGTATACAGGAATATTTTAGATTGGTAGGTACGTTCTTGACGTCTTGTACCATGTGATACAGGGGATCTATTCCCTGTCAGGACATATTTTCGTCTTCAGAATGTATTATAAAACAGTGGTTTCAACTGCAGTTTGGGGTCGTGAAGGATCCTGATTTAACTTATCGGAATATAGTAAGATGGATATACATGCATTCATGAACAACAGATTATTGTCTCTGATGGACACTTCATGAGAATACTACAGTATAGGAAAAAAATTCTCCTGAAACTGGAATTTGAACCCAGGACCCTTGGCTATCCGTGCCAATGCTCTACCAACTGAGCTAAGCCAGAGTTCATCCCATAGCGCCAGATGGAACCTCTCTCTCCTATGACTGATTGCCCTTAATGGTCTTCCTCACTGACAGACAAGTTATGTCATATGCAGTACTGTGAGGCACACTAATGAATGATTTTTGTGACCGGAGAGAGGTTCCATCTGGCGCTGTGAAGTGAACTCTGGCTTAGCTCAGTTGGTAGAGCATTCTCACGGATAGACAAAGGTCCTGGGTTCAAATCCCAGTATCAGAGAAATTTCTCTCCTATAATATTCTCATGGAATATAGTAAGTTTATAATTGTGTGAGGAGGAGTTTAATTTTTATGCTAATATAATTAGCAAATTGTCGGCCTAACAGAAGAACTAAGCCGAGGTTAAAATTTCTCTTCTCATCATCAGCTTCTTCCTTTAGTTCTGGCTTATCTTTATCCTTCTTCTCTCAAGGCCCACAGTCCCGACATCTTTCCTTCATTGACGTCTTGCAGTAGATAAGATGTACCGTAGTTTATTTAGTTCTCTTATGACACATATCTGAATTCAGGATTAGTCTGTATACAATATTCCTAGGATCTTTTCATTTATCTTGAGTAGCCCCACAATTCGAAACTCTCCAGACATTTCTTCTAATTTTTTTTCTCAGTATCCATGTTTTCGAACAAGGACCAAGGCATTCTAATAGTTTCTTCCGAAATATTTATAAGTTATTGTGTTGACTATTCCACTCATACACCGCGTGTTTGATATTTATTTATTTAATTATTTATTTAATCAAGAATGAACAATACAGGTATACACCGAATAACAATGTTCATGACTATGCTAGTATCACATAATATACTTACAATAATACAAATTGATAAGTTATAATAAAAAGTAGGAAAGTTAGGATAATAACGACGTAAGGTAAGAAGTAAAGAGAATAGGAGAGAGTAAAGAGGACAAGAGAGATTAAGATGAAAGCAAGCATGAAGAATGTATAGAAAAAAGTAATAAAGGTAAAAATAAATAATATAAAATAAAGAAAATATGTCAGTTGACAATATCAATTATACATATATGACTATAGTTAAACAATATTCACACACAAATTCCTATGAATTATCATTTTGACAAGTACTACAATTGGCTTGCAGTAGAATTAAATTAAGATTCATTCCAAATTTTTCTATATTAAGTGGGTGGATTTGATTGTACCTATTCAAAGTTCTGTTTATTGGTGAATTTTGTGCAAGTCTGTGTTTACTCTAGGAGTAAAAAATAGTTTTCTTAATCTACTATTTTTACTGGGTACATATATATAATTTTTTTCTATAAGGTTTGTATCGTCAATATGGGAATCAATTATTTTATACAGAAAACTTAATGACTGACATGCTCTTCTATGTGACAAAGCTTGGAATTCAAAATTTTCCAGGAGTTGATCATAATTCATATATAATGGATAAAAGCCACAAACTTTAAACATTAAAAACTTGAGGAATTTGCTTTGTACTTTTTCGATCATTTTTCTGTTCTTTACAGTAAACGGATCCCAAATGACATATCCATATTCCAAATTTTGTCTAACGAGAGAATAATATAAACGAGTTAATGTTTTCTGGCTTAGCATGTATGAATTTCTCATTATGAAACCAAGGATTCCCAATGCTTTTCTAACTGTTAATTCTGTATGTTCATTAAATCTCTCTATATATAAAAGGCTTTGTCCTGACTGCCTGACTGAATGAATGACTGACTGACTGACTGACAGGAATCAACGTACAGCCTAAACTATAACAGGTAGCGACTTTAAATTTTTACAGTACCTTCGTTTCATAATGTAGGTGCTCACTAAGAAAGGATTTTGAAAAATTCTGATTCTAAATGCCAAAAATTAAATGTTTTTGAAAATACTTAATCCCTTTTTACATAGAATTATCAATTCCAAATCACAGAATATATTGTTGCCAAATGGTATATGATGGGCTTGGAAAAAACAAATGAAATGCACTTTTGACAAATAAGAGAAGTTATCAAAATAATTCATGTTATAAATAAATATTACAGGATGAAATCCACTAAAATAATGGAATCACATAACTTTCTCTACCCTGGACATAGAGAAAACAAAACGAGGTATGGTAATGTGTATATTATTATATTATATCGCAGGTTTTTGGAGAGAAAAGTATGAAAGTGATAATGCTTTCTGTTTAATTTCATCCCCAAAACGGCTTTATGGTAACATAAGAGTGGGAAATTTCCCGCCTCGATATTACAATTTTATGTTACAGGAATTTCTGTTTCTTCTTATTTAAACCTCTACCAGGCTTGCTGTGCACTGTACAAGCGATGGGATGCAAAATTCTAGATCCTCTATGACCCATAAAAAACTATATCAAGCGTTTTCTGAGGGAATAGTTTTAGTGTAATAAGTCGTTCTTCCTATTTCAAATTATAAATGCCTATATAAGGACCTAGAATTAAAAATTGAAAATCCTTCATAAGTTAATTTCCAATTACAAAATACAAAACCTGGGCGACGCCGGGTCTTTTAAGCTAGTCTTAGATAAGAAGTAAAAACAATACCTAGATCTTCTTTACTTTTTACTTGAAGTAATGAAATGTTGTCAATGCTATAATCAAATCTAATGGTTTCTTTGCATCTTGCAAATGTCATTTTTTCACATTTTTAAATATTAAGTGGTAATTTGTTATCTGTACTCCACTTTGATACTGAATTAATATCAGTTTGAAGATTATAACAGTCTTCAACCAATAATCTTCAAATATTGATCAATAACGTTTAGCAATCCCTCGGATACAGACCAATCACGACCATTTATCTTATAATATCCTTCCTCGGATTGCAAGGATGCAATTTTATCTGATAAAACGTCAGCTCGTTACTGGACACGCAAGGCATCAATATTGAATATGTCACATGCTGCAGTGAGCATAATGAAAACAATTTATTTTGACATAACTTGTTTGGAAATTGAAATAATATAAGTTAAATGTACATTGATTAAAAACACAATTTCGATTCGGTGCAAGCCAGTTTGTGTGCTTTTATAGCGTTTTGATATAAACAGACAAAAACAAATTAGGCTATTATTATTATATATATATATATAATTATTATAATTTTTGAAGAATTATGTAGTTACCTACATAGACCCTAGAAACAGATTGTTAGTGGATTGCATTTTCTATGACTTCTATACAAGAAGTTACATGCTGACCAATATTTAACAAACTGGATTATATAACTTATTCTTAGCTGTCCTGTATTATTGATAATTTTAACGCAGGTAACTTTTTTTCTCAAACGGCAAAGGTCAGAAGTCAAGGGTTAAGTTTGTCATGCAGGAAGCAGAATGCCTGACAAACACAATGGCCATTGTTTTCCGATGCTCAGTTGTCTGCGACTTATGCGGTACGTATAAGCATATAGGATCATTCCTTTCGCTAGTATTTTAAATTTACCTTTTTTAAATAATGATTTAATTATGTTGTCTTTGAAAATATCAAAACCAAGTTAACGTTAATGAAACACTTGGAATGCATTATTAAATAGAAATGCAGGTTGAAAGATAAATTTAATAAAAGATGCAGAATTATTACGGTTACCTATTACCGGTCCACCGCTGTGGCTCAGGGGATGCGTTCAATCCTCTCACGCAGCGGGCCCGGGTTCGATTCCTGGTCGGGACAAGTTACCTAGGTGAGGTTTTTTCCGGGGTTTTCCCTCACCTTTGAGATAAATGTCGGGTAACTTTAGGCCCTTGTGGTCCCCGGATATCATCTGGCCGTCATTATCATCTTCATCCCCATCCTCGCCTTGTTCTGAGTGAATGTGTGTGTGAAGGTGTGTATCGTCCTATGTGTTCGTGTTGTCTCGGAGGAGGCCCCGGCATTGGGCTGATCACTCATCCGGGGAGGCCCTCCATGTCCTTGTCTGGTCAGAAAAGTATGTATGTGATCCAAAGATAATCCCTCTCCCGACAGGTCGCGGCCCTGTAAGGCCCGGGCGGCGTGGGTCGCTTAAATCCTAAAAGGGAGAGGTAAAACTACGAGCAAGAAAGACCTATTACCGAGTTATTCATGTGATTTGGTACTTCATTAAGTGCCAGAATGGTACTTTATGAGATTGTGTGCGGGACGGGAAAATATCTGTCCGTCTGTCTGTCCGTAAGTGTGCCTGTATCCGCGATTACTCAAATACACTTTATTGGATTTTCTTGAAACTTGGTACACTCACTTATAATGTCCTTAGCAAGAAGCCTATTTATTTTGGCCCAAATCGGTTGACCGGTACCTGAGGAACGACTATTAAAGGTCACATGTTTTTAAATAGAAAATCAGGACTATATTACAATGCCGCGTTCCTAATCATTGAGGGCCTTGACTTCAATGCAGTCAGATGTTTGTTTACTTCGTTGATTAAGTTTAAATGAGTACTACATGAATACTGTTATATACAGGAGGTATATTACTGTGAAATAATTAGGCCTACGTACATTAAGCGGAATTCTCTGCCAGTGAATTTTGTGAAATGTTGACACATTTAAAGAATTTCTTATGTCAGTCTATACGAGTAGGAATTAAGGTTAAGTATCAAACTTTAGACCTTTGTTCTTCCCTGCTTACTGAATCGATCTGAAGCTTAACTCAAAAATAACTTCTTTGCTGCATACCAAAATTGCCAATATTACTGATTAAGCAAAAGCAATCTGACACTTTGTTACGTTAGTTTACCTGATTTTATTTAAATCATATTTTGAAGGGTTTAGGACTTTGAAAGGTACTGAAATGTAGGGTGCATATAATTTAATAGCAGTTGTGCTTATAGGCCTACTGGTTTGGATATTAATAGGCCTATTCCTGAGAACATAAACAGAAGTACCATACGTGTTCAAAACATTTCATGAGTGTTTTCACCACTTCTGAATCATGGCAATTACAAACACTTGTGTTTACTTTAACTCTTCGTGAAAAGAGGGACAAGTGCCGAATTTACGAATAAAACAGTGTTAATAGAAATATCAGTTTGAAACATACGAGTGATTAGAACGAATTTGTTATAACTAACGTAAAAAATAAATAAATTGCATGATTAATATTAACCTACAACAGGAGAAAGATCTACATTGAATTTTAAGAAAGGGTTTATCATGAATTTTACCCCTATGTAGTCTGAAAAGCGTAGGAAATGATAAGTCGATGTATTCTTAAACCTGCAAGCCATTATCGCCGGCCCAAACTGTCCTTTTTTTGTGGTAAGTAAGATATTAGGTGGCACATAACCTGTAATTAAATACTAATGTCACATCTGTCCTTTTGTATTGGTTATATCTTATCTTGTAAAATTTCTCAACACTTATTCCCAAAGAACCCTGCGAATTTTACAAGTCTACGAACTGCGTTTACTATTTGTTTAAATTTATTAGACATATTATGTGTATTTTGTGAGCAATTTTAAATTTTTCTCTTATTAAATTAAATATAACAGTACAACTTTCATTCTCAAATAGTTTTGCAGTAGAAGGATAGTACTTCGATGCATAATTTTGCGGCAAAGCATTCAATAAGTGATTTTAACTAAATAAGGTCTCCTGACTTCAGAAATGTCATTTTTTTTTATCACATCTAGTTTTCGTGTTTGCTGTCTGAAAATGTGTCATGGCGGACGCAACTTTAAGGTCTGTGTAGACCTTCTTTGGGGCTTATAGTAGCTAAACGGTAAGTTGTATAAAATAACCGATTGTAGCCGCAGTAACGGATTCTGAGAGATCTACATGTTTAGTCCTATAACTTTTTGTCGTATCCCCATCGGTTATTCCTTACTCTGAGTTAGATTTTTATTGTAAGTAAATTTTGTGTATTTTCCTTACATTAACTTATTGTAATATTTTACACACATAGGACAGATAAAACGTAAAATTTGGCAAAAATATTGGCACATACAACAGCCATAAGCGTGCAAAATTTGATGTTTCTAGCTGCCCCATAAGTATAGAAAAACTTGATGGATAGCCGTGATGTCAGTCACATCTACGACAGTCCAATCCCCAGTTGTTAACATCGATGTTTAATTACTTCCAGATAAGCTAGGAACTTGAAAGTTAGCTTACTTAGATTTTAGCCTATAACCAATGGGAAAATTACAAAAAGTTCAAATCTATATTAATAAAAGGAAGTGTCTGTCCTCCGTCTGTCTGTCTTCCGTCTGTCTGTCCGCGATGCCCAGCGAAATCTACTCAACGCAGAGATCTGAAATTTTATACATAGGCGGACTAAAGGGTCGGAATGTGCACCTCGAAGCCGGAATTTTAATTTTCGTTTTAGTTCGTGAGTTATGAGTGAAAAATGAGCAAAAAACGTGTATTTATTCCGTTTTCGAAGCATGAGTTTTCAGTAATACAAATCAATTACACTAGGCTTTGGCTATTTTTGTCATTCCTTCGACATAAAAGCATCGCGATCTCTTGAATGTTGTAGCTCACGCTGGTCAATTCATTTGTTTTTTTTTTTTTGTCAAGGCACGCAAACATAATATGAATTTTTCAACTACACCGAAGAGGATTATTATTATTATTATTATTATTATTATTATTATTATTATTATTATTATTATAGGGATAATCAATATTAGCCTAAATATGGTCAAACGTTGTTCCATTTGGACGAAACTCACTATACAGGGGTTTTCTGGGCCAAGGAACTCGAATCTGAGGTCGCTTTTACCACGTGACGCTATCTAATCGTGATATGTGGTCCACATGATTTAGGTGTTAATATAATGATTTAACTATTATGCTCTTAATTTTTAATTTTTGAAATAATTATCGCGGGCGAAGCCGCGGGCACCTGCTATCTTAAAATAATAAAAGGACGTGTTTGTCTGTCTGTCCACGATGCCCAGCGAAATCTACTGAACGCAGAGATCTGAAATTTTAAACATAGATGGGCTGAAAGGTGGGCGAATGCACATAGAAGCCGGATTTTAAATTTTAGCTTTCGTTCGCGAGTGGTGAGTGAAAAACTGGCAGAAAACGTGATTTTAGCGCTGTCGAAGCATCAGATTTCAGTAATACATTTCAATGTCAAATCAATTGCAGTTGGCTTTGGCTATTTTTGTCATACCGTGGTAATAAAAGCATCGCGATCGCTAGAATGTTGTAAGCCCACGCTGGTCGATTCATTTGTTTAGAATGTCAAGGCCCGTAGACATATGAAATTTTTCAACCTACACGGAAGAGGGATAATCAACATAGACCTAAATATGGTTAAACATCGTTCGATTTGGACGAAACTCACTATACAGAGATTTTCTGGGCCAAGGAACTCGAATCTGAGATCGCTTTTACCAGGCGACGCTATCTAATCGTGATATGTAGTCCACGTGATTTAGGTGTTAATAAATATAATGATTTAACTATTATGCTCTAACTTTATGCTCTTTTTTATCGCGGGCGAAGCCGCGGGCACATGCTAGTCTTTAATATTTTCCTCTCCAAAATAAAATTTCATTTGTTCATATTTGTACGGCTTCAGATGATTTGACAAAAATAAAGGAATAGGCCTATTGTTGACATGATGAATTTGCTGTAACTGTTTTCTGTGAAAATTCTAGTTATCCCACATATTACTTCACATATGCTAATCAAATTATCCTGATTTTTCAGTGATTTTTATCCTATAGGCTAGTCTGTCTCATTTTGATGTACATATCGCAAGAAAACGTGACGTGATACGTAGGAACGGTCAACGGATTCGTGTTCAGCGACACAAAATTTGTAAAGATCACCTATTACACCACTTGACGCAAAAAAAAAAAAAAATATAGTCTAAATAAAAAAAATTAAAATTAAAAAATTAAAAAGTTTCAAAATGCAGCATCAGAAGCTGTACACAGTTATTTTATTATTCGAAATGTCAAAATAACATTTTTCTTATTGTCAATTAACCAGATGTGATAGGGAAAAACAAAATGTATTTTCGGATTCAGAACAGCGAAGTTAATCAAACACACCTATTTTCATTTTTACCGCAGAATTTTTTTTTCAGGCTATTGTTTATCAAGTAGATAAAAAAATAAATTTTACAGTTATTTTAGATAGGGCTGGGTGTTTTTAAAATAACACATTAACGCGTTACCAACTTTTCTCCTTTTCTATTAGGAAAACATCTATTGACGTTTGGTTTGATTTTCTGGTTATTTCATAACGCCGATGTGCTTGAAATTATGCCGTCGTTAGTGTCGGAATTTTGTCCTGCACGAGTTATTTTACATGCCTGTAATTCAACAGACATGAGACTGTCACACTTATGCATACATAAATGCTATCGACTTGGGCCGACATCGAACCTGCAACCTTGGGCAAATAAAGCCTGCTCGGTACTGAATGCACCATCCAAGACGACTTCAGCATTTCAGAAACATCTCCTTTCTACCAGAAAACTTTTTTCCTAAAAGTGTTTCTTTCCTTATCCGGGAAGACCCTCCATGACCTTGAGTGGTAAAAAAGTATTATGTGGTTCATAGATAATTAATTCCTCTCCCGACAGGTCGCGGCCTTGTAAGGCCCGGGAGGCGTGGGTCGCTTAAATTCCCCTAAAAAGCGAGAGGCAAAACTATGGTAAAGAAAGATTAAAGAAGTGATTTATTCAATTGTTGATACTAATTGGAAGTTTATTATATAGCTAGCGTAAAAGGGCCGGTGTCGCCCGGGTTTTGTATTTTGTAATCAGATATTAACTTATGAAGGACTTTCGATTTTCAAACTCCTTTTATAATAGTATGTAGAATTTGAAATGTAGAAGAACGACTTATCACTCAAACTATTCTCTCAGAAAACGCTAGATATAGCTTTTTATGGCTCATAGAGGATGTCGAATGTTGCATTTCGTTGCTTCTGCACACCATGCCTGGGAGGAATTGAAATGAGAAAAAAAAAATCTGGTTACATAAGATTGTATTGTCTTTACGGAAAATTTAATTTCTCACTCTCATGTTACCATACAACCGTTTCGGGGCTGAAATCAAAAAGAAATTCAATATCACTTTCATATTTTCCTCCCCCAAAACCTGGGACATAATGTACTGCCGGCATAGGACTGAAAATGTTCCATCCTATTTTGTCTTCTTTTAGATGCTTAGGACCTATGATAAATATCCATATTTCTCAATTAATACAAAAGCTACAGCTATGAATAACGTAACAGTGGATAGGATTTTTTACGGACTTCTGACATAGCACACACTTAAGCTGTCCCTGCAATACGACCTCTTATTTTACATCAAAATGTGAAGTGGAAAGTAATATTTTCCATGTCGAGGGTAGACAAAGTTATGTGACTGCATCGCATTGCGCTTTATTTTCGTGGATTTCATTCTTCAAGAATTATCTTCCCCGATGTATTACATCGATAGCATGAGAATTTATTAAAGCCCAGTATTATGTGAGCACTGTAAACAATACACTGTTGCCATGACAACTGAATTGCATTTCATTTTTTCCTTATAATTTTCTCATAAATTTTATCATGTTTAAATGGAAAGAGTGGCTTGTTTGAATTTTAATGATGACCGCGTTACTTTCCGGGCTTAACTGGGCATGTGTGCAAAATTTCGTGGAAATTGGTCAAGAAATGTAGATTTGTATAGGGATCATACATATCCACATATACACATACACACACACTTTCCATTTTATATATTGCATTTTGTTCCTTTGTAATTTGGGCCCTTTTAAGAAATAGCTAACCTGTGCTCTGTGATCTTTGTTTCTTGTATTCTGACTGTGTAGATATTAGCGTTGTGATATGCTAGTTTGTATTTGTTCCAAAGGTAACCACACTAGGAAAACTAAGAAATTTTAAATTCTTAAAAAATTGTTCTATATCCTTTTTTTAAGAATTTTAAATTCTTAAAAAATTGTTCTATATCTTTTTTTAATTTTTGTCATAATCCTCAATGCTTTATTCTGTAGGTAATATTTTATTTGCAGTCTCTATTGATGAAGTCTCACAATAATTCAGATGGCTTAGAAATGAGCTGTGGTACGTTTGACTGTAATATACGAACCGTTTAACCACTGATGAGCAGTCAGATATTATTAAATGAAAAAAAGAACGTTTCAGTAGAAAATATGCAAAGGGAATAATGTCCAAAATTGTATCCTCGTTAAAATAAATACGAGGGCCGTCCATAAAGTAAGTTTCCCTGAGGCCGTTTACAGAAACAAAACACAATTTCATGGAAATGTTTATTGCAACAGATACAGTAAGTGTTCAGCTATTTTTAAACATATTCAGAACTTTTTCATTCCGTGGGACCAATGTGTCGGAGAAGTGTGCCGCCTGGGATTTGAACCACTGTCTGGCAACCATGTCCGCTTCTTTGTCATTCTCGGTCATTTCTTGAGGTGTGGGAAAAGATGGAAATCACTTGAAGCGAGATCCGGGCTGTAGGGTGGATTTTCAAACAACTCCCAGCAAGTATCTTGCAGAATTTCTACTGGAAAGTGTTTTTTAACATTCACCCTACAGCTCGGATCTCGTTCCCAGTGGTTTTCATCTTTTCCTACACCTCACGAAACTACAAAGAATGACAGAGAGGCGAAAGTGGTTGTCACACGGCGGCACATTTCTACGACACAGGTATTTAAAAGTTGGTCCATGGTAAGATAAATGTTTCAACTCCGGTGGCGAATATGTTGAGAAATAGCTGAAAACTTGCTGCATCTGTTGCAATAACCATTTCCATGAAATTGAAGGGCCTAGTTCCATAAGGGCATAAGGCACAAATCTTTAATTTTGAGTTTTTAACATATATGCCTTTTCCTCATATCTCTTAAATACTCAGTGAACTATTTGTACTTGTGCCTTAAACCTTTGCTCAGTTATAAGAAAGCAGTTCCATACAGGCGTAAGGCACACTTCCTATCTGTTATTGAGGTGTGTTTATGAACTGTTTTAATTTTCCGAAGTGCTACCATCCAAGCAAATGTTTATAAAACTGAACTTGCATTTCTGAAGTGTAACGTCATTCAAAATAGATTGTTTTGCTCATCATCTATTGTATTATTGAATATACTGGTATTCTTTGGCAAACACGCAATTGTCACTGTATAATACAGGTTTTTACTAAAATAAATTAAAAACAAATGATATCATACAAAGTAAAAATATTTTGCTACTGTGAAAGTAATTCGTTTTTTTTTTTTAACATGTTTAGGCACCTCTAGTTGTAAATCCCAGTACACTGTACCTTGTAAATTTGCTACTAATTTACTAATAACTTGCTAATAATTTACTAATAATACTAATTTAGCCTGTCCTTCAAAAATATATGTGGTAAAATTAAACTTTAAACCACCTAAGTTAAGCTTGTGAGTGGTAACTTTGTTTAAAAACATAAAGTTTTCTCGAAACTATGTCCTTGTGCCTTACGCCCTTATGGAACTAGGCCCTTCAATTGTGCTTTGTTTCTGTAAACGGTTCCAGGGAACTTACTCTATGGACGGCCCTCGTTCATCAATCATTAATAATACAGCTTTTATGTAGGACGAAATTGAAAGGAGCTTGGCGAGAAAGCGGCAAATTCTACTGAGCCGAGAAATGGCAGAGTAGCCAATCTCCCACTGCAAAATGTAAAGCCATAATTAAACTACCTAACTTAAACTTCTAGAGGGCACTGGTCAGTTTGTGCCTGCGGTGCAATCGGTCCCGGGTTCAAATCCTGGTGGGGACCTCCACATTTCAGCAGAAGATCAAATGACCAATCACTGCTGTAGGCCTATCGCCTTGCTTAGTCGTGGCTCTCATCCCATGACTCTGAAGCAGCATCGGCTTGTAAGGACTTTAAAAATGTTAGTATAGGCCTATGTGATCATGGTAAGCATTTTATAAAAGAATACACCTATGTTATTAATGTTAGGTCTGCTGTAGCTTGTCTGATATTGAGATCTATACCAGAGTCGAGCTAAGAAAGAAACCTGAAGTAAACTAAAATATCTCTCTTAGTTCATTCTAGTAATGTGCTAGAGTGAGATAGACATACTGGTTTTTGTTTACTACGGGTTTCCTTCTTAGAACGGCCAGACTTTAAGCATTATTCCAGCGGACAATGAAGTAAATTAGGAATTAACGTTATTGTCCGGGAACTTACATCATTCCCCATTACTATTTATTTATAGCCAATGACGTCAATGGCCAGCAATTTACGTTACAGACCAAATAGTTTAGGGCATTCTTGTCTATTTGATATGAAATAAAATCAGGTAAACTGATGTAACAAAACAAAATGCCAAAATGCTTTTTAGGTAGATTTCGAAGAAAAATCTACCTATTGCAATGGATACCACTTTATGATTTTCGAAAAATTCTTTCATATCTTTACGTTTCATGCTCCCCTAAGTACGAAACCACCGCCCGTTCAAAAAAAAAATTTGTGATATTTATACATATATTATATATATTTATATATATATATTTATATCTTTACACGATAGCGGCCGTAATTTTGAAGATATTTGAACCAAATTTTATTATGTCATTTCTAGGCCCAATAGCTCGGACAAGTTCGTTAATGAGCAAAATTGGCCCAAGGGGGTGGTCGGGGGAGGGGGTTGAAATTTTTAAAAATGTATATCTCGGCCCCTATGAAGTATAGAAGGAAACTTTGTTTGAATAAATTAGAGTACTCCCTATGGAGTTCACAGTGACACCAACGATTCGGGGGTTCGAGTGAGGGTGGGGGTGGGGACGGGGGATGAAAATTCGAAACTTTTGAAACCACGTCTTGTGGGGTATCGTTGAAAAGCTCTTGATGAGTACTCTACAAATCAATAACTAGTTTCTCGATAGCTCTCATATGACGCGAGATTTTAATGTTTGAAAATAATAACACTTAAAAGAATTATTATAATATCATAATTTTGTCTTGTTTAGCGGCTTTGCTAATTTTATTCATTGCTGATCTTGCGCACGGCCTCCCAGAATATTATATCCTATTCTTGTTGTCAAAACAAATGATTGTAGGCTCTTTCCTCTTTACCGAATTCAGTTCTTATTACTGCGGGTTTGCCATGCCAAGGCTAAAAAAGATAATAAATTAAACCAAAAGCACTTTGAAATCTACCTCCGCCTGTAGGCCTGCCTAAAGGGATTTTTTTAATTGCAGTTATATATTGAAAATATTTTTTTTTATTGATTTCAGAGATAAGCTCCAAATTGATTCATTAAAGCAGGACTTACGGAAGAAGAAATGTCTATTTTTTTTAATCAGATTAAAATCGTCCAGCATCAGCAGAACTATGCAGATTTGTGATATCTTGAAAATCGCAGACTCATATAAAAATACAAAAAAAAAAAAAAAGTTAAATTGCCGGCTACGTGATTTAAACCAGCGCCCTCCAGAATGCGAGTCCGAGACGTTCCCATCTCGGCCACCTCACCCAGTTTAACAGTCTAGTTTGATAAGCGTATGTGAATGAATAGTGTTATTTGTCATAGCTAACTGCATTGCTTCTTCCAAAGCCGTATATGGACATTGTAAAACAATATATTGTCACAATAACTGATTTTCATTTGTTAAATTCTTTCTAATATAGGCCTATTACCATAAACTAGGCACTAAATTGGGCTTTACTCCGGTACCGGTCAACCGATTTCGTAAATTTTCAATAGGCTTCTTCCCATGAATGTTATAAATGCGTATGCCAAGTTTAATGAAAATCCGATAAAGCATATTTGAGTTATCGCGCGTACACGGACACGGACGGACAGACATTTTCCCGTCCCGCACAATCTCATAAAGTACCATTCTGGCACTTATTTAACACATTATCACACATTGCCAGTTTTAATTGGGCAATGTTGTACAATACAGAAAATAAGCACTTCATCGTCTCAAAATGAATTATTTATTTATTTCTTTTCGTGCTAAACAGAACATTTTAATACTGGTTTTCATAACACAAACTTCCAAACCCTTCCTTTTATGAAACCCTTTTATGTAACATTGTCAATACGCATACCACTGTGGCCAATGCTAGCTACCACAGTGCACTATAATCACCCTAACACGTGAACTAAGAACTCATTGGGCCGAAATATTAGGAACACGCGCTTGCTAATGAACAGGCTTTAAAACTTAGTGCCCGAACCCACAGAGGGAGTTGATTCCGGTTACCAACAACCTGAGTATAGGGGGTGGGGGTGATTGCGTAGGCTGATAAGACAGTCATTGATAGTAGTACTGAGAAGAGAATGCGCTCGTAGTACGGTGGCTCTCAAATTGGTCAACAGTGTACCTTGTCATTGTGCGTGTTTATAAATTTATAATACGAGTTCGGCATGCCGAAAGTAAAGAGTTCTAAAACGCAAACATATATTCAAACATTTGGGAGGGACTATTATACACAAACAGGAGAAAGTATCGTTTTGCATGCTTGTAATGTGAGTTTAGATAATGAGAAGTTATTTTGTGGTCTTCCTATATCTGTATTGCGGTTTGTTTACTATCACGTGAACTAGCATATGGTAGCTAGGGCATACGCCGAGCAAAGTCTGTACGGTACGGTTGCTGTTAACATATTCGATCGGGCACTAAGTTTTAAAGCCTGCTAATGAATGTTACAACTTGTGCATCGCTTTCAAAACAAGTGGAAAAGCACTGTCTACATTTCAATAAAAAAAAATATATATACCGTTTATACAGGATGTTAATGAATAACACCGAAATATTTTACCTGCGTATAGAGGGGACATAGACAAGCAACTTTTATTGGGAGATTTTTGCTCTATGGATTCAGTTTTTCCTGTTATTGCATAAAATCTCCTATGGCATGGCCTCCACTGACTTCTAACATTAGGAAACATGCAAAACAAGTTAAATTCGTTGTTAACACAGTTGTCAGTAGTTATGAATAAAACACTGCCTTCTAGACTGTATTACTCGTGTATATACTGCCTGTCCTATACGGCTAATTTTGTGTACGCGGCGACATTACAGATGGCAGCACCTACCACACCCAGCTGCAATACCCTTTACATTACCGTATGCTGTGTTGCCCTCTGAAGTATAAACTCGGAAACTGAAATATGCTGGAATTTCATGCTATCTGGGTGTGAACTGTGTCGCCCCTACTGGAGAAATTAGGCAATTTAGCAATACTCTGAACTCCATGTTAAAATAAAGCATAGGACAGGCAGTGTAATTCTCGAGACGGCGGTGGATTAAAAAGACTAATGCAGTGGCGGCCAATCATGTTATTAGTCTGTAAATTTTGCAGATTATGAAAACTCTAAATATAGCTGTTGATGAATGATTAAGAATCAGGTTTTTGTCGATCAGTGAGAAGGCATGAAGTCAATTTAATGAAAATTTTAACCCTATTTTGCTTCATTATTGACTTATGAGCACCAAATTGTAATGACTTTAAAACCTGTAGCATACACATTTTACAGTACGTCATAGAGCAAAAATCTCCTACTAAAAGTTGCTTGTCTAAGTCCCCTCTATATACAGGTAAAATTTATCGGTGTTATGTATTAACACCCTGTATGTAGTCTATACAGGATGTATTATGCTATCAAATATCCCCAGCTGGTTTTTTTATTATTTTTTATATAGGCGTAGATCTCGAGCTCTGCCTGTGCTCTTTAGGAGCATGACAATATGATACACTATTCGTGCTTGCAATTCGAGTCAAAACCAGTGTGAAGAACATTCTGATATGCAAATGAACTCAATATTACATCTAGTTTTTGCAAAGTATAAAGATCGCCTGGAATCTGAAAGCTTCGCGACTGTTAAAATCTGAGCATGTCGTTGGCAGTGCGCATGCGTGGAGTGCTAAAATCCACAGTGAAAATATAGTCCATGGCTCCACGCGCCTAATTTAACCACTACCGTGATATCGTCAATGTTTTCATCCCATCACGTTTCGCTTGCATTCGAATTCCCACCGCCTCTATCTGTGACGACGACCATGCTTTCAGTTTGAGGGCGAGTACTGTGGCCGTAGTGGTCAGTGAAGAGTAATTACTTCTGTTAACGACTGTACCTCCCTTCTTCCCTCACGTGACCACCCGCCGAGGTTTCAACACTTCCAAACAAAACAACAAACACTGCGGCATCAGCAGGACGGCATTTAAGAACTGGTATACCCTTAGCAACCAGGGAAGGCGGTTGAGGCCAGGTATAGTCACCGCTTTTAAAGGATCCTCAGGCGGCAACCCTCTAATTTAGTATCTCAACCCCAACCCTGACCAAACCCTCCATAAACACCTCCATAAACATCTTGGGGTTGAAAAGCCGAAATGGAAGGAAGGGAAATGTTGCGCGTGCCTAAGCATAAGATGCGCATTGTTGCCACAGTTTAAAAACCTTGCAGCTGATTTCCACAAATCTGGAGAAACAACACAAGTGACATTGCAACAAGGCCTGACCTGGTGGTAGGGACCACCGCATTTGTTTAGGGGTGGGTACACCCTAATAATCTTTTCCAGATGAGGTAAGTGGTCCGACTTAAAAGCGTTTAGGGGTGGGTAGACCCTAATAATATTTTCCAGATGAGGGAAGTGGTCCGACTTAAAAGCGTTCCGCTCGCTTTGTAGCCGACTGGGGTTCGTTTGGGCGCGAAGACTTTAGATCCCTTTACCCGCATGGACCCTCACATTTACAAGGGCGGGAGATTTAGGACCAACCGTAATTTCCTCCCCATGAGTCACCTAGTCTACTTCAATCAATCAATCTTGGATTTTTTTAATATGTCATTTTATCTTAAAATGTTTGTTATATATCAATTCTACACATAATTACAAGAAAAATGACACCAAACAATGTATAATTTACTTTAATAGGAACATTTCTAACAAATACATAAATAAAAGTTACGAGAAAACTGCTTTCAAGTCCTATGTTCCTATTAAAGTAAATTATACATTGTTTGGTGTCATTTTTCTTGTAATTATGTGTAGAATTGATATATAACAAACATTTTAAGATAAAATGACATATTACAAAAATCTAAGATTGATTGATTGAAGTAGACTAGGTGACTCATGGGGAGGAAATTACGGTTGGTCATAATTCCCTCTGCTTGTAAATGTGAGGCTGCTAGCGGGTGAAGGAACATACCTGGCCTCAACCGCCTTCCCTGGTTGCTAAGGGTATAGAATTATACCACCTTTAGGAAAACTTTTGTTTGTTACGTCTTTGCTAGAATCCAATAACATCACATAACTTAACACTTTATCGGAGCTAGTACAGGGCCAAGCGTTTAATAATAATAATAATAATAATAATAATAATAATAATAATAATAATAAAAAATGGTTCTAATGCGAGTTCCCAGAGTTGGTACATTCGACTGACGCCCACATTTAAAAAGATAAGCAAATTACCTTATAAGCCAGGTCGTGACGGAATCTGATTTTGTTGTTCGAAAAGGGCTCAAAAAACTAGATCAAAGTTAATTCCATATTACGTTTAGGCTGCAACTTCGCACCCAACCTACCTATTCTAAAACACAACAAAGTTATTAAACATTTTCAGTAACTAATGTATTATGTTATTCCAGTTTATCTAATTAAAATCCATTCAGTTAACATTTTCTTTCTTTAAAAAAAATATAGGCCTATAGATATATGCATATGTATACATGAACCACAGATTTGGACCTTACATGATAATATTAAAGGAGAAAAATTCCTCTACACTGGAATTTGAATCCAGGACCTTTGGCTATCCGTGCCAATGCTCTATCAACTGAGCTAAGTCAGAGTACACTTCACAGCGCCAGAAGGAACATCTCTCCTATGACTGATTACCCTTAATGGTCTACCTTAATGGTCTGGCTTAGCTCAGTTGGTAGAGCATTGGCACGGATAGCCAAAGGTCCTGGATTCAAATCCCAGTTTCAGAGGATTTTTTCTCCTATAATATTATCATAGGTAATCCCACCAGAGTTGACGAGTTTATCGATAGATTCGCGACTTTGCAGCAGGAGCGAATTTATCTGTTGCAACTCGACAACTAGAGTTGGATTTATTAAGACTATTCCATGAATAAAAATACAACAGATTATACAAATAATAATTACTTTCGTGCTTTGTTGTATAAAAACAAAACTAAAAGTTGTGTGATCACGGCATACTGTGAATCAACCATCCATGTATCGATTGGAGCTACCCTGGTATAATCAGCACTACCAATGGTACATAGTTAACTTCATTCAGGTAAGCTAACAGCAGAACAGAATAAAAGCACACGAACTGGATTGCCCCGAATCGAAATTGTTTTCTTAATCAATGTACATTTCTATTATTTCAATTTCCAAACAAGTTATGTTGCATAAAATAATCTGATTTCATGCCGCTCGCGTCTCCACTAACGAGCAGCTGGTTTTACCGCGATAAAATGCCATCCTCGCGATTTCGCGATTTCGCGAATATTGTAAGATAAATGGCCGTGATTGGTCTATATCCGAGGAATTGCTAACGTTATTGGTCAATATCAAACACGCGGCGTATGAGTGGGATAATCTAATTAAAATCCATTATAGTTTGATCAGTTAACATTGTCTTTATTTAAAAAATATATAGGCTATAGATATATGCACATGCATACATGAACCAAAGATTTGGAACGTACATGATAATAAGAGCCTATAGGAGAAAAATTCCTCTGACACTGGGATTTGAATCCAGGACCTTTGGCCTTTGGCTATCCGTGCCAATGATCTACCAACTGAGCTAAGTCAGACCATTAAGGTAGACCATTAAGAGCAATCAGTCATAGGAGAGAGGTTCCTTCTGGCGCTGTGAAGTATACTCTGACTTAGCTCAGTTGATAGAGCATTGGCACGGATAGCCAAAAGTCCTGGAATGAAATCCCAGGGTCAGAGGAATTTTTCTCCTATAATATTTTCAAAAAAATTAAGATTTTCAATATGTCTCTGTTATTTATAGAAATTAAGTTATAGTAAATTTAAGATATCTTATTTCTGTATTGACTCCTTTGATTCTAATACAGAAGAGAATTATAAAAATTTGTTTAAAAAAGCATATAGAATATCCAACAGAATTGATATTTCCAGAATTTAAAGTTATGACTGTAGAACAAATTTATAAGCTCACACTTTTAAAATACTTTCACAAATACCGCAACGTACATGTATCGGATCCTCATAATTACAATACTAGAAGAAATAAAACATTGCCTTTAATAGAACCAAAATACTTCACCTCTTCTGGCTCTAAACATAGCATTTATTCTGGTCCAAGACTCTATAACTCCATAATTAGATCACATCCAGAAATAGTACATATGAATAACAAAAAATTCGATAAGTTTATCAAAAATCTCATTTCATAGTTCAAAAGTTATTTCACTCTGTACTTAGTAGACAATTAAGGAACGATTTTATTTGTAATAACTCAGAGTTTCAATTTTGTTCTTACTACATTTCCTTTTTTCTTTTTACTTTGTCTTTCTTTCTTCTTTATTATTACTTTTTTAAGGTATTGATTTAATTATATTTTCTTTATGTATTTGTAATTTGTAGTTTGTAATGTAAATGGCCGAACTGAGCCCGAGCACGAGCGCATGCTCATTCGGGTGGTCTTGTTTTGTATAAATACTAGGAGGTGCCCGTGGCTTCGCCCACGATAATTCTTTTAAAAATTAAAAATTAAGAGCATAATAATAATTATTAAAGCATTATATTTATTAACACTTGCACGCGAATCATTCATAAACTAAGCCATTAATAATTAATGAAACAGCTAAAATTCCGGCTTTAAAGCGCCCCCTGGGAAAACTATATCAGAATCGATTATGCAGTTCCAAAGAACCTATAAAGGAGGCCATGGGTGAACACATAATACATATTGTTTCTCAACTGTTTATTGACATGAATATGATGTGAATTTTATTTTATCAATTCAGTGTAATTTTCAGAAATTATATAATGTTTCAAGGGAAGGAATGGTTTGTTTGGATTATTATTATCAGCGATATTTAAAGAGATAAAACCATCAATATTTTACAGCTGTTGCCCCCGGCTTCGCCCGCCATTATTCATTGACTCCAGGATTTTTAAGAAAATTACACTGGTAGATTATTAAAAATGTTTGTGGTTCAGAGCTATGAAAATTGTAAGTAAAAATAAAATTAGAATATTTGTTCATTGTGTTCATTTCACTTAGGCCTTATATAATAAAGAAACGGTTTTCCTTCCTAATTTTGTAGTCGTCATGAAAGTTTAGACTGCGAGAGACGAACATCGCCGAGTATACCCGATGTCTCACGAAGCGGGCGAGCAAGCACGCTATTTAGGGCCGTTGAATTGTATAAGAGTAGATTTATTAAATAAATAAATAAATAAATATTGAAAAAAAAAAGTAAAGACAAAACATGAAAGTTGCATTGAAGTCGGTTCTTATAAATCAAAAGGCTTAAGGATGAATATAGGCCTAAGAATTAAATTGAGGGAAATCATGTAGAGAGGGGGGATATCGGAGTCACGTCTACCTGCGTTGTGGTAAGTATTCATTTAAAATGATGAGAAGGGCATTCTGCTGAGGAATGCTTTCTTGGTGTTGCACAGCGAGAACTCCTGCCGTGCAGTCCTGGATTCCACCGGAACGAAGGTCAGTCAGGGCTGCCCAGAGTCAAGTCCGTGTCTTCGTGTTTCCTATAAGCTAGGCTACTTTCATGCCAACAATCCCATTATTTGCCTAAATTGGAATATCTTTATCTTGAACACCCGGGCGTCTATGGCTGTGAATAAGCAAGTACCTTTTGGGCTATTAAAACAAACTCCAGTACAACAAAGCAATCTAAATTACTTTAGTATATTGCGATACAAGTGCCGTAAGCGGTGCATACGGATCGAGGAAAGAGTTTGAAAAAACGAGGCGCTTGCGCCGAGTTTTTTCAATTTCCGAGATCCGTTATGCGCTTACTGCACGAGTATTGCATGCTATTTTTTGCACGATGATTATTTATATCAATTTATTCATATTAATTTAGATATTAGCTGAAAATATTATGTTTATATACTATTGAAGATGGATGTTATATTCCATAAAGGCTTGTATTATGATGGTTTTACCTACGGCACTTGTGCTTTTTGTAATTTTTACCGCACGGAGATTTGTTTTGTTTTCATAGCAACCAGATTGCGTGCGGGAATGTCAAGTTTCGATCCACGGTAACAATATTCGTAAGTACCACTAATTATTTACGTCGTGCAAAAAATTATTTACATATTCCTGAAAATACCAAGCTTAATTATTTACTTATTTTTATTAATATATATATATATATATATACAGTAGAGTCCCACTATTCCGAACCCCGCTATTCCGAAAATCCGCCTATTCCGAACAGAGTTCAGAAAAAAAATACAGATTTTTTAAACTTAAAAACAGGGGAATTTAAAAAGACGTTCGTTAAAAAACGTACATCTATTGTTATACAAAGAAGTTAAATAGAGACATATATAGAGCCTAAGCTTGATGAAAACGCCTGAAACCAAATTGGAATGAAAGCTGGTTACTTACAGCACAGGTCGGCTCCATTTATACAATTCCCAGCACTGAATTTACGACTTAATAAGTTAATACGTTGATATTATTCATGAAATCCGCCTATTCCGAATTCCCGTTAAACCGAACGGTGTTCGGTCCCAATTAGTTCGGAATAGCGGGACTCTACTGTAATTATTTTTCACGTGCCGAATGTCCAAAATCTGGGAGCCTCAACCTCCTGCAATCATCTGGACCTCCATGGCCTGTATAGGGATCACTTTTTTTTTATATAATTATCTTACTTTAGTGATTATTACTTAGGTGTCTATTTCTGTAATTA
Organism: Ectobius pallidus; assembly: GCA_964059195.1. Taxonomy (NCBI): domain Eukaryota; kingdom Metazoa; phylum Arthropoda; class Insecta; order Blattodea; family Ectobiidae; genus Ectobius; species Ectobius pallidus. Next base: position 6,803,906 of record CAXKWD010000008.1, on the reverse strand, counting down.
ATTATCAATGGATCTCAAAACTTATCTTATTTCTTTTGTGTAGCCTAATATTACTTACAAGATCACTTATTGTATTATCAATTATTTTGTAAATTGTTTGTATTTTTTTTTTCTTCTTCTGGTTATATTTACGGCCTTAACTCTGCCAGGTAAAATAAAACGTTATTATTATTATTATTATTATTATTATTATTATTATTATTATTATTATTAAACTTGCGACAATCATCTCGTATTGTTCATTTCTTTCGTTTTATACAGTCATTGTTCCATATCTTGTAAACTTGAAAACAGGCATGCCAAAATGACCCGTTCTTCGTACGGTTCTCTATTATAGGCCTACCGGTACCTCTAAAAAATTATACGCAAAATAAACTGGCAAGATTTATTTTTCACTGAAGCTCGGCAAACGGCAATCAAGAGCTCAAGAGTTCAATACAAACAATCTCCATCCTTTATGGTCAATCTGTTCGTCCCATTTGTCCTACAAGAGTTTCCCACTATGAAGTTACAGCGATATCCTATAGCTTACCCCTTCCAGCTGCATGACTCACTCACCACAGCTTTCGTACTCTACAGATATCATTATTTAACTAATAGCTTCTTTTCACTGCTCACAGGCTATAGTTTAATTTATTCCTTATGAGCACGTCCCACTTTAACCCGAAAATATGTCCCATACTATTTTGAGATTATGCAATCCAAAATCATTAAATTGATACTGTATAGGACAGAGGGAGATTCCATCTGGACCGTGAGTCGAATTTTGCTTAGGTCATTTGGTAGGACATCGGAACGGAAAGCCGAAAAATATTTCTACTAAAATATAATATTATAGGAGAAAAATTCTTCTGATAGTCGGATTTGAACCCAGCACCTATGGTTATCCGTATCACTGCTCTACCAACTGAGCTAAGCCAGAGTTCACTTCACAGCACCAGATGGAATCTCTCTCCTATGTTTGATTGCCCTTAATGGTCTACCTCACAACAGACAAGTTATGTCATATGCAGTACTGTGAGGCACGCTAATTAGGAGAGAGGTTCCATCTGGCGCTGTGAAGTGAACTCTGGCTTAGCTCAGTTGGTAGAGAATTGGCACGGATAGCCAAAGGTCCTGGGTTCAAATCCCAGTGTCAGAGGAATTTTTCTCCTGTAATATTCTCATGTAATGTCCAGCATAAAGGAGCATTTTCTGGATTCATGAATACATATATTGTAACTGCGTCAAGAATATCTCTACTTCTGGAAATGCCTTGCCCTCCCCAGTTTCATCGTTATTGAAGGATACACATGACTTCTCTCATGTATGTTCATGTGCGTGGAAGAGGAAAGCGATCCAAAAACTTTACTAACAACTAAACCGGGTACTTTCCATGTAATTGCAAATTTACCATACAGCGGCAGAGGTGACAGTATGTGTCTGTAAATTTGTTTGTAACGCATTCTCGACCAATCAAACGCGTTGTTCAATTTTCTTCCACTTTGGCATGAATATTCTTTATACTCATTAAAAGACGTATAACCTATCTAAGGATGTTTATTACTTCCTCTGCCCGTACCATAGGTACTATAGGTAGAGGAAGTATTGTTTTCAACCCTCAAATTCGAAGTCGAGTTTTTAACATAAATACATGTTTTTAGGTCCCCTGAATTCAAATATACTTTTCTTTAAACTAAAATAACATTTTTCTCTTATTTCTTATTATTTTGTTTCAAGTGTAAAGAGATAAATAACTATTTTTGGTGACGAAGGAAAGGGAGGGGCTACCTTGGTTCGATAACTCATTATCATGCTTATGTCTGACATCGGTGTGAATGTTCAGACTTTCATATACTTTAGGTACTAGATAAAACAATTTGCTTATTTCGAGCAAAGTTTTCCAGAAATTAAACAAGGAACATTATGTAAAGTGTATTGCATATTTTCCTGTCAAAGTGGAACCAAGCCATTATAGTACTAGCAACAACAGAAAATCTACAAAACATCAGCAAAATGAAAATTATCTCCACAGTATTAATACCATCATGATTCGACATCTAGGCAATAAAATAAAATATAATGCCGTGTTTAGAAACCATAGCAACCATTTAGATGTATATCAGAGGGACAATTCAACAAAGTGGAATATATTACACAATGAGATGATACAAAAAATTGCAGATATAGGCCTACAGATGGAAGCAAAGGGACTATGCACTGCATTGGAATATAATTATTATAAAATGGGTTGTTGGAAAACCATAGCAACCATAAAGAAGGAAAGCAATGGGACTATGCACTACATTGGAATATAATTATTATAAACTGATTTGTTTGAAAACCATAGCAACCATAAAGGTGGGAAGCAGAGGAACTATGCACTGCAATGGCATATAATTATTATAAAATGGTTTGTTTTAAAACCATAGCAACCATAAAGATGGAAAGCAGAGGGATTATGCCATGCAATGGAATATAATTATTATAAAATGGTTTGTTTGAAAACCATAGCAACCATAAAGATGGAAAGCAGAGGGATCAAGCAATGCAATGGAATACATAGCGTGCGTTGTTTTTAAACCATAGCAACCATAAAGACGGACACCAGAGGGCCGGGAAGAGGACGCAACCGGGTATTGACCTGAACTCTGTGACCCTACTCGTGCTGTAACAAAAACTAGCGCAACAGGTTACCTCTGCAACTACCTGTCTGCATATCCCCAACAACAGCCTCGGGAAATTCTGCTTTAGGTGGTTTATTCCATCCTCTTCATTTACTAAATACTAGGTGAAAAGCTTGTTCTTTGCACAGGTGCAGATGACGTTTAACGAAAGGAAGTTGTCCTATTTAATACAGAAGAATGGGAGACACTAATCTGGAAGGTATCTTGGTACGTTATGTAAGAAAACCAGTAAATTATTTCTAGGGCCTGATCCATAGAACTTTTCACTCATATTATTAGCAAATACATAATATTATTAGTTATTATTATTATTATTATTATTAGTCTTCTGTTTCGGTCCACCGCTGTGGCTCAGGGGATGCGTTCAATCCTCTCACGCAGCGGGCCCGGGTTCGATTCCTGGTCGGGACAAGTTATCTAGGTGGGGTTTTTTCTGGGGTTTTCCCTCACCTTTGAGACAAATGTCGGGTAACTTTAGGCCCTTGTGGTCCCCAGATATCATCTGGCCGTCATTATCATCTTCATCCCATCCTCGCCTTGTTTGGAATGAGTGTGAGTGTGAATGTTGTGTCTCGTCCTATGTGTTCGTGTTGTCTCGGAGGTGGTCCCGGCATTGGGCTGATCACTCATCCGGGGAGGCCCTCCATGTCCTTGTCTGGTCAAAAAAGTATGTATGTGATCCAAAAGATAATCACTCTCCCGACAGGTCGCGGCCCTGTAAGGCCCGGGCGGCTTGGGTCGCTTAAATCCTAAAAGGGAGAGGTGAAACTACGATAAAGAAAGAAAGAAAGAAAGTCTTCTGTTTCATAAGAATATTTTATAATAATATTAGTTATGAGTTCATGGCTCTAAATTATTAGTAATTATTGCTGGTATTAGTAATAGACTGTTTCATAGACTGCAGAACTAATAACATTTACTGATAATATTACGTGTTTTTACTTTAAGTGTATTTGGGCTAATAAGTTATTTTCAAACCCGTGTAATTCAGATTTCATGATCTTAAATTTATGGAAAATGAATCACTCTGATATAACTATCAAATTAGTAAAACCTTACATACGCTATCAAAGGAATTTTTGTCATAACATTTTATTTAGGATTTGAGGTTAGATTTTAGAACATAAGCCTACTGCTATCTTGAATAAGTGCCTGGCAGGTTTATTCATTTCTTAGAGCTAGTTATTATTTCTTGCATTTATGAAGATATATGTAGGCCGTGTTGCTTTGAAATAGTATTGACAAAAAAACTAAGAAGGCAAAAAACACAAACAACAATCCAGACATAACCTCCAAATCAGTCAGCTGACTAATGAACTAATAATATTAGTGAAGAGATTTTATGAGTAGTGTTCATATCTCTATGAAACAAGATTTTGTTAACTAATAAATAATATTATGAGTTCTAATATTATTAACTAATATTATTAGCAAATTCTATGAAACAGGGCCCTGAATTATTTGCAGACCGTGATGTTGCTCATCCCCCTAAGAGAACTGAAACTCCAGGAATTCCAACAAAATACTGGTAATCGATTTGTTTCGATACATTTGCATGACAAAATAGTTGAGTTTTTGTTGTTGAAGAAAATTATTACATTACTTTACGTCTTACACTCTGATTATATTACCTCCGGAGATCTCAAAAATAGGAACGAACGCTGCATTTGAAGTTTCGGACCATGCTCTTCTTTAGTCACGCTTTACTCGTTTAGTAGTTTTCAGCATTGTTCTATGTATAGGCCAACATTGCTCTTTATGATGTAGTTCTTATCTGATTTTGTTAAAGATACTGTTAGGAAAATTTGTCCCCTTCATATCACATAACAAAATTAGCACCAGACTATATTTTATAGAAAAAGAAGGAAATGCTAATTTTTAGGGCAAGGCACTTAATGCCCATAAAATAGTGAAAAAATGCAAAATAAAAAAAATGCATTTATAACCTAAAAATAGTGAAAAAATGACCAATAGATTTACCATTACTTATAATTGTGTTTTTTTAAAGTAATGAATTGCTAAAAGCAATTTAATGGATGGGGGTACGCCGTAGCGTAGTGGTTGAGGCGCTGAGCTACAAACCGGAAGGTCGCGGGTTCGATCCCCGATGAGGTTGTTGGAGTTTTTCAATTGGCCTAATCCTTCTGGTGGCACTATGGCCCTGGGGTCGACTCAGCCTCTAACAGAAATGAGTACCAGGAGCAACCCTGGGGGTAAAGGCGGCCGGTGCGTAAGGCTGACAACCTTACCACCTTCATGTGCCGATGTCTACAAATCTGGGAGCCTCAACCTCCTGGAACCCTCTGGGCCTCCATGGCCTGTAATAGGGAACACTTTACTTACTAATTTAATGGATGACTGTGCGTTATAGGTTATATGAATTTACAATGTAAAACACACTTATTTTGTTACTAAAGAATTAAGTAAATTTATACGAATCTACTTGGACACCCTTAGCGAAAAAGAAATTCTTTCTGAACTAACTTAGTATGCCCATCAAATTTCCCCTAGCAAATATGTGCCATTTAAAAAGAAAAAAAGTATTTATTGCTACAAGACAAACTGTTTACAATAGACCTGAACTAAAATAAACTATGAACACTTGGCGGAGATTCTCAAATAAAAACAATTGTCTGTTGTCCGAAATGGAAAAGCTCCTCTCTGCCTCCACTAAAATATGACCTGAAATGCCAAAAATGACCTAAAAGTTACCAAAAAAATTACCTATGTCTTGAAAATGACGAAAAATGCAAAATAAAGCAAAAAATGCAAAAAGAAATTGCCCTTATTTAATCAATTATTTAATGAAACACATTCTTATAATAATAAAAGTAAGTATTTGTCTGTCTGTCCGCGATGCCCAGCGAAATCCACTGAACGCAGAAATCTGAAATTTTAAACGTAGGTGGACTGAAGGGTAAGCGAATGCACCTCGAAGATTGATTTTTAATTTTTGCTTTCATTTGCGAGTTATAAGTGAAAAACTGGCCGAAAACGTGATTTTAGCGCTATCGGAGCATTGGATTTTAGTAATACATTTCAATTGCAAATGGCTTAGCCTACTTTTGTCATGATTTGGAAATCAATGAATCGCTTCATTTTGTAAGCCCGCCCTGGTCGATTCATTTGTTTATAATGTCAATGCTAGCAGACTCGGAAATTTTCAACATATAGGCTACCGAAGAGAGATAATGAGCCTAAATGGACAAACATTGTTCGATTTGGACAGAACTCACTATGCAAGGGTTTTCAGGGCCAGGGAACTCGAATCTGAGGTTGTTTTCCCCATGCCGCGCTTTCTAATCGTAGAATGCACTCCAAAGCCGGATTTTTAGCTGTTTCATTCATTATTAATCGTTTGGCTTAGGGCTATGAATGTTTCGCATGCAAGTGTTAATAAATATAATTTTATACTTATTTTTTTATCTTAATTTTTAATCTTCCAATTAATTATCGCGGGCGAAGCCGCGGGGATCTGCTAGTTAGGCCTATATATATATTCCATCTATCTTTTAACCTTCATATAAAAAAGATGCAAAATCATCGAATGCCTTACCTTACTAATTATACTAAAAATTAATTAAAAAAACTAAGAATTGTGTAATTGGAAATACCTACGGACTTACTGGTAAAGATAATATATCGTATGTAACGAACTAATTGCCACACATTAGCTACTCAATTCGGTGTGAATTGTGAATAGTATAGGCCTATCACAAAATTAGGTAATGACAGGTTGGAAACTGAACATTTCAACCGTTAACTGCACATAATGTAAAAGTCGGTAGTATATTCAAGTATCGAGTTCAAACCCCGGTCAAGTCAAAATGATATTTCGCTAATGAAAGTGGTCGCCCATCTGATTGGAGTTCTCCCCTTGTGTATCCTCAATAGTTTACCAATTTTCTATTTCCTTTATCATAATCATCTTACATTGAGCGCCACTATATTCAGTGAACCGCAAAGAAAATGAAATGCCCCAAAATATATTGCAATGTTCATAAAAGAGAGCCGTAATGACTTGTATGAGTTTACAATGTAGTTACTCTGGCTTGTTAATATAAAGTTACTTACTCAATGGCAATACTCAATTCCTAAGCAAGCTCAAGGAATATTATATAATTTATGGAACCCGGCGGTTCATTGCAGTGCTGGTCTGATACCGCCGTTCAACCCTATTCTGTGCTAACCCTGTCCAAATATCCCTCGCAAATCCTACTTCCCTTAAATCTATCCTAATATTGTCTTCCCACCTACATCCAAGTCTTCCAACTGGTCTTTTCCCTTCGGGTCTCCCAGTCAATACTTTTGCGATATGTCTTTCCTCCCCCATTTCATCCTCCGTGATTTAATTACCCTTACTATATCCGGTGACGAGTATAGGTTATGAAACTTGTCGTTATGCAGTTTTCTCCAGTCCCCATTTTCATCTCTCTTCGGCCCAAACATTTTCCTAAGCGCCTTTTTTTTAATACTCAGATTATGTTTTTCCCGAAGTGTAAGCGACTGTGTCTCATATCCATATAATACAACCGGCAGGATAATTGCCTTATACATTTTTATTTGTAAATTTCTGGACAGAAGACGAGACGATAAAAGTTTCTGAACGTTACCCATATTCAGGGACGAAAAGCTCTGATGATGGGGAAATGTGTGTCCCTCACTCCACCGACCAAAACGGAAGGAGATTTTTGTTTTTGTCAAGTTTGCAGTGGCGGACATGTTTCCATGTCACTAATTATAATTTATTGCAATCACATAACGTGAATGATCATAATACACGAATGTCTGAAATATTGAATCATATGATCCGATCCACAGTGAGCGGCTACATAATAATAATAATAATAATAATAATAATAATAATAATAACTGTCCACCGCTGTGGCTCAGGGGATGCGTTCAATCCTCTCACGCAGCGGGCCCGGGTTCGATTCCTGGTCGGGACAAGTTACCTAGGTGAGGTTTTTTCTGGGGTTTTTCCTCACCTTTGAGACAAATGTCGGGTAACTTTAGGCCCTTGTGGTCCCCAGATATCATCTGGCCGTCATTATCATCTTCATCCCATCCTCGCCTTGTTTGGAGGGAGTGTGTGTGTGAATGGTGTGTCTCGTCCTATGTGTTCGTGTTGTCTCGGAGGTGGCCTCGGCATTGGGCTGATCACTTATCCGGGGAGGCCCTCCATGTCCTTGTCTGGCCAAAAAAGTATGTATGTAGTATAATCCCTCTCCCGACAGGTCGCGGTTCTGTAAGGCCCGGGCGGCTTGGGTCGCTTGAATCCTAAAAAAAAGGGAGAGGTAAAACTACGAGAAAGAAAGAAAGAAAGAAAATAATAATAACTGACTAATTGCCTAATTGATTGAGAAAGCATTTAGTCCCACAACTTTTAAATCAGGTGAAATTAAGTTAAGCGTATAGGCCTTTAGGGTGAATGACCTTTTACATAAGCAGGAATACAGAAGACAATACACCCCTTGAGGACGAGAGGGCTATAGTTTTTCTCTGTAATAAAAATAAAACCAGATAAACTGATGTAACAAAGTGCGAGAATGCTTTTGTTTAATCAGTGTTAATTCCAATTATGATATGCAGAATTTTTTTTGGTAATCGATCTTTAAATTAAGCTCTTGTTCGACATTGAGCCTACAATTTGCTGAAATGTTTGTTTCAGGTTTAAAGCAGCCGTATCAGTTATGAATGAATAAAAAAGTCAATCTGAAATCAATCTGTCAGGAATTACATGAGGTCTATTGCTTTCACAGGAAGGTTTAAACTGACAACTACTCACATAAAATATAAAGTAGATATCGGTAGCCGTACATTTCGATAGAGTGCACAATATTATAACACAGTAGTTGCGTTTAATTATTGAACGACTAGACATCCTAATAAAGAAATGCACGAATCAAGGCTGGCTAAAAATATCGATTTGATCCTTTGTGTTTAATATATTGTGGGCCATGCAATATTATTGTAGTTAATAATATTGACAGCTAATCAGGAGTATTAAATCACGGGCAGTTTGCGTTGGATTTGAAGCACCTGACTGCGGTATACCGAAAAAGAACACTTTCAAGCCTGGTAAATTGAAAGGATGTCCAAAAAGTAACAGCACCACTTGTATGGCAATGTTCGCTTAACAATGAAATTAACAGACTATCAATGAAGAAGAATGTTGATAATGTTCTAAACCAAAGTTGGTACCACTGTTATCGTAATGCGTATTTGTCTGTTTCAGTGTTTGTTTACGTCTTGCGTTGTCTCCAAACAATCACGTGGCGTGCCACTATTCTGACCCATAATAACATTACCGTAGACATTACAGTGTTTCGTGTAAGTTTAAGTAATTTCGTCTTAGCAACTTCGAAATTGAGCTTTAGATTTATTGTAAAAAAGAAAGTACAGTCAACCCTCGATATAGTGCCACCATCCGTTCTCCAACGTTTAGTGGCACAAAACGAGGGTGGCACTAAAACGAAATTTAATTTTTTAAATCAAAATTGCATTATACAATGCTGCACTACAGTATTTTTCAAATGAGAAGCGTTTTCCTTCACCGCCAATCACGTGTACGAGCTAAAGCAGTACCACTAGCAGTGAGAGTCTTCCTTCCGTCTCGCCGTCTCTGATTGGACCGCGTATCTAAGCAGGAGAAAGACAAACTGTTTGTCATCTGCAAAACACTGTAATTTACTGTACTGTATTAAGAAAGAAATATTAGGTTAAATAAAAAGCAAATAGAGAACTTCAGCACAAAATAAAATACACTGTACTGTACTGTAACTCAATTTATTACAGTAGATGCCCAGTGCTACAGTACACAGAGGGGTTGAAAATCATATGGATCCATGTAAAGTGATTAACTATAACTGAGTAACCGTAGTGTAGTGTTCAACAGCTGAATGGACACTGGACTAAAAGAAATGAAAATCTGGAATGTCTCATTGCATGAAGGGCTCTTTCTACCTGCTTCACCCTCACGCAGGCTGTCTGTCCGACTTCTTAACATAACTTCCTCATTCCACCGCACTACATTTACAGTTAGTGGCAGGGGAACACTCACTTCTTGGAAATACAGTACATTATGTTTCTTAAATAGTCTTCCTAACATTCACGCTAGTTTTAAAAGAATTCTGCAACTGAAAAAAGTCACTGCGAGCTATATTTTGTAAAAATATTGTGTTAGGCCTATATTTACTGACACTATATGAAATGGCACAGTAACGAGTATGTATTTTATATAGGATAAGATCAGTTCACTTGCATTTATTGGCACAGTAAAGAGGGACATTATATCGAGGGTTGACTGTACTTTGATTCCCAAACTTATTGAATATTGCACCATAACTTGAGCTTCTTGCAGAGTGCACAATTTGTACACCACCGTTGTATTATGTGTGCAGGGAATGGAGAAAGGTTTGGAAATGTGAAAGAGTCCGCGTATCACAGTTTGAGAACAGTTGTGGGGGCGGGAATTGGACTGAGCAGAAGGCAGACAGAAACCATGAAGGGTGGAAACAACGCATACATATTGCAGACCCTAGGGAAAAGCGCGCTAAAAGAGAGAAAGAAAAAGTATAAATACCATCTCCTTTGCATTGGAAGGACAGCCGCCAGGCATGCAGGCTACGTCTGGCTACGTAACATTTCCCTAAAGAATAATTTTAAAAAAAAAATCTGAATGCTATAGCAAGGTACTGATTTATATTATTATTTCCATGTGATATACGTGAAGAACCAAGTAATTTCACAAGAAACCTAACAATTTTTAAAAGTCAAGTGCTTAGTCATAGGATTGATATTATGGTTTAAAAGGAAACTGTAAGGCAGCGTTCACACCGAGGCGATAAGCGATAAGCGATAAGCGATTTATCGGAAGGAATTTGTTGCGGCGATATATTGCTAGGAAGGTTCACACAGCGAGCGATAAATCGGCGCGACCTGGGCGATAAAAATTCCCTTTAGGCAGGCCTACAGGCTGAGGTAGATTTCGATGTGCTAAATATCGCCTTATACGAGAGCTATCGAGAAACCAGTTACTGATTTGTAGAGTACTCATCAAGGGCTTTTCAACGATACCCCATAAGACGTGGTTTCAAAAATTTCGAACTTCCATCCCCCAACCAACCACCCCAACTCGTACCACCAAAACTCCCGAATCGTTGGTGTCACTGTGAACTCCATAGGGAGTTCTCTAATTTATTCAAACAACGTTTCCCTCTATACTTCATAGGAGCCGAGATATACATATTTCAAAATTTCTACCCCTCCCCGACCCTCCCCTGGGGCCAAATTTGGTCATTAACGAACTTGTCCGAACTATTGGGCCTAGAAATAACATAATAAAATTTGGTTCAAATATCTTCAAAATTATGGCTGCTAGCGTATAAAGATATATATATATATATATATAAAAGTGATATATATATATATCACTTTTTTTTTTTTTTTGAACGGGCGGTGGTTTCGTACTTGGAGGCATGAAACGTAAAGATATGAAAGAATTTTTCGAAAGTCATGACATGGTATCGATTGCAATAGGTAGATTTTTCTTCGAAATCTACCTAAAATGTGGTGGGAACACAATCTTCACTACAAAAGTTACAATATCGTAAGCAACAAATCGCTCAGGCGACCAGCATGCTGCCCTTCGAGCGATATAGCACTTGCGATATGTTGCGCTATCGCGTGAGTGTGAACCTTTTTTATCGCCTCCCTTTAGATTTCAAGTATCTGTCCGTGCGTGTCGCGTATCGTATATCGCTTATCGCTTATCGCCTGAGTGTGAACCCTGCCTAAAGTCCTTTAACTAGATGTTAACTAGGTGTTAAATTTAATATAGGCCTAGGCCTATTTTGATAAATTGGACAGATTATTAATACGTGCGATGAAAGTTGAAACCGTGTCCAAATTCTTCCCTAATAATCCCCTTGTAGGTGGTAACAGTTACACCAGCTTTACGTGCGGGACGTCAATAACAATTAGTCATAGTCGGGATGATGTTTCTCTCCCGCGGCATTGAGGGAAGACATGTGACTGCAATCCGTCAGTGTCGCAATCTATCGGAGCCGCGTAGAATCAGCGCTGTCTGTCGTGATTTCATTAAATTGATTTAAGTCAATGTAATCATGGACAAAATTACGACACGCAACCTCGCAAAGATAGAATAATGAGGTAGACCATTAAGTGCAACCAGTCATAGGAGAGAATTGGACCTGAGAATTGAACTCCGGCTTAGCTCAGTTGGTAGAGCATTGGCGCGAATAGCCAAAGGTCCCAGGGTTCAAGTCCCAGTGTCGGAGGAATTTTTCTCCTATAATATTATCATAGAATAATGTTTTTAACACGACCTTGAAAGCAGCTAACGATGATTCTTAACGGGGTCTGGACTTTTGCGTCCATATATCCTCAGATTCAATGACCCGTTTGCGTCCCGGGTCTCTCTAGAGCAATGACCAAAATGCGTCCCATGGAATGCTGGCAATATTAGTGATATTAGTGTTGGTGACAGGTTCTGTTAGGTTATGAACAGTGATATTAATTTAGTAAGGCATTCTGAATCATCCCGAAATTCCAGTTTAGTGGCAGTTAGGTTAGGAACTAATATTAGGGATAGTGACAGGTTCTGTTAGGTTGTGAACAGTGATGTTAATTTAATAGGGCATTTTGAACTCCCGTTTCGTAAGTGTGCCACGTTACATCTCCCGCGAGGTTTGTCGTGTTTTGATCCTGTTTACCCAGAATTCTAGGTGCTCTGGTGATGTGACGTCACACCTCTAATGTCCAATCACGAGTTTCTTCATCATAGGGAGAGAGAAATATGACGGAATTCAGCTCCTTTCACTAGATCGTGCTATAAAAGAAAGACGGGACGCACGAGGGTTGTTTACGTCAAATTGCACCGGACGCACGAGGGTTGTTTTGATGAAGCGACCACTCGCTTTGGGACGCAAAAGGGTACGACCCTTCTTAACATATTGCTTTAAAATGGTTGCATAGCCTCAAGCAAGGGACGGGCTGTTACAGATAGCAGCCTACTTTATTATTCACGTACAGTTTAAAGAAGGGTGTTAGGCGTGTGAAGTGTGTGCAACTAGTCAATATTCAGCTGTTTACACAGGAACTATTAGTAACATTTTTACGTAAATTCTTGTAAATGCACTGTCTCACAAGATTCAGTATACGGTAGTGTGGTTCAAATCACTAGAAAGTACTTAGTACGGCATTTTGAAGTGTTTTGAAATTCTTCGTTGGCGTGGAAGCCAGATCTTGGGTTTGTTCGGGAAATTTGAGTGCATTCATTGTTTGGATTGTTCTTTTGATTCTGGATTGTCGTAACGAATCCACATTTCATCCCCTGTCACAATGGATTTAAAAAACTCGTTCCCGTGTCGAGTGACTTTCATCTTTTTCGGCAGCTGAAGAAAGATCTGTAAGGACAGCGCTTCCACACCAACCAAGAATTTCAAAATATCGTGAAGACGCTTCTCAATAATCTGGCGGCAAGCTTCTATGGAGAGGGTATAGTCCAGGCAACGAATGAAAAATAGAAAAAAAAAATCGTGTAGTTTTGAAATTTTGCAGAGTTGTCAGAGGGAGTGTCCTGAATAACATACTAAAAGTCCCCGAAGGTGGGGGGTGAGCGGGGGGTAGGGGGGCCCGCAGAAGGTCCCATTTTTAGGTTTTTCGCTTATATCTAAACAATGGTGCATCGTAGAGGAAAAATTGCTGTATACAAAATTAAAGCTGATAAAATTTCCTACAGGCTAACAGATTTAGGCTGGGCTACAAAATACTCATTAAGACTCGATTCGACTAGAATTTTCAACAAACCTAAATATTTGCGTTTAAACGTTCAGCCTAATGAATAGTGTAATCAAGTGTAATATTCAAAATAATATAATTTAACAATTGACTTACATTACAAAAGTAAGTCACAAAAGATATCACACAAAGTAATGTAATGAATATAACATTAATCTATAATTACTATATAATTTAAATCAAATACATGCTATATTATATTATAGGCCTACTATATTATATTATATTACTCATTCATTCATTCATTCATTCATTCATAGTGTTCTGCCCAGAGGTAGGTTTTTCACTGCAAACTCAGCATTCTCCACTCTTCCCTTCTCTCAGCCTTCCTTTTTGTATCTACATATAGTCCACTTATTTTAATGTTGTCTATCATCTGGTATCTTCTTCTGCCTCGAACCTTCTTCCCATTTATCATCCCTTCTATGGCATCCTTCAGCAGACATTTTTTCTTAGCCAATGTCTAATCCAATTTCTTTTCCTCTTTCTGATGATTTCCAATAAAACTCTTCTTTGTCCCATTCTGTCTAGCACATTTTTATTTTTAACTTTATCTGTCCATGGTATTCGCTCCATTTTTCTCCATATCCACATCTCAAATGTTTACAGTCTTTTCTCCTCATTCCCTCGTAGAGTACGATTACTTCCACAAAGTCTCTGGCCTTGAAGACCTAACCCAGCCAGCGAGCTTTCGCGTTACAGCTAGCGCAGAGTCGCATGCGCATAGTGAGCTACTGGTGAGTACAGAGTGAAGATCGCGCTGGCAACACAAATACTATAAGGCAGGGTCCACACTCAGGCGATAAGCGATAAGCGATATATCGCGAGCGATATACGATACGCGACACGCACGGACAGATACTTGAAATCTAAAGGGAGGCGATAAAAAAGGTTCACACTCACGCGATAGCGCAACATATCGCAAGTGCTATATCGCTCGAAGTGCAGCATGCTGGTCGCCTGAGCGATTTGTTGCTTACGATATTGTAACTTTTGTAGTGAAGATTGTGTTCCCACCACATTTTAGGTAGATTTCGAAGAAAAATCTACCTATTGCAATCGATACCATGTCATGACTTTCGAAAAATTCTTTCATATCTTTACGTTTCATGCCTCCAAGTACGAAACCACCGCCCGTTCAAAAAAAAAAAAAGTGATATATATATATATATATATATATATATCTTTACACGCTACCAGCCATAATTTTGAAGATATTTGAACCAAATTTTATTATGTTATTTCTAGGCCCAATAGTTCGGACAAGTTCGTTAATGACCAAATTTGGCCCCAGGGGAGGGTCGGGGAGGGGTAGAAATTTTGAAATATGTATATCTCGGCTCCTATGAAGTATAGAGGGAAACTTTGTTTGAATAAATTAGAGTACTCCTTATGGAGTTCACAGTGACACCAACGATTCGGGAGTTTTGGTGGTACGAGTTGGGGTGGTTGGTTGGGGGATGGAAGTTCAAAAATTTTTGAAACCACGTCTTATGGAGTATCGTTGAAAAGCGCTTGATGAGTACTCTACAAATCAGTAACTGGTTTCTCGATAGCTTTCATATAAGGCGATATTTAGCACATCGAAATCTACCTCAGCCTGTAGGCCTGCCGATTTATCGCTCGCTGTGTGAACCTTCCTAGCAATATATCGCCGCAACAAATTCCTTCCGATAAATCGCTTATCGCTTATCGCCTCAATGTGAACGCTGCCTAATAGTTGAGGGGAGGGATAATGCCGCGGCGAGACAGAGACAGAGTGGAGTGGGATAAAAGAGCTGAGCCAATCAGGGTGCAGCTACCTCCCCTAGGCAGGTACTCTAAGAAAGGTGAGACTCGCTCCTAAGGTATTTACGTAAAAACCCAGAGACTTTGTGGAAGTAATCCTACTCTAATGTCCAAGTCTCTGCACCATACAACGCTACACTCCACACAAAGCACTTCACTAGCCTTTTCCTTAGTTCCTTTTCCAATGGCCCACAGATTTTCCTTTTCCTGTTAAACACTTTTTTCGCCATTGCTATCCTCTGTTTTACTTCTTGTCAACAGCTCATGCTGCTATTGATAGTACAACCCAAGTATTTGAACCTGTCCACTTGTTCGATAACCTCATCTTTAATTCTCACGTCTACCTTCTTGAGTTCTCTTCCAGTAACCATGGTCTTATTTATATTTATCTTCATCCATAGTCCTCACATTTGTCATTTAGCTCCATTAGCATGTTGTTCAGTGTCATTTCATCTTCAGCTAGCAAAGCCATATCATCTGCAAATCGTATGCACTTTATTCTTCTTCCTCCTATGTTTACATCTCTCATGTTCCAGAAACAGGTCTTTATTAAATCTTCCAAGTATAGCCTATATTAAAAAGAGTAGGTGCTAGGGGACATCCTTTATTATATTATAGGCCTACTATATTATATTATATTATGTTATCTTATATATTATATTATACTACATTACATTATATTATATTATATTAAATTATATTATATTATATTATATTATATTTTAATAAATTATGATATAATTAATTTGTATAATATTTTATAGCCATATTTGTTTTGTTGACCAATCGAAGCTTTTTCACGTTGTATTCTCTTTCGAAAACCAGATTTTTTCGGAATAAAAATGAAACGGATGTTATGTCACTGATACGAGGTGCAGAATACAGAAGACAAAAGGCTTAATTTTGAAAGCAGCTCAATCTCAAATTATTCTAACAATTAACTCTACTGACATCAGATGTTAGTTTTGAAGCCTATTAGCCCGGGTTACACCATTAACCCATTTGTGGGCTAAAGAAGCAATTTCAGTAATATTTATGTGCATGAAAAGAACTCAAGCTGACAAGGATTGAGCTGCAAATGTTTACTATACATAACCGAAGCTGGATCATCTTCAAATAGGCCACTTTACAACGTTTTTCCTTATCAAGTTTTTGTCACTGAATCATTTTGTTACTCTCTATTCATTTATAGGCCACCGTTGAATATATTAAACCAACCTGGTGGCATTGTAAGTTTTTTCAAAACGTAGTTTTTTACTTCCGCTGCCCGTACCATAGGAAGTATTGTGTTCGACCCTGAAACCCGAATTTGGGTTTATAAAATAAATGTAATGTAGAATGAATATCAATTACACGTACACTTAAATTAATTTTCTCACTTCAGATCGAAAGACTAAGCTTTTGAAAATATCTCTTCGTTATTCACTCACAACTCCGACAAAGATGAAGGAACAAAAGAATGCCCGAACTATTATAAGGGAAAGTTTGGCTTCTTCGATTAAGCAAGTGTAGAACTCTACCCCCAGAAAGTAGAAATGGCAGGGGCCGGTACTGTACGAATCTCCCCTACGATTTTTGCATAATGTACTAATTTAGGCCTAACTTATCAAATTCAATACGAAATCTCCATCACTCTCTATTTACAGGAGGTAAAGTGAAAGGTAAAGTGATCCCTATACAGGCCATGGAGGCCCAGAGGGTTCCAGAAGGTTGAGGCTTCCAGATTTTGGACATTCGGCACATGAAGGTGGTAAGGTTGTCAGCCTTACGCACCTGCCGCCTTTACCCCCAGGATTGCTCCTGGTACTCATTTCTGTTAGAGGCTGAGTCGACCCCAGGGCCATAATGCCACCAGAAGGTTTAGGCCAATTGAAAAATCTCAATGACCTCATCGGGAATCGAACCCGCGACCTTCCTATTTGTAGCGCAGCGCCTCAACCACTACGCTACGGCGTACCCCATTTACAGGAGGCGTGAAATTAAATTGGAAAGTAATGTCAGATCTTTATTGGTAAGGAGATAGACCTAAATGTCACTGGAAAGAGACTTTAATGAGATCTAGTGAAGACATGGTCATTAAAAGAAATGAGGTAGAACGAATAGAAGAATATACATTTCCTGAGTAGGGCTACACTCTGGTATTTAAACTGGGGCTTTTATGTTAAGAGGTTAATTGGATAAGGAATTGATGAGATTCGCAGTGAAGAATAAAATCAGGTAAATTGATGTAACAAAGTGCCAGGATGCTTTTGTTTACTCAGTGATAATTGCAATCATGATATGCAGAAAATAAGTTTTTTTAGTCGATTTCCAAGGTAAGCTCCAGATCGATTCTTTAAGCAGACCTTACAGAAGATTAAAGGTATAAAATTTGATAAGCATATATGAAGGAATATGTTGGTAGTGTTATCTGTCAAAGCTAACTGTATTGCAGCTTCCAAAACCGTATGTGAACACTGTAAAACAATATGTCATGAGAACTGATTTGCATTTGATAAATTCTTTCTAATTAGAGACCGGATTTTAAAGGGAATTCCTTTTTTTTTTTATTTCATCACAAAACGTGATAAAACTGAACAGGACATTACTGAGTAAGTTTCAACTGCAAATGACCTGGTTTTAACGTCCCTTTTTTCCCTTTTTTAGGCTCATCTCCCTTTTTTTTTAGAAACTTTCCTTTTCTAGTACCTTTTTTGCTAATCTAATTTGGAAAAATCGTAAATTACCCAGTATTTGGTAATATGAATACATTAAAAATTGTTTTCACTGATTCACCATTGAAAAAATAATTCCTCCCAGCAGAATAGAGCGTTGCAGGGAAATCACAGGCTTGTCATTGCCTAAGTTTCCCATTATAACAAGGTGGGGAACATGGATTTCGTGTGCTATTTTCCTCTGTGAGAATTTCAACAAAATCAAAAAATGTCTTCAGGCATTAGATGTTACAGAATCAGCAGCAATAGAGCAAGCAAAGGCTTTACATAAAACAAACATGTATCTCTCTGTTGAATTTTTACACTCTCTTACTTTTATATCCCTTTTTTCCCCACCTTTTTTTGGCAATAATTTTCCCTTTTTTCCCCACCTTTTTTGACAATAATTTACCCTTTTTTCGTCCTTTTTTGGGTGAAAATTTTCCCTTTAAAATCCGGTCTCTATATATTACCTTAAAATAGACACTAAATTGGGAATTACTCCGGTACCGGTCAACATATTTGGTCCAATATCAATAGGCTTCTTCCCATGAATGTTGTAAATGCGCATATCAAGTTTCTTGAAAATCCGATAAAACGTATTTGAGTTATCGCGCGTACAGACAGATGGACAGACATTTTCCATCCCCCACACAATCTATTCTGGCTCTTAATAAATGGGTATATCTGAAGGAACCAAGACGTCTATGTACCATGGCATCCACTAGCAGCTATTGTTATGAAAAATGATAAGCATAAAACAGCCAGTAATCCAGTTTTTCATGAAAGGACAGGGCATACAGATTTTGGTATCATTTTATTCTCAATGCTGTCAGAGTCATCAGAGACAGTACGATTTGCTTAGATTACATGCATAAACTGTATGACCGCAAGCATAACCAACATGTAAATTATACTAAAAATATGGCACTTGGTTAGTGTAAAATTGTATCAATGTATTTAGCCCTTGAGGGGTGATTGTGTGCTAGTATACTGGTTGCTGAGGGCTAAATATTTTATTATGTACTCAAGAGAAAAGTTCTTGGAACTCACATAACCTTCACTTTTAATATGTTCCATCACAGAGCGCAATACAGCACACAACTGTTTGCGGTAGTGCGCATTCAATTGTCTCAGCTACATTCATAGTCTTATTATTCGCGAGGCACAACGTAAATCAAGTTTGTACATGAAATGAATTGCTTATAACTACCCCCCAGAGAATTTAGTGAACTTTACACATAAATGCACACATACGTGCCATCGACCTAGTCCAGAGTCAAACCGGCGAACTTGGGAACAAAATGCCAGTGCCTAACCATCCGCTCTACCCAGGCCGACAAATTAAACATAATAGTAAATAAATACATAGGCCTACTAATGCTAGTAATTTATTAAACAATTTTGTTAATTTGAATTTTAAGGGAGTTAAAAGGTCAGTTCATTTGTAAAGGCAGGAAACATTCCTCATAGTATAAGTTATTATTATTATTGTAGACTATCAGTCTTAATAATAATCCAGTTGTAACATTTATACCAGGAATATACACAGCTGAGGAGAAAAAATGTACTAATAATCCTTGCATAAGGCTGAATGTGTGCAACGCTTACACAGCCTGGCCCCCTTGTATAAGCTTGACGTAAATAATCAAGATGGCCGATATCCGTAGCAGCCGGTCGTTTCGTAGATGTCTGAGATTGAATTTTGAGGCTACGCATATTCTGAGCTGCTTTTAAGGAATTATAAACATTGTTCCTTGTTTGCGGGACATATTTCCATACTTGTACCCAATGATTACAGCTTTCTGAAAACAATATGATGAAAACTAAAAGTAGAATTACTGTCGGCAGACGATGCATCGCTGGTTGCTCGCTGCTCCGACAGATGGCATTCAGCAGTCCCTTCATAGCCAGGGGCTAGTAACGTCACGACTTGTGTGACGTGTTTGATGACGTTGCACGTACAAACCTTGTGTAAACCTCGGCAGTTACACTGCGTTTATTGGTAACACGGCTTATGTAGAACTTGTGCGGAGAACAACCAAACAACCGTTCAACGCAGATATAAGCAGCTTTTATTAGTAAGGCTGTACAGTATGTTTATAAGTTTCAAGCAATTTGGCTTTTACATACTGGATCTAAAACCATCTTCTGTATTCTAAACAGAATCAAATTAAACTGTTAAAAACCATTAGTACAAAATATATGTAAAAGGTCATTCTCAAACGAATTGCCATTTTGCCTCTTAACAGGATCCCCAGATTGAACATTCAACTTCGGTTTTTCTGAACGACTGGTTTTCCATGGCATCATACCACTATTGTAGTTTACGAAACCGCATAGGAATCATGAGTTTTCTCGTTTTGTGATTCTATATGAGTTTTTGAGTTATTGAATTTGTAATGAGTGTTGCCATTGTTTATGTCCTATTTCAACATGTTTTCAGGTTTAAAAAAAATAGAAATGGTCTGAACTGTTGTAAGGTAGCAATACCTTTGCCTTGAAATGCTGCAGACGAATGAAAATAGTTTACAAAAGATGTGACACAGCAATTAAAGTAAGGAGTGTTACCCAAAACAATTTTCCTCAATCTTATTTTCACTTTTCTTGCTTTCCTCCCTCCTCGATGTCTGGAAATTGGTCGTAGGGGGAAAAGATGACGCTATACTTCATCCCCTCTACGTCACCCTCCTCCCCACCCCTTAATTCTTCTTTGGGGAGCCTAGGCCGGGTAACACTCCTTATCACGGTTATCTGTGACAAAGATTCAAATGAACTTCCTGGCTCGAATTCTTTTTTTAAATTCCGAAACAACCTCTAGACAGTTTCATTTGGATGTTGAGTTAACATTCATCCGCGAATGACGATTCATTTTGGGCCTTTTTGTGTCAAGACGTCAAAATGTTGGGTTGTGATAGTAACACTCCTTACTTTTTCCCACGGTTTTTTACATAAACATGAACGTTATGTTCCACGATGTATACATGGAAATGATTTGTGGTGGCGCAGAAACTCGCATGGGTTTGGGGCGAAATCTGAAAAATCAAATTGCTTGATATCTCAGTTAGAAGTGTCTTTTTCAGACATGTGACACTAAAACGGCAATTTTTTAGAATAAAGTTGTAACTCAGTTCAATTGAAGGCTATGAAACTTTATAAAAAATATATAAGAACACACTGTGATATGAGAAAAAATAAATTCTATGTTCCGTTCATGTCCACCTTAATGGGAAAACTTTGTAGGAGAAGGTCTGTGTGAGCACATCCCTACAGACAAAGGAGAGTTGCAGGGATGCATATTAACTGAAGTATGCAGTAGTAGCCTAAGTTATCTGGTGCAATAATTCGTGCCGCTATCGTTCTGCATTCTTAGGAGATGGCCAGGGGCTGCGACATACTTTGTGAGGAGCGGGGTCAGGAGGGCAAGGACCTCAATCCACACTCCCACACAGCCAGAGAAATCCCAACGTGTGCAGTTATAAAGCTTCTTATTATTGAGGGAATCTAGGAAAATCACATTTTCTTAATTTTTGCCTAAGAATTATTTTGATCCATGCATGCATTCAGATAGAAATAGGCCTATATATGAAAGGCCCACATTAGGACGGCAACAGAGAAGTAGGCCTAAGTGCGGATGTTAAGTTCAATGTCTTTTCATGTAGACACTGCACTTTAGTCTGAACGCTGGGCCCTGTTTCATAGAAGTTTTACACTCATATTATTAGCAAATACATAATAATATTAGTTATTATTATTAGTCTTCTGTTTCATAAGAGTATTTTCTAATAATATTAGTTATGAGTTCATGGCTCTAAATTATTAGCAAATATTGCTATCATTATTAGTAAACTGTTTCATAGATTGCAGAATTAATAACATTTACTGATAATATTAGGTGTTTTTCTATAAGTATATTTGGGCTAAAAAGTTATTCTTAAACCCATCTAATTCTGATTTCGTGATCTTAAATTTGTGGAAAATGAATCACTCTGATTTAATTACCAATTTAGAAAAAGTTTACTTATGCTATCAAAGGAATTTTTGTCATAACAAGTTTTTAAGATTTGAGGTTAGATTTTAGTACATAAGCCTACTGTTATCTTGAATAAGTGCCTGGCAGATTTATTAATTTCTTATAACTAGTTATTATTTGTTACATTTATGAAGATATATGTAGGCCATGCTGCTTTGAAATAGTATTGACAAAAAGAATAAGAATGAAAAAACACAAACAACGATCCAGACGTAACCTCCAAACCAAGATTTTGTAAACTAATAAATAGGCTAATATTATGAGTTCTAATGTTATTAACTAATATCATTAGCAAGTCTCCTTAGCCTTGGAGATGTGGGTAAGGAGGCTGTGGGTTCGAGTACCGTCTCGGGCATGGGTGTTTGTGTGTAATAAGGAAAGAAAACAAGGAAAGAAAAAAAGAACAGATTAAGAAAATACAAATGTTTGTAATCTCTTAAAATATACCAGTGTTTTTATTCCTCATTCCAATAACCTTACAAGCTTTCTTTTACTTTAAAAATATAAATCTAGACTACGCCTATACGTAGAATGGTAATTCTTTCACACTGGCCATGTGTAGGCTAAAGTGGAAATATAGAGTCAGGCTTTACCATAGTTATTCGGCTATGACATTGAATTTTTCAGTTTGACTGTAGTTTTCTACCTTAGGCCTATACGTACTTTCAAAGCTGCATTTTCTAAAGTACCGTACTGAAAATGTAGAAACAACTTCAGGTAGAATTTGTTCAATAGAAAATCTTAAAGAAGTAATTATAATCATGAGTGTATGTATGAACTACACTTTCAAGAATGAAAAATTTTAACATTTTCCTTTCCGAGAAATGCAAAAAAAAAGAGCCGTGAGGTAATATGCAAGACGCGTAGTTGCTGATAAACAGGGCCCGGATTTTGATTATTTAAAAATGCTTTAAAATGAGCTATAAAATGACCGGAAAAAAAATATCAAAAATTTTGTACGAAAATGCTAGTTTATTCATCAGATTTGTGTCTATTCTACATGTATGTTATTGACCCATTGACACGGTTAAATGCAAACAGTAAACACCATCTTCCTGTATCCAAATTAAAATTTCAACAAGATCTGGGTGATTTTCAAATAGTTTGGCTTTTTCAGAGTCAATTTTGGCAATGGCCTTAATTCCACCAGGTAAAATAAAACAAATCTAATTCTAATTCTAACAGCTAATATTGGAAATTTTGGCTCCAAAATTTGTAGTTATAGTCTTTAATACTTCAAGTTTAACTTACAATGTGAGGCCAATTGCTCAAACTAGTATTTTTTATTTTTTTCTCAAAAAACTAATTTTCACTTTCCAGGAGAATGACATATTGCAAGGAAAATGACATTGTTATGCAACAAACTGTTTTTCTTTTTTTGCTTTTTTTATACCTGGGTTAAAAGATTTAATTTTATCATCAATCAAAATAGTTGGATATCTCATTGTCATAATTAGGGACCGGATTTTTAGGTTTTTAAAAACACGGTTTTAGGTTTTCTATTAGGTGAAATAGTTTTTTTTAGGTTTTTGTCCAAAATATCGTTTTCGGGTAGAATAATTGGTTTAATTAATTTGAATGTGCTACATAGGATTCAATACATAATACTCGTAAAGTTTAACTTAACAAAATTGACTTAAATTTGTGTAAACTTGCTTTAGGACAATATTAGGCCTATACAATTGAAGAAAGAAAGCATAAGCAATCAAAAGAAGCAGTGAAAATAAGATTGTCTCACATTTCCTGGTTACAGTATATCACTAAATAGCTTCCAAGATTCTAAACTGTGAAGTTCTTCCTGTTATCTCTTAGAATACATTTGAAGGCAGAAAATGTCCTTTCAACCTCACATGACGTCAATAATGGTTGTTCGTACGAATATTTTAAAAGGAATACGCCGGTACTCTTACACGTCCTCTCTTGATACTGTCATCCTAGACGGCATTGGGTTGAACGAAACGCTGGTGGTATTAATTTCAACCCGACAAAAATGGTCTCGCCGCAAAATATCGATTTATCAACCGACAAACAAAAAAAGACAAAAAAGTAGCCTAAATTAGATATATTAGGTTTTATATCCCGTTTAGGTACATTTAGGTTTTTATACCCCATTTAGGTATTTTTAGGTACCACAGAATTAATGTGGGTGAATCCTATGGACATGATTCGAAAAAGTGTATGATCGCTTTTTGTTTTGGAAGTAAGGGAAAAAATAGGTAAAAACCTAAGAATCCGGTCCCTAGTCATAATTTAACATTTATACTGACAAGATTTAATTTTGTCATCATTTGTCATAACAAAAGAAAGGATTGCCTAGTTATCAGAAACCAGTACAATTATTAAAATAATGTCTTACTTTATCCAGCACTAGCCTACCAGGGACATTAAAAGGCCAATTTATTTGAAAATCACTCATCTATTTATTTATGCTTATTTCGAGTTCTGATAATATTCAGTGTAAGTAAATGCACAAACACTCTATATTATAAAGCGAGAAGTTTGTGGATTTAGTTTCCTCTTTTCTTACATATAACCTTTCCAAGGCGGTTTTAAATGGGTAATTATTGCGTACTTTCAGATTAATGACCTTTTTTTATAATAATTTTATTAATTCAATTATTCTGTCATTTTAAATGTAATTCATGGAGTTCTCTCCACTGTTAGGCCATGCATGTATGTAACTCAAAAGGACATGTAAGTTAGTTAAGGAACAAAACTTAAAAGAAAATAGTCGTCTTCCAGAATACAGGTGAACTATAACTCAGAACATTTAGGGCCTGTATGACGACCTCCTGCTATCGTATTTTTCTACCAGATAGAGAACCTATCTGGAAGTTGGTCAAGAATTGCGTATTATGGTCTCCTGACAAAATCTGTCTGGCAAGACAACTTCCCGATAAGCTAGCAGGAGGATGGAGTGGCTGACAAAGTACCAACTGCTAGTTAGGGAACCTTGGTTAAAACAAGATGGCAGCACTCCGAACCTTCCTGGCCACCTGAATTTTAGAACTGATGCCGGAAGATTTAATTTACATAAAAATGTCATTTTATGCTCACATATGAATGATATATAATTGCACAAATCGATTAATGCACTTAAAACGATAAGTTCTTGTGTAAGTTAATTGTACACATACAAATCCGAGCTGCCGCACCTAGCGGAGGACTACCGAACTACAACAAACACACCTCTTTGCTCAATCAGCTAAGGACCATTTTACAAATTTTTACTGCGTTCTTGCCGGTAGCAGTTCAGAGGTGGTATTACAAGGCATCTTCCAGTTAAGCTATCTGGAAGTCACGTATCGGGAGGAATTGTCGACAGGTGGTAATACAGGCCCTTAGGAATGCCGCTGGAAAAGAGCGCTGCTGTCGATGTTTACATCCGCACAAAGGTCCTTGCAGGGAGTGAGAGGAGGAAAGGAGAAATAATGTTATTCACAGTAGTGTGCCGTATTTTATAAATACTTGCAGTAATGGCCTACCTTTCAATCCTGAAGTGGAGCTACTGATCCCATCTGTATCTGTATCTGGTACCCTATGATCCCCAGGTGGGGCGAAGGGGCCTCCAATGGAGGTTTCATTATATATATTAATTTTGATATGCTTATTTTCCGAGAGAGTTGATCCCATGAGTTACGAATACTAACAGTTAATGATGCTGTCTGCAGCATGACACAATGACAACTCGTCACGTTATAGGCGACTGATATTTCGTGCAGAGTGTACTGCGTAGTGCGTTGACGTCATAAATACGCCACCGGCAGAGATATTTGTCCTGAGTTATACTCACAGCGAGGCAGTTGCTTCACTCTATCAAGAGATATGTCAAATCTCCATTGCTGTGATAATGATAGGCTGGACATGAACGATCGTTATGCCAAAGTTTACTGCTCTGAATGAAAGATTCCAGGAAGCAGTGCCACATATGAAGAAACATAGCGTAGACGAGGCCACAGTTCTATAATATTATGTGCTACACTGATACAATAACAAAAGCAATAATAAAAAATCCCTTTAGGCAGGCCTACAGGCTGAGGTAGATTTCGAAGTGCTTTTGGTTTAATTTATTATCGCTGCGCAGCACTCTTCTTTTTTAGCCTTGGCATGGCAAACCTGCAGTAAAGAGGAAGAGCCTACAATCATTTGTTTTAACAACAGGAATAGGATATAATATTCTGGGAGGCCGTGCGCAAGATCAGCAATGAATAAAATTAGCAAAGCCGCTAAACAAGACAAAATTATGATATTATAATAATTCTTTTAAGTGTTATTATTTTCAAACATTAAAATCTCGCGTCATATGAGAGCTATCAAGAAACTATTTATTGATTTGTAGAGTACTCACCAAGAGCTTTTCAACGATACCCCACAAGACGTGGTTTCAAAAGTTTCGAATTTTCATCCCCCACCCCCACCCCCACCCTCACTCGAACCCCCGAATCGTTGGTGTCGCTGTGAACTCCATAGGGAGTACTCTAATTTATTCAAACAAAGTTTCCCTCTATACTTCATAGGGGCCGAGATATACATTTTTAAAAATTTCAACCCCCTTCCCCGACCACCCCCTTGGGCCAAATTTGCTCATTAACGAACTTGTCCGAACTATTGGGCCAAGAAATGACATACAAAAATTTGGTTCAAATATCTTCAAAATTACGGCCGCTAGCGTGTAAAGATATATATATATATATATAATTTTTGAACGGGCGGTGGTTTCGTACTTAGGGGAGCTTGAAACGTAAAGATATGAAAGAATTTTTCGAAAATCATGACATGGTATCCATTGCAATAGGTAGATTTTTCTTCAAAATCTACCTAATATTACCCAAACTGTTAAACAGTGAAGCTCTAAAGGCATATAAACTATGATTAATAAGTTGGAATTTTGTATATTGGTACGCCTACTATCGTGTTTCTAATGTTACAAATAAATAATAATTATTGTATTACATGTGTTTCCAAGACATAATTGAAGGTTTTAAAGTGAATATTCGATTAATGCTGTTTGATAATGACGAATAACCTTTAGCAATTCCTCGGATGTAGACCAATCACGATCGTTTATCTTATAGTATCCTTCCTATGAACTCAAAGATGCAGTTTTCTCTATAAAACGTCAGCTCGTTACTGGACACATAAGGCATCATCGTGCAGTGATTAATACGTCAAATTATGTCAGTGAACAGAATGAAAATACA
Organism: Ectobius pallidus; assembly: GCA_964059195.1. Classification (NCBI taxonomy): domain Eukaryota; kingdom Metazoa; phylum Arthropoda; class Insecta; order Blattodea; family Ectobiidae; genus Ectobius; species Ectobius pallidus. Next base: position 6,776,701 of record CAXKWD010000008.1, on the reverse strand, counting down.
TTATTTTATGCAACATAATTTGTTTCGAAATTGAAATAATATGAAAATCCATTGTTTAAAATCACAATTTCGATTCGGTACAACCCAGTTCGTGTGCTTTTATAGCGTTTTAATGCAAGCAGACGACAGTATCCAAGTTGTGGTACGCACTATTGGTAGCATTGGGAAAACGGATCGATTCGTCCAATCGATGAATGGACTGTTCATTAATTTAGTATACTGTGATATTAATGCTGACAGAATATTGTTAACAAAGTACGAAAATATTTATTGATTACAAAATCCATTACATTTTATTCATGGAATAGTCTTAATGAATCCTACCCGACATTACGAGTTTCATCAGATAAATATATCGATAAACCTGTTATATCTCGTGGGATTACCCATGCAAAGAACCCAAAAATCGCACATTAATTTTCAGGCATATCTAGGTTAACCTTTTCAGTGCTGCTGACGTGTAAGTGTGTCACACATAAAAGCGAAGATATGAGACTAGTACAGTCAAATGTGAGGATTTTTATCCGCTTGTTAAGATTATCGTTCTTAGAGACCTGCTGTTCCATTAAAATTTTCTTCATTGATTTGGAAGTCAGAGCTCACTGATGCTTTCCCTTGATGCTTGCTCATAAATTCGAGATTACAGCCTGAAGAGCGGTGGTAACGATGTGGAGTTGAAATCGGGAGGAGCGGATGCAAATCCAGTGGCAGAATATCCTGAATAACAACATATGCCCGAGAAATTTTCCTTGGATTACGGAATGGACTTTTGTAAATAAATAAAATGGTCCAAAATGACATATTTAACAAAGCCTTTCAACTATCTCTTTTCTTTTAAGAAATCTTATCCCTAGAAATTAGAGATGGGAATCTGTTACTTTTTTGGAACAGTTACGTTACTGTTACAGTTACACGAAAGTAACTGTTATTTATAACCGTTACCTGTTACTTTTCTTGTATATTACGTAGTTAATCGCCAGATCACTTCCCACTTGTAGGGGAATGCCCTTTATCTCCAAGGCTGGGGCTCTAGGGAGGGACCCCCCGAAATAAGAAACAGTTGTAAAATTTAGCTTTCAATTAGGGATGATAATCGATAGTTAAAATATCGAGGTTAAAATCGGAGATAACCATCGATATGACGATAATATCGGCCTGAAAACATCGATGTATTTAGACAAAAAACATCGATGTATATTTAAAAAAGGCCATGGTATCAGAAAATTAGGCAAAATTCATAAATAAACAGAAGTATTTCCATGAAAACAATCTATGTAAAAAATCAATGTTTTAGGAAATTAAAGCTCATGTAAATAAAATTATATCGTAGAACCAAGGTAGCCAATTAATCTTCTTTTTGTTACAAAAACATCCATGTCGGGGAGAAACATCGATGTAGCAAATACATCAGTTGTTTTCCATCGATGTAAAAAACATCGATTACACTGCCCAACAATGAAAATGTTTCTGGCTCAAAAATAGCTGATTCTTATGTATTTTCACCTGCTGAATTCAGAAATCGCCATAGAAATTACCGATTAGCTCTTGTTTTGGAGATACAGTGACATTTTATATTCTCTATAGTCAAAATGTTCAGTTTTGGGAAAATTTGTTTTTGGATGTTGGCACACTTGTCAACTGTCAAAATACAACAGTAGTCTAGCTGTGGGTAGATTACAAACGTAAACACCATTGTTGTGACAGTGAATTTTGGAGTATCTGTTGTAATTAGGTCAGAATTTTTGTTTTGGAGAGTTTTAAAGAGCAAAATTTTTTACCTCAACATGCCACGGAAATGTGTAAATTTAGTGAAGAATTTTTGTTACATTTGTGGTGAAATAACATTTTCATCACAGAAACGCAAACTGACGCCTCTTGTGAAGACTTTCCTACCAACATTATTTTGGTATGAAGGTAGGAGACCAGGATAAGGCATGGGCCCCACATATATGTTGCAACTCATGTTCAGTTTTATTACGAGTGGCTGAAAAATAAAAAATGATGAATGCTTTTTGCTGTGCCTATGGTTTGGCGGGAGCCTACAATTATACAGATGACTGCTATTTTTGCTTGATTCCACCTATAAAGGCAGGATTGTCAATGAAAAAAAGGCAACAGTTCAATACCCGTATCTTCCAACTGCTATTTCACCTATTCCACATTCAGACAGTTTACCAGTTCCTACTCCACCCCAAAATTATGAGTTGGAAGTAGAAAATGAAGGCAGTGTGGAAGAAGAAGAACTCAACAAGCCTTCAACACCCCATGATCCTGATTTTGATGTGAAAGATGATCAACCGCACAGATTGAGCCAATCGGAGTTGAGTGATCTCATTCGAGCCTCTTGTGGATCCAAAAGATGTTTTCTTCCACCTCTACATATTGAGCTGGGTTTGATAAAGAATTTTGTCAAAGGCATGAACCAAGAAGGCTAGGCTTTTAAATATTTGAGAGAGAAATTTTCTGGCCTAAGTGATGCAAAAGTCAAGGAAGGCATCTCTGTTGGGCCTGAAGCAACCAATTGATTCTCTGTAGATCCAACGGCATGGTAGGTTTTATTTAATCAATTTAGGATGTTAACTGTAATTAATAAAATAATGTTCACACTTTTAATGTTGTTAGCACATTATGTAATTAATATTTATAAATGTTAAATTTACTGTTTTCTCTTAATCCTTAAAAATTAAAAACTTTCACCTATTGTTTATCTCAGAAACTAGAGCTAATAAAAGATTTTCTTTGTCATATTCGTTTTTCTCAACCCAAAATTAGTAAGAATTGACTCATGAAGTAAAGGAAACGTTTAAAAAATGTTTTTTTGTTGGGCAGTGTTATCGTCATGAAAATAAACTTTTTGGAATTTTCCTGTGGTTTACAGCCTAAAAGATATAAGTATACCAAATTTCTAGTTTCTAGCTCATCTGGAAGTGGGCAAGCATTCATGTCAGTGAGCGAGCCCTTTTTTTCGGGGGTTTTTAGGGCTAAAAATATAAAAACTACTTTTTGGAATTTTCCTGTGGTTTACAGCCTAAAAGTTATATGTGTACCAAATTTAAAGTTTCTAGCTATAATGTCAGTGAGCGAGCCCTTTTTCGGGGGTTATAGTGCTAAAAATTTAAAAAAATACTTTTTTTGTAATTTTTTTATGGTTTACAGCCTAAAAGCTATATGTGTACCAAATTTAAAGTTTCTAGCTCATCTGGAAGTGGGCAAACAGTAATGTCAGTGAGCGAGCCCTTTTTCGGGGGTTATAGGGCTAGACATTTTTAAAAATTACTTTTTTGGAATTTTCCTATGGTTTACAGCCTAAAAGCTACATGTGTACCAAATTTCAAGTTTCTAGCTCTGCTGGAAGTGAGCAAACAGTAATGTCAGTGAGCGAGCCCTTTTTCGGGAGTTTTTAGAGCCAAAAATAAAAAAACACTTTTTGGAATTTTCCTGTGGTTTACAGCCTAATAACTATATGTGTACCAAATTTCAAGTTTCTAGCTCATCTCGAAGTGAGCGAGCCCTTTTTCGGAGGTTTTTAGGGCTAAAAATTAAAAAAATTACTTTTTGAAATTTTCCTGTGGTTTAGAGCCAAAAAGCTATATGTGTACCAAATTTAAAGTTTCTAGCTCATCTGGAAGTGGGCAAACGTTAATGTGAGTGAGCGAGCCCTTACTCGGGGGTTTTAGGGCTAAAAATAAAATAAAAAAAACTTTTTGGAATCTTCCTGTGGTTTACAGCCTAAAAGCTATATGTGTACCAAATTTCAAGTTTCTAGCTCATCTGGAAGTGGGCAAACATTAATGTCAGTGAGTCAGTCAGTCAGCCGTGTGGCTTTATATTATAGGGATTTTATTATTAGTAGTAAAATTATCAATATTATTTCGAATAACTTACTACAGTTATTGAATTCATATTTCATGCTATATACCCACATTCTAAGTTTAAATTATCCAGTAAAGGCAATATCGTATTTTGATAATTTTTTAAGTGGTATGTAAAGCAAGGAATATATATGAGATCAGACAGCATGAATTCTATGCATGAACTCTTTACGCCCATTAATAATTAAGAAAATAACTTTTTTTAATTTATTAATTTTATTATTTTTATTTTTTGTTATTTTTTATTCTTATTTTTTTTGTTTTTTTGTTTTTTATTATTTTAATTTTTTTATTTTTTATTATTTTTAAATTGTTTTTGTTTTTCAAATATTGGAAGTAACAGATGTAACGAAAGGCGAAAGTCACGGATAAAACACTTGTAACAGAAATATTAGAATTAACTGTAACAGGTCAGAGTAACTGGAGCAGGTGGAAATAACAGTAACAGGTCAGAGTAACTGGAGCAGGTGGAAATAACAGTAACGGGTCCGAGTAACTGGAGCAGGCGAGAGTAACAGTAACAGGTCAGAATAACTGGAGCAGGTGGAAATAACAGTAACGGGTCCGTGTAACTGGAGCAGGTGGAAATAACAGTAACGGGTCCGTGTAACTGGAGCAGGTGAAAATAATGTAACGGGTGTAACTCTCGACACGTTACTTTGTTCCAGACCAGTTACATTCGCTCGACACCGACAAATTGCTCAACGCAAGTAATAATAACAATAATAATAAGTAAATAAATAAAATCAAAATCAAAACAAAAAATAAAAGTATTAAAAAAATCCTGAGAAAAAGGAGAGCTGCTGAGAAATTTGGAGAAACTATACAGAATTCTTATATATTTATATATCTTTACACGCTAGCGGCCGTAATTTTGAAGATATTTGAACCAAATTTTATTATGTTATTTCTAGGCCCAATAGTTAATGAGCAAAATTGGCCCAAGTGGGAGGGGGTTGAAATTTTGAAAAAATTATATCTCGGCCCCTATGAAGTATAGAGAGAAACTTTGTTGGAATAAATTAGAGTACTCCCTATGGAGTTCACAGTGACAGTAACGATTCGAGGGTTTTAGGGGTACGAGTAGGGGTGGGGGATGGAAATTCGAAATTTTTGAAACCACGTCTTGTGGGGTATCGTTGAAAAGCTCTTGATGAGTACTCTACAAATCAATACCTAGTTTCTCGATAGCTCTCATATAAGGCGAGATTTGAATGTTTTAAAAAGTGCTCTTTCCTATTTTTTTGCAGTTATTATTGCGGGTTTATCATGCCAAGGCTAAAGAAGAAGAGAACTGCGCAGTGACAATAAATTAAACCAAAAGCACTTCGAAATCTACCTCAGCCTGTAGGCCTTCCTAAAGGGATTTTATTTCACTTCACACAAATGCAATTAATAGGAAATGATCAATCTCCGCCATTTCATGCAGATGTCTAAACTTAAATAGATGAATTTTCGCTTCTCATTGTAATGATTGCTCGATGGCGTAGTGGGTAAGATGAAGGGCTAATATGCTAGCGGTCCCGTGTTCGGATCTCCTTGGGTCGAACATTTAAAGGATAGGAATAGATAGGTAGGGTAAAGGAGAAAACTGATTGAATAGTAGGAAAGGGTAAAGAAGTGGTGAAAGGGGGGAGTCAGAATTTCCAATACTGCTAGTAGTTCCACCATTCACATCTAGATGTCTCGAGTGGGAAGAGCTAAAGGGACGACCTGTTTTTCCCTAGTTTTTTAATAAAAAATCCCGGGGGAGGACCCCCATTTTTTGGATTTCCAAATAATAGCAAACTTTCGTCTGTGTCGGTCCCTCCTTTCAGTATTTTCTGGTTCCGCCTTTAGTTGAGACGAAAATAAGAATATATCCTAGGAGGAGCTTTGGTAACCGTTACTTTTGATTTTTTGTAACAGGTCGTTACCGTTACATACATGTAACAGTTACAAAGTAACAGTTACAAGAAATATTCCCCATCTCTACTAGAAATACAATTATTATTGCAGTTAGATACAACTAAATCAAAGGACATGAAGTCTGTCACACTTAAACAGAATTATTACTTTAGCCTACCACCATTAACGGCCGTGGGTGTCGGCATGCTGACCACATGCCCCCCAATCCTGCCATCTGCCTACGGGAGATGACGCAGCGGTCGGGTGGTAGGCCAAGTCCCTCCAGGGATGTAGCGCCGCGGAGTTTAGTTTAGTTAATTACTTTAGCCTAGGGATGAGCATAGATAGTTATGAACATCGATGTTAAAATCGGTGGTAACCATCGATGTGACGATAATATCGACCTCAAAACATCGATATAATTTGACGGAAAACATCGATGTATATTAAAGAAGTCATGGTTTCAGAAAGTTGGGCAATATGCATAAATAAACTGAAATATTTTCATGAAGTCTATAGGTGAAAAAAAATCGATGATTTGAAAATGTTTCTGTCAGTACGTTCTCTATGTCCGACTCAGTCTGTCAATTCATTAATTTACCTATCAAAATTAATGCATAAAACTATAGGGCCTAGATATTAAAAAACATAGATGTCAGGGAGAAACATTCATGTAGCAAAAACATCGGTTGTTTTCAATCGATGTAGAAAACATCGATCATCGACATAAAAACATCGGCCATCGATGCTCAACCGTACTTCAGCCGGTACGGAACCTTTGGAATTTACAAATGCATTACAAAGGGTGACAAGGGGTATTCGTTAGTATCGCCGTGTTCAGCGCTGTAACTGTAAAAGAGCAAATCACTGCCTTCTAAACTGTATTACTCGTGTATACACTGCCTGTCCTATACGGCTAATTTCGCGTACTCGGCGACATTACAGATGGCAGCACCTTTCACACCCAGATTGCTTCTTGTTTTTTGCTACGACATTGTTGATTATGTAGTGCTGTCTCGTAATATAGCATAAACTGAATGTTTAAACTTGTATTATTCTAGGTACCGGTACTTAATTACTATGAATAAAATTTTGTAAAATAATAATTATAACATTTGCTATCAATACGTCTAATTAATTTATATTTATTTTAATTATTGCTCAAAAATTCCATTTCAAGGTAAGTGTCATATACTGGAATAATATTATGTTCTAAACAAATAACACAAGTATCTGTGTCCGTTTAATACTTATTTTGACGCAGCAAACGCATAGAAGCAATGTACGGTAATGTATAGGGCAATGCCTTCTAGACTCTGTTACTCGTGTATTCTTGAGACGGGGGTTGTATAGGTGGCGGTGATTGCTGCAATCTGGGTGTGAACTGTGTCGCCTCTACTGGAGAAATTATGCAATTGAGCAATACTCTAAACTCCATGTTAAAATAAAGCATAGGACAGGCAGTGTAATTCTCGAGACGGCGGTGGAGCAAATTTACAACTACCGACCCCAGCGAAAACGGCATTCGCTTAAGATACAGGTAGGGTGGCCAGACGTCCGGCTTTTGGCCGGACTGTAAGGCTTTTTGCTAAGCAGTCCTCCATCCGGCGCAGCTTTATGCCGGACGTTGATTTGTCCTCCTTTTCGAGACTCTTATGGATCGGTAAAGCGTATTAATAAAATTTGTATTTTCCCATATGTTCCTGCCACTCCTAAGGTTGGCACGCTTGTCGATACTATCATTTGTTTAGTTGGTGCCGCGGAAAAATCTGAACCTATTCCTAACGTTGGCACGCTTGTCCATACGATGATAGCGTACTATCACATTTTGTTTGGTGCAGTACGTGGCGTTGGCCGTACTGTTGATTGTTGTTGAAGTCTCCATTTGTATTGTACATTCTTTGCAGTTTGCCGTGTTTTTCTTCAATTACCAGAATGCCAAAACGAAAGACTTTTTTTAATCCTCAGTGGGTCAAAGAATTTCAGTACATTTCAAAAAGCAGTAAAGCAGTGTATAATCATTTATTTTATGTAAATGCAGTTATTAAGTAAAATTAGTCAGGGTTATACCTGTCCAGCCGTCCATGCCCGAAGTTTTATACTATGCTAGATTACCGAAGAAGTGTCCTCCTTTCTGACATTTTAGAAATGGCCACCCTAGATACAGGTTATAGGCGTAACTATGTAATTCCTCCAACAATACCTTTGAAGAGGATTTTTAAAAATAATTATCTTACATCTGCCGTTGGATGTTAGATCTGGAGAATTACTCAAATATAAAAGTTGGGGTAGTCTACTAGCTTACAGCAATCACAGTGTTATGAGAAACATAAGCTGCTTCTCTGTTTTTAATGTTCTACGAATACGAGAAGGGCGAATTCCCTAGCTCGTAAAATTGTTTCCCTTGCTCATGATTGCTTTATTTTTTCCTGTCACGACAAAAATATCCCTCTTCTCTTATTGCTGCCATTAAAATGACTTTTGCTTTTTACCATTCTTATTATAATACTAGCTTAAAAGACCCGGCGTCGCCCGGGTTTTGTATTTTGTAATTGGAAATTAACTTATGAAGGATTTTCAATTTTAAATTCTAGGTCCTTATATAGGCATTTATAATTTGAAATAGGAAGAACGACTTATTACACTCAAACTATTCCTTCAGAAAACGCTTGATATAGTTTTTTATGGCTCATAGAGGATCTAGAATTTTGCATCCCATCGCTTGTACAGTGCACAGCAAGCCTGGTAGAGGTTTAAATAAGAAGAAACAGAAATTCCTGTAACATAAAATTGTAATATCGAGGCGGGAAATTTCCCACTCTTATGTTACCATGAAGCCGTTTTGGAGATGAAATTAAACAGAAAGCATTATCACTTTCATACTTTTCTCTCCAAAAACCTGCGATATAATATAATAATATACACATTACCATACCTCGTTTTGTTTTCTCTATGTCCAGGGTAGAGAAAGTTATGTGATTCCATTATTTTAGTGGATTTCATTCTGTAATATTTATTTATAACATGAATTATTTTGATAACTTCTCTTATTTGTCAAAAGTGCATTTCATTTGTTTTTTCCAAGCCCATCATATACCATTTGGCAACAATATATTCTGTGATTTGGAATTGATAATTCTATGTAAAAAGGGATTAAGTATTTTCAAAAACATTTAATTTTTGGCATTTAGAATCAGAATTTTTCAAAATCCTTTCTTAGTGAGCACCTACATTATGAAACGAAGGTACTGTCAAAATTCCAAGTCTCTACCTGTTATAGTTTAGGCTGTACGTTGATTCTTGTCATTCAGTCAATCAGTCAGTAAGTCATTCATTCAGTCAGTCAGGACAAAGCCTTTTATATATATAGAGAGATCTTAGACTAGTATTAAACCCTCAAAATTTTCTGGATCCACGACCATCTCAATCTTAACGCCGTCCTGAACAAGAAAATTTTAAGTTTGGGGGCGGTCCCTGCAATATCCGAGAACAGTAGTTCTCAACCTGGAGGATGCGCCTTCTGGGGTGGCGTTGGTGAGCACTGGAAAATATACAATATATGAATTAGCCAAACAAAGAAATCTATGACAACCCCCTTCTTTCTCCTACTGTAGTAGTGATAAATATCGGTCACGATTTTTATGAAGTGGTCCTAATAAAGTGTTCTTTAAATTAGGTGTAGGCTATAAATATTGAGTAGGCCTAAGTTAAGTACAGAATATAATATTTATTTAGAACAATGCTCGAGAGTAATAACTTGAAAATCAAACATAATTCTTCTTCTTATGCTTTACTACAGCGGTTCCCAACCGGTGGGTCGCGACTCTATCCTAAAACTATCAGAATCCATCGAATAAACCATACATGGGCATTTACTGGTTCGCGAACCACTTGTGGTTCTTGACCTTCCCGCATAAGACACAAGATGGCATTGCGGACATTCGGTGTACGTGGTGGATTATTCCCATGCATGAGTCATACTCTCTTTGCAAGCAGTGACGGATCGCGACACAGTTCCGATTGGAAAGGCGTTATGGCACATTCTAAGCCATTTTATGATGAAATAATTGCACACGTAAAAGAATAATTATACATACAAAATTGTTTGTATTATTTGTATATTGTAGTGTATATTATAAAGTGAAATTAGTGTTTCCCTAAGAATGAGCAACCGCCACTGCACTTATTGTCTGTTTGTGTCTCCATCTACCCGTCCTTTTCGAACTATGTGTAAGTTGGCAAAGTTTGCGGGTTGCGTGTCAACGGATAGGGGTTTGCCCATGATTGGAATAAACCATCAGACAAGACAAGAAAAATCGAAACAAATCAAATTGTGTTCTGATTGTTTTCTTGGTTCTTGATTAAAAACATCTTCATTCAATCCTGACATTGACGTGTTAGTTCAATCGAAACAGTCCCAAAAATCTCATTAATATAGTATTCTTACTTAAAAACAGCAATTTTGCCTAAAAATTAAAATGATCTTTGTGTACTTTTATAATTATAGTTTTTATCTTCACCTAGGAACACTTGTTAGTGAGTATGAAACCACTTATTGCATATATTGCAAACATATATCTATTGTTAAATAAATAACTGTTTTGCTACAAAGTGCTTATATTTTGTCAACCATTTTCAAATCAGAACACAAATTGTTTATCAATAATCAATCTGTATCTTCAAAAAAGCATATATAAGTTTATATATATTTGCAATATTTGACGGTAAATTATATATATACATAAGGAAGGGATACGATACAAATAAGTTTTTTTTTTTATCTCAACCATGTACCGATGGACCTTGGAGGTATTCCGGTAAGGAAAGGTGGGTCGCCAGCTGAAAAAGGTTGGGAACCACTGCTTTAGTGCATTGAATTGAAAGGGCTAAGGGTCATTCTGCAACTACTCCCCACCAATTCAAGTCGTGCTGAATAACAGGCTAATAGAGATTAAGGCTATATAAACATGCTCAAAACATGAGTTGTTAATATAAAATAACGTCTCCTGCAGATGTTCGGCTGGGAGTTGTTTGGCAGCTTACAGTTTTGTATATTGTTGTAATAACATGCATGTTTATTCAGATCTCAGGTGCTGTATATGCTTGAGCCTCGTTCAACACAGGATCTACAGATCGAGATACCTAGGCCTACCGTATTTTACGGACCGTAAGACGCTCCGGACCATAAGACGCACCTTAATTTTAGGATGGAAATTTAAAGAAAAAGAAATTTAATGTGATTCTAAACGACAGATTTTAAAGTGAATAACATACTTCATTGCATACACAATGGAATCAGTGTAGAACACTTCTAACTTAAAATCCACATTGTACGAAAATCTCTTCTGTACAGGTGGCATCGCGTAAATTTCAACAACTGAACTGATTTCTCATGAAAGACTGAAAATACTTTTACACCCTCTAACCCTCAATTCAACATACGTAAATGTAACGGGACAAGGCTGTATAGAGGTCATTGCCTTTATTTAAACCACCCGGCGGAGACAACTCCTTTCGTATAAAAGAACTCAACATTCCTTTCTTTTCGCATTGTATACCTGGCTTCCAGCTACCCTCATTTTACGATTGTGACAAGTGCAGTGGTGTACAGTCTTTGCTAAAATTTGTAACTGTCTTATCGTTTACAACAGTTTGTGTATAACAATGGTATTCTGGCAATATTTACTATAATTTTAATTTGTTTAGTGTACTTTGGACCATTAGACGCATCCAACATTTAAGGCTCTGTTTTCAAGATAAAAATAAAGTGCGTCTTATGGTCCGTAAAATACGGTACATCTACGTCTACAACACTTGGTATCGTAAATAACAACTTTCCTTTCTTCTTTTTTCAGCCGTTCAACGAGGGCGGGTTCCTCCGTCGCAGCCGCCGGGACTCCCAGGGCAGTTCGCCCTCTCGAACGGCGACGCCGCGACAGCAGCCGCTGCGGCGGGACTTAACGGACACTCGTACCTGTCAAGCTACATTTCCTTGCTGCTCCGTGCGGAGCCCTACCCCACTTCGAGGTATGGACAATGCATGCAGCCCAACAACATCATGGGGATCGACAACATCTGCGAACTTGCGGCGAGGTTGCTCTTCTCCGCCGTGGAGTGGGCGCGCAACATCCCCTTCTTCCCCGATCTCCAGGTTACGGACCAAGTAGCGCTCTTGAGACTTGTGTGGAGTGAACTGTTTGTGCTGAACGCGTCCCAGTGCTCCATGCCCTTACATGTGGCGCCTCTCCTCGCCGCCGCCGGCCTCCACGCGTCCCCCATGGCGGCTGATCGAGTGGTAGCGTTCATGGATCATATCAGAATATTCCAGGAGCAAGTCGAAAAACTCAAGGCGCTGCACGTCGATTCTGCAGAGTATAGCTGCCTTAAGGCCATAGTGCTGTTCACAACAGGTGAGTGACTAAATCATAAAGTATTGCATGTTACAGCTGCTCAATTCATGTGCAGCCGAGCCCCGAGAAGAAAAGCAAATCTTTCTTTCTTTCTTTACCGTAGTTTCACCTCTCCCTTTTAGGATTTAAGCGACCCAAGCCGCCCGGGCCTCACAGGGCCGCGACCTGTCGGGAGAGGGATTATCTTTGGATCACATACATACTTTTTTGACCAGACAAGGACATGGAGGGCCTCCCCGGATGAGTGATCAGCCCAATGCCGGGGCCACCTCCGAGACAACACGAACACATCGGAGACACACCATTCACACACACATTCAATCCAAACAAGGCGAGGATGGGATGAAGATGATAATGACGGCCAGATGATATCTGGGGACCACAAGGGCCTAAAGTTACCCGACATTTGTCTCAAAGGTGAGGAAAAACCTCACCTAGGTAACTTGTCCCGACCAGGAATCGAACCCGGGCCCGCTGCGTGAGAGGATTGAACGCATCCCCTGAGCCACAGCAAATCATAAATAGGTAATTTTCCCCTCCTCTTATTAAGAGTACTGAAGACAAGTCGAGCTTCTAGAATCAAACAAAATTGAAGTGAAAATATCGAAACTAAAATCGACAATAACTTACAAAAACAAATAATGAGTTCAGAGATGCCAACTGCTACGGAATTTCCGTAGTTTCTACGATTTTCTTGAATTTGCTACGGCATTACGGAAATTGTCCTACATATTACGGATTTTACGAATCCCAATATCTATTTTTAAAATGTTTCGTTTCTCCCGCGAACAAAGTTAATGTGTCAGCAGATATGCCTACTGTTATCATGAGAAATAGTTTGTAAAAAAAATCCGTTGTGTTGGCGAAATTGGACGTGAGTGTGTGTTAACCAGAGATGTTATATCTTACAGTTATAACATAATTGTAGTTTTAACATCATTGATGTTAACATATTTCCTCTTTTTTATTGTCACTATAACGCCGCTGACGTCTGCCGACGCCGTTGCTTGCTAGAAGTTTTATTGAGTGTTGCAGTGCAAGCAGAAGATTGAGGAAATATGTCGTGTAAACGTAAAATCAGTGACGAGTCTGATGGACAAAAACGAACTGCAGAAAATCAGCAGTATCGAAAGCAGTATACGGAAGTGTTTCCTTGCCTCGGACCTTCAAAAATTTCACCCAATCACGTCTCTTGTGAAACCTGTAATTGTGATTTTTCGGTTAAACATGGAGGACTCACACTACTGATAACCACCTTTCAAGGTTGGTATCTCTGTGAGTTCATTCTTGTGTCCGAAATTAGCGTTGGCCAACTCAGTTGGCACTCTGCTGATGATGCAGGAACATCACCTGCGAAACGGCCGTCCAGAAGTTTACCAAGGTAAATAATGTGCGTTAAGGAAAGTGTTTTTATTCAAATTAAATAATGAGTCGTAGAAACACGGGAACTCCTTCGAAAACAATGACAACTCCATGGAAGATTTGGTCCAATGGACAATTTCAGTGCATTTTGCTGTAGGCTATTAGCAGAATTGATTTTTTCCTCTTCCATTTTGTAGACGAAGTTAACTAGACATGGATGTGTACGAAAGAGCCACTAGATCCATTAGGAAAATTTACAACAATTTTGAAAATAATTCAACGGAACTCCAGAATAGCGTCGCCAGCTAGTTATGCTCTGGCATTAGCGACCGTGCCCTTCCGAGCCGCGGAGAACATAAGAGGAACGAGTGGCTTAGTGGTAAAATTTCCTATCGCAGAAGAGATTCAATATGGGACACGCTAAACTAATATAATTGTTCTTAACCTAACATAACCTGTCACTGACCTAGAATTTACCTGTCACTACTTACCTTAATGGAGAAACTTTTTTACCCTTCCACACCTTTCATAAAACATCATTACGCTTTGTAATAATTTCTTAAGGTAACTTCTGCTAATACTGCTTTTGTTCATCCTGTATTTACCATTGTATTATGGGTGTGTTATAACACTTATAACACACCGGCGTGTTTTGTCGTATCGTGTCGTTTATAGTCTTGTTTGTTGGCTAATATTGGCGACATTGTAGGCTTGGTCCCACTCGGGGGTCAAGTTATTCTGAAATTTAGCGAATTCGACTAACGTAATAAGTAACCTAACCTGTGTTCCCTCGTGCCTATGACAGGAATATTTTCGTGAAGATATTGCATGATTTTTTTTCTAAAGCCCATTCCCCGAGAAAGAAGTAGATCGCCATCTTATCTAAAAGAAGTCGTGGCCAAAGATAAATGTAAAGTCGCCCCTTATGCTCCTACCACTGCACTGCGTTGATATGACGACCACATGCTTGTTATCTCGGCACTCCCGACCATACCAAATACCAGCTACCAACCCTTGGACCAAAATGACAACCCGCTAGCTCACCCGGCACTCCCGACCGTACCACAATCACCTCTGCATATAGTCTAAATATTGCATAACACTAACAAAATAGTTAACCCTAGCTTTTTCGAATAATGTACGATCCACTGTTCGTAGGTTTCGAAAATGTGACATATTATATCTTCCAGAGGTTTGTCAGCCTGTCACCTTTTGTTTAGCGGTATGACGTCACACCACCAACGTCCAGTCACGAGTTTCTTCGTAATATGAAGAGAGAAGAATTCGCTAGATCGTGGTATAAAAGAAAGTGCATCGCGAGGGTGTGGGGGGGGGGGGACATTCATCCCAAGGCGCGACTTAAATTTATTTTTTCCCGAAATCGTTTTTAATAACAACAAGTGGCCATATCCTTCGCTATATTTTAACATCAGAATTTAAGCGAGTTCACTGAAGGCGCAAAGTGACCGTGTTGGAAGCAGGAGATATTGTAAATAAACATTGAGGTAATTGAGCTGCAAATGACTTTATGCTTAACTCCTTCTGGTCCGAATTGTGCTCTTTATTTATAAAACTGAACATTGCCGAGAATTCGAGTTGTATCAACCAAACATGAAATGCAATGTGCATCGCTCTTGTTTGGCCGATTTCTGCCCTCCGCTTACATTCTGCTCAATAGCAATCTCGCATCTTACCCTTTGCTTCCTTTGCTCCTGATGTTTCACTCTCCACCTACATTCGACAGTGATTTTCCAGCTTTGCACACTTCTCCCCAGACATTGGCAGCAGTTGAATGCTCGGACCAGCTTCAACTTTCTCACCAGCTGAAATCTCGAGAAGCCTTGTTATAACTATCGACAAGAAACCAAGTTTGAAACCGATCCATATTAATGCATCATCTCAGCGCATTGTAGTCTACAGTTTATAGCGTACAAGATGGCCCTGGAAAGCTTATCCGAAAGTTACAGGGAATGCCAAAACTTACAGTAATTCCTGTCAGAACGTCAACATTGTGGAAGCTTGAGTCCATACCACAGTTCCTCTTCCTAGATTAGGCATACCTTGACACCAGAAATGAAGACATATTCCTCCTCAGTGTTCAAGACATGCACGCATGAACTTGGACATTATGTTCCTGTGATAAAGATTACAGTCCATATAGATGTAACCAGTTACCAATTTACGCTTTTTACAGTCCAGATACATGTTTTCAAAATTGTAGTTACATTTCGCCATGTACTAATAAGAAACATTATTTTCTATGCAAAATAACTTTCTATGCATAGACAAATTATCTTCAAAATTTTTATCAGTAATTTATTATTTTGAACTTGTATATGATAAATAAAATTGTTGATAAAAATTACGAAGGTAATTATTGTAAATGGACATAATAACCACCAAAAATGCCAATCTGTATCTAAAATGTTTATAAAGATAAGTGTATGAAAATATTAAAAACACTCAACTTTAGGAAATAGCTACTCTAGTGTGCTGGAAAGCAAATTGCCATAATTATGTATGTGATAAAGTGGTTTTGAGGCTCAGATCTCTTAATAATTTAACGATAAGAACAAAAAATATTGGCCCAAATAGTATTCAGTGCCCTTATAATAAATTTTGGGAATAGGTGTAAAATATGATATAGCCTATATGCAAGAACTGCCTAGTAGGCTATAGCTTATTTGAGTATAGTAGCAACATCGATATCAATTCGAGCCTAGCACAAGCTTACAAGCTTGAGATGAGCTAAGAAAGAAACCTGAAGTAAACAAAAACCAGTATATCTGTCCCACTTTTATGTCATACGAGTAATGTGCTAGAGTGAGACAGATGTGCTGGTTTTTGTTTACTTCAGGTTTCTTTGTTAGAACGGTCAGACTTTAGGCGTATCTTCTATATGGATGACATTTTAACATTAAAAGCGTTATAGTGCACATATTTTGTTATGCACTAATAAAATAAAATAATAAAAACGTTCAAATTCTGCATATAAAGTCATATTTTGGGATTTTTTTGTGATCTTGGTCATATTTAGGCCATATTTGTAATTTAATGTCATATTTCAGTTATAAATTCGGTAAAACAAAACAATTATACAGTGAATGTACTAGGCCTACATGGACGAATTAAATTTTATATTTATTTAATTAATTTAATGTTTATGTCAAATGAATAGTAACTTAAATTTTAAAATTAATGCGTGTTCAAAAACACGCAAGGTCAACAAAATATTACGAGTATTTGGAGCTGATGACGCAACTAAACAGGAGCAAATTCTTAAAAAATATAAGTTAATTACAGGTTAAACCGTAAATAACCAAAATTGTTAAAAAGTGATTATCTGATTGAATTCATGTGATTTACGAATTTAGTGTCATTAAACGTTTTAAATTGGAAAATTAATTTTTTGAAAATACGTTATTTTATCAGGTCATGTATACGATTTTTGGGTCATATTTCGTCATTTTTAAGGGCATATTTTCAGTCATATTTTCCACGTTTATAGGTCATAAACAGGGCCCGGATTCTAATGACATGTCATCTTTTTATTGATGCTGCATAGACATTGCCAACCTGTGGATAAATCCTATTCATGGTCTCTGCATTACAGAAATACATTTTTATTAGGTCATTTTTTGTCATTTTATGCAATTTTATATTTTTAGGGCATTTATTTCAGTTTTAGGACATTATTTTGTCATTTTCGTGTCATTTGCTTCCTTATTAAGTCATTTTCATGTATTTACATTGAGTGTTTCAACTCTTTTCGTCACTAATAGCACGCTGTCTTTGAAGTGTTGTTTGTTTAACGCAAGAAGGAAAAATTCGGTGTTAATGTGTTGTCATGTCTCAGTCGGAAATAAGAATCAAAGAAACGCCAAAATTTTGTATTAGGCCTATATTACTATTCTTATTAGATTGATTTGGCACCAGAGTCTGCCACCTGCTTGGATTTCAGAGTGCAAACTACTGTTTACCCTCAATAAACAACAATATAATCCGGCAGTCCACTAAATGAAATGCCGAATTTTGACTCGCCAGTGCCTCAGCGCCGGCATAAATTTCTGTGAGAAAAGAACATTCACAACATTACAGTTATTTATAGTTTTTACAATTATATACAAACTAGTCTATAACTTTGTGTGTACAATAATAATTTTTTATAAATAAAATGTCAGTTTTTAGGTCATTTTTTATAATTATTAAGTCATTTTCTTTAAAATATATGGTCATTTTATAGGTCATTTTTTTTAATAATTTTAGGTCACCAGAATCCGGGCCCTGGTCATAATACGGAACTGGAAATGAGGATGAAATAAACTGTACAGTTAAACGTACAATAAATACATTTTAGTCGTATAATGTTTTCTGGAAGAAATCTGATGATTCTGAATAGTACTTCCTACTGGATGCAAAGAAACACTAAATTAGCATGATTTCCTGACTTACAACTTTTGTACACAAGGATTCACCCCCCACTCGACTGGAAGCTTACAGAACTGTTATTGCGTCGTGTTAAGCAAGCACAGTATATTACAAACATCCGTGAAGGGACCAGGTGGTCGTAGGGTGATCCCAGATCCAATCAAGATAAATTATCCGACATTTGTCCCTTTTCTTAAAGGAAAGAGAAAAAAAAAGCAATGTATTATGAGATGCATAGGAGAGTGTGTAACGATCATCATACTTAATCGGGGTGGAATGAAATTTCCATTGTGTTCTCTTTTCTAATGGCCAGTGCTCAGCGAACTGATGACATTGATTAGGGGCACGAGGCAACAGCGATATTCCTTTCCTCAACTCCTTCATTCAATTTAGAGTCCCATTCCAACAAATTATCTGAAAACACGAATTCCCACCCCAGGGCTATTCGTGAATTCGAATACAAAATTAGAAGCACCTAAACAAATGAAGATTAATTACAAACGCTAATATGACCATAAACACAACCAACAGAGTTCAATTTTCTTATTTTTATCCTCGAAAAATATTCTTTCAAATCTGCGCTTATTAAACAAGCAGCAATCACAGGATAGCAGGAAATGTATTGAAATTTGTTCTACAGCCGATAAATTGCTTGAATTACAATTACAATTTATTGTTTCAAATTACACGAAAAATATACATAAAAAGTTGGTACACCACCCGAAGAAGCAGAGCTTGTGTTCGGGGGTGGTTCAGTTCTATATATGAGAAAAACTTATACTAAATAATTACTTAAAACAATACAAAATTTAGAGAAGTATGAAAAAATATTATGTATAAAAGGTTAGAACATGTTCTTTTTACAATACAAAGGTACGAGGTAATACAATATTAATACATAACAATTTATTTGTTCAAATTTTAGTAAAAAAACAAAAAAAAATTATGTTCTATCCAAATTTTAAATTTTAATATGAAAAATGTTATAACAGCAATAGTAGAAAACAGAAGTAATAATTATATAAATTTTCTAATTTTAGACCTAAATTGTTTGTTGTTTAAGCTATTTAGATCAGGATGGTTGGTAATAAATTAATTGAATAGTCTTGGGCCAAAACTTGAACAGTGCTTAGCTCCAGCAGTTGTAACATTTTTCGGTTCAAGTAATAAATTAAATTGATTCCTTCGCGTGTTATATACGTGAGATTCTGACTTGTAATTGTCACGATGTTTATGAAAATAATTCAGTATGACATACTTGTAAATTTGGTCTATGGTGAAAACGTTAAATTCAGAAAATAATAATTTGGAAGAATAGTCAGGAGGCTTAGATAAACAAATCTTTATGACGCGTTTTTGAAGACAAAGCAAAGGGCTGAGGATCGTTTTTGCAACTCCTCCCCACCCAATTATGCCATATTGAATAATAGAATGAATTAGGGCTAAATAAATCGTACGTAAAACATGAGCTGGTAAACATGAACGGAGAATAACGAATTTATAAATGACTTTACGTAGCCTATTGCATAAATATTCAATGTACTTGTCCCATCTTAAATGTCGATCAATTATGATGCCTAGATATTTCACTTGATTTGATTCACTTAAGGAGGGACAAGTGCAGCTATTAATACAGCAACCTGAATTGTGTATTTTTAATCTTAAGTTTTTACTTACTTTTAATTGTTGCATACCGATAGCTGTTAAAGCGAAAGGAACTAGCGTAGTTTTCTCAACATTTAAGGAAAGTAAATTAAAATCCAGCCAAGATTTAACAAGATTTATACCTTTGTTGGCATTTTCGTAAGTTTCACTCCATGAAGAACCACTAAAAATCACAACGGTGTCATCAGCATATGAGTAAATAGAGCCATTAAATATATTAAAATTAATCTTTAGTAGTTCATTTATGTATATTAAAAACAATATGGGACAATATGGGACCCAATATCTTGTGGTACACCGATATTTATTTTCCGGAAATCACTGAGATCATTATCTATTCTTGTAGCCTGAGTTCTATTACTTAAGTACGACCGAAATAAATTTAAAACATTTCCTCTAATACCTAGAGCAATTGAGAAACAATTTCACGTAATTTGCATTGGTTGTGAAAACAAACGTTTCCGTTACATCTCTTACATTTATGTACGTATCACAAGGCTCTGAAATCAGTTACAAGAGTCGGTCCGCTTTTTTTCCCCCTACCTATACATAGCATTACTTAATCTTCTTATAACTTACTTATAACTGCCTATAACTTTATTTCACAACTTAAAGTTTCATTATAACTTAATTTGACATTTTCCTTGTTTTGCTTGTAACTTTATTTTTACTCTAATGTAACTTATGCATTTTACTTAATTGAATGTTAATTTTAACTTAATATGCATTTTACTTATTATGATTAGCCTTAACCTAAGTCTTAGTATGAGTCATAAGTCTCTTATCCATTACTTTGTTATTAATGTAAATCTACATTGTAAGTTATATTTTTTAACCTGGCTGAGTGGAGAGAAGGCCATATAGCCTTAACTCTGCCAGGCAAAATAAATAATTTACAACTTTTACTACTACGACGTCAGTGCATAAATTTTTTCGTTTTTATTTTTGAAGTAAAACTTCTTTAGTGGCGATATGGGTAAATTGGGAACTTGGCGTCACGCTAAAACCGTCACGAAATAAGTGTCACACTAAAACCGTCACAAAATTAGTGTCACACTGAAAACCGTCACGAAATTACTAGAGTGTTTCGGAGCGGACTGCACAGAAAACAATCAACTCAATGATTAGGAGTAATCAAAGGAAATTGTTCAGACCTAGTACGAGGACCTGCAATTGGGAATAGTAGTAGTAGTAGTAGTAGTAGTAGTTCATTCTTTATCGTAGTTTCACCTCTCCCTTTTAGGATTTAAGCGACCCAAGCCGCCCGGGCCTTACAGGGCCGCGACCTGTCGGGAGAGGGATTATCTTTGGATCACATACATACTTTTTTGACCAGACAAGGACATGGAGGGCCTCCCCGGATGAGTGATCAGCCCAATGCCGGGGCCACCTCCGAGACAACACGAACACATAGGACGAGACACAACATGCACACTCACAATCATTCCAAACAAGGCGAGGATGGGATGAAGATGAGAATGACGGCCAGATGATATCTGGGGACCACAAGGGCCTAAAGTTACCCGACATTTGTCTCAAAGGTGAGGGAAAACCCCAGAAAAAACCCCACCTAGGTAACTTGTCCCGACCAGGAATCGAACCCGGGCCCGCTGCGTGAGAGGATTGAACGCATCCCCTGAGCCACAGCGGTGGACAGTAGTAGTAGTAGTAATAATAATAATAATAATAATAATAATAATAATAATAATAATAATAATAATAATAATAATAATAATAATAATAATAATAATAATAATAATAATAATAATAATAATACTACTACTTACTTGCTCAATGGCAATAGACAATTCCTAAGCAATCTAAAGGTATATTATCTATTGTATGGAACCCGGAGGTTCAATACCGCGCTTAAAAAATCCAAACAACAAAAAAAATCAAAGATCCAAAATAAAAACAACTAATTTAAAAATTTAAAAAGTTTAAAAACCCAATATTAAAAATTCCAATAATGCAAAATTGAAAAAATCCAATAATCAAAAATTGAAAAAATAAAATTTAAAAATTCCAATAATGCAAAAGTGAAAAAATCCAAAAATTAAAAATTAAAAAAATTAAAATTAAAACAAGTTTTGCTTCTGTCGCGTGGCGTTCCACGCACACTTTCTTTTTTAGGTTTGTTATGGCTAGACGGAAAGTCTACGATAGTCTACATAGGCCTACTCGGAACTATTTTCAATGTAGACTTAAGAGTGAAGCCCCCAACTAGCAAAGCGAGTAGAATTTATGCACTTATTTACATTACTGATTCATGCAAGACGTAAAACGTTTATTTCAAACTTTTTGCATACTTCCGTAATCTCTCTCTTATTACATGAATCACTTTGCAAGTTTGTGTCTGTCTGTCTGTCTGTCTGTCTGTCTGTCTATACGCAATGCCCAGCGAAATTTACTGAACGCAGAGATCTGAAATTTTAAATGTACACGGACTGAAGGGTGACCGAATGCACCTCGAAGCCGGATTTTTAATTTCCGATTTTGTTCGCGAGTTATAGTGAAAAACTGGCAGGAAACGTGATTTTTTCGCTATCGAAGCATCAGTTTTCGGTAATACATTTCAATTATAAAATCAATTGCAGGTGGCTTTGCCTTCGTTTGTCATAAGTTGGAAATAAATGCATCGCGATATTTTTAATATGTCGCATGGAATTATCGATTGCTTCTATTTTGTGAGCTCACCCTGGTCGATTCATTTGTTTATAATGTCAAGGCACGCAAACGTCTGAAATTTTCAACCTAGACGGTTGAGGGATAATGAAAATAGGCCTAATTGGGCAAATATTGTTCAATGTGGACGGAACTCACTATGCAGGGGATTCTGGGCTAGGGAACTCGAATCTGAGGTCGTTTTTCCTAAGCGGTGTTTTCTAATGCACTCCAAAGCCGGATTTCTATCTGTTTCATCATAATTATTATTAATCTTTAATTTATTAACGATTTGCTCGTAAGTGTTAATAAATGTAATGTTTTAATTATGTTGCCGTTAATTTTTTATTTCTGAATTAATTATCGCGGACACCTGCTGTATTGTATTATCTCTAGTGAACTAGTTCTAAGTCTTAAATGATAATAATATAATCATGTTCCTGTGTATTTGTAACTTTGTACTTGTATCATACTTATTTTATTGTAAGATTGTAAAGCTCAGTTGTATTAATCCTGGTTGAATGGAAGAGAAGGCCTAATGGCCTTAATTCCACCAGGTAAAATATAACAATTCTAATTCTAATTCTAAAATAAATAAAATTGTGCCCCTCTATTTCCTCGTTATCATTCATGAAGAAGCCACAAAGATGGCAGCACCGTACGGAGCTCTTAAAGTGTGGAACATGACTACGTAGAATCAGGAAGTAACAGGCTGTACCTACAATTTATTTGAAGCGAAACTTTTTCGTTGACCTTGATAATAAAGGTCAGTTAATAAGACTCATTTAATATCTCAGTTAATCTTCTGTACTAAAAAGTACTTCTAGGAACGAATATATGCCGTGGTCTGTTTTGATATATGTGTTCTAGATATAAACTCACTTGACAAATAGATTTATGGTGATGCCGTAACTACTAAGGTCATGTCGCGACAAGTAATGACGTAATTCACAGCCGTGATGTACAGATGTCTTAGTCCTGCGCCATCTGTTGCGATTACTCGCATTACCATCGATCATATTTCTATTTTGTTTGGTGTATAAGCAATGCTCCCCCGGGCTGGGGTGTCGTGTCTCAATTCCCTGTTAGTTCAACTGCTAAGTCAAGTTTCGCTTGATTCTTCGTTTGAAACTGAAATGTTCCGTTTACATTACGCTCCTAAGAACCAAGGCCCGGATTGTGATGACATGTCATCTTTTATCTGGTACATCATGGACGTTGCCCACTAGTGCAGATATTCTGATCATGTCTCCTAGGTTAGAAAAAAAATTCTATTTTTAGGGTAAGTTTTTAGTCATTTTCTCCGATTTTTCATTTTTTTGGTCATTATTTGGTCATTTTACGATCTTTTATTCCTACATTTCATATTTTTAGGTATTTTTTTAAGTCATGACTCCTAGATTATAAAAATGGCAATTTTTAGGGTCATTTTTGGTCAATTTTTAATTTTTTAAATTTCAAGTCATTTTTAGAACTTAATGTCATCATTTGGTCATTTTACGGTCTTCTTTTCCACATTTAATATTTTTAGGTAATTTTGGAAAAATGTAAAGTCATTATTTTCTCATTTTGTGTTGTTTCTTGCATTGTATGGAATTTTTGTGCATTTACTTACATTTAATATTATGAGAACTCTAAATAAGCATAAATAAATAAATCTTGTTGTAATTTTAATTTGGATACAGAAAAGACGGTGTTTGCTGTTTGCATTTAACCGTATGTACCAATTAACTATTTTAAGAATGTCATTCTTATCTTTCTTCTTTCATTTATTGGTCCTGTTTCAATCTAAGAGTATTCGAAAACAGGGAGCTTTGGAAAATATTTGGGCCTAAGAAAGATGAAAATGAGGACTGGAGAAAACTGCATAACGACGAGCTTCATGACCTGTACTCGTCACCGGATATAGTAAATAATAAATAATAAATAAGCCCGTCACAATCCCTTATAGGGCAAGGGCCTCCTACCATGGTAGGGCTGGCTCTGTTTTACTCTCCCAAGGTGAGCTATTTCCTTGGAGAGTTGGGTTTTTGCCTCCTGGTGGGTTAAGACCTATATATTAACAACACTTTCCTAGGACACTGAATTAAATGCTCTATCATTTGTTTTCAGTTCACTTTTTCTGTGACCTATCCTGAACATCTCGTTTCTGCCTCCTCCCTGAACTCTTCTTCCTTTCCTAGATCACTGTTTTCCTAATGATTTAAATGTTTTATCACTTGTTTCCAGTTCACTCTTTCTTTGGCCTGTCTTGTCCATCTCATTCCTAACTCCTCCCTGAATTCGTCCTCCCATCTGCGTCGAGGTCTGCCTCTGCTTCTTTTACCCTTCCTCTGGTCCCAATCAGTTGTTGCATACGCCCATCTTTCTTGATTCATTCTGATGACGTGACCTCCCCAATTCCATTTGGTTTTTCTTACAACAATCGCTGCGTTTTCCAGTCCACTTCTTTTTCTTAACTCCTCATTTCTTATCCTGTCCCTTAGATTTATTCCCAACAGTTTTCTTTCCATCTTTCTCTGACAAATCTCTATCATGTTAACTTGTTCCTTTCTTAATGCCCATGTCTGGCAGCCATATAGTAGAACTGGTATGACACACATTTTTAGCACTTCCAATCTCTTCTTGATATTTATGTGCCAGTCTAGGAGGATAAACTTTAAGCTCCAGAACTTTCCCCATGCGAGCCTAATTCTCCTGTTAATTTCTGCATTTCCGTTATTTGACATGTTGATTGATTGACCCAGGTAAGTATATTCTGTACAATACTCTATTGCCTTTCCTTCTACAAATACCGGTATTTCTATATGGTTTGTCATTATTTTACCGGATATAGTAAGGGCAATTAAATCACGGAGGATGAAATGGGCTGGACATGTTGGGCGCATGGGGGAAGAAAGTCATATCTCAAAAGTATTGATTGGGAGACCCGAAAGTAAAAGACCACTTGGAAGACCTAGACGTAGGTGGAAGGACAGTATTAGGATAGATTTAAAAGAAGTAAGATTTGCGAGGGATGGTTGGATGGAGTTAGCACAGAATGGCTCAGATAAGCGCGGCAATGAACCTTCGGGTTCCATAAAATAGATAATATTCCTTCAACTTGCTGAGGAATTGTCTATTGTCATTGAGTAAGTAAGTAATTCTTATCTTTCTTCATTCATTTATTTCCCTGTTTCGGAAACAATTCACTGTAGAAAGTTGAAACTCTAGGGGATTTCTTCATCAGGGTTCATCTTACTTACCAAATCTCTGAACTTATAAGTTTCAAATATAATCTTATTATAAAATACATTGCGAAATCGCAATAAAATTTCCGCTTGCCAATGATGAAACTTAGCATATCCAGTTACTGTAACGGAATATTTAGATGTACGAACTTCACTATAGAGGGAAATATGATACATGATACATTTTTGTACCAAGAAAATTACAAAAGAGTCTACTGGATTCGTCAGTTGTCATTTTACCAATAGAAATCTTAAAAAAACAGAATGACACTTTTTAGTTGGAAGTATTTGTAAACATACAGTCGGTGCTACTAAATACAAATAAACTGATATCCTTCTCTACAAAAAGAGAAAGAGAAAGATAAAAAAAAACACTAGAAATAAGAGAAAAGGAAAAATAAAAAAGACAATTTTCTAAGACTCATAAAAATACGTTTTTTTTCTGTCTTATCCCTTTAGGCAGAGGGAAATATTGGAGGAATATTTTGTTGAAACGGTACATTAAACGTTGTGGGGATTTGCAATTGGATTTCCCCTCAGAAGGGCAGTCAGCGTGTTAAATAATGTGGCAGAAGTGTCGTTCAGATATGTAACTATATACAGTTAGTGGAGAATCCGATCCAGTCACGGCTGCCGTGAGCTACCGATGCAGTATCACTTGATCACTGGACCATATCGCACCTCGAGTTATAATTCTTCTTGTTGAAGAGAGAAGCCACGACCGCATTTGCCACCAACCAGCTAACTTGAGTTTGGCGAATACATTCTACTGGCAGGCAGGCAGGGTCGTGACTTGATACAACTCTCTAGTGCGGTCACGACTCCAGCCCGTTTGACCTACACTGCTTCTGACTGAGTCGAGTAATCAAATTGTAATGTTCTCTTTACATCTACAAACTCTTACAGACTTTAAATTCAAGAAATCTTTACACATAACTCATATTTGTTATCAACTTACTTGGAAAATTGAATGTAGTATGTAAAGTTTATCGGTAATGTATTATGTATGTCAATTATTTATCCTACGTACAAAGGACAATGTTTGCTGACGATACCACCATTATTGCCTGTGGTAAATATCTCACGCTTCGGACAACTAAATAACTTTGAATAAAAAAAATCTGATGTGAAAGTCACATAACTTCCTCTGCTAGGGTTGCCACCTATTGGTAAAGCTAAGGAGGGACACTTATCGAACATATGCATATCGCCGATCTTCATACCTAAATTTGTACACGGAACAATTTATTATTAACTGAAACACGGAATATATTACAAAGCCAAAACTGAATAGGCTATGTTACAGTACCATTTTAACATTAGAGAAGAAAAGGCTAGCAAAATAAAATTAAATTAAATTAAAAAAAAAAAAAAATGCGTCCCTCTTAGGCATCATTCGGGACGCTGAAAATGTTCTTAAAATGCGGGATGTCCCGCCAAATTCGGGACAGGTGGCAACGCTATCCTCTGCCCAAATAAAAGTTAGCAGTATTCACATATCGCAAGACACAATTTTACGCTAATTATGCTACAATACCTTATAGCCCCCTCTTTGAATGTTGCGACTAAAAACGCAGGCTATGGACAAACAAAAAAGAAGGAAAAAACAAGTGACTGCAAACGTTTATTGAACTTTCTAGCGTTAAGATAAATTTCCGAAATTTATCGAATGTTCTCCTCAGATATTTCTTTACTGTAAGCATGTCCAGCAATACATCTTTCTCGCTTCACGTGCTTATATAGAATAAGAGGCCGTGAATGTCCGCGTATTCAGTTGTTCACCACGCAAGAGACAGAGTTTCTACAAACAGTGGGTAGCTTACAACTAACCATCAGAGAATTTTTTGAAAAATGTTTCAAATTTAAGTTTTAGCTCTTGGTAAAAGTATTAAATGCACAAAATTTAAAGGAAATCGTTAGAGCCGTTTTTGAGAAAATCGCAAAACACAAAATTTTCTTCATATAAAGTCCCCTTAAATATAGGAGAAGGTTGTCACCAATCTTCGTGTCACAGCCTCAGAAGGTACCTAACCCAAATACAATTTTTTTTTCGTATGATTTTCCGTTATAAGAGACCGCCTTGCAAAGAGCGCGTATTCACAGTGGGTGGCTTATAACTACCCTTCAGAAAATTTGTTCGAAAAAAATGTTTCAAATAAAAGTTATCCTGGAAAGTTATTAGGAATAGAAAAAAAATATTAGTAACAATATTGTATAACAATTCATCAGCTTGCATTTTGAATAGAGTAACCTTTTCTCTACAATGCACCCTTTTTAAATGTAAGCGAAAAACAAACAAAAAATGTTCTATGTGCCCGCTGCACCTCGTAAATTCGGGTAGACCTACTTGTAGGTTGTTTTCCTCCTAACTAACACAACTCAGCTCTGAAGTCAAAATCTCAGTGCCCGACCAGGTCCTGTTCACCCCTCTTTTGATCGTTCATTGAGCGAGCTTAATGGTTCTGTGTTTTACTCCACAAGTGCGCAGTGAGGAACTTTGATAATGGATAATTAAATTTGATCGAAAAATGTATGAAAAAATAATGGGCTACAAAATATCAAAATAACCGGTAAATCGTTCGAACAAGTGGAGAAATTCAAATATCTGGGAGCAATAATTACATAAATAATGTTAAGGTAGAAGTTAAGTGTAGACTCAAATCGGGAAATTCCTGTTTTTATGCAGTTCAGAAACTCTTATCTTCTCGTCTTCTGTCTAGAAATTTAAAAATAAACATTTATGACAATAAAATTATTGTGCCAGTTGTATTATATGAATGGGAATGGTCGCTTATGGGCCATTCAGATAGGAACTTAGCCGTAAACGTAAGAACGTAAACTTAAACGCAAACTTTAGCACGACATTGAGCATTCGCAATGAAAACATAAACGTAGGTAACAACCAATCACAAGCGAGGACGTGAACACCTGATAAAATGGCTGCAGCAGATGAAAATACTTTCATGTTTCTATTAAACATATGTAGGCCATTAACAATTGAAATCATACAAGTGTATGCAGGCACATAAAAATTAACAGAATATTATATGGGCTGTATTTAATACTGTAGTTCATTTCTTGGGGAACTAATTTTCATATATTTCCCTTCAATACCGTATCTTTATATAATGGATGCCATTTATCATAACGAGGAGTTTTCTTGGCTAATTCCACTTCCGTCTCCTGTTCTGTTCTCTGATTGGTTGTATCGTTATTTTTCGCATAAACGTAACGCAAAAGCTTGGTGTTTGCAACCTTCTACGTTACGTTTAATTTTACGTTTAAGTTTCACGTTTACGCGATGCATTGTGAATGATCAGATTGAAAAACATGCCCCCAAACTTCTATGTTTACGTTACGTTTACGGTTAATTTTCTATCTGAATGGGAAAGAACCACCGCCATCTCGAGAATTACACTGCCTGTCCTATACAGCTAATTTTGCATACGCGGCGACATTAGTGATGGCAGCACCTACCGCACCTTGCTGCAATAGGCTATACATTACCGTACATTGCTTCTATGCTCTGTGTTGCCCTCTGAAACTCGGAAACTGAAATATGCTGGAATTTCATGCTATCTGGGTGTGAACTGTGTCGCCTCTACTGGAGAAATTAGGCAATTTAACAATACTCTGAACTCCATGTTAAAATTAAATATAGGATAGGCAGTGTAATTCTCGAGACGGCGGTGGGAAGAACATAATGTGAGAGTGTTCGAAAACAGGAGGCTCAGGAAAATATTTGGGCCAAAAAGAGATGAAAATGGGGACTGGAGAAAACTGCATAGATCATAACGACGAGCTTCATAACCTGCACTCATCACCGCATTTGGTAAGGGTAATTAAATCACGGAGGATGAAATGGGCTGGACATGGGGGAGGGAAGACATATAAAATATTGACTGGGAGCCACGAAGGGAAAAGACCACTTGGAAGATCTAGACGTAGATGTGAGGACAATATTAGGATATATTTAAGAGAAGTAGGATTTGCGAGGGATGGTTGGATGAAGTTAGCACAGAATAGGGTTGAATGGCGGGCTCATGTAAGCGCGGCAATGAACCTTCGGGTTCCATAAAATAGATAATATTCCTTTAGCTTGCTGAGGAATTGTTTATTGCCATTGAGAAAGAAAGTCTGTTTTGTGCTCGTATGTTAAAGTATAGAATCCTTATGTAATAGGCTATTATGTTGGCGTGTAACATTTGTAATGGAGGTGGTATAGTAGTAATAATAATAATAATAATAAGAATAACAATAATAATGATGATAATAATAAGAGTTGAGAGGCTCTGCCCCACTTTAATACCTGAATCTCAACTCTCTCCTGCCTAGAAGAATCACACAGCTAATAGGCAACCTTCCACAATATGTAACCAGTAAGAATGAAATGGAGTAGCCCATCGCCTTTCACCGAGGCAGCCAGCGAGCGCTCTCCTCTCGCCGCACGTCGCTCGGACGGACGGACAGGCAGACAGGCAGAGATAGCGACCATTGTGTGTGAGCATATCTCCCATATTCATGGAGTTAGCCGTCACATCCCTCATCTTGTGTAGCAACTTACTCGTTTTTGTGTTTTGTAATGCTTACTTGCTGTGTTGAAATCAGGTGCTGCAATACTCGTACTAACTTCCTAAAACTTTATAGCCATCCCGAAAAACAGAGGTACAATTAACCCAGATATTTTCTCAGCGTTTAAACATTAATCTATTTTATTGATTTTAATTAGTCCAATCGACTTAAACACAGTTACTTCATACTCTGACTTTTACGCACAATACAATGTCCCGTAGCCCTATGTAGGACACTAGCAGGTGCCCGCGGCTTCGCCCACGACAATTAATTGAAACATTAAAATTTAAGAGTATAATATTTATTAAAGCATTATATTTATTAACACTTGCACGCGAATTATTCATAAACTAAACCATTAATAATTAATGAAACAGCTAAAATTCCGGCTTTAGAGAACATTCCACGATTAGAAAGCGCCGCCTGGTAAAACGATCTCAGATTCGATTATGCAGTTCAAAAGTTACCTGTGAACACATAATACGTATTGTTTCTCAACTGTTTGTTGACAGATGAATATGATGTGAATTTAATTTGATTAAATTCAGTGTAATTTTCAGAAATTATATAATTTTTCAAAGGAAGGACTGGTTTGTTTGGATTTTTATTGTCCGCGATACTTCTAGGATTAAACTATCAATAAATTTTTGCTGGGGCCCGCGGCTTCACCCGCCATTACTAATTGACTCCAGGATTTTTAAGAAATTTACATTGCAAGTTTATTTAAAATGTTTGTGATTCAGAGGGAGTATATATATATAGCCTATGTGTATATATATATATGTATGTGTATATATATAGGCCTACTATATATATACGAGGGAAAATCAAATGAAAACAGCAATTTTTTCCCCCACTATTTTTCTGCAGGAAGAATGTTTGCTTGTACATTATTTTTCTACATAGTCCCCTCCCAGTTAAATGCACTTACGCCATCAGATAGGAAATGCTTCGATACTGCATGATAAAAATTATTCTTGTTGACACTGTAGGCATGTCCTCATGCACCGCCGATTGGATGTCTTCATCAGACTTGAACTTCTGCCCTCCAAGGAGCTCCTTTAATGGACTAAAAATGTGGAAATCTGCTTACAGGGGCTAATAGCGGGCCTAGATGAAAAAGCTTTCTGTTCCCAAGTTCGCGGGGTCGATCCCTACCAGGCATATTGTACAAACATGCTAAACGCAGTACATTATTGCACACAATTCCATTCTACAATTCTGTTCGGTAATAATGCACAAATAACGTAGACCAAATCTCTAGCTCATACACAAATAACTATTCTCGCTACAAAGCAAAAATAAACAGGTTTTTGCACTCCTTAGCTAGTAAGTGTTACTTACGAAAGTTGTTTACATGGATCGTAACTTGACATTACCACACGCAATCTTGTTGCTAGGGGCGACGGGCAAAAAGTTACTTGTTGCTAGGGGCGACGGGCAGAAAGTTACTTTACCGCCCGCAAAATGACCAAGGCCTCCCCGCTTTATAAATATTCGGTTGCCATAAACAATAACAAATGCGAATCACTTTCTGAATTAGGCCTAAACATCAATCTTCAATAGTGTATATACATAATATTTTCTTTTAATATCACAATTAATATAATTAAATTGATATAAGTGACCGTCGTGCAAAAAATAGCATGCAACACACGGGCCGTCAAGGCAATTACGGGTCTCGAAAACTTGAAAACCCTCGGCGCAGGCGCCTCGGGTTTTCAATCTGTTTCCTCAACCCGTAAACGTGCCTTTCCGCCCTTGTGTCGCAATATACAATTTAAGACATCTGGGAACAGAATGATACCAACCTTCTTCTGCGTCCCGTGGTGTGTCAGAAAATGGCGAGAGTAGAAATCTGAGTAAAGGTCTTACACAGAAGTTGTTTCATTTTATTTCACGAATGAGGTTAGGAGTTGGGAAGCAACTTAGGGACCGCGTTAAAAGCAAGAAGCAGCAAGGAGTGAATCGATGGGCCTACTCTAAAACTCAGAGAAAAGTCCTACAAAAGATCCTCAGTGCATGAGAAAATTCTGAAGAATATCATGGCTGTACTCTGAACTTGAAAAGTTATAACATTTAATGAGGAAACGCCTCATCGTCTCTCGAAGCCTAAGTCTGTCTAGAAATGTATCACTCCGTGGAATTCCTTGTAAAGGTGGATCTAGCCTCTGCGTAGAATGAGGACTGAAGATTTGAAGAGCAAATAACAGCATTCACCACCCAAGATGGAGCGAGATTCTTCTTGGCCGAAATTATATTATAAGAAAAAAAGTGTGCTTGGAACGCCACGCTACAGAAGTGAAACTTGCTTTAATTTGTTAATTTTTCAATTTTGGATTTTTTAATTTTTTAAATTTTGGATTTTTGAATTTTTTATTTCTTAAATTTTTTAATTTTGGATTTTTTAATTTTTAGATTTTTTAAATTTTGGATTTTTAATATTTTAATTTTTAATTTTTTAATTCTGATTTTTTTAATTTTGAATTTTTGGAGTTATTAATTTGGGATTTTTTAATTTTGCCTTTTTAGATTTTTATTTTTGGATTTTTAGATTTTTTAAATTTTGGATAAGCCTAATCATTGAGTTGATTGTTTTCTGTGCAGTCCGTTCCGTCACAGCCCCACTAATTTCGTGACGATTTTGTTCGTAACGCAACTTTGGATTAGCTCTCGATTTACTCCTAGCGCGGCTAAAGAAGTTTCACTTCAAAAAGCGATCAGATTGTTGGAGTTGAGCTATGTTCATCCTATATTATTCCGAGATGCATATGTTTGTATGGCACACCCGTTGGACAGTAGTCATTTTTTTCTAAAGTTTACTTAAGAATAAAGAAGCAGTTATAGAAACTATTGTTTGCCCAGCCTTACATTGCGACAAAACGCTCAAGGCGTAACACGGTAAGAATTTGACTAGTCATGGCGTCTAGTGCTGTAATCAAGGTCAAATCTTATAGTAACGTAGTTTCTTTGACATCGAAATCAAGTGCTTTCCTAAGAAGTGAATTTGTCTACCATTCTTTTGGTTTAAAACAGATACTCATTAAAAGATTAGGCATAAGTAGCCTATCGAATATGACGCCAATTCGCTATTAGCAATTTTCAGATCAGTGTGTTATATATTACCAAGCTGACGTAAGTTAGCTGTTGGGTTTATTAAGTGCCAGTTTATAAGTTTATAAGATAGTGTGAGAGACGGGAAAATGTCTGTCCGTCCGTCCATATGTGTGTCTGTACGCGCGGTAACTCAAATACACTTTATCAGATTTTCATGAAACTTTGTATAAGCATTTATAACTTCCGTGGTAAAGAGTCTATTGATTTTGGACCAAATCCGTTTACCGGTACCGGAGTAATGCCCAATTTAGTGCCTATTTTATGGTAATCTATTAGAAATAGTTACCAAATGCGAATCAGTTATTTATCATAACAACGTATTGTTTTACAGTGTTTATATACGGCTTTGGAAGTTGCAATAGTCTACAGTTAGTTATGACATATTCCTTCACATAGGTTTACCAAACTAGTCAAATGTTTGTTTAATTCGTTGTTAGGTAGATTTCAAAATCTACCTATTGCAATGGATACCACTTCATGATTTTCGAAAAATTCTTTCATATCTTTACGTTTCATGCTCCCCTAAGTACGAAACCACCGCCCGTTCAACAAAAAAAATTGTGATATTTATATATATCTTTACACGATAGCGGCCGTAATTTTGAAGATATTTGAACCAAATTTTATTATGTTATTTCTAGGCCGAATAGTTCGGACAAGTTCGTTAATGGGCAAAATTGGCCCAAGGGGGTGGTCGGGGGAGGGGGTTGAAATTTTAAAACATTTATATCTCGGCCCCTATGAAGTATAGAGGGAAACTTTGTTTGAATAAATTAGAGCACTCCCTATGGAGTTCACGGTGACACCAACAATTCGGGGGTTTTGGGGGGTACGAGTGGGGGTGGGGGTGGGGGATGAAAATTCGAAACTTTTGAAACCACGTCTTGTGGGGTATCGTTGAAAAGCTCTTGATGAGTACTCTACAAATCAATAACTAGTTTCTTGATAGCTCTCATATGACGCGAGATTTTAATGTTTGAAAATAATAACACTTAAAAGAATTATTATAATATCATAATTTTGTCTTGTTTAGCGGCTTTGCTAATTTTATTCATTGCTGATCTTGCGCACGGCCTCCCAGAATATTATATCCTATTCTTGTTGTCAAAACAAATGATTGTAGGCTCTTCCTCTTTACCGAATTCAGTTCTTATTACTGCGGGTTTGCGCAGCGATAATCAATTAAACCAAAAGCACTTTGAAATCTACCTCAGCCTGTAGGCCTGCCTAAAGGGATTTTCAAATTGAAATGAGTACTACATGAGTTACTACTATATACAGAAGGTATATACTGTAAAATAATTAGGCCTACGTACATTAATCAGAGTTCTTTGCCAGTTCATCTGGTGAAATGTTGACATATTTTGAGAATGTCTTATATATCAGTGTATACGAGTTTGAATAAGGTTAAATATCAAACTTTTGACCTTTGTTCTGCCGTAAGCCCTGTTTAATGAATCGATCTGGAGCTTAACTCGGAGATAGATTACAAAAATAACTTATTTTCTGCATGTCATAATTGCAATTATCACTGATTAAACAATTTGCATTCTGGCACTTTGTTACATAAGTTTATCTGATTCTATTGTATCTCATTACGGAGTCCGGGATTAGATTTTCTGCTTGCGTGTCTAGAATTTTCTATTTTCTTTTCTTTTCACATTTTCTATTAACACTTACGATGCCAATGCCCGGTTTCTGTAAACTCGGGAAATACCTATGGGTAAATTATCCAATGGACAGAATTTACACTAGGGTAGATTTACAAACTCAAATAATTTAAAGATAGCAATCACATACACTTGTGGCGACTTTCTAGACAAATGTTCTCTGGGAAAATATGAAAATGACATAATAATGTTCCTACAAACTCGGGCTAGATCTTTCCAAGGGTAAATCGTCGGGTTAATTTATCCTTTCATGGATGGCTGGATAAAATTTAACCTCTCATAGGATCAATAATAATTTAAACAATGAGAAACAAAGCCTTCTGAATTAAATTAACTGTACAACTCAAAGGCTTGCTTATTATATCATTGTGGGTGATTAGGAACCAATTTGCCCATGGATAATTTACCCATAGGTATTTCACGAGTTTATAGAAACCGGGCATTAACATTACTATTAAAGCTCAGCTTTCTTGAGAAACTAATATTTGTGAAGACTCGACGTATAATGTTTTGCTAACATTAGGCCGTACAGTACCAAACGCAGGAGAAAATAAATTATAAAAATACTGTTGAAAACATCGAAGAAGCAAGAACTACTCCAGATCCAGTGCGTTGCTGTACGACGACCCCTGAAACATAGACCGATGCAGATGTTATAGCTTTCAGGTGTGAAGTGTTGCATGATCCAGTCTCACAAGGTTGTCGCAAACAAAGTCTCTTTCTATTCTCTTATTAAACCTAACTACCAAAACCGCCTGTTGTACAATAGAAATGGAGGTCACACACGGTACAGAATCTACATTTTTACCAGACTAAACATATCGTTGTTACTATTATTGCTATTACTTACTCACTCAATGGCAATAGACAATTCCTAAGCAAGCTAAAGGAATATTACCTTTTTATGGAACCCGGAGGTTCATTGCTGTGCTTACCTAAACCCGCCATTCAACCATATTCTGTGCTTACTCCATCCAATCATCCCTCGCGAATTCTACTTCTCTTAAATCAGTCCTAATATTGTCCTCCCACCTACATCTAGGTCTTCCAAGTAGTATTTTCCCTTCGGGTCTCTCATTCAATACATTTGAGATATATCTTTCCTCCCCATGCGTGCAACATGTCCAGCCCATTTCATCCTCCGTGATTTCATTACCCTTACTATATCTGATGAAGAGTAAAGGTTATGAAACTCGTCGTTATGCAGTTTCTCCAGTCCCCATTTTCATCTCTCTTAGGCCCAAATATTTTCCTAAGCCCCTGTTTTTGAACACACTCAGATGTTCTTCCCGAAGAGTAAGCGACCATGTCTCACATCAATATAATACAACCGGCAGGATAATAATCTTATAGGCTTAATCTTTATTTTTAGATTTCTGTACAGAAGACGACAAGATAAGAGTTTCCGAACTGCATAAAAGCAGGCATTTCCTAATTTCAATCTACACTTAACTTCTGTACTATTATTGCTATTACTATTATATTTTAGAATAGTAGAATAGTGCCTCACTTGAGATGTGCCTGCTGCATTTCTACCTCTCGTCCCTGGCCTAGGCCTACGTTCAACAATCCATTTATTTTATTACGGGAAATCGTCTACTGTCAATATAGTCATCCTTCATTTTGGTATAAAAATATTTCGAATTATTATTATTTTTTTATTTATTAATTTATTTATTTTTTTAGAATTTCTTTACGTGTTTTAATATTATTAATTAATCATTGATTAACTTCATTTTTCAACTAGTGCTATTGAATTAGTAATATTATAGGTTAAAATTTATCCACCTTATGCACTTATAACATAACTTAGACATTGGTATGAATGAGTGTTGACAAGGATTCTATAGTTTGTACCTGTTGTTTAATTATACATATATTTACAAGTAACCTGAGTATCAATAAATTACAATATACCTTATTGAATAGTCTTATTATGGTAAACTAAAATGTTGTACAATTGTTAAAATTACAATTAAAATATATAAAAAAACACAGGTAGTTGTATGTACTAATTTTTGAGAATAGAAGACACGTCACTTAAAATTATTCACTAAGGTATACATTCACGTTGAAAGAGACCTTTTTGGTGTAAAATCAATTTTTTGTTGTTTTTATTGCATAAATAAATCAAATTTAATTGCTTCAAAATAACACTTGTTTTATAAGAAAATTTAAACAGGAAGTCATTAAAAATAAGTTTAAATGTCACAGTTTTATCATTTGTGTGCAACTTTGTCTTTGGTTTTCTCTTAACTATTTTTCTTAAATTTTCTACCCTTGAAATTAACAAAACCTATACTACAAATTTAGAGTGTTCATTTGTACATCAAACGAAAGTTTATCAATGCGGAAATGTTCTCAACTATGAGTTTTCTACTACTCTGAAAAACACAACTGTGATGTATGCTCCACATAACGCTATTACTGTTTTTTTAATTTTGAAAAAAAAATATATCATTCTTTGTCGTAATACTAACTATATATGCCTAGTTCACAACAATTTATGCATAGAAAGGAACAAAACATTGAAAATGTTTTCAATATTATATTATTTTTAGTAATTCTATGATATTTTGAAAATTAACATAGTTTTCTTTAAAAAAAAATAGGGAATGAAAAAAGAGAAAATACGTTAGTTTATATCATAAATTATCTGGTAAACATCTCAAAAAATATATTTCCCTCCAACGTGGTATAGATTGTTGGTTTTCTTCTTACTCGTACTTCTCCCTTCTAGGAATTACGCGACCGACGGACAGGGCCACAACCTGTTGGGAGATGGATGGTCTATTGACCACACATACATACTTTTTTACAAGGAGGGCCTCCCCGGGTGAGGGATCGGCTCTATGCCGTGGCCACCTCCTAGACAACACGAACACATAGGACGAGACACACATTCACTCTGAGCAAGCCGAGAATGGAAGATGTTAATGACGACCAGATGATATCGGGGACCACAAGGGCATAAAGTTACCTGAAATTTGTCTCATAGGTGAGAAACACCCCACCTAGGTAACTTCTCCCGACCTGAATTCGAACCCGTATATATATATATATATATATATATATACGCGAGATGAGTCCCCATACATTGCGACGTTGCCTAGTTCTCTCGTTTTCATTGTCCCCATTCGGCGAGTCAAACTTATGATTTTCCTTTTGTGGTCTGCTTGGATTATATTATAGTTTATTGAGGGTAAACAGTAGTTTGCACTCACAAGCAGGTGTTGCCAAGTCAATCCCAGCAGCGTTTCTTTGCCGCTGACAGATGACAACGTTGTAAGAATACTTCAACATGCGACTGTTGAATCCATTTGTGACGGGGTGACATTTACATGTTAAAAATATCTTTACAAATTACTTGCTACTTAGAAACCCAAATAAAATGTATCAGAGGACTCAAATAGGCTTATTATCTAAAAGCTATAACGGGTGTGACCATATTGACTTGTTGACAGTCACAATAAATCTCTGTGATTTGTAAAAACATTCACGTTGTAGTTAAGATATTTAAGCTCCTTATAACAAAGGGTGACTTGAATTATTAAGAATAAAAATAATATGAAATTAAAATACTTGTAACGGGTATGTCAGTACGTTTCTAACGGCCTTGACGAAAAAATTATTACAGACTTGAAACTATATTTTCTAAAGAAACATATTTTAAATGACTAGATGTTAACACATAAAATGTATGAAAGGCGTTTAACATGAGTATTTTATTCTCATACTGTTTGAAATTGTGTAGCAAATTTTTAATTTTCAATTTCTGTTCACATTTTCATGTATTGACCCCTAAGGAAACAAACTTCAAAGACAGCACCATTGGGGACGAGGGTAACTTGGTGGCTATATGCCTATCTATGTGATGAGGCATTCTGTATATCAGAGGAAGCAATAAAACAAATCATTTCGTTCAATAACCTCACCGGAAAAGTTATTGAATCGTTAGTTATTTGTTGTTTTCTGTGAAAATAATTTGGAACAATGAGTTAGGAAAGTTTCACTTGGAAAAATTTGTATTCGTAATCTTAGATTGTCAAACGTGTTTTTGGATAGCCTAGGCTACATTACTGGCCCGTTTAGGAAGAGACGGAGATGACGTATAAGCGTATCGCTTCCAAACGGAACCTTCATGAAACCGCTGGTGACAGCTATATTTTGGTTCAGGATCAGCATAGAAGGAACAATGGACAGTCAGTGACAGATATATCCTGCGCGCTGCTTATCTAGCAAAGTTGACCATCCCTGTGCTTGGATGTTAAGATCGTATGAGGAGCCCCTCAAACTGTCAGTTTATGTTTAAAACTTTGAGGGAAACTGACCACGATAGAGAAGAATGAGAAGTGTCTTTCTCAACATTCCTCAGGCAACTCACGGACTTCCTATAAAGCTGAGATAACCAGCTGCATTCAATTTCATATCTACACAAACAATATATTCAATGTGTAACCAACTTCACCACAGTTCTCGCAGTCACTACCTACAATTCTTATTTATTATTCTTATCAGATTCCATTAGGAACAGAATAACAGCTATCAATAAACATCTGTAACCCAGAAATGCTCCGGTGCTTTACGGTTTTGGAAATGCAATTTATAGGCCTACTATCTTAAAAGGCTCGGCGTCGCTAGGGTTTTTTATTTTGATATTCGAAATTAACTTATCAAGGACTTCCGATTTTCAAATTCTAGGTCCTTATAAAGATACTAGCTTAAAAGACCCGGCGTCGCCCGGGTTTTTTATTTTGCAATTGGAAATGAACTTATGAAGGACTTTCGATTTTTAAATTCTAGGTCCTTATATAGGTATTTATAATCTGAAATAGGAAGAACGACTTATTACACTCAAACTATTCCCTCAGAAAACGCTTGATATAGTTTTTTATGGCTCATAGAGGATGTAGAATTTTGCATCCCATCGCTTGTACACACCAAGCCTGGTAAGGGTTCAAATAAGAAGAAACAGAAATTCCTGTAACATAAAATTATAATACCGAGCCGGAAATTTTTATTTCTCCCTCTCATGTTACCATAAAACTGTTTTGGGGATGAAATTAAACAGAAAGCAATATCACTTTCATACTTCTCTCTCCAAAAACCTGCGATATAATAATATACCATATTACCATACCTCGTATTGTTTTCTCTATGTCCAGGGTAGAGAAAAGTTATGTGACTGCATTATTTTCGTGGATTACATTCTTTAATATTTATTTATAACATGAATTATATTGATACCTTCTCTTATTTGTCAAACTTGCATTTTTTTTTTCCAAACCCATCTCATAGCATTAGCAACAACATGTTCTGTGATTTGGATCTTATAATTCTGTGTAAAAAGGGATTAAGTATTAAGCCTTTTATATGTATGGAGATTACCAACTTGAAATGAAGAAGAACGACTAATCACAATCGAACTATTCTTTCAGTAAAACTCTTGATATAGCTTTTTATGGCTCATAGAGGGTGTAGAGTTTTGCATCCCAACGCTTCTACACACGAAGTCTGGTAGGGGTTCAAATCAGAATGTGCAATGCACAGTGAGCTACCCTCAAGAGGAAATAATTATTTATAATCAAAATATTAAAAACGATATTTTTTAGCAATCCTACGCACAAAATAAAAAACAATATGTTACCATAATTATGTATTATACAGTGTTTGCTGGGCTTACGGTGCTGCCATCTTGTATGCACGTGTGCAAACTATTAAGCTCTATTACACACTGGAGGTAGCACTGCATGATGGAAAATCGTAATACAGTATTAATTGTTATCATGTACCGTTAAAACCGCTTCTTTTAGCTTTCACTGTCTAATGCCGGTTGTCGACCAAGAGCTAAGCTAAGTTAGTTTAGCTTAGCTCACATACAGTGCTGGATTTCATGTGTAGTTGTGGCGACAAAACTACATATGAAATCCCTCACTGTATGTGAGCTAAGCTAAGCTAAGCCAAACTACGTTAGCTTAGCTCTTGGTCGACAACCGGCCTAAATCAGGGGTGGTCACAACGAGGCTCGTGAGCTTCATGCGGCTGTTGAGCCAATCTCGTGCGGCTCTTGAAACGAAGCTAATAGTAAATATAATGCAGTTTTTAAAAAGTATATAGTTAATTTAATTTAATGAAAACATATTACGAGTAAGTGAGAAACTTATTTCTGATTTAGCGCAGAGTGTATTTAGTTTTCCGAGCAAATTAAGACTCTTTCGGAAAACCCTAAGACTAAAACATTCGCTCATTTCAAGTGTTTGAAGAAAATTACTGAAAGCCTCCCTGGCGTTCAGACATCTTACCAGAATGTACATATTTTTAGGCCTATTGTATTATAGGTCTATTATTTGCTTTGAAAGAGTCTCAAAATGAACTTCTTTCTTTCTTTCTTTCTTTCTTCGTATGGAATATTCTAGCCGAATAACACTCGTGTTTATTTTTGCTTGGGTGCTTTTGAACTAGTTCCTTGTCATAAGGAACACTCGTTAAACTCAATTAAATCTATCAGCGCTCATGGTATTAGTCTCCTGTAGATAATATTCTATGATTTTCTCATGCACTAAAGTATTAACCACCTTAAAAATTACTGAAACTGAAATGTCGACAATCATTTATATTGATAGGAATACATGTAAATGTCATAAGACATTCCGAATATAGTAAATATGAATTGGTAACTGGTTATATACGTCGACTTTGGTGTGTGATTCATCCATATAATATCCAGGATATTTAACGCTATTTTTGCTTCTTCGCAGTTCAGAGTTGATATTCTCAGTGCTATACAGGGTGTTAATGAATAACACTTAAATATTTTACCTGTGTATAGAGGGGGCATAGAAAAGCAATTT
The DNA here is from genome assembly GCA_964059195.1 of Ectobius pallidus. Taxonomy (NCBI): domain Eukaryota; kingdom Metazoa; phylum Arthropoda; class Insecta; order Blattodea; family Ectobiidae; genus Ectobius; species Ectobius pallidus. Next base: position 6,734,973 of record CAXKWD010000008.1, on the reverse strand, counting down.
TATTAGGAGATTTTTGCTGCTCATAAGTCAAATATGTAGCTAAATAGGGTTAAAATTTTCATTAAATTGACTTCATACCTTCTTAGTGATCGATAAAAACCTGATTCCTAATCATTCATCAACATCTGTATCATAATTTAGTGTTTCCATAATCTGCAAAATTTACAGACTAATCACACTGGCCGCCACTGAATTAGTTTTCTTTAATTCATACGTCCATGTTAACAACAAAGTTCCTTTGTTTTGAATTTTTTTCAAATGTTAGACGTCAGTGGTGGTCACGCCCTGGGAGATTTTGTGCCGCAACAGGATAAATTGAATCCATGCAATAAAAATCTCCTAATAAAAGTTGATTGTCTATTTCCCCTCTATACACAGGTAAAATATGTCGGTATTATTCATTAACACTCTGTATATAGGATTATGAAACTGGTATTACCTATGCAATAATATATGCGCTTTTACATCATTTTCAGGCTAAGCTTTAAAACACTAAAACGCTGTATTATATAACAAAATGTTAATGGTTTTCCTTTGAGTTCTGCTAGGCCAAGCAGTTCCTACTTTCAACATTCACAGCTACTGAACTGGAAGTGTTTACGACGATCAGTGAACGAGCAAAGATCATGTTAAGTCATACAATATCTCACGATTGAACTAGTGAATGTTAACAAAATATACAGAGTGACTCAAAAGTCCCGATCCATTTTCATGAGAATGAAGTTCCGTTTATTCTTTTACATCCAATACAATACATGCTCTCTAAAGACTCTAGAATAGCCTAAGTTTGTGGACGTTGAAAAGTTTTACCTATTGGTGAGGTCCAGGCGATGTTTCAGAGGAAATTTCTTAAACCTGCTGTCCAGGGCAAATATCAGGACCTTGATGAACGAATTTCTCAAAACAGGATCTGAATTGGATGAAAGAAGTTCAGGGAGAGCAGAATACAGGACACAACTGAACATAGCCCTCGAACAACATCATGTTTGTCGATGAAGCAACCTTTCATGTTTGTGGATTGATAATTGCCACAACTGCAGAATGTGGGGTGATGAGTGTCGCCTAGGGTATGGGCTGCCCGTTCACCTGATGTGAATCCTCTTGATTTCTTTGCCTAGGGGCTACGTTAGATCAACTGTTTACTAGGTGATGATAAAGGGGTACCTCAAAAATGAACAATCAAATTCGAGTACCTTTACAACGAGTATTAAGATCAACTGTGGAGTTTTGGGGATTGCGCCTAGATAGCTATGCTGAATTACATTGATTCCACACATAGGGAGGTATTGGATTTATTTTTATAGCTTTCCCATCAATAAACATGCTTTTCTTGAAAATGAATAGAGACTTTTGAATCACTCTGTACTTGTGTAATTCGGCATCCAAAGCCTTCGGCGTGTAAGCGGCTGAAATTGTTGAACTTGCAGAGTTTCGGCATTAATAGTGCAAAGCGTTTGCTGCCATTAATGTGTATCTTGAGGTAATAATTTTGACCATCTGGTTAGACAACAAGGTAAGAAATAATAATACATCGGTACATCGCGATAGTTTGGTAATCGTGCGCGTGATCGTATGCCATATGGCTCTCGTAATGATCCTGATAGCTCAGGCATGTTTCTGTACATTATGAATGCTTAACTGTATATTTTCTTATGAAATCTATAATAAACTCATTTACTGATTTCTACTAGGCCGCTCAAGAAGGGATCAGGACCGTGCCCAAGAATTTTTTAGATTTGTTTCGAGTTAGGTCCCAAGACATTAAAGGTAGCCGTGAACCAAACAAAAGCACTCCCGTAATTATAATTATAATCTTTATTCCACTAGTGCTCAGTTAATACAATAAATGTACAAACTACTCTGAAGCTATTGTATAAATTATTCTAAAACTGTCTAGGGATAAAACCCTTGTAAATAAAACCAGATAAACAACAAAGTGCCAGAATGCTTTTTTTAAATCAGTGATAATTGAAATTATGATAGGCACATGCAGAAAAGAAGTTATTTTTGTAATAGATCTCCGAGTTGAACTCCAAAAACAAAATGAGTTGGCAATAATATTAATGATGCAATAGGCCTACGATTCGCTGATAATTATGTTCCTTTCAAGTTTAAAGCAGCCTTATAGGTTATGAATGAATAAAAAGTCAATCTGAAATCTCTCTGTCAGGAATTACATTAGATACATTGCTGCACAAGAACGAATAAGAAAAATACTCACATTAAAATATAATGTAGATATCGGTATCTATAGAATGCAGAATATAGGCCTAATATCAATATTCAACGGCTAGTTGTGTTTTAAATATTTGATTTACAGTATTATTTACACTGATATCATTATGAAGAAGTGAATCAATCACTGCGGGCTAACAATGTCAATAAACGATTAGGAATTTCAGTGTTTTGCAGATGACAAGCCGTTTTGTCCTTCTCCTGCTTAGATACGCGGTCCAATCAGTGACGGCGAGACTGAGGGAAGACTCTTTATTGCTAGCGGCGCTCCTTTAGCTCGTACACGTGATTGGAGGTGAAGGAAATGGCTTCTCATTTGAAAAGTACTGTTGTTACGTTATGTTTAATAATATCTTGTGGAACATGCAATAAATAATATTGTAGCGTTTTATATCCCTTACAAAATTAATATTAATATACTCGTTATTTCGGTACCGGTCATGCCGATTTGGTCCAAATTCAATAAGCTTGTATTCACTTACGTCATAAATGCGTATGCCAAGTTTCATAAAAATCCGATAAAGCGTATTTGAGTTATCGCGCTTTTCTAATATACTACCATAAAAATAGGAACTAAATTGGGCATTACTCCGGTATTGGTCAACCGATTAGGTCCAATATCAATCGGCTTCTTTCCATGGACGTTATAAATGCCTATACCAATTTTCATGAAAATCCGATAAAGCGTATTTGAGTTATCGCGCATACAGACACACGGACGGACGGGCAGACATTTTCCAGTCCCCACACACAATCTCATAAAGTACCATACTGGCACTTAATAGCAGCTCCTTTCTCATTATCGCTTTAAGCGATCCGGATAGTAGGAGCTCTACTTAATTACACATAATGAGAAAGGAGCTGCTATTAAGTGCCAGTATGGTACTTTATGAGATTGTGTGTGGGGACTGGAAAATGTCTGCCCGTCCGTCCGTGTGTCTGTATGCGCGATAACTCAAATACGCTTTATCGGATTTTCATGAAAATTGGTATAGGCATTTATAACGTCCATGGAAAGAAGCCGATTGATATTGGACCTAATCGGTTGACCAATACCGGAGTAATTATTCAAGTGTTTTTTTTTTCAGCAGGCAGCATTGGGAAACCCTCTATTAAGGCCGACTATTTGCGAAAAATCAACAGTTTGACAGCAAATAACTGATTTTGACTGATATACCTTACATGTTACACTTTATGTAAGTACAGTACTGTGAAATGTAGTTTTTTTTTAAAGAAAAGACGTTTCTTTGATTTATCCAAATATCCGGACATTTGATTATCCGGATGGGGTCGGTCCCACTTAATCCGGATAGGCCTAATTGGAGTTGTACCGTATGTGTAATCAACATGATTCGTATGTTGGGGGAAATGAGAGAACCTTTGAAGGAGTGTTTGGGTGAGTTTTTCCTTTTTCACTGCTCTTTGCCATGGACGTCCCTCAGGTCGCAACCTGGCTGCCGTTCATACATGCAATTTGCCTATCATTATCCTAGGTTTCAATGTCTGTTATGCTGCTTCCCCTCAGCATACAGTGGACGTATTGCGTTTGGTAAATCTGTCTGCTTACAAGAAACGAGGGACTAAAATCACAACACACAGTACACATGTATAGTCCAGTTATTCATTGCATGGCCAGGCGGCTTCCTTTCATTAGGAGAAAAAGATTGCCGACAGCTCAACCCATATTCTTTAATTTTACCGCACCAATCAGCTAGTTACCCCAGCCAATCGAAATCTAAGAATGTCCTGTGACAATTTTGACAGCTACTCGTCAACTCCGCGTGGAGTGAAATGCGCGGTTGCAAGATCAAGTTAGAATAAACAATAACACGTGTGAATTGATTAAAGCGAAGGAAGAACTGAGGTCAGTGATAACAATGAGCGAATATTGCAACGTTGCTTTTGTTTTGGAAAGCGGAAGCCAAGGCCCATTTTAGTCAGATCAATTAACATAAAGAAAAACCGACACCTTTGAAGCCGCCTGGCCATGCAATGAATAACTGCACTATATAACTCGATCGGTAAGACTTGAGCCAAACAAACGGCTGCGCAGTCGTCTACGATGACGTAGTCTAGGCCTGCCTGACCTTCATAGCACGTGATGTCCCCTGCCAGTTCATACTGTACAGACCGTGTAAAAAGATCTTATTTAGCCTCACAGCATTCAATAGTGAATGTGATACGTTAATAAGAGCAATGGAAGGCGAATGTAGTTATTCCAACAAAAAGGTTGGTGGTAGTAAAGTGATTCACACACAGTCAGAGTAGGGAAATAGTGTGGAATGTATATAGGTTAGGGCTATTATGAACCGCATAGTTTGGAATGAAAGTACAGTATATGCATTCTCTTCTGTCCTTACTCCTTTGCTACCGGCGGACGATAAGCTATCTGCGCGTCTTTGGTTCAAGTCCTAGCGTCCCAGTTATACTCATGGGAAATAAGAATGCTTATTTTGATTCTCTCTTTTAATTTTAATTTTGCTATCTTAATGTCAGTGAATCTCCATTCATTGCTTAACTCAGATATAGCGGCTTTAGAACAAGAAGACTATAAATAAAAATGGCTATAGGTGTCATCAATCCCCCAATCCTGTCATCAGCCAATGATGTTTAAACATGTATGTAAATATATTACCTGTTGGATGGTAGGCCCTGTCTCAACATGGGATACAATGTCACGGAGATTTAGTTAGTATTCTACTGAAATGTTACCTTCAGTAATTATTAAATCAACCATACAAAAAGCTTGAGCTGTTGTTACTAAAACCTAAATTCTCCTCAAGATACCTCACTTTCTTCTGTACAACGTAAGCAGAGTTTTTATTTTTATTATTTTGGAACTGTAGAAATTATATTGAAATCATGTCTGAGGAGACTATTTCAAAATTTCATCTTTATAGTAAAAATATTTGACGTATATACAGGTTGATAATGAATAACACTAAAATATTTTACCTGTGTATAGAGGAGACATAGACAAGCAACTTTTATTAGGAGATTTTTGCTCTATGGATTCAATTTTTCCTGTTACAGCATGAGATCTCCCAATGCATGGCCGCCACTGACTTCTAACATTAGAAAAAAAAAAATGCTAAACAAACGAACTTAGCTGTTAACACTGTAGTCAGTAGTTATGAATAAAAAAAAAAGAATAATGGAGTGACAGCCAGTCATGTGATTAGTCTGTAAATTTTGCAGTTTATGAAAACTCTAAACTATACAGGGTGTTAATGATTAACACCGAAATATTTCACCTGTGTATAGAGGGGACATAGACAAGCAACTTTTATTAGGAGATTTTTGCTCTATGGATTCAATTTTTCCTGTTGCAGCATAAAATCTCCGATGGCATGGCCGCCACTGACTTCTAATATTTGAAAAAAAATGCAAAACAAAGGAACTTCGTTGTTAACACTGGAATTATGAATAAAAGAACTAATGCAGTGGTGGCCAGTCATGTGATCAGTCTGTAAATTTTGCAGATTATGGAAACACTGAATTATGATAGCCTACAGATGTTGATGAATCAGGTTTTTATGGATCACAAAGAAGGCATGAAATCAATTTAAAGAAAATTTTAACCCTATTTCGCTTCATTATTGACTTATGAGCACCAAATTGTAATGTCTTTAATGCCCTGTAGCATTCACATTTTACGTCATAGAGAAAAAATTTCCTAATAAAAGTTGCTTGTCTACATCCCCTCTATATTCAGGTAAAATATTTCGGTGTTATTCATTGGGACTGAATCCTAAACGTAGGGTATGGCTGATTGACTTTGTCCTATATTCCCAGTGTCGGGGCAAAGGGCCTCCAATTGGAGGTTTCTGATACCTGTGAGAATTTTGTTACGCTTATTTTCCGAGAGAGGACAGAGGGACAGGTGGTAAGCCCATCGCCTCACAGCCCCCCAGGAAACTAAGGTATTACTTGGACGTGAAAGGCCGGGAAATTTTGTGCAGAGGTTCTAATTTAGGCTTGGAGTTCTAAATCTACGACTCTGGTTTCCCTGCTTAAAGTCCCTACCGGAGGACTCCGTGCCCGGATTTTTACGTCCGGTAAATTCCCACGACCTGCGGATTTAGAGGCGGGCACGGTACCCCTAGACCGCCGCGGCCGACAAATGTAGGGTATACATTTATACAGTTTACCGAAAGTGGTATACAAATGCTGAAAGGCCCGGATTAAAATAAAAATTAATTTGAGTAAAAGAGGGCATTGGTTTCATACAAGAATTCACCTGTCAGCTTTAGTTCTATTGAAGGTCAAATGAGATAATAAATCAAAACAGGAATGTACATCGTGGACATAACCTACAATCCTTGATAAAAAGAACACTTGAAAGAATGGCGAGTTGCTGTATATGGGGTGTAAAGAATGAGTCAGCAGCCACCCTCGCATAACCAAACTAAGCATATTAATATATGCCCCCACTCCTTCATCCCCTTTATGTCGGGTAAGGGGGATGGCACCGATTTTCACGATTGAGGGGTCAGTCGACCACGAACTATGGACCATACTTGGGGGATCAGAGATAATCCTCATCCCCAACCTCAACGTCAAACCCAAAGTCATCACTCCTCTTGCCACAAATAGAATCTGCATGAAGACCTCCACTTCTGCACAGTACAACACCCAACTTTAATAATTTTAATCAATCCCCTTTGTATGTATCCCTTATTGTTACTGCTTCCCCATTCACACTGTTATCATGTAGCGTCAAATTCAAGACCTGAGGGACTCTTCCATCTTCGCTACCCGCACAGAGCCACCCACTATTTTAATGGAAATTTGTATATTCCTTCCGTGCTTCTTGTACTTTGCCTCTTTTATTCGGAATTTTCTTGGGAAAACGTTTGGGAAAGTAGTAGGAAATTTGTTTAACATAAAAAGAAGGGTAGGTTTTAAACACATACAGAAAAATCATTCACAACCCATACAGGGTGTGTCAAAAATAGGTGAGAGTATTTTTTTTAATAAATATGATGAACACGAGGGCAAGTCAATAAGTATTCTTCTTCTTCTTCTTCTTCCCTCACGCATAAGACATTATTGTCTGTAGCAATCTACGTATCTTGTTCATCCCACCGCTTTTTTAGGTCTTCCAATATTTATTTTCCTTAACGGTTTATATTTTTTTTAAATGTAATGGCAACCTCTCTATATCCATTCTTTGTACATGATTTATCCACTTGGTTTAATGTTCTTTTTTTTTATCATTCAGATTATCTTCTTGTTCTTCTTCTCCGTTTCACCCAACTTTGGGATACGTTCAATTAATCACTTCTTAGTGTTTTGTGTTTTAATTTTAGCCCAGTATTGCTTCATTCTTTCTGATCTTGCTTTTCCTTCGTCTTCACTGATCTGGATCATTCGTTTGGTTTTGATTTTGACTTGGAACCTCTCTTTCTTGACTTGGTTATTTTTTTTTTTTTTTTTTTTTTTTTTTTTTTTGCAGTTTTATCTATGAGCATTTTTTCTGTGATTTTGAGTTCTTTTAAGTCCTTCTCCGTTTCCTTAAACCAGTTTGGTTTGGTCTTTTTGCTGCGGAAATATTCAAAGACTTTTTTGGTCAGTCTATTTGGGTTCATTCTGAGGATGTGTCCATAAAAATCAATTCTTATTTTCCTCATTGTGTCTAAGAGTTTTTCAGTCTTTTGGTAGAGTGTTTCGTTTCTGATGTGGATTAGTTTGTTGTTATGGAACTTAGGGCCTAGGATTTTCCTTAATATCTTTATTTCTTTGATCTCCAGTCTTCCAATTGGGTCATGATTGGTGATTATATATATCTAATTCCTTTCTTATATTCTCACTTCTTTGATGGTCAATTTTCATATAGCCAGCAACTGCTCTTAAAGTAAAAGAGTATGCCCACTTTTTGTTTAATATTTCATTGGTTAGCTGTACCGCTTTGTGCTCGCTCATGTCGACATCTTGTTTATTTATCTCCGCTTATGGAATGTTTGAGCGTTATGACTCTACTGAGTGTTGCTCTCTTGCACATTAAAGATGGCTGCACAGCTCAGCGTTTGCACTAAATAAGAACAGCGTGCAGTGATCCTCTTTTTGTTGTCTGTAGGTGTACTAGGAGACGAAATCCATCGAACACTTTCTGCACAATATGGGGGAATGTTTTACGACGGCGAAGCGTGTACGAAAGTTAAAAGATGGTCGGACAAGTGTGAAGGACGTCCATCCACATCCATTAGTAACTCCTAGATTGAACAAGTGCGTATCATGAATCAGGCAAACCGAAGAGTGGCAAAACATATGCAAATTAGGGATGGTTCTGCATCTCGAAAACGGTTCTAACGATTTTCTTTAAAATTTGCACATGTGTTTCTTATACGGAGAACTAATTCTTTTATTTGAAACTTTTTTTCGAAACTTTGTTCACCCACTGTTTGTAAAAACTCTGTCTCTTGCCTGGTGAACAACTGAATACGCGGACATTCACGGCCTCTTACTCTATATAAGCACGTGAAGTGAGAAAGATGTATTGTTGGCCATGCTTACAGCAAAGAAATATCTGAGGAGAACATTCGATAAATTTCGGAAATTAATCTTAACGGCGGAAAGTTCAATAAACGTTTGCAGTCACATGTTTTTTTTTCTTATTTTTTGTTTGTCCATAGCCTACGTTTTTAGTCGCAACATTCAAAGAAGGGGCTATAAGATATTTATAGCATAATTAGCGTAAAATTGTGTCTTGCGATTCTGTAAAAGGATATGTGAATACTGCTAACTTTTATTTGGGCAGAGGAAGTTATGTGACTTTCACATCAGATTTTTTCTTTCTGTAGGCCTATGTGGTAGGTTTTGCACAGCCTGAACCTGAACCTGCACGGTCATCTGTTCGTACCATAGTATTTAGAGGAAGTATTGTGTTCAACCATGAAATTCGAAGTTGAGTTTTTAACATAAATAAGCGTTTTAAGGTTCAATGAATCCAAAAATGCTATTTTCAAAAAAATGTCTGTGTATGTGTGAGCGAAAAGCGTAGCTTGAAGACGAAAAATCATGTGAAACACTATTTTTTATATGGGTTAGATATCTTTTGGGGATGAGACACGAAGAGTGGTGACGACTTTCTCTTACTTGCAATTTACGTAACACGAAAAAAAAATTAGTTTGTTGTAATTTTCTCGAAAACGGCGCTATCGATTTTGTTCAAATACGTGCACGACTTGCTTATTTTTAGAGCAAAACTTTAATTTGAAACTTTTTTTTTTAATTTCTCTGTTCCTCAAGTCATGAATAAAATATTGATTTGAGCTGTAGAAACTCAGTCTTGCCTGCTTTGCACCAGATTGAAACAACTGAATATGCACTACTTGCAATAAGGCCTCTTATTCTATATCAGATTTTGAAGTGAGAAAGGTGTATTGCCCATTCTTAGGACAAAGAAAGTTACCTGAGTGCATTACATTGGATTCTATTTGGGTTGAGTATCATTTTTATATTCTTCTAAAACACAAATTTCAATATTGCATTATTCGTCTCTGACTACAACTTGGATTACCAAAGGTTACAATGAACAATATAACTTAAGTTAACAAGTGTGAGACAAATGATTGAAAGTGCAAACTACGAGTGATCAGCGCCACTATTGTTCGATTCGTATACTACTACTAAATGCATTAGCTGCTGTCGATCGAGTCTTTATCGATCGATTTAAACAATCTTGTTTCGATTAGCCCATGCAAATGGCGGCTAGTGAGTGTTCTAGTGTGTATGAAGCTGTGTTCTATTTATATTTTATGTGATATATTCAGTAGTGATAGAAGTAAAACTATACGGTTTGTTATTATTGTGTCTTCATATTTCACTCCACGTGATTGCATTCGCCTGACTGGCTTCTGTTGTGGTGATTACATCTTGACAACACCGGCCTAGTTATCGTGAGTAATACATTCTCATCTATAGTTCTGTGTTCTGTAGATTGCTCTATTGATATTCTGTTACCCATAACACCACTCTGTATTGAAAATAGGAATAACTTTTTGGGGATCAGAGAAACACTATGGATAGTGAAGATATGTTGACAGTTTGGTTAGGTAGGCCGGCTGTCTTTCTGCTGCCAAGTTCGCTTGTAATGAATACGAAAGTCTGTCCGCAAACACATGACTGCAGTAAAGTATAAGCCTAGACCCTCTTTATTTAGTAACATTTACATTATATCATCCGATGTTTGGTGTCCCGAAATATTTTGAGTGACTTTCGAGGACATAGGTTAACATTCAGTATTGCAGAAGGCTATGATGGTTACTGATATGACTGGAAATGATCTCCATTTGTCACTACATCTTTATAATGCCTTATTAAAATCTATACAAGTTAAAGTAGAAGTTTATGTGAAATTAAAGGATTCTGTTTTTAAGGAGTAATCAGATCGTAAATAAGGTTTGGATATCATTGCTAATACAACGGTCTTTTTTAATGCAAGTGCTGTACTAAAATACTTCTAATTCGTGGGAAAGACTATTGTATAATTTGATGCAGAACTATTTTGTGTTATATTTTGCCAAGCTGCCACAAAACCAAAACTCCATGGAACTGGGCAGAGAAAGATTTTCCGTAATCCCGATAATTGTTTACAACAGTGTTTTTATCAGTTTCTGTGGAAATCTTTGGCAAAAGATATATGTAAATCGCCCCTTATGCTCCGACCACTGCGTTGCTATGGCGACCACACGCTTGTTGTCTCGGCACTCGCGACTGTTCCTTCCCTTGACACTCCCGACCGTACCAAATACCAGCTACCAACCCTTGCACCAAAATGACAACCCGCTAGCTCACTCGGCACTCCCGACCGCACCACAATCACCTCTGTATACAGTCTAAATAATGCATAAAAGTATCCACATAGTTAAGTGCGCGAAGCGGAGGCGGTAGCCGAAACGAAGCGCCCTTGCATTTTCGAATAATGTACGATACACTGTTTGTAGGTTTCGAAAATGTGGCATATTATATCTTCCAAAGGTTTGTTAGCCTGTCGCCTTTTGTTTAGCGGTGTGACGTCACACCACCAACGTCCAATCACGAGTTTCTTTGTAATACGAGGACAGAAGAATTCGCTAGATCGTGGTACAAAATAAAGTGCATCGCAAGGGTGTGGAGGGTGGGAACATTCATCCCAAGGTGCGACTTAAATTTATTTTTTCCCAAATCTTTATTTGTTAATTGCATACTTAAGTAATTTTTCTCTGCTGATATATGATTCAATTAGAAGTGTAAGATTTATGTGATTTTCCCATTTCGATATACCAAAGCCCCCTATGAGTTACATTTTCCCCGGATTTATTGTCCCTTGCTGTTCCTTCTACATGTTGGTTCCACTTTTTTTTTTTTTTTTTTTTTTTTTTTTTTAAGCATTCACCAATGTCTTAGATTTCACACTCTTGACTTATAATTTATCACAATTCCTGTGATATCACTAGTATCATCTGATTTGTATTACATGACTTTCCCCCGCCCTCCTTATGTATACTTAGAAAAACAATGTAAAGAGTGCACAAACCTCGGAATTAGTGCGGAATAAAAATATTTTGTATCTCTTGTAAAGTTTCAGTTTTTGGAGTTAGGAGATTTCCTCATGAGTGGAAATATTTTTTTTTCTGTCATGGGAGGTAGCATTAATAGTACAGTGTTTTGGATTATCCTGGAAAAGAAAGAATTTAAAAAGTTGCATTCTTAAAATTCTTATTATAAAATACTAGGTTAAAAGACCCGACGTCGCTAGGGTTTTGTATTTTGACATTCGAAGTTAACTTATCAAGGACTTTCGATTTTCAAACTCTAGGTTTTTAAATAGGTATTTAGAATTTGAAATGTGGAAGAACGACTTATCACATTCAAACTATTTCCTCAGAAAACGCTTGATATAGCTTGTTATGGCTCATAGAGGATGTAGAATTTTTTACCCCATTGATTCTACACAGCAAGCCTGGTAGGGGTTCAAATAAGAAGAAACAGAATTTCCGGTTTTATAAAATTGTACTGTCTTTATGGAACAAGTTATTTCGCACTCTCATTTTACCATACAACCGCTTCTCTAATTTGTCAAAGTCCCGTATCGTTTACTACCAAAGCTACCTGTGACCACTGCCACAATACACTGTTGTCATGTCAACAGTACATGGCATTTGATTTGGATTTAAGTAAAAAGGTAATAAGTATCCTCAAAAACATTCTATTTTGACATTTAAAATTAAAAAAATTCAAAATCCTTTCTTAGTGTGCACTTACATTATGAAACGAAGGTACTGTCAAAATTCCAAATCTCTATTATAGTTTAGGCTCTACATTGATTCTCTGTCAGTCAGTCAGTCAGTCAGTCAGTCAGTCAGTCAGTCAGTCAGTCAGTCAGTCAGGAAGGACAAACCCTCTTATGTAGAGAGAGATAAAGCACAAACATGTGGCAAACGTTTGAGTTATATTTGTGATATGTGAACATTGTAGCATTTTCAGTTGTGCATTCTATATTGAATCATGATTCTCAGTCACTCTGTATGAGTATTTTGAAATTATCCGTTACTCTAGACCTACTGTACTGTATCTATGATATGTTACTTATATCGCTTAAGGAGTATCTGAGGAAATTCTGATATTCCTTGTATTGAATCAAAATCTTGTGGGCATTTTTAGGTAGGAGGTTCATAGATAGGTTAAAGAAAGACATGTGAGTATTTCACGCGGGAGCATGGCAGATATATTTGCATAGAGTGAGACGGTTATGCAAACACCTCGTTAGCGCAGGACCACTGTACTGTCCATGTGTAGCCAGCCACCTGCACTCTGCAGCAGCTAAAGTAAATATCACACACTCCATGCTATGCTAATAAAAACTGGTCTAGTAAACTTCACATGCATAATGAGCTATTCTTAATACTAACATTATTTTTACAATTTTTGTTCCTATGTGTAAACCTATAGTGGATAAATTCAAATATCTGGGATCAATAATTACAGACACAAATAATATTAAGGCCGAAGCTAAGTGTAGACTCAAATGAGGAAATGCCTGCTTTTATGCAGTTCAGAAACTCTGATTTTCTCGTCTCTGTTCAGAAATCTAAAAATAAAACTTTATAAGACAATTATCCTGTCGGTTGTATTATATGGATGTGAGATATGGTCGCTTACTCTTCGGGAAGGACATAATCTGAGAATATTCGAAAAAGGGGGTTTAGGAAAATATTTGGGCCTAAGAGAGATGAAAATGGGGACTGGAGAAAACTGCATAACGACAAGCTTCATAACCTGTAGGCTACTCGTCACCGGATAAAGTAAGGGTAATTAAATCACGGAGAATGAAATGGGCTGGACATGTTGCGCGCATGGGGGAGGAAAGACATATCTCAAAAATATTGGCTGGAAGACCCGAAGGGAAAATACCACTTGTAAGACCTAGACGTAGGTGGGAGGACAATATTAGGATAGATTTAAGGGAAGTCGGATTTGAGGGGGATGGTTGGATGAAGTTAGCACAGAATAGGGTTGAATGGCGGGCTCAGGTAAGCGCGGCAAAGAACCTTTGGATTCCAGTACAGTGGGAAACTATCCCCAAATGTTTTTCGGAGATAGGCCTAAGAAATTTAAAATGTGATCCTGTTGGAATATTTTCGTCGGCTGCAGGCTATAAGCTGTAAGTATGCTAAATTTCAATTTTCTGGCTCATCTAGAAGTGAGCAAACAATTATGTCAGTGAGTAAAATAGTGGTGATTTGCTATTTAAAAAGCGTGTGACCGTTAATCGGTCGTTGCTCCGGTAACGGTCAACCGATCAGCGTTCTTCCTATGGACGTTATCTCTATATATATAAAAGGCTTTGTCCTGACTGACTGAATGAATTACTGACTGACTGATTGACTGAATGACTGAATGACAGGAATCAACGTACAGCCTAAACTATAACAGGTAGAGACTTGGAATTTTGACAGTACCTTCGTTTCATAATGTAGGTGCTCACTAAGAAAGGATTTTGAAAAATTCTGATTTTAAATGCCAAAAATTAAATGTTTTTGAAAATACTTAATCCCTTTTTACATAGAATTATCAATTCCAAATCACAGAATATATTGTTGCCAAATGGTATCAGGTGGGCTTGGAAAAAACAAATGAAATGTACTTTTGACAAATAAGAGAAGTTATCAAAATAATTCATGCTATAAATAAATATTACAGAATGAAATCCACTAAAATAATGGAATCACATAACTTTCTCTACCCTGGACATAGAGAAAACAAAACGAGGTATGGTAATGTGTATATTATTATATTATATCGCAGGTTTTTGGAGAGAAAAGTATGAAAGTTATAATGCTTTCTGTTTAATTTCATCTCCAAAACGGCTTTATGGTAACATAAGAGTGGGAAATTTCCCGCCTCGATATTACAATTTTATGTTACAGGAATTTCTGTTTCTTCTTATTTAAACCTCTACCAGGCTTGCTGTGCAAGCGATGGGATGCAAAATTCTAGTTCCTCTATGAGCCATAAAAAACTATATCAAGCGTTTTCTGAGGGAATAGTTTGAGTGTAATAAGTCGTTCTTCCTATTTCAAATTACAAATGCCTATATAAGGACCTGGAATTTAAAATTGAAAATCCTTCATAAGCTAATTTCCAATTACAAAATACAAAACCCGGGCGACGCCGGGTCTTTTAAGCTAGTACTTTATAAATGTGTGGGTCCTATACTAAGTTTTTTGAAAATCTGATAAAGCGTATTTGAGTTATCGCGCGGAGAGACGGACGGACATACAATTTTCTTAGAAAGTACTACTCTGGCACTTAATAACGCAACCTAGTCCACAAGGATAATGTTTGGGACCCTTGTCATAGGTACTATGTCACTCTTCCATGCACACCTCACTAGAATGGACTAATTCTGTACAATCTCTGCCCTGGCAAAAACCCTCTCGCTGTAGCTGACCCCCTCCCCATCCAGCAAAGTAACCATAGGCCAGGAAAGATAAGGTTTCAATTTAAACTACAGTAACCACTCCCTCCCCTCCCCTTTCCTGTCCTTTCTCCCGCTCTCCCGCTTTTCTGCGTATTATCTGCCTTTCACGCTACTCCTGCTTTCTAATGTAATGCTTCCCGCACTACAGCATGTTTACATACAAGGTTAATTCAATTAGGTCTGCAGGTACTTCTCCATCAATATTACTATTTTTATGCCAAGTATTAAGGCAAACGGATACATAATTAATTATAGCAGGTAGTTTTATAAGACTATTGTCCTGCCGGTTGTATTATATGGATGTGAGACATGGTCGCTTACTCTTCGGGAAGAACACAATATAAGACTGTTCGAAAACAGGGGGCTGTGAGGAAATTGGGGACTGGAGAAAACTGCATAACGACGAGCTTCATAACCTGTACTCGTCACCGAATATAGTAAGGGTAATTAAATCACGGAGGATGAAATGAGCTGGACATGTTGCACGCATGGGGGACGAAAGACATATATCTAAATAAATGGTGCAAAAATATGTTACACAAACTTTCTCGCATATACGTGTTAAAGGCTAGCACAGAAAAATTATAGAAACAATTAAATTTTATTTATTACATTTTCTTAAAACTAACAAGTATCTAGAACGGAAAGCATCAGGGTCGATCTTTATGTTCAATGCTTTTACCGTGAAATAATAATAATAATAATAATAATAATAATAATAATAATAATAATAATAATAGTCCACCGCTGTGGCTCAGGGGATGCGTTCAATCCTCTCACGCAGCGGGCCCGGGTTCGATTCCTGGTCAGGACAAGTTACCTAGGTGGGGTTTTTTCTGGGGTTTTTCCTCACCTTTGAGACAAATGTCGGGTAACTTTAGGCCCCTGTGGTCCCCAGATATCATCTGGCCGTCATTATCATCTTCATCTCATCCTCGCCTTGTTTGGAGTGAGTGTGTGAATGGTGTGTCTCGTCCTAAATGTTCGTGTTGTCTCGGAGGTGGCCCCGGCATTGGGCTGATCACTCATCCGGGGAGGCCCTCCATGTCCTTGTCTGGTCAAAAAAGTATGTATGTGATCCTAAGGTAATCCCTCTCCCGACAGGTCGCGGTCCTGTAAGGCCCGGGCGGCTTGGGTCGCTTAAATCCTAAAAGGGAGAGGTGAAACTACGATAAAGAAAGAAAGAAAGAAAGAAATAATAATAATAATAATAATAATAATAATAATAATAATAATAACTTGGGATTTGCATGGATTTCTCAATCTCAAAGGCAAAATGCAGGATACATTGAGATATAGCCGAACAATAGAACCAAAAGGCACGAATGAGTTATTACAAGAGCCTACTGGTAAATTTGGGTGGCCACCTCTTCCCTATTGCCCTATGCCACCTCGCTCTAATTGATTTTGGTGTGTTCATTACGACTGTTTTAAACTGACTGGGTTCCACAAAAAAGAGATAATATTCCTTTAGTTTGCTTAGGAGTTTTCTATTGCCATTGAGTAAGTAAGTAAGGTAGTTTGTTAAAACTATTAGTAGACCCTATTAGCAAAGAATGACCGCCATGATGGGATGCTTCGTTAAGCCAGTTGGGATCTGTGCTCATGGGCGAGAAAAATTGTTTGATCCCGAAACTCCTTAAGAAGCTACCACCCAAAACCATTAGGGGAAGTTAATATGGAGCAATCATACAGGTGCATTCAGCGGTTCTTACTGTTGAGCTTAATACCAACTTGAAATAATTAATATCAAAGAACGCTTAAGATAAATTTACCTTTATATTATAGGCCTACTTAGTGGAGTAGGCCTATTATGTTTTTATCAGGTGATTGTAATGTTATTGTAATTTAGTTCCCTTATTCAAGCTTATTCTATATTATAGTTCCAATTAATTCGATCTCACTGTTTTGAACCTGTAGGTCTGTTATCTTCATTACATCTGATGTCTTCTTCTCTAGGAAGACATTCTTATTCCCATACAGTGCCCTCTGAAGTCATTTGATGGAATTTCAATAGCATGTTCCTCTAGCAGTGGCGATTATTCCATATAGGATGTAAGGATCATCCTACACTTCATAATTTGTCTACATAAATGTTTACTAGCATTCATTGTCAAGATTAAAACAGTAAAATGACAAAGCAGCGTTATTGTAGAGCACTCGGGAAGGAAGTTAGCGGTTCTGTTTTGAGCAGGTTGGTATTTGCGAGGATGTCCTCAGTCACTCACTGTTGATGTTACGTAGTCCATGCCGTTGTTAAAGCTCTTGGGCATGTGAAGGGGGAGGTGGGAAGAGAAAAGGTAGTGAGAAGCCAGTTTCATATGGACGAAGTTGAGGACGTCTTACAGTCCTTCCTCACAATATGTGTTCTGTGTTTTTTCACGTTTGATAGCTTGTTTTCTAAGGAGGGAGTGATCATATTTTTATTAATATTTATTTATTTCATTTCTTGGTATATATTATAGGCCTAGCTATTATTAATCTTTACAGTGCTGTTTATATTTCAATATAAGTATTCCTGGAGTAATACAGGTTTCACTAATGAATTATAAGTTTGATATCAGGAACGAAAATTATAGCGGAATAGCTGATTTCCATAAATGACCGTTTTCATACGTGGTTAAATATTTTCATATCTTACGATAAAGTATTAATGTATTAAATTGCCTTTATGCATTTTTTACGGCGACGCATATATACGTCAGTAGCAGTGAATGGGTTAATTCACTCTCTCCACACCATCCTACACAACTAAAAAACCAGGAGTCGCCACTGTCCTCTAGGTTGTATCCAGACATTGGATTCATGGCAGATGAGACCGAGAAATGTTAACACCACTTAACGCCCTGGCACCACGTGAGTGACTTCCCAAACGCAAAATCAGCCAGAAAACAAGAGGCCGCCTAGCTCTCAAACTGTTGAGTCAGGGGCCAAGCATAAAGTGCGATGCGCAAGACACAGCTTGGTTGATTTCGCACAACATACATTTTCATCCAATTATTCAGGAATGAAATTACTCTACAGGGTAACAGCATCATCTCTCCAGTTTTTATATTTTATTTTATATAGGCTATATTATATTTTATTATATAACAATTACAATTACAATTACAATTATAATTACAATTACAATTTATTTTTCCAAATTACACGAAACATACAAAAGTTGATACAGCACCCGAAGAAGCAGAGCTTGTGTTCGGGGGTGGTTCAGTTCAATATATAGAGAGAGAAAAAAAAAAAAAAAAAAAACTTATACTAAACAATTACTTAAGCAATACATAATTTGGAGAAGTGTGACAAAAATGATGTATAATAGGTTAGAACATGTTCTATTTACAATACAAAGGCACGAGGTAATACAATAATAATACATAACAATTTATTTGTTCAATTTTAGTAAAAAACAAAGAAATTAAGTTCTATTCAAATTTTAAAGTTTAATATGAAAAATGTTATAACAGTATTAGTAGATAACAGAAGTAATAATTATATAAATTTTCTAATTTTAGACCTAAATTGTTTGTTGTTTAAGCTATTTAGATCAGGATGGTTGGTAATAAATGAATTGAATAATGTTGGGCCAAAACTTGAACAGTGCTTAGCTCCAGCAGTTGTAACATTTTTCGGTTCAAGTAATAAATTAAATTGATTCCTTCGCGTGTTATGTACGTGAGATTCTGACTTGTAATTGTCACGATGTTTATGAAAATAATCCAGTATGACGTACTTGTAAATGTTAATTATTAATGTTATTATTATTATTATTATTATTATTATTATTATTATTATTATTATTATTATTATTGCAACCACTAGGTGTCGTAATTTAGGTGTTGAAATATACGATTATATACTTACTTACCCTTGTAGACAATAAAAAAATCGAAAATATGACTTACTTACTCAATGGCAATAGACAATTCCTCAGCAAGCTAAAGGAATACTATCTATTTAATGGAACCCGAAGGTTCATTGCCGTGCTTACCTGCCATTCAAACCTATTCTGTGCTAACTCTATCCAATCATCTTTCGCAAATCCTACTTCCCTTAAATCTATCCTAATATTTTCCTTCTAACTATATATAGGATTATATAATCGTTAAAATATGTGGGGGGAAATAAAGAAAGCGAATAACGATTTTACGATAGTTTGCAGCACTCGTCGAATGTAAATGCTGCTAAATATCAAAGAACAATTGGCTGGAACTCACATTCCCAAACACCACCACAAGTGAATCAGAGCTAAACAACTGAATACGACAATGCTATTAACAAGAGATTTTTCACTAATAGCTTATGCAGGCATGCTTTAATTCTTAACCATCCACTGGGGTAACGCAATAGCTTAGTATAACTTAAGCTTTTGATGTAATGGCTTAGTATGAAAAACAATTATAGTTATTTAAAACTAGCGTGTGCCCGCGGCTTCGCACGCGATAATTATTTCAAAAATTAAAAATTAAGAGCATAATAGTTAAATCATTATATTTGTTAACACCTAAATCACGTGAATTACATACCACAATTATATAGCGTCGCCTGGTAAAAGCGACCTCAGATTCGAGGTCCTTGGTCCAGAAAACCCCTGTATAGTGAGTTTCGTCCAAATCGAACAACGTTTGACCATATTGAGGCCTATATTGATTATCCCTTATATAATAATAATAATAGTAATAATAATAATAATAATAATAATAATATAATAATAATAATAATAATAATAATAATAATAATAATAATAATAATAATAATAATAATAATAATAATAATAATAATAATCCTCTTCGCTGTAGGTTGAAAATTTCATATGTCTGCGTGCCTTGACATTATAAACAAATGAATCGATCTGCGTGAGCTACAACATTCAAGCGATCACGATAGTTTTATGTCCAAGGAATGACAAAAATAGCCAAAGCCTACTGTAATTGATTTGACATTGAATGGTATTACTGAAAACTAATGCTTCGAAAACGCAAAAAATACACGTTTTTTTGCCCGTTTTTCACTCATAACTCACGAACGAAAGGAAAATTAAAAATGTAATATGCCAGAAACCTTCCCGGGAATGCACTCAACAACTTCCCAAAGTTTCATGGCGATCGGATGAACGGTGTAGTAATGCATAAAGGACACACACACACACACATACACACATACATTCATTTTTATATATATATAGATGAACGCCCGTTTAAGTTTTTGTGAAAAACTTGGAGGAAGAATCTCCATCACCCTTGTAGACAAATCATTCCATTCATTTATTGCTTCCTTTTCTGTCTTCCCAGAATCTTTAGCTTATGATAATTTTTTTTCCGATGTATTTTGGTGGATACAGCAATTTAAGCTGGTTTCTCTACACACACTGCACCTCGTCTAAGAAGAAGAATTTCTAATGGGTCGATTTAGAGAGTTTGTTTTAGCAAATCATATTCAGAAAAAGCAGACAGCATCTGGGATAGCACAGAATAATGTGATCTCAAGTAGGACATTTTGTGGATGACTGCAGGATTCATAAGAGATAAACAATATGGAGGACATAGACCTATTGCGTGGCTGTGGCTAACAAGATGAAATTAAATTTAAAAAGAAAGCAAAGTTACACGAAAAAAGAAAAATGGGGATCAGGTAGTGTGCAAAATAGAAAGTGACATATTCCAGCAGTGACCTAGAGTGGGTAGTAGTAGTAGTAAGTATTCTGCCTTCCGGCAGGTTTTCAAACTTGGTACGCGAATTTTGTTTTCCAAAACTGTCTATCCTCTGCTTCCTCCTTCAGCATCCAATATTTCCGCTTTTCCCTTAAATCGTCCAACAGCTGAATTCTTCTTCTTCCAAGTCTAGTTGTACCCTCCAATCTTCCTTCTACGACATCATGTAATAAGCAGTTCCTTCTGAGAATGTGCCCAACCCAGTTTGCTTTCCTCTGACGAATTGTGTGTATGATTGACTTCTTCTCACCCACTCTACTCAGAACCTCTTCGTTTGTCACCATGTCCATCCACTTTATATTTTCTATCTGTCTCCAGCACCACATTTCAAAACTTTCTAAATATTTCTTCTCTAATTTCCTCAAAGTCCATGTCTCTGATCCATACAAAGCAATACTCCAAATATAACACTTCACCAGGTTTTTACGTAGCTCTAGGTTCAGACTACTAGTTAGCAGAGTTAGAGTGGGGGAGCAACTAAATACAGTTACAGGAAAATCGTGGAGAGCTATTCATTTATGCATGAGAGTGCTGAAAAATGCTAATAAAAATTGTAAAGTAAGAGCATTTAGTGAAGGCATTTAGAAGGAATAACGAGTATTCGAAATCTTAGGCACTTAACTGTACTGACACTTTATCTAGGGTAAAATGTATCTTGACTAACATATCCACTTGCAATATAAGTTTCTTCAGCCATTTGGAAAAAATGGAATTTCATTCGAAGGCATTTCGTTAACATGCTGTTCTGTTTGTGGAATTGTTGTACACTAGGAGGTGCCCGCAGCTTCGCCCACGATAATTAATTGAAAAATTAAAAGTTAATAGTATAATAATTATTAAAGCATTATATTTATTAACACTTGCACGCGAATCATTCTTAAACTAAACCATTAATAATTAATGAAACAGGTAAAATTCCGGCTTTAGAGTACATTCCACGATTAGAAATCGCCACCTGGGAAAACGATCTCAGATTCGATTATGCAATTCAAAAGATAACTGTGAACCACTGCCTTCTAAACTGTATAATTCGCGTGCGTAATTCTCGAGACGGCGGTGGATAATACGTATCGTTTCTCAACTGTTTGTTGGCAGATGAATGTGATGTGAATTTTATTTGATAAATTCAGTGTAATTTTCAGAAATTATATAATTTTTCAAGAGAAGGCGTGATTGATTTGGATTTTTACTGTCCGCGATACTTCGAGGATTAAACTATCAATATATTAAACCTGATGCCCGCGGCTTCACCCGCCATTATTAATTGACTCCAATATTTTAAAGAAATTTACACTGGCAGTGTATTAAAAATGTTTGTGGTCCAGAGCTATGAAAATTGTAAGTAAAAATAAAATTAGAATATTTGTTAATTGTGTTCATTTCACTCAGGTCTTATATAATAAAGAAACGGTTTTACTAATTTTGTAGTCTTCATGAAAGTTTACACTGCGAGAGACGAACATCGCCGAGTATACCCGATGTCTCACGAAGCGGGCGAGCAAGCACGCTATTTACGGCCGTTGAATTGTATATGAGTAGACTAGCGGTCTTACTAATAATCCAGTTGTAACATTTATACCAGGAACATACACAGCTGAGGAGAAAAATGTACTCATAATCCTTGCATAAGGCAATGCTTTACACATCCTGACCGCCTTGTATAAGCTTGACGTAAATAATCAAGATGGCCGATATCCGTAACAACCGGTCGTTTCGTAAATGTCTGAGATTGAATTTTGAGGCTATGCATATTTTGAGCTGCTTTTGTGGAATTATAAACATCGTTCCTTGTTTGCGAGACATATTTCCATACTTGTACCCATGATTACAGCTTTCTGAAAACAATTTAATGAAATACTGAAACTAGATTTTCTCTCGGCAGACGACGCATTTCTGTTTGTTCACTACTCCGACAGGTGGCATTCCGCAGGGGCTAGTAACGTCATGACCAGCGTGACGTAGTTGATGACGTTTCACGTTCAAACCCGGTGTAACCCTTGGCAGTTATGCTGCATTTATTGGTAGTACGGCTTATGTAGAACTTGCGCGGAGAACAACCAAACAACCGTTCAAAGCAAATATAAGCAGCTTTTATTAGTAAGGCTGTAGGCCTATTAGCACTGAGCCGTGAGCGATGCAATCAAACAAAGGACAGAAGCTTCTAGAAAGTCTAACATAGTAAATTATAGGGAGTACAGGAATTATTTATCAGTATATTTCAAGAAAGTTCACAGAATCCAAGTAGGCGTTGAAATTTTTATCACTCAATCATTGGGAGAATGAAATACTGTATAGGCTTCATTATTAACTAACTTAGTAAGAGATGGAGAAAGAACGTCACGCAATGCGTAGTGTGCCCATCTTGTGCCCCGAGAACCTCTGGATTATGTTTCATTAGCTAGTTTTTTAATTGTGTTGGTGCAGAATTACTGTGTGTACATTATAAAGAAACAATTAAAAAAAAGCTACATTTTGACATTTCTTCTGACTAACAATCTCAAAGGAGATATAGAGCACCTCCATGGATAACTCTTCCTCCTTTATGATCAGAAGATTTATAACTTTGTACTACTTTATCATCGTACTGTGTTATCAACTCAATTAATATATATTTTGTAAATACTGAAAAATGTTTATCTCTATTTCTCCTTAAAGAAAAAAAAAATCCCTTTAGGCAGGCCTACAGGCTGAGGTAGATTTCAAAGTGATTTTGGTTTAATTTATTATCGCCGCGCAGCACTCTTATTTTTTAGCCTTGGCATGGCAAACCCGCAGTAATAAGAACTGAATTCGGTAAAGAGGAAGAGCCTACAATCGTTTTGACAACAAGAATAGGATATAATATTCTGGGAGGCCGTGCGCAAGATCAGCAATGAATAAAATTAGCAAAGCCGCTAAACAAGACAAAATTATGATATTATAATAATTCTTTTAAGTGTTATTATTTTTAAACATTAAAATCTCGCGTCATATGAGAGCTATCAAGAAACTAGTTATTGATTTGTAGAGTACTCATCAAGAGCTTTTCAACGATACCCCACAAGACGTAGTTTCAAAAATTTCGAAT
This sequence comes from Ectobius pallidus, assembly GCA_964059195.1. Lineage (NCBI taxonomy): Eukaryota > Metazoa > Arthropoda > Insecta > Blattodea > Ectobiidae > Ectobius > Ectobius pallidus. Next base: position 6,710,996 of record CAXKWD010000008.1, on the reverse strand, counting down.
TTCCATCCCCTCACCCCCACCCCCACTCGTACCCCCAAAAAACCCCGAATTGTTGGTGTCACTGTGAACTCCATAGGGAGTACTCTACTTTATTCAAACAAAGTTTCCCTCTATACTTCATAGGGGCCGAGATATAAATGTTTTAAAATTTCAACCTCCTCCCCCGACCACCCCCTTGGGCCAATTTTTCCCATTAACGAACTTGTCCGAACTATTGGACCTAGAAATAACATAATAAAATTTGGTTCAAATATCTTCAAAATTACGGCCGCTATCGTGTAAAGATATAAATATATACAATATATATAAATATCACAATTTTTTTTTTTTTTTTTTTTGAACGGACGGTGGTTTCGTACTTAGGGGAGCATGAAACGTAAAGATATGAAAGAATTTTTCGAAATTCATGACATGGTATCCATTGCAATAGGTAGATTTTTCTTCGAAATCTACCTAAAAGAATCATCCAATGAGCGCAGTGACCTCTTAAAAATTGCTAATATAGAATCTATTTCGACCTTAACGCACTAGTGTATAAGTGGATGTTCGTATGAAAGTATGCTGACCTAAGAAGAATCTACATTAGTTACTTACTTACTCAATGGCAATAGTCAATTCCTCAACAAGCTAAAGGAATATTGTCTATTTTATGGAACCCCAAGGTTCATTGCCGCGCTTACCTGAGTCCGCCATTCAACCCTATTCTGTGCTATCTCAATCCAATTCTCCCTCGCAAATCCTACTTCTCTTATATCTATCTTAATATTGTCCTCCCACCTACGTCTAGGTCATCCAGTTAATACTTTTGAGATATTTAATTTTAGGCAATTTAATTCTAGGCCTACCTTGTTTTCCTGAACTCTCCTAATGGCATATTCTAAAGCAAAATTAAAAAGTAAAGTTAATAGTGCATCTGCTTGCTTCAATCCGCTTCTAATGGCAAACTTATCTGATATAAATTTCCCTACCCTTACCCTGCTATAGGTTTCATTTACACACATTTTGATCAGCCTAACTAACTTCTTTGATATCCCGAACTCATTGAGGATATTATACAATATGTCTCGCCTAACTGAATCATATGCTTTTTTAAAAATCTATGTATAGCTGCTGAACAGACTTATTAAGTGCCAGTATGGTACTTTATGAGATTGTGTGGTGGACGAAAAAATGTCTGTCCGTCTGTCCGTGTGTCTGTACGCACCATAACTCAAATACGCTTTTTCGGATTTTCATGAAACTTGGAAAACACATTTATAATGTCCATGGGAAGAACTCTATTGATATTGAACCAAATCGGTTCACCGGTACCGGAGTAATGCCCAATTTAGTGCCTATTTTAATAGATTACTCACATCACTCAAATACGCTGTATCGGAGTTCCACGAAACTTGGTATACCCATTTATGACGTCAATGAGAATTGCTCTATTGAATTTGAACCTAATCTGTTGACCGGTACCGGAGTAAAACCCAATTTAGTGTCTACTTTAAAGGCGCAATAACTCAAATACACTTCATCGGATATTTATGAAACTTCGTATACGTATTTATAATGTCCATGGAAAGACGTTTATTGATATTGGACCAAATCGGTTGGCCAGTACCGGAAAAATGCTCAATTTAGTGCCTATTTTATGGTAATATACGTATTCGAAAGAATTTATTTAAAAAAATGAAAATCAGTTATCTTGACAACATAGCCTATTGTTTTACTGTGATCTTATGAGGCCTTGGAAATTAAAATACAGGTAGCTATGACAAAAAACATATTGATTTACATGCGCTTATCCAACTAGACCGTTAAAATGACCCAGGTGGCCGAGATTGTAGCCCTTTCTTCTTCCGTAAGCCCTGCTTAATGAATAAATCTGGAGCTTAACTTGGAAATCAATTTAAAAAAAAAACATATTCTGCATATCATAATTGCAGATATAACTGATTAAACAAAAACATACTGGCACTTTGTTACAAAATTTTAGACTGGTTGCACTTATTTCAGTGTTTAGTAAAATAGTAGAAAAAATTATATTAACACACTTGACAAAGATGTATGAAGCAGAGAATATACTAGGAGACTTTCAACACGGCTTTAGAAAGGGTCGTAGCACAATCTCTGCAGCCGTAGACTTTGTACACATAGTACTAGAGAATATAAATAAGGGTAGGAAAGTAGCTGGCGTATTTTTAGATTTGTCCAAGGCTTTCGACCGGGTCAATCATGAAGTTCTAGTGGCTAAATTAATTAAACAAGGTGTTATTGGAAATCTATTATCATTAATAGAAACCTACCTGAAAAATAGAAAACAGTGTACTGAAATAATATATGACGATGGCTTATCAGTAAGAAAAGTAAAATCACTTGTAAGGGATGTACGCTCTGGTGTACCCCAGGGATCTATTTTGGGCCCGTTTTTGTTTATTTGTTATGTCAATGATTTTATTTATTCACTAGATAGTTGTTATTTTTCAAGTATGTATGCGGATGATACATCTGGACTCTGCAATGCGCAAGTCTGCCTTGAATTAAAAGATAAAGTACATACATTTATGCAAGAAACTAAACTATATTTTGAACAAAACAATTTGAAGGTAAATCTAGATAAAACTCAAATAGTTTGTTTCAGTCCAGGCGGTTCAAAGGAGGATTTTATTATAAATGACAATGAAACTAGTATTAAGGCTACTAAATGTTGTAAATTTTTAGGACTTCACATAGATGATAAGTTTTCTTGGGAAGGACATATCGACTATGTGTGCAAAAAATTATCATCCAGCTTATTTTTTATTAAGAAGGCTTTCTGATTATCTTGATCGCGACATACTAATTAAAATATACTATGGTATAATTTATCCCCATCTTTCTTATGGTTTGCTTATATGGGGTAGCACCTACAAAATTCATATGCACAGGGTATTTGTATTACAGAAAAAATCTTTAAGAATCTTGGCAAAAATTCAGCCAAGTAGTTCATGTCAAAATCTATTTACTGAGTTTAAAATACTTACTGTTTATGAAATGTATATCTATCAGGTAGTCATGTTGGTAAAAAAAGATGTTACACATTTAGTAAAAAATTCAGAAATTCATAATTACAATACAAGGCAAAAAGACGACTATCATAGAGTTGACAGCAAACTAAGAATGACCAAAAATAGCCCTTATGTCAAAGGTTCAATTTACTACAATGCACTTCCAGAATATCTGAAAGTTTTAAGTGGGGAAAAATTTAAATTTGCACTGAAAAGTTATTTAATTAGTATATGTCCATGTAGCCTTGAATAATAAAGATGCCCTCAAGTCCAAAGGGAACTCAAGGTATGTAGAAATGGAGGTAAACAGATGTTTATATTGAAACTCTTTAGTATGTTATACTGTTTTATTATACATAGTTGTATGGGCATAATCTAAGTGTATTGTTATAATAATATCTGTCTTTTTGTTTGTACTAATTACTGACTATGTTTATGCATGCATGTTCATGTTACAAACAATAAACCAACTTTTGAACTCTTTTTTGAACATCAGTTTACCTGATTTTATTTACTTATATCATAGAGAATGAACAGTTTCAAATAACTTTTCTTTTTATTCATATTGTAACATTGTACAATGTAAGCACATATATTATTGACGAGCCTGAAACCAATATTAAACATTCCACCTATATGCCAGGATCTTAAAGCATTGCAATACAATATTCTAGAAATCATAGATTTCATAGAATAACTTTATCAATAATCCATGACTTTGTTTGATACCAAATTAATTGTTCAAGTAAATCACTATGCATGATTGTATATTTGTATGACGACTACCTACAAGGTACATTATAAACTTACTTACTCACTCATTCACTCACTCACTCACTCACTCACTCACTCACACACTCACTCAATGGGAATAGACACTTCCTCAGCAAGCTAAAGGAATATTATCTATTTTATGGAACCGGAAGGTTCATTGCCGCGCTTACCTGAGCCCACCATTCAACTCTATTCTGTGCTAACTCTGTCCAATCATCCCTCGCAAATCCTACTTCCCTTAAATCTACCCAAATATTGTCCTCCCACCTACGTCTAGGTCTTCCACTTGATCTTTTCCCTTCGGGTCTCCCAGGAGATATGTCAATTGAGATATGTCTTTTCTCTCCCAAGCGTGCAACATGTCCAGCCCATTTCATTCTCCGTGATCTAATTGCCCTTACTGTATCCGGTGAAGGGTACAGGTCATGAAGCTCGTTGTTATGCAGTTTTCTCCAGTCCCCATTTTCATCTCTCTTAGGGCCTAATATTTTCCTAAGCACCCTGTTTTGGAACCCTCTCAGATTAATTATCAGCAAACAGAAAAAATACTAATGATTTAGAACAAAAAGTTATATTTTATACAAAAAGAAAATAAGTTATTTGTAACTGTTCATTCTCTGTGGTATAAGTAAATAAATAATCTATTATGAATTTTTAATGTAGATTCTTCTTAGGTCAGCATCCTTTCATACCAAAATCCACTTATATACCAGTGCGTTAGGATTGAAATAGATTCGTGTTCGTAATCTAATAAAAAAATCAGGTAAACTGATGTAACAAAGTGCCAGTATGTTTTGGTTTAATCAGTTATGACTGCAATTATGATATGCAGAATATGTTTTTTTTTTTAAATTGATTTCCAAGTTAAGCTCCAGATTTATTCATTAAGCAGGGCTTACGGAAGAAGAAAGGTCTACCATCTCGGCCACCTGGGTCATTTTAACGGTCTAGTTGGATAAGCGCATGTAAATAAATATGTTTTTTGTCATAGCTACCTGTATTTTAATTTCCAAGGCCTTACAAGATCACAGTAAAACAATAGGCTATGTTGTCAAGATAACTGGTTTTCATTTTTTTTTTATAAATTCTTTCGAATACGTATATTACCATAAAATAGGCACTAAATTGAGCATTACTCCGAAACAGGTCAACCGATTTTATCCATTATGAACAGATGTCTTCCCATGGACATTATAAATGTGTATACCAAGTTTCATAAAAATCCGGTAAAGCGTATTTGAGTTACCGCGTCTTTAAAATATACACTAAATTGGGTTTTACTCCGGTACCGGTCTACCGATTTGGTCCAATATCAGTAGACGTCTTTCCACGTACATTATAAATGGGTATACAAAATTTCAGGAAAATCCAATATAGCATATTTGAGTTATCGCGACTTCTTATATATTAACATAAAAACACTAAATTGGGCATTATTCCGGTACTGGCCAACCGATTTGGTCCAATATCAATAAACGTCTTCCCATGGACATTATAAATGCGTATACGAAGTTTCATAAATATCCGATAAAGCGTATTTGAGTCATTGCGCTTTTAAAGTAGACACTAAATTGGGTTTTACTCCGGTACCGGTCAACAGATTAGGTTCAAATTCAATAGGGCACTTCTCATGGACGTCATAAATGGGTATACCAAGTTTCATGGAAATCCGATACAGCGTATTTGAGTGATGGCGCCTTTCTATTAGAAAGGCGCCATAATCTATTAAAATTGGCACTAAATTGGGCATTACTCCGGTACCGGTGAACCGATTTGGTTCAGTATCAATAGGGTTCTTCCCATGGACATTATAAATGTGTTTTCCAAGTTTCATGAAAATCCGAAAAAGCGTATTTGAGTTATGGTGCGTACAGACACACGGACAGACGGACAGACAGACGGACATACATTTTTTCGTCCACCACACAATCTCATAAAGTACCATACTGGCACTTAATAACACTAGGGGAATGAAATTCATTAATGAATTAATGTCTTAAAAATAAAGTTTCGGTCACTCCTATTTGCTACGAATATGGTGTTAATAACTGTAGAAAACATGATGAAATAAGTAAGTCGAAAGAACGGGTTAAGCTTTAAACCCAAACTTCTAACATTCCCAGTGTTGTGTAGATTTAACTCTACACGATAAAACTTGGCAGAGTGATTCATAATGATAGTTTTCCAGAATACAATGCCATGAAGGAGATTGATATTCAATATGTAGACCTAGATATATTTTTTAGACTTAAGAGCAATTTTGGGACACCTTTGGATATCTTTCTTTGCAGAAAACTGATGATATAATGCATACGTTGCTTCAAGTTAAATAAAATTACGATGAGAACTAAACGGCTAACAAAAATCTGATGTAATAATAATTCCTACAGGTCTCAGGAAATATGCTTCATTGTACTTGTACAAGGGAAATGTTCAATGTCCGATACCAAGACTGTCTCTAGACAAGTAATTATATCATAACCGTCAGTAAAAGTTACAATCTCCGTTTATAGTAGGCCTAATTAGTGATAAGACCTCTGTCAATGGCTGCTTGGATTGCTAGATTGGATTATTTTCACCCATGCTTCCTTCTTAATTTCAGCAAATCTCCTCACATCCTTTTCAGTTTCGTCCCAAGATGTAAATTCTAATTTTTTGTGTTATTGTTTTGTCTAAATTTCGCAATAGTTTTCACTGTTATACGCCAATTTACAGATGTTCAAATTTTTTCTTCTTTGTGTCCTTTTTCTTCCTTTCTTCCTCCCTTTTTGTGGTTAATTCACGACGCTGCTTGGGCTGTATCCTCGTCTGCAGAAGTTCATCGACATGCTTCTAATCTACAGACATGGAACGTTGTTGTCGACCTGGGTCTGGAACAGAAATGAGAGACACATGATTCTTACAGGCTATCATGCATTTCATTGTTACGTTCATATATTACTTGCGTATTGTTAGGGGCCGTATTTTTTGGTAACAACGATAAGCGCGAAATTTTATAAAACAACCTCCCTTAGCTATATTTATATTTTATATGCTTAAAATACCAATATGAACCAAATTGAATCCACGAAATATAGCGAAATTTACTCGATTCCGCGAAATGTATCTATAAGCGTGAAATATGCCCCTTCTGTCCGTAAAGTGAGAAATGAGCACGAAAATGTGCCTTAAAATCACAATATTGTGTTTTGGTGTACTGTATTTTTTTATTTCTTAGCAGCATGCTTTTTTTCTGCTGTTTCTGTGGCTGTCGAAGATTTACCGATATATCGATATTTGTGATCGATTACAAAGATTGCAGAATTTACGCAAAGATTGTCTGTGACCCTGTTTGTACTGTTGAGTACTCTCCTTTCCTGCTATCTCTTTGCCAAGTTACCGATGCCTATGATCGATTACAGTATAAGAGTGTAGAATGTTTGTTACTTGTATTCAACAGATTTCGTCTTTTATCCACAGTGGTATGGTTGGCACTTGCAAATTGCTATCTGATGGTGTTTAATAGAAATTACGATAATATTTCTCGTAATTATAACTTATTTGAACATTAACTCTAGTCATGTCTAAATCGAAAATTACTTCAGTTCTTTCAAGGGCAGAAGAATACAGAAATAAGGGGGGTGTTAGTTCATGTAAATAAAGAAGCAAAGTTTATCATTGCGCAATGTTCCCAATGTAGTATAAAGTAATTTATTTCACGAAATACCCACCGAAATAGAAGGAAGTTAACACCGAAATCAGCCATTTTATTTCACCAATAAATCAGGGCCCTACGTATTGTTCATCGCTAGGAGAAGGCATTTAATGACCATAAAATAGAGAAAAAACTACACAAAATTTAAAATAAATGACAAATAAATTTACCATTTTTACTTATACTTAAACTTATAGAAAAACTTAAGGATACTGAAACAGTGGACAGACTGAAAGAAGAAATGGACAATAAGCTGGAAGGAAGAGAAAAGTGGGAAGATGTAAAAGAAATGATAATAAAAGTAGCAGATGACATTCTTGGCAAGAACAAACTAGTACCAAGGAAACCATGGATGACCAAGGAAATATTAGATCTGATTGAAGAAAGGAATACCCTAAGGAATAAAGACTTTGGAGAATACAAAAGAATTAAGAATAAAATCACACAAAAATGTAGGGAAGAAAAAGAAAAATGGATGCATGAAGTAAGCGAGGGAATTGAAGAAGATTTATTAAAGGGAAGATCAGATAAAGCTTATAATACAATTAAATCATTGATACCTAATCAAAGAACAAAATCAAACATCGTAAAAGACACAAATGGTAAACTGCTTTTTGATAATACTGAGGTGAGTAGAAGGTGGAAGGAATACTTGGAAGATTTGTACAATGGCAAAGATATACAAAACGTCAATGATTACATAGAAACGGAGGATGGTGTGGATGAGGAAATGATCGGTCCCTCCATAACTATGGGTGAATTTGAAAAGGCCCTAGGAAGCCTAAAAGATAAGAAGGCAACAGGTATAGACCAAATACCAGCTGAATTACTGAAGAAAACAGGTGAGTCAACGAAAATAAAATTATTCAAAATTGTTTCTGACTACTATGAAAATGGAATGCTACCTCCAGACTTTATTAAAAGTAGAACTATAACCATTCCCAAGAAAGGTAATGCATCAGACTGCAGTAATTACAGAACTATATCAATTCTTTCGCATGCGTCAAAGATTTTACTAAACATAATAAAAGAGAGGCTAAAGGGAAAAATTGAACAGAATTTAGATGAAGATCAATTTGGGTTTAGAACAGGGAGAGGAACTAGAGAAGCAATTTTAGCCCTTAGACTAATTCTAGATAGAAGAATTGAAGTAAACAGAAGAACCTTTGCCACCTTCATAGACCTCGAAAAAGCTTTTGATAACGTAGACTGGGAATTACTATTCCAAACATTGAAAAAATTTGGAGTAGACTGGAGGGATAGAAGACTTATTCTAAACTTATACAAAACACAAACAACTGAAATAAATATTAATGGGAGCAGACAAGAAGCCAGAATAAGAAGAGGAGTGAGACAAGGCTGCCCATTATCGCCACATCTGTTTAATATGTTCATTGAGGAAGCAATCAGAGAAATGAAAAGAAAAACAAAGGGTATTAAAATAAATGGAGTCAGTATTCATAGCATTCGATTTGCAGATGACATAGTTATTTTGGCTGATTCAGAAAAGGAAATGAATAAAATGCTTAAAGTTCTATCAGATGCATTGAAAAATTTTAAAATGAAGATCAATAAAAAGAAAACAAAAACCATGGTGATCGGAAAAACAAATGAAAATTTTAAAATCAACATACAGCTTGACGGTACAGCCCTAGACCAGGTCGAAAGTTTTTGTTACTTGGGTAGCATTATCAATAAGTTTAACAAGTGTGACACAGAAATTAAGAGAAGAATAAACCTGGCTAAACAAGCATTTCAGAACAAAAGGAATCTTCTCACAAATAACCATTTAAGCATGGAAGTAAGGAAAAAATTTGCCAAAACATTTGTAAGTTGTGTATTAACTTATGGATGTGAAACATGGACAATAGGAAAAGCAGAAGCCAAGAAACTAGAAGCAGCAGAAATGTGGATATGGAGAAGGCTAACAAAGACGAGTTGGGTGGATAGGAAAACAAATGAAGAAGTGCTTAATGAAGTGATGGAAGAGAGATCCCTTCTGAATTCAATTAAGAGTAGAAGAGCAAAGTTAGTGGGTCATACATTTCGGCACAATGGTCTACTCATTAACATTTTTGAAGGGAAAATACTGGGAAAGAAATCAAGAGGACGTCCAAGAAATTCATTTATTAAAAACATGATAAAGGATATGGACGTGCTGTCATACGAAAATCTAAAGAGAACAGCGATGAAGAGGAAGACATGGCTACTACAACAAGGCATTGCCTTTAGATCCTGATGATGACTTATACTTAGTTAGTTTTTAAGCAATGAATTGCTAAAAACAATTTAATGGATAAAAGTGCCTTATATATTAATTTACAACATAAAACACTCTTATTTTGTTACTAACGAAGTAAGTAAATTTATACTTCTTGGACACCCTTGGGCATCATGAGATGTCTTTCCCTATTCATCGCCGTAATAAGTGTAGGCCTAACAGAGAATTAAAAAATCATTTCTACGAATGTTTCGTTACCATAAGTATCAAGATTACACACCAATTGTGGTGAAAATATTTTGTTCAAGTGATTCTGGCTTTGACCCCCGGCGTGGTCTTGTGGTTAGCGTCGCTGACTACGAATCCGTCGGCCCGGGTTCGATCCCCGGTACCTCCTTGGATTTTCTGCGGTAGGTTGGTCTGGTAGGGGTGAATTCAGCCTCGTGATTCAAATTGAGGAGCTACTTGATAGGGAAGTAGCGGCTCCGGTCATGGAAACCACCATTAACGGCCGTGGGAGTCGGCATGCTGACCACATGCCCCTAATCCTGACATCTGCCTATAGGTAGATGACGCAGCGGTCGGGTGGTCGCGCCACGGAGTTTAGTTTTAGTTTTAGTTTTAGTTTCTGGCTTTAAATTGTGACTGACTGTTGTAGAAATATTCGGAATAGGATAGAATGAATCAGGGTAGGGACGGCCCTTACGCTCTGTAGGCTACACGGAGGTTCACTAAGCCTGCAAGTCATCCCATGTTTAATACAGGCACTAACTACAGTTGCGAGCTTAAGAAAAAGCCCTCATTTGATTCAGGGACATAGTGATAAGGAAGGTATTGTATGGGACTCACCTTAACAGCTCGGGAATGTGGGGAAAGTAGGGAGATGTGTTGGTGGTCGGGGGAAAGACCAGCGGTGTTACTGGGATTAATACACTCTTCGCTTATGTTCGTTCCAAACACATTTCTCTCATCTCGAGTGCAGACTATAATGCCACATGCTGTACCTGAGTAAATGTTTTCATTATGCATGTTAGGTCGTTCCCTTAACTGTTCTCCTTCCGTTAGTCACTCTTCTGACTCAACCCGCATTCCTTTCAGGGCTGTTAAGGTGAGTATCATAGAATAGGAGCTCAGCCGCCGAGACTTGCACAAGGCCTGCATATTGTAGTGGTTTAAAGGAGGTATGGGAGAAGGGAGAAGGGAAGTGAAGAACGTCCTTGGATGTGAAAATTCCAACAGCAGAAATTTTCAGTCAGGTTTGCCGGCCACGGGATTTAAACCAGCGACTCCAGAATCTAAGCCTCACGAAAGTTCAGATGGTGTCTTCGTCATCATTCGATTATTTTAACACTTAAATCAGAAGTAATAAAATCAGGTAAACTGATGTAACAAAGTGCCAGTATGTTTTTGTTTAATCAGTTATGACTGCAATTATGATATGCAGAATATGTTTTTTTTTTTTTTAATTGATTTCCAAGTTAAGCTCCAGATTTATTCATTAAGCAGGGCTTACGGAAGAAGAAAGGTCTACCATCTCGGCCACCTGGGTCATTTTAACGGTCTAGTTGGATAAGCGCATGTAAATCAATATGTTTTTTGTCATAGCTACCTGTATTTTAATTTCCAAGGCCTTATACGATCACAGTAAAACAATAGGCTATTTTGTCAAGATAACTGATTTTCATTTTTTTTATAAATTCTTTCGAATACGTATATTACCATAAAATAGACACTAAATTGAGCATTACTCCGAAACAGGTCAACCGATTTTATCCATTATGAATAGACGTCTTCCCATGGACATTATAAATGTGTATACCAAGTTTCATAAAAAACCGGTAAAGCGTATTTGAGTTACCGCGTCTTTAAAATATACACTAAATTGGGTTTTACTCCGGTACTGGTCAACAGATTAGGTTCAAATTCAATAAGGCACTTCTTATGGACGTCATAAATGGGTATACCAAGTTTCATGGAGATCCGATACAGCGTATTTGAGTGATGGCGCCTTTCTGTTAGAAAGGCGCCATAATCTATTAAAATAGGCACTAAATTGGGCATTACTCCGGTACCGGTGAACCGATTTGGTTCAATATCAATAGGGTTCTTCCCATGGACATTATAAATGTGTTTTCCAAGTTTCATGAAAATCCGAAAAAGCGTATTTGAGTTATGGTGCGTACAGACACACGGACAGACGGACAGACAGACGGACAGACATGTTTTCGTCCACCACACAATCTCATAAAGTACCATACTGGCACTTAATAACGAATACGCGAAGCAGAAGGATATTGGCAGCCATAGGAGACATAAACATCCTAGAACAAATAGTAATAACCCGTTCCAATAGTACTCACATTTTACAAGTCTACAATAGTATTGTGACAGAGTCCTAATTCCGTTGTGAATGACACAGCTGACTTACTTTAACTCTAGATAAATTTTTAGTCCAGTTGAAACAAGTTGGCAGCAAAAGTAAACACTGATGAAAAGCATAATTCACAAAAAGAAAAAAAGTTATCTGGAAGTCAAGTTTAAAAAACTTAAATGTTAGATACTAAATAACAAAATCAAGGTCAACAACAACAATAGTAAGACAATAAAACAGCCATCTTGTTATGAAAGAAACACGGGCTGACCAAACAGTATTGCTTACAAAGTAGCATAAGGGCGAGCTTGTAAACCAGTCTTTTTCAGCCACGAAACAAGCTCAGTTGTAGTATAGTACATTATTATTATTATTATTATTATTATTATTATTATTATTATTATTATTATTATTATTATTATTATTATTATTCTCTTGTCGTTAATTACTATGATTTATGGGGTAACCTGAAAAATAAAGTGTGTAGGTCAATTTCCTATACATTAGAAGAACTTAAAGACAATATCATAAGAGAAATTAACTCTATCTCAGAAGCTGACCTTACGCGCGTGAAAGAAAATTTCCTAAAAAGGTGCCAGTGTTGTGTGGATGCAAGAGGAGGACATTTCCAACATCTCTTATGATGAGGTACGTGGTTATTTTCATTGTAATTTTAACTGTAATCGAGAGAATCTGAATCATTACACCGATCGCGGCTTTATTTGCGTAGATACTTCACCCGATCGCTCGGGACTTACAGCTGTGGCCGCCGCGACGCAGAAACCCACATGATTGGCCAACTCTTACGTGAAACGCACTGTAGGCCCTTTAAGATAAACGATTGTGATTGGTGTATATCCGAGGAAATGCTAAACGTTATTGGTCAATATCAAACACGCGGCGTATGAGTGGAATACTGAATGTTACATCGAAATTAAAATTAAAATCTCCACAAATAACTTTATACTCATAATGAGTTACATACTTTAGAAAATTCTCAAATTGTTCTGAAAATAGTGAAAGTAAGAAAAAATCATCCTTGCGATACTCGTGTGGGAAACAGAACAGATATTCTCTCATAGCCTACACTTCACACTAGGGTGGCCAGACGTCCGGCTTTTGGCCGGACTGTAAGGCTTTTTGCTAAGCAGTCCTCCATCCGGCGCAACTTTATGCCGGACGTTGATTTGTCCCCCTTTTCGAGACTCTGATGGATCGGTAAAGCGTATTAATAAAATTTGTATTTTCCCGTATGTTCCTGCCAATCCAGAAGCTGCGTCTCCATTGATATACATTTAACACCAACATGTTGCAGTTAACATATGTTAAATGTTTACCCTCAACTTGTTGATGTATACAAGTCAAGTGGTTTGCCAATTAACAACTGTCTCCACTACAATGTTATAGGTTAACATGTGTTGGCGCGGTTACGAACAGAAATTAACGAACAATAAATAACATGCAAAAAGAAAACGCCTCTGAAGAGGGCAGCCAACATTACAAAATGACAGTAGTTTTATATACTCGTTATTATCTTCTTGTTAACTGCCTATGACTTTCTTTTAATACTAATTTTGTACAGATGTCTTGATCTTTTCAAAATAACTATCACATTTTTCAACAATGGAGTATGCCATAAAAATAATTTTAAAAGTAGATGTAATACTATTGAGAACACTGATATACCAAATACTCACATAATACAAAATGGATGCCGGGAATATTGAGGAAGCTGTCGACTGCTTTTTGTTCACCCGGAAATTCCCGAACCAAAGCCGATTAAGCTGGCGATCGCTTTTCGTTTCCCGGAAATTCCCGAAACAAAGCCGATATTGACCGAATAGTCAATTGACTTGACATGTTGTCCATTTTCTCCGAAAAACAAATTAACATCTGAAAATGTTAAGTGCAACACGCTGGGTTTGCATGTCAAGTCAATTGGAACGCGAAATTGTGATATACATGTCAATATCAACTTGTTAATATTGACAAGTTGGTGTTAAATGTATATCAATGGAGACGCAGCTTAAGGTTGTATTGTACAATCTTTGCAGTTTGCCGTGTTTTTCTTCAATACCAGAATGCCAAAACGAAAGACTTCTTTTAATCCTCAGTGGGTCAAAGAATTTCAGTACTTTTCAAAAAGCAGTAAAGCAGTGAATAATCATATATTTTATACAAATGCAGTTATTAAGTAAAATTCAGGGTAATACCGTGTAATATCTGTTGTCCAGCCGTCCATGCCCGAAGTTTTATACTATGCTAGATTACCGATGAAGTGTCCTCCTTTCTGACATTTTAGAAATGGCCACCCTACTTCACACACATCGTCGCCTTCCGGACGAAGAGACGTGCCGTATTTTACGGACCATAAGACGCATTTTTTAACCTTGAAAAAGAGTCTTGAAAGTTGGGTGCATCTAATGGTCTGAAGTACACGAAAAATTAAAATTATAGTAGAGTAAACCTGCCAAATATGGGCCCTGGCTTAATATGGGCCCCTATGATATTCGGCGTGATTCGTATTGCCATCTTCAAATTCAAGTCAGATATCCTTCAACACGTCTCAAACAGTGTCACGGTGTGTTTAGTCTGTGTGAGAACCTACCGCGAGAGCTCACACAACATCATTTTTAATTTCGTTGGTTTTGAAGTTTTTGCAGCGTTTGACGTCACTCCATATTATTCATCAGAGGTAAGATATATTAATATTTAAGTTAGTATTTCTTAAGAAGCTGTAACTGAGGTATAGAAACATTATGATACATAAAGATTTCAGACTCAAGTTGCTTGTAGAAAAATGGATGACCGCTGTACATTATACCTGCCTTTTATGGGCCAGGGGCCCATATTAGGAAGGTCATCCATTGTAAACCCAAGTAAGTGAAATAGATCCATTCTGACTGTACACAAAATTCAGTCCAAGTGAATTTCATTTGTGAGAAATGCCTGAATGGCTAAAGAAAGCATTAGCAATATTGTGTCTTAATTTTTAATAATTTTTTGTAGGGGCCCATAATAGGACATATACCTTCCTAATATGGGCCCCTCTTACTATTTAAATAATCTATTATATTTGCAATTACTGTGTAACAAAAACTCTTTTTTTGGTCTCATCATCTATAATAAATGCTATTGAATACATTTGGTGCTTTATAAAGTCTTGAAAAAATTATGAACCGGAAATATCAGCAACTTAAAAAAAGGGGCCCATATTTGGCTGGTTTCCTCTAATTATTGCCGGAATATTCGGCTGCGGTGGTCTAGAGGTAGCGTCACGGGATCAAACCTGGACGCGGTCCCTCCGAGAGGGACTTTAAGCTTGGGGCCCGTGTCGTAGATTTATGGCACGTAGGCCTAAAAGAACTCCAAGTCTAAATTAGAGCCTCTGGACAAAATTTCTCGGCCCTGTCACGTCCAAGTAATATCTTAGTTTCCGGAGGGGGGTTGAGAGGCGATGGTCATGGAAACCACTATTAACGGCCGTGGGTGTCGGCATGCTGACCACATGCCCCCCAATCCTGCCATCTGCCTATAGGTAGATGACGCAGCGGTCGGGTGGTAGGCCTTGTCTCTTCGGGGATGTCGCGCCACGGAGTTTATACCTTATTAAGCTTTATAACATCACGGTGAGTCACAGCAAGTTCGAAAAACTACTGTTCGATGTCGGTTGGATACCCAGCAAACCTCAGGCAAATTAGCTTCTCACTTGTCAGTAAGAAAACAAATAGGGTGAACTCTACTGCTTTTTCTATAATGATTTTCTAGTCTTTGTAAGAGGGATATTAATGTTAGACCTATTTCAATTGGATAGGCGCTTTTGAGGAATTGTTCATTTCATTTAATTCTTACTTTTTTTTTTTTTTTTTTTTTTTTGCTAATCTTAATACTATTGCATATCCTCATACAGTGACCCTTGTTATGCTGGGTCCAACCCGGGTAGGGTGCGGGTAGAACGCCAAAATGACATATGCAAACATTCACCCTCTGAAGACCTTTGGGATCTCAATCGCAGGGTCGAGGTGCGAAGGCCGGCCGCTAGAATCCACGTAACGTAGATAAAACACCTACGTAATTTACATGAGCCGTTTTTGCATCCCAGGGCGCACATACGCAAGGCCTGTTGCCTAACTTTAGGAGTCATACATTTGACTACGGAAAATAATAGCTTCAGTTAACATTTATGCCTTTGTACTTCATTTAGATGTTGTTGGCTAGATAAGAGACGAGGCTGCAGACACCCTCGGCGGGGCGGAGGGGGGACAGGGGGGGCAGGGGCTGAGAACAGAGAAGGGCGAGGTTAATCTCTGGCCCGGAACAACAAAGTTTCATCGTTAAAACCGATTGCATCAGCCAAAGCTATAGTGCAGAGAGTTTTTAGCGAGTGACAAAAAGTACTATCGTGTCTACATGCATGGGAGAGGAAGCAAAGGAGATAATAATACAACTAAACTGTTTACCTATAGCTTCCCCGCGCTCTTTTACTGCTCCTGTACTTGAAATAACGCGAAAAAACTGCGATAAAATTCTATTTCAATGAGGAACATCTTTTATAAGTTGGGTCTCATCTCTTCGTGTAGTGTCCGAGAGATAAGACTGGGACAGAAATCTCTCTTCTTTCAGAATCATAACAGTTTAAATGAGCATTATTTGTTTTTATATCGGTTACGGCCTTCGTAACTGGGTAGAAAGCACACAAAAGTACCTGTTCGTATAGGCCTATATGCATTACGGCTGTAGTCTGCCATAACTGTAACAATGTTTTACATTTACAACCTTATATACCAATATACAAGTAGTTCCTCAAATGCTCATACAAGGATCTTTTACATTGCATAATAAATTTGCATAAACTTTTACGTGTATATATTAATAAAAGGAAGTCTCTGTCTTCCTTCTGTCTGTCTGTCCGTCCGCGATGCCCAGCGAAATCTACTCAACGCAGAGATCTGAAATTTCAAACATAGCTGGACTGAAGGGTCGAAAAATGCACCTCGAAGCCGGAATTTTAATTTTCGCTTTCGTTCGTGAGTTATGAGTGAAAAACGGGCAAAAAACGTGCATTTTTTTAGTTTTCGAAGCATCAGTTTTCAGTTATACATTTCAATGTCAAATCAATTACAGTTGGCTTTGGCTATTTATGTCATACCTTGGACATAAAACCATCGCGATCGCATGAATGTTGTAGCTCACGCAGGTCGATTCATTTGTTTATAATGACAAGGCACGCAGACAAATGAAATTTTCAACCTACACCGAAGAGGATTATTATTATTATTATTGTTATTATTATTATTATTATTATTATTATTATTATTATTATTATTATTATTATTATTATTATTATTATAAGAGGGATAATCAATATAGGCCTAAATATGGTCAAACGCTGTTCGATTTAGACGAAACTCACTATACAGGGGTTTTCTGGGCCAAGGATCTCGCTTTTACCAGGCGACGCTATTTAATCGTGGTATGTTGTCCACGTGATTTAGGTGTTAATAAGTAAGTTATAATGATTTAACTATTATGCTCTTAATTTTTAATTTTTGAAATAATTAACGCGTGCCATCGCTTGATTTTGTAAGTCCATCCTGGACGATTCATTTGTTTAGAATGTCAAGGCCCATAGACATATGACATTTTCAACCTACAAGGAAGAGGGATAATCAATATAGGCCTAAATATGGTCAAACATTGTTCGATTTGGACGAAACTCACTATACAGGGGTTTTCTGGGCCAAGGAACTTGAATCTGAGGTCGCTTTTAGCAGACGACGCTATCTAATCGTGGTATGTAGTCCACGTGATTTAGGTGTTAATAAATATAATTATTTTACTATTATGCTATTGATTTTTAATTTTTGAAATAATGATCGCGGGCGAAGCCGCGGGCACACGCTAGTTATATATATATACAGGGGTGTTTCAAAAATACTTTTACAAACTTCGGCCATGGGTTTCTTACACCAAAAGAAGGAAAACAGTTCATATGAACATACTGTAGGTCCCATAATCCTTTCTTTTCTCTTTAGGGACTGTTCAACACGTTGGTACAATCATAACACTTTAACACACAAAACTCATAAGAAATGCTCGAAATGTCCTCCTCTTGCTTCTAGACTTGCATGCACTCGTCGAATCATGGACTGTCGCATCCCGGGTGAAGAAACGTTTCATCGACGTGTCTTGGAAGCCTGTGAAACCATTCGACACCATCCCGGAGTATTTGAAAGGGTGCGATAGTCCATGATTCGACGAGTGCATGCATGTCTAGAAGCAAGAGGAGGACATTTCGAGCATTTCTTATGAGTTTTGTGTGTTGACGTGTTGAACAGTTCCTAACGAGAAAACATAGGATTATGGGACATATGTTCATATGAACTTTTTTCCTTCTTTTGGTGTAAGGAAACCATGGCCGAAGTTTGTAAAAGTATTTTTGAAACAACCTGTATATATTACTTTTTGTATGTAGTGGAAAGTAAAAATTGTATATTTTTGCTATAATGCATATACTCAGTGGCGCCAACTTATATGGGCCCGTGGGGCTCAGGCCCACCCAATATTTTGCACTGTGTTATTATAATTATTTATTGCTATTACTCAAAATTGTGTTTATTTGTTGAATCGATGTAAAGTGAAAATCAGGCTATTGTAGACACATATAGTACGATCTTCTCTTGTTCCAATTCCCTCACGATAATTTAAATCGTTCCACAATTCATTACATTTTTACGTCTGTCAGTACAGCCACCGCTGTTCTAAAGACTTAAGGAGAGAAAAAGCTAGATTTAGAATTTAGACGATGTTTGTGAGAAAAAATCTTAGGAAGGCCATTAATGGACAAGGCAAACAATTGTGATATATGACAAAAGTGTAGACATGGTAACTGGTTAAAAAGAAAGAGTGGATGGAACATGTAGAAAGAATGAATTATAAAGATCATCAAGGGACAATAAACCACGAAAAAGATAGTGTGATTGGCGAGAATAAACTCCTGGTCTAAGGAAAGACGAAGAAGATAATTTACTCCAGTGAGGAGAAACTCATTTTGGAACACGCCATGCTACATAAATATTTTATTTTATTAACTACCTAAAACAAAAAAGTCTATAACATAACATTATTAATTTTAAAGGATTTCCGTTAACTAGGCTACATATTTCTTTTTCTGGCGGTTGAATTACGTTGCTTGTTATTCATTATTACAAAGACATCGTTTCTTACCCAATTCTATACTTAACCGAATTATATAAACCCATTCATGAATCAAATAAGGTGCGGGAGTATGAAAATTTGAAAATCTTTGAGCCCACCCAATGTTTTTTCAAAAGTTGGCGCCACTGCGTATACTGTAGTACCAAGTACATTAGTAATATCATGTATAAGATCCTTGGCCCTTCCCCTTTATGTTTACTTTTGGGATGCATCGCGGCCTAAATCTAATCAGTGTAGGGTACCCAAATCAAGAAAGTTAAGAACGCCAGGACCATTGCCTTGTATAGGCTGAGATGGAGCGTTGCCTCAACATGTAAATATTCAGTCATAGTAGGGCACAAAATAATTGTTCACATTTACAGTCATAAATATATGCATTACATTTCTAGTTTAGAAATGATTTGCCTAGCATTATGTGTTGCAATTTACGTTATAATCTACATATTTCAAGGAAAATGAAATATGTACACATCACAGTTTTTCGTCTTGCCACTTATCTAATCTGATTCAGTCATCGTCAGGTCTTAACAAATTTTTCTTATGTGCGACTCCCGAGAAACTTTTTAGCCGTATTTTTCTCAAGAAACTCTTTACAATATTTATTTTCGACCTTTTCTGGAAGTGATGTTGGTATATACCAACACTAGCATGTGCCCGCGATAATTATTTCAAAAATTAAAAATTAAGAGCATAATAGTAAAATCATTATATTTATTAACTCCTAAATCACGTGGACTACATACCACGATTAGATAGCATCGTCTGGTAAAAGCGACCTCAAATTCGAGTTTCTTGGCCCAGAAAACCTCTGTATAGTGAGATTCGTCCAAATAAAACAACGTTTGACCATATTTAGGGCTTACAACATTCAAGCGATCGCGAAAGTTTTATTTTCAAGGTATGACAAAATCAGCCAAAGCCAACTGTAATTGATTTGACATTGAAATGTATAACTGAAAACTTATGTTTTGAAAACAAAAAACTGCATGTTTTTTGCCCTTTTTCACTCATAACTCACGAACGAAAACTGAAATTAAAATTCCGTCTTCGAGGTGCATTTTCCGACCCTTCAGCCCACCTATGTTTAAAATTTCAGATCTCTGCGTTCAGTAGATTTCGCTGGAAATCGAGGACAATTCCTTTTATTAATATAGATAATATGAATTATAATGATACCTTCTCTAATTTGTCAAACATCCATTTCATTTAATCCAAACCCACCTATACCATTGGCAACAATATGTTCTGTGAATTTGTTTCGATAATTATATGCAAAAAGGGATTAAGTATTTTCAAAAACATTTAATTTTTGGCATTTAGAATCAAAATTTTGCAAAATCCTTTCTTAGTGAGCACCTACATTATGAAACGAAGGTACTGTCAAAATTCCAAGTCTCTACCTGTTATAGTTTAGGCTGTACGTTGATTCCTGTCAGTCAGGACAAAGCCTTTTATATATATAGAGAGATTATACGTAAATGTCGGTAACCTTCGGTTTGATCTTCAATGTCTGATCTTCATTATCTGATTTTGATATTGAAGTCCTGCATTGAATGTGTAATTTAACATTTCCCATGTGCCTTTGCTATCAAAGTGTTTATCAAACAATCGATTACTACCTCTCCGTATACATAGGCCCATATTTTGTTCGCAATTTGCAAAATGCAGTGTTGTTTCCTTTCACATCTGAATCTCTCTAAGTTCCTTCTGAAGAGAACGCTTCGGGCTCTCAATTTTAAGGGTATTTCTCAGTAGCCTACTGTGAATTCCAAAATATCATAATAATTAACACTAATATGAATCCTGAAATAATTAACTAAATAAAATATGTTGGAAACAAGGGATTATTTACTTACAAGGTTGAAGTATAGTATGTATGGACCCATGCCAAGCTCAAACGAAGTAATGACTATTGTTATGAAACATCCTGCACGCTCTCACGCCATGAGCCATGACGTCATTTGTAGTCCGTGCATTGCAAGCTTTAGTCTCGTAACTTTGTGGTCCTACGCCGAACCCTGCTTATCAGTCTTGATATGCATTTATATAGTTTCACCTATTGGCCTATCCATCAGGGAAAGAAAATAAATTTTGTCAAGGACAAAAAATGAGAGATTCGAAAAGTAACAGTCGTTTACCCATATATTTATATGTTCAGTTAAGGGCATTTAGGCTGTTTCGAGATATCCAAAGAATAACCGTTGTCCAGGCAAAAAGAATAGGCCCTATATAAATATACTAGCTTAAAAGACCCGGCGTCGCCCGGGTTTTGTATTTTGTAATTGGAAATTAGCTTATGAAGGATTTTCAATTTTAAATTCTAGGTCCTTATATAGGCATTTATAATTTGAAATAGGAAGAACGACTTATTACACTCAAACTATTCCCTCAGAAAACGCTTCATATAGTTTTTTATGGCTCATAGAGGATCTAGAATTTTGCATCCCATCGCTTGTACAGTGCACAGCAAGTCTGGTAGAGGTTTAAATAAGAAGAAACAGAAATTCCTGTAACATAAAATTGTAATATCGAGGCGGGAAATTTCCCACTCTTATGTTACCATAAAGCCTTCATACTTTTCTCTCCAAAAACCTGCGATATAATATAATAATATACACATTACCATACCTCGTTTTGTTTTCTCTATGTCCAGGGTAGAGATAGTTATGTGATTCCATTATTTTAGTGGATTTTATTCTGTAATATTTATTTATAACATGAATTATTTTGATAACTTCTCTTATTTGTCAAAAGTGCATTTCAATTGTTTTTTCCAAGCCCACCTGATACCATTTGGCAACAATATATTCTGTGATTTGGAATTGATAATTCTATGTAAAAAGGGATTAAGTATTTTCAAAAACATTTAATTTTTGGCATTTAGAATCAGAATTTTTCAAAATCCTTTCTTAGTGAGCACCTACATTATGCAACGAAGGTACTGTCAAAATTCCAAGTCTCTACCTGTTATAGTTTAGGCTGTACGTTGATTCCTGTCATTCAGTCAATCAGTCAGTCAGTCATTCATTCAGTCAGTCAGGACAAAGCCTTTTATATATAGAGAGATAGAAAGCTAAAGTTAAAGCATGTAGTAACTCTCCGGGGACGTTTTCTCTAAGCATGGCAATCAAGATGTTACCATGTTTAAAAGAATGTATTTTGCACTGTTGTGAGATGTGATCTCGTGGTTTCTTTCGTTACAGGTGAGCCTGAAGTCAAAAAGTGTACCTGTAGATCATAGAACTAGAGTCAAGGTAATTATAAATGCTTCCTATTTACATACAAATTACTGTGATCAAAGGGTGTCAGTCTTTGTCAGA
The DNA here is from genome assembly GCA_964059195.1 of Ectobius pallidus. Classification (NCBI taxonomy): domain Eukaryota; kingdom Metazoa; phylum Arthropoda; class Insecta; order Blattodea; family Ectobiidae; genus Ectobius; species Ectobius pallidus. Next base: position 6,688,366 of record CAXKWD010000008.1, on the reverse strand, counting down.
AATAACTTAAAATGTCCTCAGGTAAACGTCGACGTAAAAAAAATCACTTCAGGAAAAAAGTCCATTCTGATGAAAAAAATATAAATGGCCTCCATTATTTTGCATTAAAATACATATGCTCCTTTGTTGTCTCCATGTCGCGATCTTGGAATGCTTTACCTGAGAACTGTAGAAACTGTCAAACACAAATGCAATTCTTACGTAAGCTGACCAATGATGCCATAGTTAGGGACTTGGTTTTACATTAATAACAATAAATCATCACATATCTAAATACTGAAAACTTTTCCAATTGTTCACAACTTTTCATTTTTATTTCACATTATATTTCTTAGTAATAGTTAATATTTTAGTAATAGTTTAAATCTTTTCACATCATATTTCTTAGTAATAGTTAATATTTTAGTAATAGTTTAAATCTTAGTAAGTAGCAAACTATTTTAACATATTTTTTTTATGTATTGTATTATCTCTAGTGAACTAGTTCTAAGTCTTAAATGATAATAATATAATCATGTTCCTGTGTATTTGTAACTTTGTACTTGTATCATACTTATTTTATTGTAAGATTGTAAAGCTCAGTTGTATTAATCCTGGTTGAATGGAAGAGAAGGCCTAATGGCCTTAATTCCACCAGGTAAAATAAAACAATTCTAATTCTAATTCTAATATGTATAATATATCTTATAATACATTTTTGTATATTTGCAATTATAAAATGTGCAACAGTTTCTGCAACAAAGGACTTAGGACTCTGCTTAACAAAGTAGGCCTACTCGTTGCAAGAAGTAGGCATTCTGATCCGTCAGTTCTTGTTTTCTATTGAGAAGTTTGGAGGCCTATGTTGCTTACAGATTAATAACTTTATAACTTAGTAAATGAAGTAACTTTGAGGTAAGAGAACTTCTGGGTTAAATACGCAAGAAGTAAGCACTTGTGGGAGTCATAGCTTTATCTTGAGTTAGATTCTTTTCGCGTAGTGTTGTGGTCTATCTAAATATTCCCTTTTTATTCAGAGTATGGAACTGACAATCCTACCTTACAGGGATTGGTGTCCAGGTTCCCACAATATACAGAACAGTAATCTAAGATGATGTATATACCGGGTGTTCGGAAATTCATATTTCAAAGTTCTAGGACTAGTAGAGGGGACTTAGTAGACATTATTTCGAATGGGAACCCATGTCCTCTGCTTACGAAATACAGAGATAATATAAAACATCTATCTATATTAATAAAAGGAAGTGTCTGTCCTCCGTCTGTCTGTATGTCTGTCCGCGATGCCCAGCGAAATCTACTCAACGCAGAGATCTGAAATTTTATACATAGGCGGATTAAAGGGTCGGAATGTGCACCTCGAAGCCGGAATTTTAATTTTCGCTTTCCTTCGAGAGTTATGAGTGAAAAACAGGCAGAAAACGTGTATTTATTGAGTTTTCGAAGCATGAGTTTTCAGTAATACAAATCAATTACACTAGGCTTTGGCTATTTTTGTCATTCCTTCGACATAAAAGCATCGCGATCTCTTGAATGTTGTAGCTCACGCTGGTCGATTCATTTGTTTTTAATGTCAAGGCACGCAAACATAATATGAAATTTTCAACCTACACCGAAGAGGATTATTATTATTATTAGGTAGATTTTCGAAAAATTCTTTCATATCTTTACGTTTCATGCTCCCCTAAGTACGAAACCACCGCCCGTTCAAAAAAAATTTTTGTGATATTTATATATATATATATCTTTACACGATAGCGGCCGTAATTTTGAAGATATTTGAACCAAATTTTATTATGCTATTTCTAGGCCCAATAGTTCGGACAAGTTCGTTAATGGGCAAAATTGGCCCAAGGGGGTGGTCGGGGGAGGGGGTTGAAATTTTTTAAAATGTATATCTCGGCCCCTATGAAGTAGAGGGAAACTTTGTTTGAATAAATTAGAGTACTCCCTATGGAGTTCACAGTGACACCAACGATTCGGGGGTTCGAGTGAGGGTGGGGGTGGAGGTGGGGGTGGGGGATGAAAATTCGAAACTTTTGAAACCACGTCTTGTGGGGTATCGTTGAAAAGCTCTTGATGAGTACTCTACAAATCAATAAATAGTTTCTTGATAGCTCTCATATTACGCGAGATTTTAATGTTTGAAAATAATAACACTTAAAAGAATTATTATAATATCATAATTTTGTCTTGTTTAGCGGCTTTGCTAATTTTATTCATTGCTGATCTTGCGCACGGCCTCCCAGAATATTATATCCTATTCTTGTTGTCAAAACAAATGTTTGTAGGCTCTTCCTCTTTACCGAATTCAGTTCTTATTACTGCAGGTTTACATGCCAAGGCTAAAGAAGAAGAGTACTATGCAGCGACAATAAATTAAACCAAAAGCACTTCGAAATCTACCTCCGCCTGTAGGCCTGCCTAAAGGGATTTTTATTATTATTATTATTATTATTATTATTATTATAGGGATAATCAATATTAGCCTAAATATGGTCAAACGTTGTACGATTTGGACGAAACACACTATACAGGGGTTTTCTGGGCCAAGGAACTCGAATCTGAGGTCGCTTTTACCAGGTGACGCTATCTAATCGTGATATATAGTCCACATGATTTAGGTGTTAATATAATGATTTATCTATTATGCTCTTAATTTTTAATTTTTGAAATAATTATCGCGGGCGAAGCCGCGGGCACATGCTAGTGTTCAATAAAATTATAGACAAGAAAGTACAAACTAGTAACCTGGGTAATATTAAGGGACAGAATATCCTGGATTTCTTACCTTTGTGTTCTATTTTCGATTGTTCTGAAATGTACCAGATAGTTTACTAGTTACTACGTGGCCTTTTCTTTGTGTTTATGTATAACACATGCTTTTTACAAGGCCAGAAAGTTGAGAGCGGCTAATGTACGTCATTGCACATCCGGCAAATTAATATAGGATGAATATAGAATTTATCCTGATAAAATTTATTTAAAGCATTTATGCAATAAGATACTTATGGTTGTTGTAACTTGCATCGATAGGAAAATTGACAAGCACAATGTGTTGTTAATTTGGTTCGTTTATTGTGAAATTTTGAAGCAATAAATTTAATATATTTTCTTAACTATTGACAATTATTGTCAGAAGGTAATTAGAACACAACAGTTAACTAGGGCCCTGTTTCATAGAACTTGCTATTAGTTAATAATATTAGATCTCATAAGGTTATTTATTAGCTAACAAAATCTTGTTTCATAGAGAGATGAACACTACTCATAAAGTCTCTTCACTAATGTTAGTTCATTAACTTATTAGCCCAGAAACACTTATAGAAAAACACCTAATATTATCAGTAAATTGTATTAGTTCGAGTCTATGAATCAGTTTACTAATAATATTAGCAATATTTCCTAATAATTTAGAGCCATGAACTCATAACTAATTAATAGGCCTATTATTAGAATATATATATAAAAGGCTTTGTCCTGACTGACTGAATGAATGACTGACTGACTGACTGATTGACTGAATGACAGGAATCAACGTACAGCCTAAACTATAACAGGTAGAGACTTGGAATTTTGACAGTACCTTCGTTTCATAATGTAGGTGCTCACTAAGAAAGGATTTTGAAAAATTCTGATTCTAAATGCCAAAAATTAAATGTTTTTGAAAATACTTAATCCCTTTTTACATATAATTATCAATTCCAAATCACAGAATATATTGTTGCCAAATGGTATCAGGTGGGCTTGGAAAAAACAAATGAAATGCACTTTTGACAAATAAGAGAAGTTATCAAAATAATTCATGTTATAAATAAATATTACAGAATGAAATCCACTAAAATAATGGAATCACATAACTTTCTCTACCCTGGACATAGAGAAAACAAAACGAGGTATGGTAATGTGTATATTATAATATTATATCGCAGGTTTTTGGAGAGAAATGTATGAAAGTGATAATGCTTTCTGTTTAATTTCATCTCCAAAACGGTTTTATGGTAACATAAGAGTGGGAAATTTCCCGCCTCGATATTACAATTTTATGTTACTGGAATTTCTCTTTCTTCTTATTTAAACCTCTACCAGGCTTGCTGTGCACAAAACCCGGGCGACGCCGGGTCTTTTAAGCTAGTTAGAATATATTCTTATTAAACCGAAGACTAATAATAATAACTAATATTATTATGTATTTGCTAATAATATGAGTGTAAAAGTTCTATGAAACAGGGTCCAGGGCCCAGACATTAGTGCATTTGCTATAGAGTCAACAAACTATGGAAACGTTAAGATTACTCTGACATTTCGCAAGATTCCACACACGGGAATTAAAACATGTAGAAAAGACGACTCATTCATTCATACGTTTAAAAGATTTAATATGCCCATACCCTCTGTAAAAAAACAGTTAAATACAATCTCAATGATGGCCATGACCCACTTGGATTACTCTGATGTCCTCAGCTGTGTGCACGACAGATGTAGCAATATGCTGAAATGGTAATAGACAAATCAGGTACTTACAAAACGCCTATAATAAAAATTAAACAAACAAATGTATACAAAAGAATATAAACCATCCAGGGGGGACGATTTTGCAAAAAATGCTTAAATATAAAAGACTAGCATGTGCCCGCGGCTTCGCCCGCGATAATTATTTCAAAAATTAAAAATTAAGAGCATAATAGTTAAATCATTATATTTATTAACACCTAAATCACGTGAACTACATACAACGATTAGATAGCGTCGCCTGGTAAAAGCGACCTCAGATTCGAGTTCCTTGGACCAGAAAACCCCTGTATAGTGAGTTTCGTCCAAATAAAACAATGTTTGACCATATTAGGGCTTACAACATTCAAGCGATCGCGAAAGTTTAATTTCAAGGTATGACAAAAATAGACAAAGCCAACTGTATTGTCAAACTTCCATTTAATTTAATTCCAAACCCATCTGAAACCCACCGGCAGCAATATGTTTTAATGTCAAATGTGATTCGGATTCGATAATTCTGTGTAAGAAGAGATTAAGTATTCTCAAAAACATTTGATTTTTGGCATTTAAAATCAAAATTTTTCAAAATCCTTTCTTAGTGAGCACTTACATTATGAAACGAAGGTACTGTCAAAATTCCAAGTCTCTACCTGTTATAGTTTAGGCTGTACGTTGATTCCTGTCAGTCAGTCAGGACAAAGCCTTTTATATATATAGAGTCTAGCTTAAAAGACCCGGCGTCGCCCGGGTTTTGTATTTTGTAATTGGAAATTAACTTATGAAGGATTTTCAATTTTAAATTCTAGGTCCTTATATAGGCATTTATAATTTGAAATAGGAAGAACGACTTATTACACTCAAACTATTCCCTCAGAAAACGCTTGATATAATTTTTTATGGCTCATAGAGGATCTAGAATTTTGCATCCCATCGCTTGTACAGTGCACAGCAAGTCTGGTAGAGGTTTAAATAAGAAGAAACAGAAATTCCTGTAACATAAAATTGTAATATCGAGGCGGGAAATTTCCCACTCTTATGTTACCATAAAGCCTTCATACTTTTCTCTCCAAAAACCTGCGATATAATATAATAATATACACATTACCATACCTCGTTTTGATTTCTCTATGTCCAGGGTAGAGAAAGTTATGTGATTCCATTATTTTAGTGGATTTCATTCTGTAATATTTATTTATAACATGAATTATTTGGATAACTTCTCTTATTTGTCAAAAGTGCATTTCAATTGTTTTTTCCAAGCCCATCCATATACCATTTGGCAACAATATATTCTGTGATTTGGAATTGATAATTCTATGTAAAAAGGGATTAAGTACTTTCAAAAACATTTAATTTTTGGCATTTAGAATCAGAATTTTTCAAAATCCTTTCTTAGTGAGCACCTACATTATGAAACGAAGGTACTGTCAAAATTCCAAGTCTCTACCTGTTATAGTTTAGGCTGTACGTTGATTCCTGTCAGTCAGTCAGTCAGGACAAAGCCTTTTATATATATAGAGTCTAGCTTAAAAGACCCGGCGTCGCCCGGGTTTTGTATTTTGTAATTGGAAATTAACTTATGAAGGATTTTCAATTTTAAATTCTAGGTCCTTATATAGGCATTTATAATTTGAAATAGGAAGAACGACTTATTACACTCAAACTATTCCCTCAGAAAACGCTTGATATAATTTTTTATGGCTCATAGAGGATCTAGAATTTTGCATCCCATCGCTTGTACAGTGCACAGCAAGTCTGGTAGAGGTTTAAATAAGAAGAAACAGAAATTCCTGTAACATAAAATTGTAATATCGAGGCGGGAAATTTCCCACTCTTATGTTACCATAAAGCCTTCATACTTTTCTCTCCAAAAACCTGCGATATAATATAATAATATACACATTACCATACCTCGTTTTGATTTCTCTATGTCCAGGGTAGAGAAAGTTATGTGATTCCATTATTTTAGTGGATTTCATTCTGTAATATTTATTTATAACATGAATTATTTGGATAACTTCTCTTATTTGTCAAAAGTGCATTTCAATTGTTTTTTCCAAGCCCATCCATATACCATTTGGCAACAATATATTCTGTGATTTGGAATTGATAATTCTATGTAAAAAGGGATTAAGTATTTTCAAAAACATTTAATTTTTGGCATTTAGAATCAGAATTTTTCAAAATCCTTTCTTAGTGAGCACCTACATTATGAAACGAAGGTACTGTCAAAATTCCAAGTCTCTACCTGTTATAGTTTAGGCTGTACGTTGATTCCTGTCATTCAGTCAATCAGTCAGTCAGTCATTCATTCAGTCAGTCAGGACAAAGCCTTTTATATATATAGAGAAGAGATTTAAAGAAAATATACATTACGCTATAACCATTAACAAAATTGGCAAATATGATTATTATATAGACCTAATAAGTTAGAAATATTACAGCATATATAAAATATGATTTAAGTATTAAAGTTTTGGTGCTAGAATTACAATGAAAACTTATATAACATATATTACATCTAAGAATATTCTTAAATATTTAACATAACAATTCTAGAGTGATAGGGAAAAAGGGACAAGTCAACATACCAAAGATTTAGGAGAGACAAATAATTTATTTTCACAGCAATGTTACAATATTTAGACCAGCCCACCCAAATATTTTTACATAGTATAAGCAACTGTGCAAAAATACGTAGTAGACTGAACTAAATATTGTAACAATGCTGTGAAAATAAATTTTCATTTGTCTCTCCTAAAACTTTGGTATTTGGACTTATTCGCTTTTTCCCTATCACTCTACAATTTTGAAATTCAAATTTTGAATCGAAATTTACGATTTAAATTTAGTTACCACCATTAATTGTTAGAATTTTTTTTTTTAGGTTTTAATGAAAAATGAGAAAGATGAAATGAAGGAGTCCGGGCACTAGATGATTAGAAATGGATAGATGAGGATCTGATATTCAAGTCATGGGGTATGGGTATATGTAGCAAATAGATTATCCATGGGTATTCTTCTTCCGTTTTTCCTTCCTCGTCCACTACATCAGGACGAAGCCTCCAGGTCCTCCAGGACTAGGCCTCTACATGCGGTAGAGCTCTTACTTTTCCCAAATGCTGCAACGTGCTCATAATAATTGAGAGCCGTTATGACAAAACTCAGGATATGCCAAAACAAAAATTGTTCAGGAGAAGGTTCCTTTAGTTCTTATTATCATATGGAAGATAGAAACCTTTGCATACTGAGGCTTCAAAATGAATTGGTTGTGTTGACTTCACTTATGTTCTTTTTTTCACCATTTTAAAGATCTCATTTCAAAGCACCTAAAACCATTAAAAAATCCCTTTAGGCAAGCCTACAGGCTGAGGTAGATTTCGAAGTGCTTTTGTTTTAATTTATTGTCGCTGCGTAGCACTCAGACTTCTTTAGCCTTGGCATGACAAACCCCCAATAATAACTGCAAAAAAGAGGAAAGAGCACTTTTTCAAACATTCAAATCTCGCCTTATATGAGAACTATCAAGAAACTAGTTATTGATTTGTAGAGTACTCAGCAAGAGCTTTTCAACGATATCCCACAAGACGTAGTTTAAAAAATTCGAATTTCCATCCCCCCACCAACCACCCCCACTCGTACCCTCAAAACCCCCGAATCGTTGGTGTCACTGTGAACTCCATAAGGAGTACTCTAATTTATTCAAACAAAGTTTCCCTCTATACTTCATAGGGGCCGAGATATAAATGTTTTAAAATTTCAACCCCCTCCCCCGACCACCCCCTTGGGCCAATTTTGCTCATTAACGAACTTGTCTGAACTATTGGGCCCAGAAATACCATAATAAAATTTGGTTCAAATATCTTCAAAATTACGGCCGCTATCGTGTAAAGACATATATATATATATATATATATATATATATATATCACAATTTTTATTTTTTATTTTTGGACAGGCGGTGGTTTCGTACTTAGGGAGGCATGAAACGTAACGATATGAAAGAATTTTTCGAAAGTCATGACATGGTATTTCTTCGAAATCTACCTAAAACGAATTTGGCAAAAAATTGAGATGTTGAGTTTTGTCAAAACGGTCCTCAATTATGTTTATACGCTTCGTTTGTAATGTAAGTCTGCTCGATCATGCATCGCCTTCCTTCGGAATGTTGTCATGGTTCCGTCTCAATGATCAGAGACGACTCATCACACCCTAAGAACACGCTCTGGATACACTCATGTGTAGTTCAGTTATTCTTTGCATATCCAGGCGGCTTCCTTTCGTTAGGACGAAGAGTATGCCGACAGCTCAACCCATGCTCTTTAGTTTTACCGCACGTATCAGCTAATCAAAAATCTAAGTATTCCCTGTGACGACTGTGACAGCTACTCGTCTACTCCGCGTGGGGTCAAAAGCTGGTTTGAAAGATCTAGTAACAGTAAACAATAAAATCAGGTAAACTGATGTAAAAAAGTGCCAGTATGTTTTTGTTTAATCAGTTATGACTGCAATTATGATATGCAGAATATGTTTTTTTTTTAAATTGATTTCCAAGTTAAGCTCCAGATTTATTCACTAAGCAGGGCTTACGGAAGAACAAAGGTCTAGTTTTTTTTAATGAGATTAAAATCTTCCAGCATCACCTGAACTGTACAGATTTGTGATATCATGACAATCGCACACTCACATAAAAATACAAAAAAAAATTCAAATTGGCCGGTTTCGGGTTTTGAACCATGGACTCCAGAATGTGAGGCCAAAGCGTTACCATCTCGGCCACCGGGGTCATTTTAACGGTCTAGTTGGATAAGCGCATGTGTTTTTTGTCATAGCTACCTGTATTTTAATTTCCAAGGCCTTAAAAGATCACAGTAAAACAATAGGCAGTGTTGTCAAGATAACTGATTTTCATTTTTTTTTTATAAATTCTTTCGAATACGTATATTACCATAAAATAGGCACTAAATTGAGCATTACTCCGAAACAGGCCAACCGATTTTATCCATTATAAATAGACGTCTTCCCATGGACATTATAAATGCGTATACGAAGTTTCATAAATATACGATAAAGCGTATTTGAGTTATTGCGCCTTTAAAGTAGACACTAAATTGGGGTTTACTCCGGTACCGGTCAACAGATTAGGTTCAAATTCAATAGGGCACTTCTCATGAACGTCATAAATGAGTATACCAAGTTTCATGGAAATTCGATATAGCGTATTTGAGTTATGGCGCCTTTCTGTTATTAATCTATTAAAACAGGCACTAAATTGGGCATTACTCCAGTACCGGTGAACCGATTTTGTTCAATATCAATAGGGTTCTTCCCATGGACATTACAAATGTGTTTTCCAAGTTTCATGAAAATTCGAAAAAGCGTATTTGAGTTATGGCGCGTACAGACACACGGACGGACGGACGGACGGACAGACAGACGGACAGACATTTTCCCGTCACCACACAATGTCAGAAAGTACCATTCTGTCACTTAATAATATTATATTCTTCTTAGAGGTGTCTAAAATTTGAATCTTTAGTGTCTGGTCGTTTTTCTCAAATTCTCAAGGTATTGAATTTCAATTTTTTGTGAAACAATTACCAATAACAACTAAACAGGAACACTTATTATTTTAATTTAGTGTGATTTTGTCGAAACTAGTTTTTTTTTAAAGTCAGTTTATCTTGTTTTCATATACAGCCAAATCCTAGTCTATTTTCAAATCGCCTCCACTGCCTTCCCGATTGAATCTGTGCTTTATTTCTGTCATCAAACATCCTTGTAGGAAAACTATATTAATAAAAATGAATTTCCAAAATGTATGACGGTGCATCACTTGAGAATGGCTCGACCGATTTGGCTGATTCTTTTTTTTTTTTGTGTGTTCGTAATTGTCAGGACAAGGTTTGTTTGAAAGAAAATTTTTTGAAAATCCACGGGAAAAGTCGGAAATGTGAAATGAGGCACAGTTAGAGACTTCTGCTGTCAATTGTTTACATAACGAAAGTATTGTTTACGGTGTTCACATAGGGCTTTGTAAACTACTGTATATTATAATACTGAGCTTCAACAAATTCTGATACCATCGATGTAATTAATACGTTTGTGAAAATAATTCTTGAAGAATAAAATCCACGAAAATAAAGCAGTCACATAACTTTCTCTACCCTCGACATGGAAAATATCATTTTCTCACTTCACGTTTTGATGTAGAATAAGCGGTCGTATTGCAGTGTGTGCCAGTGAGTATGCTATATCGGAAGTCGGTAACAAATCCTATCCACTGACACGTCACTCATAGCTGTAGGCTTTGTATTAGTTGAGAAATAGGCCTAGGGATGTTTATCAGAGGCCCTAAGCATCTAAAAGAAGACAAAATGGGATGGAACATTTTCAGTCCTACGCGCGCAGTATATTATGTTTTTGGGAAGGAAAGTATGAAAGTGATATTGAATTTATTTTTTACTTCAGCCCCGATACGGTTGTATGGTAATATGAGAGTGAGAAATACAATTTTTTGTCAAGACAATACAATCTTATGTAACCGGAATTTCTTTTTCTTTTTATTTGCACTCCCATGCATGGTGTGTAGAAGCAATGGAATGCAACATTCGACATCCTCTATGAGCCATAAAAAGCTATATCTAGCGTTTTCTGAGGAAATAGTCTGAGTGTCATACGTCGTTCTTCCTTATTTCAAATTCTACATACATATTATATAAGGACCTAGAGTTTCAACATCGAAAGTCCTCCATAAGTTAATTTTAAAAAACCCGGGTGGCGCCGGGCCTTTTAAGCTAGTATTCAATAAAACTGATTCAGGCTCAGCTTTTCCCAAAGAATGCATTTTCAAGATAGTGGCTAAATTGTGAACCGCCGTAACCACATTTCTATATATTCTTGATTCTAAACCTGTCGTTGTCACAGTTTCACTGTTATTTAAATATTGCAGAAACAATACACTGTAGATGTGCGAGCTCGATAGGCAGATATTTGGAATGCGACTCGGTACAGGGCTCAGCGTACAAAGCTGAAACCCCGGGTTCTATTCTCTCCCAGGAAAAATTTTCCTTTATAGTAAGTTATACAATAGCTGGACTGTTCATATTCAGATGCTACATTGTCATACCTTAAAAGATATTTAAAATATTAATTTTACTATCTATGTCAAAAGATCGTGTTTATAGTTGGTTAAAAAAATAATCTTTATGTATAATCTCTCTATTAGAATTTCTACAACCGAATTTTAATAGTTAATAGTCGTTGCACTTGAAGATTATTGGGTTCATATTATCTCTATATCCCCTAGAACAAACTAAGTATAGAGGCTATTTGATACCAATTAACGTTTTTAAAAAAGTGTTCGTTATAAAAAAAATCCCTTTAGGCAGGCCTACAGGCTGAGGTAGATTTCAAAGTGCTTTTGGTTTAATTTATTATCGCTGCGCAGCACTCTTCTTTTTTAGCCTTGGCATGGCAAACCTGCAGTAAAGAGGAAGAGCCTACAATCATTTGTTTTGACAACAAGAATAGGATATAATATTCTGGGAGGCCGTGCGCAAGATCAACAATGAATAAAATTAGCAAAGCCGCTAAACAAGACAAAATTATGATATTATAATAATTCTTTTAAGTGTTATTATTTTCAAACATTAAAATCTCGCGTCATATGAGAGCTATAAAGAAACTATTTATTGATTTGTAGAGTACTCATCAGGAGCTTTTCAACGATACCCTACAAGACGTGGTTTGAAAAGTTTCTAATTTTCATCCCCCACCCCCACCCTCATTCGAACCCCCGAATCGTTGGTGTCACTGTGAACTCCGTAGCGACTACTCTAATTTATTCAAACAAAGTTTCCCTCTATACTTCATAGGGGCCGAGATATACATTTTTAAAAATTTCAACCCCCTCCCCCGACCACCCCCTTGGGCCAATTTTGCTCATTAACGAACTTGTCCGAACTATTGGGCCTAGAAATAACATATTAAAATTTGGTTCAAATATCTTCAAAATTACGGCCGCTAGCGTGTAAAGATATATATATATATATATAAATATAACAAATTTTTTTTTGGAACGGGCGGTGGTTTCATACATAGGGGAGCATGAAACGTAAAGATATGAAAGAATTTTTCGAAAATCATGACATGGTATCCATTGCAATAGGTAGATTTTTCTTCGAAATCTACCTAAAATCCACTACAGATCGTAGGTGGTAATATTTTGTATCCTGTTTCTAAATATTTTCATTATGAATTATCTCTTATCGCTTACTTGACTACAGCATGAGACTACTACAAGTTATAAAGTGTTTTTAAAAAATAAAACATAGAAACTCGAAAACTCCGGGTTCGAACCCCGTGGTCGGCTAGTTTTATTTGGGTTTTTCATGGTTCCCCTAGTCGTAAAGATAAATGCACAGTTCGATATTTACGTATCATGACTCACCGGTCATAGCCGTCATTTCATCTGTATCATATTCATCAAAACTGGTTGTAATGTAATATAAAGAACTGGAAACGTGAAAAATCTTTTAATAGCGAATGACTGGGAAGAGTGAGATTTTAAAACAACTGTCCAAAATATAACAAATGCTGTGATTTCTCCATGAATTCAAGATGTTCACAAAATAGAAATTTAAAGTAATTTTAAGATAGGCTATACCATACTCTTAGGTTTTTGCTTTTTTTAGGTAGATTTCGAAGAAAAATCTACCTATTGCAATGGATACCATGTCATGATTTTCGATAAATTCTTTCATATCTTTACGTTTCATGCTCCCCTAAGTACGAAACCACCGCCCGTTCCAAAAAAATTTTTGTTATATTTATATATATATATATATCTTTACACGCTAGCGGCCGTAATTTTGAAGATATTTGAACCAAATTTTAATATGTTATTTCTAGGCCCAATAGTTCGGACAAGTTCGTTAATGAGCAAAATTGGCCCAAGGGGGTGGTCGGGGGAGGGGGTTGAAATTTTTAAAAATGTATATCTCGGCCCCTATGAAGTATAGAGGGAAACTTTGTTTGGATAAATTAGAGTACTCGCTATGGAGTTTACAGTGACAACAACGATTCGGGGGTTCGAGTGAGGGTGGGGGTGGGGTTGAAAATTCGAAACTTTTGAAACCACGTCTTGTGGGGTATCGTTGAAAAGCTCTTGATGAGTACTCTACAAATCAATAAATAGTTTCTTGATAGCTCTCATATGACGCGAGATTTTAATGTTTGAAAATAATAACACTTAAAAGAATTATTATATCATAAGTTTGTCTTGTTTAGCGGTTTTGCTAATTTTATTCATTGTTGATCTTGCGCACGGCCTCCCAGAATATTATATTCTATTCTTGTTGTCAAAACAAATGATTGTAGGCTCTTCCTCTTTACTGCAGGTTTGCCATGCCAAGGCTAAAAAAGAAGAGTGCTGCGCAGCGATAATAAATTAAACCAAAAGCACTTTGAAATCTACCTCAGCCTGTAGGCCTGCCTAAAGGGATTTTTTTTTAATCCATATCATGTTAATATTAAAGAAACAGTTCCTTTACATTTTCAAAGTATTAAATACAAATTATTGTACACTAATTAAGATTTACAGTATACATTATACGAAATTAACGTCCATTTTTATGAAAATAAACTATTAAATTTATTTAAAAAGATATGTAATTCTGAATTATTTATGTACAGGAGAGGGTTGTCTGATTTCAAAATCACTTGTCATGTTTCTTACTCTCTAGATTTTCTAACTTCGAAAATAACACATAGTGTTACTGTTCAAATGGATTTATACAGTTTTGAAAATAAAACCCTCGTTAAACGTTCAATGAAGTTACCCTATGCACTGCAGCATGTTGGGCTAGTTAAAAGTTGTTAAATTAAAATTCTTAATTTTAAAAATAAAACCTTAAAATGGAAAAGACTTGGAAGAAGGATCATATGCGGAGATTTCCCATTGCCTCTCACGGGATGTGAAGAAATTCGTATTGTATGAGGAACACCTATACCACAAAATAAACACATTTATTCCGAAAGTTAAGTTGGTACAACGTTTACTGTTTGTTACAGATATATCACATAAAGGCTATTATGTCATCACCTACATATAATATATCTTTGTAAAATGATCATGTATCATGGTATTTTTCATCAATATAGGCTATACTAGTTTCACCAATGTTAATAAATCATATCATTAATCATATTTTATGTTATCATTCATACACATTAACTATGTTCAACTATCACAACTCAGTATCGTCATTCATAAAATATATATAGTATAGTAACTGCTAGCAGACATTTTGATCCTATGATTTTTCTTAAAATCATCCTTCTAGTTCAAGTTTATCATATACCCTATTCAATATATTTTCAATATGTCATGGATTTAAGTAAGAATTAAATTAATGAATTCTATCACTTATAGTATAAACCTTTGATCCGCCATGAACATTATTCCTTTGAAAATTATGAGAGTGAAGTGAAATGCAGACGTATTCAGAAGTTTTGATACAGGCTATAGCCTCGCACATTTCCGGTATTGGCTAGTTTTTGTGGCCAAAGCTAGACGTTCACTTGACGAAGCTGCTGGATTTCAGACTTTGGTCGTAACAAATAATCCAGCAGCGATAAATTTCCGTTTCTTTACGAACAGCTGACTGATAAAATGATTTCTCATGGACACAGGCAGCAATAGCCGAATGCGGGTAGAGCACTATATCCTTAGCCATACAGTTTTCCTTCCTGACGCTGAAAACGTAATTTAATGTACTTAGTTTTGTTCAAGGAATTGATTCAGGGCTGAAATTAGTAGTTTTTAGAACTTTATCTTGTATTTTTATCCCTTGCAATCAGTTCATTTTTATTACGCATAAAACACGACAGTCATTATGGTTCTGAATGAAGTAGGATGAGCAACTGCAAAGCAGGATGACCAACTGATCTTCTTGTAAAAAAAAAAGTAAGTAGTGGCAGGTAGATTCTATTTTAGTGACAGTTAGGTTAGGTTTGTTTGATTAGGTTAGGTTTGTTTGATTAGGTTAGGTTTGTTTGATTAGGTTAGGTTAGGTTTGTTTGGTTAGGTTAGGTTTGTTTTGTTAAGTTAGGTTGATTTGGTTTGGTTAGGTTGGTTTGGTTAGGTTGGTTTGGTTGGTTTGGTTAGGTTGGTTTGGTTTGGTTTGGTTTGGTTTGGTTGGTTTGGTTAGGTTGGTTTGGTTAGGTTAGGTTGGGTTGGTTTGGTTTGGTTTGGTTAGGTTAGGTTAGGTTAGGTTAGGTTGGTTTGGTTAGGTTAGGTTAGGTTAGGTTGGTTAGGTTATGAACAGTGATATTAGTTTTGTATGGCATACCGAATTCATGCGTTAAGAAAATGTGCCATATTACATCTCCAGTGAGGTTTGTCGTGTTGGTTAACCTGTTTACCCACATAAGATGGCCGTCAGTTATATGTAATTATCATGAATTACGTATTTTAAGGTAAGAGAATTACAGGATATATTCTTAAATATGAACCAATTTCGCACCTAATTACAATCCTTGCACCTAGGGGCACTTTTTTAACGTTGTTCCGTATAGTAAAAGGATATAGGGCTGGCCCCGCATAATGCTATTTGATTTAAATTTTGGAACTGATACATTTGATCATTTTGCAGTATCCAGACTTGCTGCGCAGTGTATATTTGATGAAGTGTTATTTCAGATAAAGGCGTTTGCTGACATAAATTGTTTCAGTGTTGTGTAAGCTCGTTACCCTAATCTCTCCTAGGAAGGTCTTTTAGAGGTTGTTTATCTCTACTCCATAGGTCATAATGTTATCATCAAACTACTGGAAGATAGTGTCGGAAATTCTACCAAATATATTATGTAACTCAAGTATTCGTTTTCCTGTGTTAGAAAGTTATGAGTAGGGACCGGATTTTTAGGTTTTTAAAAACACTGTTTTAGGTTTTCCATTAGGTGAAATAGGTTTTTTTAGGTTTTTTTGTCCAAAATATCGTTTTCAGGTAGAATAATTGGTTTAATGGATTTGAATGTGCTATATAGGATTCAGTACATAATTAACAAGTCTTCTTAAAACACAGTGTGACCAACAAACAAACGCTTTAAAACACAGAATTCTATATCCTTGTTCATACACGACAACAATGGTTGTTCGTACGAATATTTTAAAAGGAATACGCCGGTACTCTACACTTCCTCTCTTGATAAAGTCCATCCTAGACGACAATGGGTTGAACGAAACGCTGGTGGTATTAATTTCAACCCGACAAAAATTATTGTCTCTCCGCAAAATTCAATTCCTCAGCTGACAAGCAAAAAAGACAAAAAAAAGTTGCCTAATTAGATATTTTAGGTTTTATATCCCATTTAGGTATATTTAGGTTTTTATACCCATTTAGGTATTTTTAGGTGCCACAGAATTAATGTGGGTGAATCCTACGGACATGATTCGAAAAAGTGTATGAGCGCTTTTTGTTTTGGAAGCAAGGAAAAAAATAGGTAAAACCTAAGAATCCGGTCCCTAGTTATGAGCATTAGACGCGAAACTTTAACTTGGTAAAGATTGTATTGTAAATCTAAACATCCCGAGGACAAGGAATAAAAAGTAACTACTTCCGGTCTGACCAAAACTCAAAGCTCCAAAACGCTGAACTCGTATCATAAACTGTAATTTCAGGCTAAGCGCTTTTTTACTTACTCTGCCAGTACCATGGGTATTTTAGGTAGAGGAAGTATTGTTTTCGATCCCCAACTTCAGTTTTTAACATAAATACATGTTTTGAGGTTCCCTGAATCCAAAAATACTATTTTTAGAAGTGTATGTGTGTGTCTGTGTGGATGTCTGAACAGCTTAGTTCCAAAACGGAAAATCGTATGAAAACAAAATTTTGTATGTGGGCTAGGTTTAAGATGTGACAAGTTTCTCTTATTTCTATGGAGATTTTACATAAAGAAATTTTCGCTTTTCGCGATGTACTAAAAAGCGGTTCTAACGAGGGTTGCTTATGCTAATGGCTAAAACTTTATTTGTTTTTTTTTTAATTCTCCGAAGGGTAGTTATAAGTTACCCACTCTGAATACGCGCTCTTTGTAACATGGCCTCTTGTTCTGTATCGGAACGTGGAGTGAGAAAAATGCATTGGCCATGCTTTAAGTAAAGAAAGTTACGGGAGAACATTAATCAGATTTTATTTTGGTTGTGTATCCTTCGAGGATGTGATACGATGTGATAACGACATTCTCTTCATTTTTACAATCAACTTACATGAAAAGAATGTCATACGTAATAATATACTAAAAGGCTAACTTTTATTTGGGCAGGGGAACTTATGTGAATATCATATCAGATTTTTAAAAACCTGTTAATACAGTATTTTTGTGTAAGATATGAGGGATTCTGAAGCGGTCTGTTCGGTTCATTCTATCTTCGTTGTACTGTCTGAACTCCATCGTGTCAATAACTATGTATTTTCATTGCAATAGTTAACTGTATTTATTTAAAATGATAGTAATTGATATCCGGGTTAGGCCGCGTCGTGTTTATGGTGTCTTCTGACGTTTCGGACAACATATCGTGTCCTTCTTCTGAGAAAGAATTGCAAGAAAATAAGTGCCTGTGATTAGTAAACAGTCGCAGTTGTCATGACGCCAAGGCGCGAATAGCCAAAGGTCCTGGGTTCAAGTCCCAGTGTCGGAGGAATTTTTCTCCTATAATATTATCATGTAATGTCCAACAGAGACAATAATCTGTGGTTCATGAAAGCTTATATATCTATGTTATTTTTCAGATTTAAAACAGATATAAAAGACCACGACACTTATTTCTAGGTGATGGTGTTATGTCAGTAACCGCGAGATATTCAAATCCTTAGTTTTGAAAAGCTTTTAGAATTCATCCGATTTGTAGGCGGCGTAGTATTTCTATTATTTCGGGCAAATTTGCTGACAACTCTATTAGGGAAATCCTATAATTGGCGCGCACCGCTGAGAGAATAATGATGTGGCAACAGCGCAACAGAATTATACAATGATAGTGTACAGAAAAAGAGGGGAAGAGATTTAGACATCCCCTTGAGGTTATGAAAGGGTGTTTTAATCCCATGAGTGTGATGATGACGTACACACCCCCACTACATTTCTGTTTTATATCACTTCTTGCGACAAGTCAATTTCGTGACCTGTTTTGGGATGTCTTCTTGGAATAGAAAATAACAATTAAAATTCAAAGTAATAATAAAATGGATTAGTCTTCTTTTAATCAGCTGGCATACTCTTCCATTTTAAGGTCGATTTTAGCGAATAATCGTTAATGTTGCCTCGGAACGCCATGATAGTTGTGTGGTATTTTTTAATACCTAATAACTGACAGCAGACGGGTAATGTATCTACTGACTGTTATACCTTTTTTAAAGCTAGAAAAAGATAAATCAAAGTATATCAAGATATATTTTTTAAACAGGACATCTCTTTAATAAAATTAGGTAAACTGATGTAACAAAGTGCCAGAATGCTTTTGTTTAATCAGTGATAATTGCAATTATGATATCCAGAAAATCTATCTCCGAGTTAAGCTCCAGATCGATTCATTAAGCAGGGCTTAAGGAAGAACAAATGTCTAGTTTGATAAGCATATGAGAATGAATATGTGAGTAGTGTTATTTGTCAAAGCTGCAACTTCCAAAGCCATATATGAACACTGTAAAACAATATGTTACCATGAGAACTGATTTGCATGTATTAATTTTTTTTCTAATATATTAACATAAAATAGGCACTGAATTGGGCATTACTCTGGTACCGATTTGATCCAGTATCAATAGGTTTCTTTCAATGGACGTTATGAATGAGTATACTAAGTTTCATGAAAATCCGACAAAGCGTATTTGAGTTATCGCGCGTACAGACACACAGACAGACGCACATACATTTCCCGTCCACCACACTATCTCATAAAGTACCATTCTGGCACTTAACTCAAATTGGAAAGGTAAGTCTTTACATTGTTGATATTTCCCATATTTTCCGCACTGTGAAAACAACTACAGCCTAGATAGAGAAGATAGTGAAGGCGATGCCCCTAAGCAGATCACCTGACACTGACACGGAAGCTCAGAGCTGAGGATGGGTTTGGGTTGCTGACCCCAAGCAACTAAACAGGTTGCCCAATTCCGTTCCACCAGCGTAATAGGTGCCTAAAATAAGCTAAAAGCTACGCCATGTCTCTTCATTAAGACTTTCTATTTAGCCTACTGCATTCTGATTCACACGACTTTCTCTGACCCAAGCATCTATCTCCACCTTGACAAACCTTCTCGTTATAGCATAGAGTAAGTGGCCGCATTGCCGGAAACCGCATTCAGGTCACGATACTACTTGTAAACAGGTTGTGGAAGAGATGACGATCATTCATAAAATTTTGTCGAAAAAATCATTCGACTAAAAAGTATTGTGATTAGAGGTTTTCCTGCTGCTGTGAATGAATAACAGATGAGTGGGATGATACTGGATCCTCCGCTGACATCTCGCAGAAGTGAGCTAGTTCTGGTAAAGGTCTGTATTTTATATATTTTTTCTACAAAATGCAGATCTGTTTCTGAACTAGTTCACTCCTCCCAGAGAGACTGCTAGAAGGCCTCATACTCCTACTCAATGGCAATGGACAATTCCTCAGCAAGCTAAATGAATATTATCTATTTTATGGAACCCGAAGGTTCATTGCCGCGCTTACCTAATAAGCCCGCCATTCAAACCTATTCTATGCTAACTCCATCCAACCATACCTTGCAAATCTTACTTCCCTTAAATCTATCCGAATATTGTCCTCCCACCTACGTCTAGGTCTTCCAAGTGGTCTTTTCCCTTCGGGTCTCCGAGTCAATATTTTTTAGATATGTCTTTCCTCCCCCATGTCCAGCCCATTTCATCCTCTGTAATTTAATTATCCTTACTACATCCGGTGAAGAATATAGGTTATGAAGCTCGTCGTTATGCAATTTTCTCCAGTTCCCATTTTCATCTCTTTTAGGCCCAAATATGTTCCTAGCCACCTTGTTTTCGAACACCCTTAGATTAGGTTCTTTCCGAAGAGTAAGCGACCATGTAAACCTAGGGCTACCTAACTTAAATATTAGGTATGCGGTGCGATCAGTTTTGCTTTCCGCCGTATTGTTTTGCCTATGAGCTCATTAGCCGGTTAAGCAGTTCGCCGATCAGCGAGGGATGTAACACAAAACAAAAAGAAACCAATCACAAACAAGTTCCAGAGGCTCATTACTATGGATTCAGTTGTTGAACTCCCCGCCTTCCTTTTGCACACATTTTTGGCATCTCTTTTAAACAGTATTTATCACTCGCTGACTGCGTTAACGCGTATGACACTCTTACTGTAGTAAACATTTCAAGTATTCTGTCGAACCTATTCGGGAACAGTAGTTTATACCCCTGTTTTGTATGTAGCCACAATGCGGCTCTTGATGGCTGTCCTGTTTCATCACCAATTACAAAGGATACGGTTGGAGTAGAATTGGAGCACTAGAGCTGCAAGAGGACAAAGGACTGAAAGGACTTAAACGAAGTTGTGTTTCGTTCATAGAATTTTGGAAGAAAGTTCATGAAGAAAAATACCCACTAACAAAAGAGTGTGCTAAGTGTGTTATCTCGATATTTGGGACTACTTATGTCTGTACTGGACGCTTAAGTTCATTAAATCTAAATATCGATCTGAACTAAATTATGAAAATTTAAGCGAACTGCGCTTACCAATAATTATCAGCCAGATTTTAAACAACTAACAGCAAAAATGAACACTCGAAAAAGCACTTCTCAAAAGTAAAATCTTATTTCTTGTTGTGTAATTGAACATTAATGTTTATGAGTTGGCCTATAGTAAAAAAAAAACAACGTGGTTCGCTTCCAACAGCTTCATAAATTTGCGGCTCCCAAAGTTAAGGTTAGTGGCCGTCCCTGATATTGAACAGCACTGTTCGCAGAATAAAACAAACACACATAGACTCATTTCTGAAAGTATTTGTTAACTTACAGGACCTCTTACCATATGTTAAAAACTTGACATTATATTTGTTCGTAAAACGTAGTATTTTGTCTACAGATAGGCTAAGGTACTGTAAAGAGAGTAGGCTATTGTTTTTAACGCAACACTATCCTGTTAAGGTTTGTAGTGGGGAAAGTGTAGTTCCATTCTCTCGATAAGATGAAACGAGATGAGATGCCAGGATGATGGATGAATGTAGTCTAGGGACCCTTGCTTACTAACTTTGTCGGCCTGGGGAACATCTAGCTACGTACGAACCATAACATTCCCGTTGGTGAGACCGGGGATTGAATCCAGAATCTCGTGTTCAGCAGTCAGAAAGTCACGAAGCTGGTCAAAAAGTAAAATGTGATCGAATGAACCATCTAAGTTAAAAATAAACTAAGGTAAACTGACATAACCAAGTGTCAGTATGCTTTTTTTAATCAGTGATAATTGCAATTATGATAGGCACATGCAGAACATAAGTTAATTTTGTAATAGGTCTCCGAGTTAAACTCCAAAAACGAAATGCGCTGGCAATAATATTAATGATGCAATAGGCCTACGATTTGCTGACATGTTTGTTTCAAGTTTAAAGCAGCCTTGTAGGTTATGAATGAATAAAAAGTCAATATGAAATCTATCTGTCAGGAATTACATTAGGCATATTGCTGCACAGGAACGAATAAGAAAAATACTCACAAAATATAATGAAGATATCGGTGTCAACAGAATGTACAATATAATATCAATATTAAAGGGGTGTAGTATTTTAAATCTTTTATTTACAATATTATTTACACTGACATCGTTATGAAGAAACGAATCAATCAAGGCTGGCTAACAATATTAATAAACGATTGGCAAGTCTAGAGTGATAGGGAAAAAGCGAATAAGTCAAAATTCCAAAGTTTCAGGAAAGATAAAAAACAATTTATTTCCACAGCATTGTTACAGTATTAAGATCAGCCTACCCAGATATTTTTACGTAGTATAAGATTCTGTGTAAAAATATCTGGTGGACTGAACTAAATATTGTAATAATGCTGAGTAAATAAATTGTCATTTGTCTCTCCTAAAAGTTTGGAATTTTTATTTATTCGCTTTTTCCCTATCACTCTAGAATTTGTTACGTTATTTTAATATATTGTGAGCCATGGAATAATATTGTAGCATCTCATATTCATTAAAAAATTAATATTGATATACTCGTTCTTTTGGTACCGGTGAACCGATTTGGTCTAAATTCAATAGACTTGTACCCATGGACGTCATAAATGCGTAAACCAAGTTTCATGAAAATCCGATAAAGCGTATTTTAGTTATCGCGTGTACAGACACATGGATGGACAGACAGACGGACAGACATTTTCCCGTCCCCACATCAATCTCATAAATTACCATACTGGCACTTAATAAAAATTAAGATAAAATTGTGTTCTTTTAAATAAAGTTCGCGACCAGTATATGAACAGAATGAACAGAAAATTGTATGAACAGAAAATGAGCTCGAACGGTGCTCTCTTTTTTACGGTATACCTTGACTCCGTTTTTAAGGAATGG
The DNA here is from genome assembly GCA_964059195.1 of Ectobius pallidus. Lineage (NCBI taxonomy): Eukaryota > Metazoa > Arthropoda > Insecta > Blattodea > Ectobiidae > Ectobius > Ectobius pallidus. The sequence continues at coordinate 6,665,274 of CAXKWD010000008.1, read as the reverse complement.
ACAAATAAATGAAAGTACCGTACATAGGAATCTAAATTGAGGAAGAGAAGTAGTTTTACTATTTTGTTTGCATGAAAATGGAGAAAGGAGAAGCTGCCCTCTCTGAGCAATAAGATGAACTATTTTCATTAGTGTTCCCAATTTTGCAATAAATAAAATAGAAAGATGCTGCAAAATCAGCCACGTTTGCTATACTTTTGCAGTTAAGAGATAATTTACTTTGTTACATTTTAGGAAATCAACCTTTGATAATTTCGTTTAAATTTGGTCTTTTAGAGGAATAATTACTTCATACATAAAGAGTTTTTCTCCCCCCCCCCCCCATAGTATGTGTTAAATAACTGCCTTAATGTCTGTACATGCGATGCTGAACAGTGGCGCCAACTTTTGAAAACATTGGGTGGGCTCAAAGAAATTAAAAATATCACAATCCCGCCCCCTACTTTATTCACGAAATGAACTTATATAGGTCTAGGCTAATATTGACATAAATACGGATAAATATAGAATGGTACAAGAAACAACTTTGGTGTTTCTAATAGGCCTAATAACCACTTACGTCACGAAAATGATGTGTTTTGATGCCCGAACTCCAACCCGGAACGAAGCCATGGGATGATGATCACGACTTTTCCAAGAATCTTTCAGGCAAGGGAGATAACACGGAGGTTTTTCATTGCGTCTTGCTTGAACGAGGAAAAAAATATCAATGTGATTTCAAAAATGGTTATTAAAAGATGTAATGATATACAAAGGCAGAACCATTTTGCCGTAATAAGGGAAAAGAAATCTTTAGTATTCTACATCAAAATGAAGGAAACGTGGGGTATGGAAAATTATGTGATTGATTGCTCGAAGAAACAAAAATCTGGGCTAGCATGGTGGAGATTAGGGATATGGAAGCTTAGAGGGGCAAGAAGAAATTTCGAGAAAGGTCGTTGCCCATTATGTCTTAGTAATGAAGATGCAGAGCATATAATTTTAAGGTGTCCCGAAACTGAAACACTAAGACATAAGTTTTTAAATACAAAAATGTTAAAGTTAAATAAAGAAGTGGCATATAAGAAATTGTCTGTAACAAAAAACACAAAAACACTAAAGGAACTGGGAAACTTTTTATACATAGTCAAAACAAAATGGGAAAAACAAATTAGCTGCTTAAGGGAAATTGGCTAGAAATGGTAAGGGGATATACTTACAAAAGGTAAACATTTATTAGTAGTAGTACTGATTTTAGATATATGAGTTTTTATGTATTCAGACGCCCTCTGGTGAAAAACTTTCTGTAACACCAGGGGTGATCATTTGTACAACTCCAGATACAAGAATAAATCATTCATTCATTCATTCATTGCTTCTTGCTGAATGGGGAGACAACACAACAGTACTACTTAAAAATCCAGGTGGACTCTAATCTTAAATTCTTTGTAGTTTATAATTATAATTATAAGAATTTTGTGGATCTTAGGTAACTTCTAAAATAAATCATTGATTGGCTATTATGTAGTAGTGCGTGTTATAAACGTAGCATATTTCTCTTGACTGAAAAAATAGGTTAAAACCTTTAAATCCGGGCCCTAGTTATGACGATGTTCCAATTTTTCAGTTTCGAGAAGGTTATCTGTTGTTTGGTGTCACATGCTTTACTTCCTAGACAGGAAATTACAAGCTGCACTCGTATAACAAAGCAGTGCGGTATTTCAAATGTTTCACGAAGTACTTTTTTTAAGTTTCAAGTTTGGTAGTTGAAAAAATACTAATTTGGTTCCCTTTAATTAAAAAATATTAAACAAAATATTTATTTTCATGTTTTTTCAGAGAATGTTTTTACCTGCGAAGTATTTATTTATTTATTTAATCAAGAATGAACATTACAGGTATACACCCAATTACAATGTACATGACTATACTAACAATACATCATGTACTTACAATAACAGAAATATGAAGTAGATATAATAAAAAGTAGAAAAGTTAGGATAATGACCAATGTAAGGTAAGAAGTAGGAGAGAGTAAAGAGAATAAGAGAGATACGGAGAAAGCAAGCATGAAGGATGTAGAGAAAATAAAAATGAAATAAGGGTAAAACTAGTATAATAAAACAGTGAAAAATATGTTAGTTGACAACAGTGTTACTATTCACACACACAGATTCCTAAGAATTACCATTTTGGACAAGTTTTAACAGTTGGCTTGCAGCAGAGTTAAATTGTTTAAGATTCATTCCAAATATATCTATATTAAGTGGGTGGATTTGATTGTACCTATTCAAAGTTCTGTTTATTGGTGAATTTTTGTGTAAGTCTTTGTTTACTCTAGGAGTAAAAAATAGTTTTCTTAATCTACTATTTTTACTGGGTACATATATATATAAATTGTTTCTATAAGGTTTGTATCGTCAATATGGGAATTAATTATTTTATACAGAAAACTTAATGACTGACATGCTCTTCTATGTGACATCTACTAACATCCAGATAAAAAATTCAATTTCGTGTAGCCTAAAAATTTATACACAACTGAATTACCTACGTTAAAAAAAAAACTCATAGTTATAGCTTGTCTTGTAAACAAGATACAACATTTTACGACTTAAGTTTTTCGAAATTTCAGGGGGTGGTTAGGGAGAATGATCCTCTTTGGGTGGTTATTTCTGGTACTAACACTTTCCATGAATGTGATTCTATTTTTATAGACTAAACTCTCTGGTGCCAGTGGCGCCACTACTAACATCTAGCAAGGGATTTGATGATTTTGCATCTTTTTATATGAAAGTTTAAAGATAGCTCGAATGTATATAAACGTGTGTCATGAAATAATTGATTAAGTAAGGCAATTTGTTTTTGCATTGTTCGTCATTTTTAAATGATAGGTAATTTTTTTGCAATCTTTGCATTTTTCTATATTTTTATGTCATTTTCGCCTTTTTAGGTCTTTTTCAGAATCTTTATATCATTTTTGGCAATTTTTAGATAATTTTGACATTTTTAGGTCATGTTTCAGTGGAGGTAGAGAGGAACTTTTCTGTGTACAAATCGTTAACTTTCAGACAACAGACAATCGTTTTTATTTGAGAATCTCCGCCAAGTGTTCATAGTTCATTTTAATTCTGGTTTATTGTTAACACCATTGCAGTTTGTCTTGTAGCAATACAGAATTATTGTTTTCTTTCTTTTTAAATGACACATATTTGCTAGGGGCAATTTGATGAGCATGCCAGTTCAGAAAGTAGTATAAATTTACTTACTTCTTTGGTAATAAAATAAGTATGTTTTATTGCAAATTCATATATAACACACTGTCGTCCATTAAATTGCTCCTGGCAATTTATTACTTAAAAAACAAATTGTAAGTACCGTATTTTACGGACCATAAGGCGCACTTTTTTCCTTTGAAAACCGAGCCTTGAAAGTTGGGTGAGTCTAATGGTCCGAAGTACACAAACAAATAAAATTAAAAATATGGAAATATTGCCGCAGTACCATAGTCATAAACAAGTTGTTATAAACGATAAGATAGTTACACATTTTGGCACAGACTGTACAACAGTGCACTTGTCACAATCTTAAATGAAGGTAGCTAGAAATCAGGTATACAATGCGAAAAGAAAGGAACGTTGAGTTCTTTTATACAAAAGGTGTTGTCTCCATCGGGTGTTTTAAATGAAGGCAATGATCTGAAAACAGCCTTGTCTCGTTACACTTACCGTATAGTGAATTGAGGGTTAGAGGGTGTAAAAGTATTTTCAATCTTTCATGAGAAATCAGTTCGGTAGTTAAAATTTACGCGATCCCACCTGTACAGAAGAGATTTTGGTACAATGCAGATTTTAAGTTAGAAGTGATTTACACTGATTCCATTGTACAAAGTTATAATTTGTTTATAAAATGAAGTATATTATTCCCTTTAAAAATTGTCGTTAGAATCACATTAAATTTCTTTTCCTTTAAATTTCCATTCTAAAATCAAGCTGGGTCTTATAGCCTGGAGCAGACGCTGGAGCAGTCCGTAAAATACGGTAATAATGGTAAATTTATTCGTCATTTTTTTTTTAATTTTGAGCATTTTTTTACTGTCCTTTTTTTTCTTTTCATTTTTTCATCATTTTATTTTTCACTTTTTCATTATTTTATGGTCATTAAATGTAATTAATATTGTTATTTATTATTATACGAGATTTAAAATACGGTACTTCACACATAAATATTAATGCGTTATTTAGATTACTTCTTTTGCTCATATGCAGCTTATATGTACGCAATCGCTGTGTTCAATGATCAATTGCTTTTGATCAAAGAGGCTACGTGTATGAAGATGTTTCAACGTTCAATCCTTTAAAAAAACAATTGCACGTATTTGCGATAAAATGACAGTTATAAAAATAAAACGGTAGACAATTTAGATTGGTTGAATTTCCAGATATTTTCACACCGGATTGATCACTGATTCATGAGTTATATAGTGATTATTAGCGAGTTTACAGGAGAGAGGGCGACTTGGGAAGTCGTTCCGAGGTCAAGCAGTCCGTGGCGTATTCAGTATTGTGCTCTGCCTGCCGCAAAAACCTGCTCGGCTCCGTGGAGTGGGAGGGCATAAGGATGCTTCCTCTTCAGAACCGGTTTCCATAAGCATTGTGTAGCAGAGTACGCTTCTTCTGCCATTGAACTGTTTTGATAAGATACACTACACAATTGTTACTCGATTTAAGAATGCGATTTTATTTTTGCTATCTATTAATCTAGCGTTGTTTTAGTGTCATCACTAGGGTTCGGATGTTTATGACCTAAAAAAGTGGAAAATATGACTGCAAATATTACCTTAGAAATGGCTAAATATGACCTAAAAATCCTAAATACGACCTCATAAAATAAATGTTCCAATTTAAAACGTTTAATGGCACTAAATTATTAAATCGCATTTATTCAATCAAATAATCGCTTTTTAACAATTCTACAGGTGATTTACAGTTTTACTTGTAAAGAACTTCAATATCTTCAGTTTCCAGATAGGCCCTACCACTGCAAATGTGAACTGAAAATATTTTTAGAAAACATGTCTATTGGAAGTTGTTATAGGCTATTGTTAGCAGATGACTGACCCATTTTATAGGGCTAATAAGGTGAAGGGCTTACTATTATATTAATGCTATATTTATTCAATGTGAATAATTTTAACAAGTTTTCTGTTTTTTTTTTTTGTAAATGTATTTTATTCTTTTAATGTTCTGTTTACAATACAGCTTTGCATAGGATACGAAAATAAATTCCTGCACAAAATCTGATAATTCTTTGTAATTTCAAAGCAATCCCAAAAATCATATGACAGTTTTGAATGTTATTTATCTTTATTTTTGAGGGTATAAGGTGGAAAAAATCTTTAAAATCTCACTAGAAGTTATGTCTGCTCTTCTTCAAAAATCCATTTCTGCTGCTAATAATTTTATTTCCTCTCTCTTTTTAATAGATAAAATTTCTTAATCGTATTGTACTATTTTCTTAACTATTGAATCATAAATATACTGTTTTTCCATCTCTTGATATGTCTATAACACAATAGGCCTACTTCATTTATGCCCGGTTTCTATAAACTCGCGAAATGTATGGGTAAATTATCCAATGGACAGAATTTACACAAGAATAACTTTTACATACTCAAATAATTTAAAGGTAACAATCACATACACTTGTAGCAAGTTTCTAGATAAAAGTCCTCTGGGTAAATATGAAAATGACAGAAAAAATGTTCCTACAAACTCGGGCTAGATCTTTCCAAGGGTAAATCGTCGGGTTAATTTATCCTTTCATGGATGGCTGGATAAAATTTAACTTTCATAGGATCAATAATAATTTAAGCAATGAGAATCAAAGCCTTCTGAATTAAATTAACTGTACAACTCCAAGGCTTTCCTCATTATATCATTGTGGGTGATTTGATTAGCAGGGCCCGGATTCTGATGACCTAAAATTATTTGAAAAATGACCCATAAAATGACCCTAAATTTTAAAGAAAATGACTTAATGATTACAAAGAATGACCTAAAAACTGGTATTTTATTTATAAAAATTATTATTGTGCACAAAAACATATATATACTAATTTGTACATAAAACTAAAAACTGTAAATGTGGAAAGGATATTGTAGGTCTAAAAAGTTTGAGAAACTTTCATGTAGTGTCCAACAATAATTCTGTTAGAGACAATAATTCTGTGGTTCATGAATGCTTATATATCTAAAAAGTTTGTTCTTGAATGGAATATTTGAGAAGAAAAATAAGAATTTCTTTAAGTAGAAAATAGAAAAATGTTGCATTATAGTAACCTATCATTTATTTCAAGTAAATTCATAAAAATGACAAAATAAGGAAGCAAATGACACGAAAATGAGAGAATAATTATGTAAAATTGAAATAAATGCCCTAAAAATATAAAATTGTATAAAATGTCAAAAAATGACCTAGTAAAAATGCATTTCTATAATCTATACCCTTAGCAAACAAGGATGGCGTTTCTAGGCAGGTAGGTTTCTTCACCCGCAAGCACCCTCACATTTACAAGCGCAGGGAATTATGACCGACCGTAATTTCCGCTCCATGAGTCACCTACTCTACTTCAATCAATCAATCTTAGATTTTATTTAATGTGTCATTTTATCTTAAAGTGTTTGTTATATATCAATTCTACACATAATTACAAGAAAAATTACACCAAACAATGTTTAATTTACTTTAATAGGAACATTTCTAACAAATGGTGAAGTAAGTCACTGTAAAATTTCATCATTTGTTAGAAGTGTTCTTATTAAAGTAAATTATACATTGTTTGGTGTCATTTTTCTTGTAATTATGTGTAGAATTGATATATAACAAACATTTTAAGATAAAATGATATATTAAAAATATCTGACATTGATTGATTGAAGTAGACTAGGTGACTCATGGGGTGGAAATTACGGTCGGTCCTAATCCCCAGCGCTTGTAAATGTGAGGGTACATGCGGGTGAAGGAACCTACCTGACTCCAAACGCCATCCTTGTTTGCTAAGGGTATAGAGGCCATGATTAGGATTTATCTACAAGTTGGCAATGTCTAGGCAGCATCAATAAAAAGATGACATGTCATTAGAATCCGGGCCCTGGTGATTAGAAAGTAATTTGCCCAGGGATAATTTACCCATAGGTATTTCACGAGTTTGTAGAAACCGGGCATTAATAGGGATAACGCTTTTCCGCCCAGAGTGTTTCTATTCTGAATTTCTTCACCAACATGTGAGGCTTATAGTGTATTACTATTAAAGCAGGAGCTCATCTCATCGCTGTAATGTTGCTTGCCTTGGGCTGCGAGACTCCCACGCCGTGAACCCAAGGTAAGCGCACCTCCGTCTTAAACTGATGGCCTATTGCACGTTGAAACGGTAAACACCAGAAATCCACGTCTGAAGTAGTGGTAACACTTCCCAAACTCCACTTGCACCAACATCTGAGTACACACAGCCCGAGTCCAGCAATCATTATTACCAGGGCCCGGATTCTAATGACATGTCATCTTTTTATTGATGCTGCATAGACATTGCCAACTTGTAGATAAATCCCAATCATGGCCTCTAGATTACAGAAATGCATTTTTATTAGGTCATTTTTGTCATTTTATGCAATTTTGTATTTTAGGGCATTTATTTAAGTTTTACGTCATTATTTTTTCATTTTCGTGTCATTTGCTTCCTTATATAGTCATTTTCATGCATTTACATTGAGTGTATTAACTTTTATACCTTTAATAATCTTCGTACGCTTACAGTAATTTACTGAAATCCTAAATAAGGTAGAATTTACATGGTTTTTTTTTTTCGTATGGGTAATATTTATATAAATTACTAGGTTACCATAAAGCAACATTTTTGTAGGATCTACTTGAATACAATTTTCTTACTTCTCTTCTCAAATGCTCCAATCAAGAACAAAGAACAGAGTTTTTAAGCCTACAACATCCTTTCTGCATTTACAGTTCTTTTCAATTATATACAAATTAGCCTACAACTTTGTGTGTGCAATAATATTTTTTATAAATAAAATATCAGTTTTTAGGTCATTCTTTATAATTATTAAGTCGTTTTCTTTAAAATTCAAGGTCATTTTATAGATCATTTTTCAAACAATTTTAGGTAATCAGAATCCTTGCCCTGATCATTACCATCAACGAAATTGGTAAAATTTGAATTTTGATACGGGTTCTCCATTACGAGCTACGCTGTTCACAGCAAACATCCTACTACATTGCACGCCGTTCACTTCGGGACGAGGTTAATGTGATAATATTAACCGATTGATAACAATGGCCGAAATAATTAATTGAAGGACATTTATTCATACATCAGATAATACACTACAAAAACAAAACTGAAAGCTACTTATTCATAAGTAAACTTCGGATTTTAGGTAAAAACTAGGCTTGGAGTTCTTTTACGTGCCGTAAATCTACGACACGGGACCCCCAGCTTAAAGTCCCTCCCGGAGGACTCCGTGGCCAGGATTTTTACGTCCTGAAAAATCCATCGACCGCGGCCGAGTTTGATCCCGCGCCCTGCGGATCTAGAGGCGGGCACGCTACCTCTAGACCACCGCGGCCGACTATATATATATATGTATGGCTGGTATTAATTGCAACACTGCCATCGAGTTGTTACACTTGCAGTGTAACAAAATAAATATAAAAAAATTGATTTGGGGGTCCGTACCCCCGGACCCCCTTCCCTGCGTCACTGTTTCTAGTAACAATGAACTAACATCATTTCACTCGGTTATTGAAATTCACCACTATTATTATTATTATTATTATTATTATTATTATTATTATTATTATTATTATTATTATTATTATTATTATTATTATTATTATTATTATTATTATTATTATTATTATTATTATTATTATTATTATTATTATTATTATTATTGATTAAATACTTAATACTTGCCTGCACGAATGGATTGCAATTAATATGTCTCTGCTGTCTTTCATTTATAGAAGTCTTATCTAGGAGAACTCTGAATATTTAGCCAGATGTTGGAAACACGGTCGACAGTAAAAAACATTTGAGAACCTCTGACCTCGCTGTGACCCACAGGAACTGCACCCTCAAAGGCTGAGTGGTTATGATGAGAAACATTCAGTTCAAGGTCACATGATTCTCACCCCGTCACCCTCCGCAAAACATAGACCTCACTAAGTTGTTTACAAATCAGAATCTAATAGGCCTATCTTTGTTTTGATATGTTAATTTTATGATACAAGAAAATCAAGAAATGCATGTCCTAATGACAGAGTGTTTAAAACTCACCCGAAATTTTAAAGCTATTCATTGTAAACTTCTTCTGATGAAAAAGTTCAAATGCTAGTATTATTGTAAACAAGCAGGTACCCGCGGCTTCGCCAACAATAACTAATTGGGAGATTATTAAGAGAAAAGTAATTAAAACATTGTATTTAGGCTATTAACACTTGCACGCGAAACATTCATAGGCCTTAACTAAACGATTAATAATTAATTAAACAGCTAAAAATCCGGCTTTGAAGTAAATTCCACGATTAGAAAGCGCTGCTTGGGAAAAACAACCTCAGATTCGAGTTCCCTGGCCCAGAAAACCCCTGAATAGTGAGTGTCGTCTAAATCGAACGATGTTGACGCAGTGAGACCTATATTCACTATCCCTCTTCCGTCTAGGGTGAAAATTTGAGATGACTGCGTGCATTGACATTATAAACAAATGAATCGACCAGGGTGGGCTTTCAAAATTAAAGCGATCGCGATGCTTTTATTTCCAAGGTATGACAAAAATAGGCAAAATCACCTGCAATTTATTTGACAATTGAAATGCATGAAAACCGATGCTTCAAAAGCGCAAAAAATGCACGTTTTCTTCACGTTTTTCACTCATAACTAAGCTAAAATTAAAAATCCTCTTCGAGGTGTATTCGCCCAACCTTCAGTCCAATTTCAGATCTCTGCGTTCAGTAGATTTCGCTGGGCATCGCAGACAGACAGACAGACAGAAATACAAACACTTCATTTTATTAACTTATTATTATGGATTACTTACTGGTTTTAAAAAATGGGATGAAAGTATTTATTGTAAATTTCTTTCTGATAAAGTAGCAGGTGGTAAACGCCTTTCGAATAAAATCATTCAGACGAAAGTATTCACTGTAAATACCTTTCGGATGAAAGAATTCCGACGTAAATATTCAATTTAAATATTCTTTTACGAATATATTTTATTCAGGATAATGTATTCTCCTTTTCTGATGAAAGAATTGAGACAAAATCATTCATTGCAATTGCGTTTATCATACAGCATTCGATGCTGAAAAATAGGTGAAGTTTTATTATTTTTTTCTCAGCAATGAATTGTTCAGTAGCCTTGCAATCTGGCATTCTGCATATTGACTGGGTCTACAATTGCATTCTATTTTCAGAATAAATTTAACTATTACAGTTATGGGTAATAATCCTTGCAAAATGGCAGCCAAATTTTGTGTACTGAACTGAAGTTTCCCTGATAACTCAAACGTTTACGAACATATTGCAGTGAAATTTTTCTGGAAGTATATTTGATATCAGTGAACAACACTGTCTAGAATCATTGATGTAACTTTAATGGTTTATTTTTACAAAAATATATGTAAAAATTTGTAAAAATAATTAAATGATGATTTTTTAAAATATTTATACTGATGATAATCCAAATATTATAGGTTATGTTGTTCATATGATATTTACAAATAGATAGAAAGAAGAATCACTCAGAAATATTGGTATTTATGAAAATTATCATGGAAACGGTACTTCAGTGCACAGAATTTGGCTGTCATTTTGTAATGATAATTACCCATAACTGTAATAGTTAAATTATTTCTGAAAATAGTATGCAATTGTAGAACTACTCAAATAAAGAGCATGCCAGATTGCAAGGCTACAGAACAATTCATTGCTGAGAAAAAAAATAATGAACTTCACCTTTTTTCAGCATCGAAAGCTGAATGTCCCCCTTAAGATATTAAGGTCTGATTCAATGTAGCTAATCCGTGGTTTCTGTTTCAGGTATGTTGCTGAATGACTTTACTTGCCAGATACGGTAAGGAAAACCTTCAGTTATTGAGATGTCGGAACTACTATTGCTTAAGGCTAGTTTACACGATGACACTAGGTTTCGTGGGTAGTTTACACGACGAAATTAGGTTTCGTAAGTAAGTTTCGCAACTGTTTTTTGCTTGAATACGCAAGCGCAAGATGTACTGGCGACAATGAGTTACGAAACTACGCAGTTTCGGCTGATTCCAACTTTTCACGAAACTATAATAGTAATGTTGATATTTTACGCTTATTTAGCTTGTTCGCGTTTCGTAAAATGAAATGGGGAAGTGACGAAATTGTGAAATGCTGTATTCATACGTGTTTCAAACATTTATATGGGATTTTAATAATTTGAACTTCAGAAATAACTTGAAATGTGTGGTTGCATTGGAAAGAAAATGTGTGTAATTAGTTTCACGAAATCACTTTCATGAAAGTGGTTAAGGCTAGTTTACACGATGACACTAGGTTTCGTAACATAGTTTCGTGAAAAGTTGGATCAGCCGAAACTGCGTAGTTTCGTAACTCATTGTCGCCAGTACATCTTGCGCTTGCGCATTCAAGCAAAAAACAGTTGCGAAACTTACTTATGAAACCTAATTTCGTCGTGTAAACTACCCACACATTAAATTGGTATTGCTCGTAATAACTTATTTCTGTGTAGCTGGTAATATTTGCTATATTGTTGTTAATTAGCACAAGAACGAAATGATTTGACAAACTACTAATTTAGGCATAATACGATCCAGCAGGAAGGGGCTACAATTCATGTAGTGTAGGTATCGGATAATCCGACGTATTACTTACGTGCATGTATCTCCAATTTTAGTGGGATTATTCCTTCGCTGCTTGCGATGAAGCAAAGAACTTCTTGCTGAAGACTAGACATCTTACTGATATATTACAAGCAGGTGCCCGCAGCTTCGCCCGCGATAATTAATTCAGAAATTGAAAATTAAGAACATTGTTATTAAAACATCACGCGCAAATAATTCATAAACTAAACGACTAATAATTATAATGAAACAGCTAAAAATCCGGCTTTGGAGTGCATTCCACGATTAGAAAGCGCCGCTTGGGATAAAGACCTCAGATTCGAGTTCCCTGGCCCAGAAAACCCAAAGCCAACTGCAATTGATTTGACATTGAAATGTATTACTGAAAACTGATGTTCGAAAACGCAAAAAAATGCACGTTTTCTGCTCGTTTTTCACTCATAACTCTTTTTAGGAAGGCGAAAATTAAAAATCCGGCTTCGAGGTGCATTCGGTCACCCTTCGGTCCATCTATAGTCAAAATTTCATATTTCTGCGTGTAGTAGATTTCCCTGGTCATCGCGCACAACAGACAGAAAGACAGAAAGACAAACCCTTCCTTTTATTATTGTAGATCATCGATGATTTTTCTTGACGAATTGCACGTGTGTTGAATTTTGATGTGGTTATTTAATTGAGCTTAGCGAATGTATTTTGTCATGATACAGTAATTATTTCAAGACCTAGGAGTACGTCATATTAACCTGGGAAACCAAATGTTATAATATAATATGAGCCTAGACATCTTACCGGAAAGTTCATATCTTTATTGTATTATGTTCTTTGCTTTGAATGAACCTCCTTTTTCTTCGCGTGGAATTATGTAGCGAAATATCATGTATGTTGTGTTTTCCTGGGATAATTTAGGCCTAATCTCGTTTTTTCAGCTTATGTTTCTTCTCATGGGATAATTTCTTCATCTCCGATCTTCAAATAATTAATAACAAGAAACTTACGTCAAACTGAATTAAATAACCAGTAAAACTGTGAGTACTCGTCGTGGTCACGAAGATATCGGTATATATAGAATACACAATATAATATCAATATTCAATGGCTTGTTGTGTTTATATCTTTTATTTACACTATTATTTACACTGACATCATTATGAAGAAATGAATCAATCAAGGCGAGCTAACAATATCAATAAACGATTGTCAATTTGTTACGTTATGTTTAATATTATATTGTGGGCCATGAGTAGCGTTTTATATCCATTACAAAATTAATATTAATACTGTATATTCGTTATTTCGGTACTGTTCAACCGATTTGATCCAAATTCAACAGTCTTGTACCCATGGACGTCATAAACGCGTATGCCAAGTTTCATGAAAATCCGATAAAGCGTATTTGAGTTATCGCGCATTTCTAATATATTACCATAAAAATAGACACTAAATTGGGCATTACTCCGGTACCGGTCACCCGATTAGGTCCAATATCAATAGGCTTCTTCCCATGGTCGTTATAAATGTTTTTACCAAGTTTCATGAAAATCCGATAAAGCGTATTTGAGTTATCGCGCGTACAGACACACGGACAAACGTACGGACAGATGGACAGACAATTTCCCGTCCCCACACACAATCTCATAAAGTACCATACTGGCACTTAATAATTTAATAATAGAATCTAAGTTAGTCGTTCTTTTTATTAACTTGGTGGTTTAAAAATATAATAGGATAGAAAATCATCTATGAGGAGGATTTTATAACCTGTAAATGTAAATAATAATTATGAAATAACTTGGATACCAAACGTTTAAATGACCAAGCCTGGTAGCACGTGTCGTCAGTTAACATGTTTAATGAGCAAAAGTGAAACAGGATCATTCACAATAACATATTACATCATCACACTTAACCTATGGATTGACGAGCCAATGCGGTGGGAAAATGAGAATCGATATTAGTCGTGGGGGTTTCACGACTCTTCTGTTCTGCATCAATTTTTCAGTTCTTCTGTTTTCTTCCTTCCTCAGCGCCCTTTTAGAAACGCCAAGACAAGCTGACGCGAAGTGCAAATAATGATTACAAATGTGGGGTTCGGTTCTCCGCTGGTCTGCTGGGTCGTCGACATCATGACCCCCTCCTCTTATTTCTTGTATATGTGTATTCGGCAGAAGGTGTGAGGGAGTGGAGATAAATCACAATGAAAGTGATGCAAGGGCAAGAAATGTGGTCTGGAGGGGTATCACACATGGCCTGCCTCCTCTAACTTCGCAATTTCCATCGTCCCTAAAGAAATTTTACTGCAGGAATAAAGATCTACGAGAAAACAAAGATTGACCTTTGAAGTAGATAGAAGTACGTCTTTGGGCTTATAACTGAGATAAAATCAGGTGAACCGATGTAACAAAGTGCCAGAATGCTTTTGTTTAATCAGTGATAATTGCATGAAATAAGTTATTTTTGTAATCTATTTCCGAGTTAAGCTTCAGATCGATTCACTAAGCAGAGCTTACGGAAGAACAAAGGTCTAGTTTGATAATCATATGTGAAGGAATATGTGGGTAGTGTTATTTGATAAAGCTACCTTTAATGCAACTTCCAAAGCCGTATATTAAGACTGTACAAAATAAATGGTGCAAAAATATATTGCAGAAACTTTCTCGCATATACGTGTTAAAGGCTGGCACAGAAAAAGAATTAAATTTTATTTATTACATTTTCATAAAACTAACAAGTATCTAGGACTTGAAAGTATCAGGGCCGATCTTTATGTTCAATGCTTTTACCGTGAAATAATAATAATAATAATAACTTGGGATTTGCATGGTTTCCTCAATCTCAAAGGCAGAAATGCCGGATACATTGAGATTTAGACGAACAATAGAAGCAAATGCTGCACTAATGAGTTATTACAAGAGCCTAATGGTAAATTTGGGTGGCCACGAGGTTTGATTTGAACCCAGGACCTCTTCCCTATTACCCTATACCACCTCATTCTAATTAATCTTGGTGTGCTCATTAGACTGTGCAGTCTGTAAAAAATATGACTCGTATTTGATAAATCCTTTCCAATATATTACTAGGCACTAAATTGGGCATTACTACCGTAAATTGTGTCGGCCGCGGTGGTCTAGAGGTAGCGTGCCCGCCTCTAGATCCGCAGGGCCAGTGTCTTGGTAATCGATATATTGTAAAAATCCTGGACACGGAGTCCTCCGGGAGGGACTTTAAGCTGGGGGTCCCGTGTCGTAGATTTACGGCGCGTAAAAGAACTCCAAGCCTAAATTAGAGCCTCTGGACAAAATTTCTCGGCTACACGTCCAGAGGGGGGTTGCGAGGCGATGGGCTTACCACCTGTCCCTCTACCCTCTCTCGGAAAATAAGCATATCAAAATTAGTATAGGTAATGAAACCTCCATTGGAGGCCCCTTCGCCCCACCTGGGGATCATAGGGTACCAGATACAGATACCATAAATTGTGCAAAATATGTTGCACAACCTTTCTCACATATAGCCTACCTGTTAGAAGGGACCTAGCTAGACAACATTTGTAAATGTTCCTTTTTAAATTCAGATTTATTAAAAAAATAGTCCATATTTTAGCCTACTTTTCCGTTATTATTGTTATTATTATTATTATTATTATTATTATTATTATTACTTAACTTATTTTGTATGCATTAACTGCAAATACGTTACAGTTTGCATGTCTGTAGAGTAAATTTATATTTTAGTCATAGGCAATACCAGGAGAGATCCGGCATTTATCTTGAGAGAATTCGAACCTCAAATTATCTTTGTTATGACTATTCTGCGAATAAACACAGAGTTAAGCATGTGAAGAATAATAAAAAGAAACCATGAAAATGAATAAAACTGCGTCATTTCTGTCATTCTGATGTCATTTTAAGTGAGATAGCCTATGGCAACATTGTCGATAATCGCGCTTTGTGCGACTTTTAATCAGCTGTGAGCTGTTGCCTATTTTTCATTGTAAAATAATGTGCAATTTTTCTATTATAAGAGATTTAAAATGCTTCACTTTTTTTAGTGTCTCAGAAGTTTTACCGGATTTTGGCTATACTTAGTGTGCTTATTCCAAATATGTAAACAGTTTTTCTCTACCTGCTCTACTTTTATAAAGATTTTATTCGTGAACTCTTAGTCTAGCGAAACAAAATCTTGCTTGATAATATAGCTAGTGAAGGTTCTTGACCATACTTTGGACACGTAGGACGAAAACCGTACGATGTACAGAAAAACTAAAAGCTGGATTATTTTTGGCCCCCAAATTGACAGCTCATAAGTCAAAAACGACCGTACAACATGTGATAATATCGGTTTCTTGAAAGACCCCGTGTTATATTGTTATTGTAATGTTAATGTAATGTTAGTGTGTTGCTTTTGTCTTCACGTAATTTAGAAGCTAAAAATAGGCACTGTTTTTTATTTATATCAAACGTAAAATGGGATAATATGCATAATGGTAACACCATATCTCACAAAACTAAAGCTGATAGGGCAAAAGTAATGACACATTTGGCATAAGCGATCTAAATATACCCAAGAATAAGTATAAATTCTAAGGGCACCAAAATGGCTGTTGGTCTGTGTAATTATACATTTTTTATATCCCCTTCTGCTCATAAGCAGCTTATATACAGTACACCCAATCGCTGTGCTCAGTGATTCATTTAATCAAAGAAGCTAAAGGTCCGAAGATGTTTCAGTGTTCATTCTTTGTGATTTTACATCAGAACAAGTGAAGGTAGATGCGATGAAATGAAAGTGATAAAAACAAAACAATCAAATTGTGACTATTCCACTCGTACGTCGAGAGTTTGATACTGACCAATAACGTTTAGCAATTCCTCGGATGTAGACCAATCACGAGCGTTTATCTTATAAAATGCTTACTATTAATATGAAGACGCTGTTCTATCGATAAAATCGTCTACTCGTTACTGGACACGTAAGCATCAGTGTGCAGTGATTAATACGTCACATGCTGCCATTAAGCAACACGAAAACACATTATTTTATACAACATAACTTGTTTGGAAATTGAAATAATACAATTGTAGGCTACATTGATTAAAAACACAATTTCGATTCGGTGCAAGCCAGTTCATGTGCTTTCATTCTGTTCTGCTGTTAGCTTACCTGAAAGAAGTTAACTATTTCTTATGTGTACCATTGGTAGAACTGGTCCCAACATTGTATCTCGAATCGTTTCATGGATGGTTGATTCATAGCAGGCCGTGATCTCGCAGCTATTAGTTTTGCTTTTATACAACAAAGCACGAAAGTAATTATTATTTGTATAATCCGTTGCATATTTATTCATGGAATATTCTTAATAAATCCAACTCGAGTTGACGAGTTTCATCAGATAAATTTATTCCTGCTGTGCAGTCGCGAATCTATCGATAAACTCGTTAACTCTCGTGGGATCACCTATGATTGGTTAAATTTTCACAAATGCTTACACTGAATTGGTCATTGATTCATGAGCTAGATAGTGATAATATAAACAATCCACTGTAGCATACACAGGAGCCTCTGATTGCTTTATCCTCTGCGAACATTAGGGAAAATATTATAACGTACAGTATCAGATCTTCAACATTTTTGCCGCAGTTTAGTTTTTTTTTTCATCATTCGTTTAAGGAGACTGAGAAGAGCATAAATTGTTTTTTGTTAGCACCCATAGTTTTTTAGGTATTTAGGGAGAACTGAGAATAAAGACATTTAAACGTGCCCCCACTCACCATCAATGGGGACTTTTAGTATGTTGTTTCGGACACTCTCCCCTACATCTCTGCCAAATTTCGAAACTACAAGAATTTTCACCCTTTTTGAAGTAAAACTTCTTTAGTGGCGGTAGAGGGTAAATCGGGAAAATCAGTCACACTAAAACCGTCACGAAATCAGTCACAATCAGTCACACTAAAACCGTCACGAAATCAGTCACACTCAAAACCGACTTGTTTCGGTGCGGACTGCACAGAAAACAATCAACTCAATGATTAGGAGTAATCAAAGGAAATTTTTCAGACCTTACTTCCTCAATGGCAATAGACAATTCCAAAGCAATCTAAAGGTATATTATCTATTTTATGGAACCCGGAGGTTCATTACCGCGCAAATCCAAAATTAAAAAAATAAGTTACAAATTTCCAAAATTTAAAAAACAAAATTAATAATTAAAACATCCAAAATCTAAAATTTAATAAATAATAAATTCCAAAAGTAAAAAATTAAAAAATCAAAAATACCAAAATTGAAAAAACTAAAATTAAAAAAAATAAAAATAAAAAAAAATAAAAAATTCAAAGAATGAAAATATAAAAAATCCAAATTAAAAAAATCAAAGATCCAAAATTTAAAAAATCCAAAAATCCAAAATTAAAAAAAATTAAAAATCCAAAATTAAAAAATACAAATTTCCAAAAAAAAAAAATTAAAAATTATTACATCTAAAAATCCAAAATTTAATAAATAATAAAATTTAAAATTTAAAAATCCAACAATCATAAATTTAAAAAATCAAAAAATAAACAATTTAAAGATCGAAAATTTAAAAAATCCAAAATTAAAAATTCAAAGATCCAAAATTAAAAAGTCCAAATACCCAATATTAAAAAGCCCAATAATGCAAAATTGAAAAAATCCAATAAACAAAATTGAAAAATTAAAAAAATTAAATAAAGTTTTACTTCTGTCGCGTGGCGTTCCACGCACTTTTTTTTCTATTTGTTGCCTGGACTATAGGCCTAATGTATTTTCCATTACATGTGCTGTGATCGGATTTTTTTTATAAATGCAACTTTTATGGCTGTTTAATATTTCCCCGCATGTGTCACGATGTAAATATACAATATACAGCTTATATACAAGGTAATTACAATCCCTAAAAAAGAGAAAGTACATTGTTTGGTTTTCTTTCGTAATCTCGAAGTTTGTCGGAAAGTTAAACTTCCTATAACCTTTGAACATTTGAAGATAAAATAACAAATTACTATTCATTTTTAAAAAAAATTATTTCCTTTAACTTTTTTAATTTCCTTTAACTGCTGTACACCTAAGGCAAAGTGTGTTGAAAAGCGTGAGGCAAAATAGTTTTTTTGAAAATTTGATATTTCCGCTGGCGGATATCTTGAAAGCGTTTGGAAATAAGATAAAAGTGTATAGGAGCAAATTTGTAGGAAATTTTATCATAGGTAATCCCACGAGAGTTGACGAGTTTATCGATAGAATTTATCTGATGCAACTCGTCAACTCGAGTTGGATTTATTAAGACTATTCCATGAATAAAATGTAACGGATTATATAAATAATAATTACTTTCGTGCTTCGTTGTATAAAAACAAAACTAAAAGTTGTGAGATCACGGCATGCTGTGACTCAACCATCCATGAATCGATTCGAGCTTCCTTGGTGTAATCAGTGCTACCAAATGAGCATATAAGACATAGTTAACTTCATTCAGGTAAGCTAACAGCAGAACAGAATAAAAACACACGAACTGGCTTGCACCGAATCGAAATTGTGTTCTTAATCAATGTACATTTCTATTATTTCAATTTCTAAACAAGTTATGTTGTATAAAATAATCTGTTTTCGTGCCGCGTAGTGGCAGCATCTGACTGTTAATCACTGCACACTGATACTCGCGTCTCCAGTAACGAACAGACGGTTTTATCACGATAAAACACCATCCTCGCGATTCCACAAGAATATTGCAAGATAAACGGCCGTGATTGGTCTATATCTGAGAAATTGCTAAACGTTATTGGTCAATATCAAACACTCGGCGTATGAGTTGAATAGTCATCTTAAATTTGAAAAGAATAACTTTCCCCCTACGATGCACTATTATTTAGATATAAGCGAAAAACCAATAAAATAAACTTACTACAACCCCCCTGCCCCGCTTACCCCCACCCTCCTAGGCTTTTAAAATGTGTTGAGAATACGCCCCCCCAACAACTGTGCCAAATTTAAAACTAAACTATTTTTTTTTCCTGATCAGTGCTTTTTACCTTTATTGCCTGGACTAATATTAATGAATTACTGAATTATATGAAACCAATCTATTTACTCATACTTTATCATTTTGCAGACTTGTTATGTTGAGCACAGGCCTATATTAACAAGGTTATCAGGTGGGTTATTTAAGGGGGTGGGGACATACAGCTTTCGGCTAAATTCAAAGGTGAGAAATAAGTTAATTTCATTATTTTTTTCCTCAGCAATGACTTGCTCTGCAATCTTGCAATCTGACGTATGCTCTTTATTGACTACTTCTACAATTGCATACTATTTTGAAAATTAATTAATCTGTTACAGTTACGGGTAATTATCGTTTCAAAATGGCAGCCACGTTTCATACAGTGGAATGCCGTTTCCTTGATAATTTCCATAAATATCAATATTTCTGAGTGATCATTTTTCTGTGTGTTTGTCAATGTCATATGAACAACACTATCTACAATCATTCATTTAACATTACTAGTTTATTTTATATATTTTTTAAAAGAATAAAAAACTATTAATGTTGAATGAATGATTGTAGATAGTGTTGTTCATATGACATTGACAAATACACAGGAAAATAATCACTAAGAAATATATATAATTTTATATATATAATTATATATTACATATATAATTATATATTTCGAAGAAAATCTACCTATTGGGATCGGTACCATGTAATGACTTTCGAAAATACGAATATCTTTACATGCTAGCGGCCGTAATTTTGAAGATATTTGAACCAAATTTTATTATGTTATTTCTAGGCCCAATAGTTCGGACAAGATCATTAATGAGTGTAATTGGCCCAAGGGGGGTTAGGGGTAGAGGGTTGAAATTTTGAAAAATTTATATACCTGGGTATAGCCTACCTATGAAGTATAGAGGGAAACTTTGTTTGAAAAATTAGAGTACTCTCTATGGAGTTCACAGTGACACCTACGATTCCGGGGTTTTGGGGGTACGAGTGGGGGAGGGGGATGGAAATTATAAATGTTTGAAACCACGTCTTGTGGGGTATCGTTGAAAAGCTCTTGATGAATACTCTACAAATCAAAACTAGTTTCTCGATAGCTCTCATATAAGGCGAGATTTGAAAGTTTAAAAAAGTGAGTTTTATAGGCCTATTTCTGATATTTTAAATCTTAAACTTTCCCGTTATGGTAGTTTTGGAACCAGGTAAATATTGTAAATAATAAAAAATAAAACTCTTTCTTTATGGACAAATGGGGTTATGGAATGGAGCTGCTCAGATTTTACATTTACTTCGATTTTCATAGGAAATGCCTGCTTCCCTTGAGAATGTTTAGGCATGCGGGAACGACTGTCCCTGTTCCAGGTTTCCTGGTTTCAAGATCCTCCCACTCCATGTTCCCTTTTCTCAGTCCCTGCTTACGTCTGTATGTCCTACGCTGCAGGGCGCTCAGCCAAACAGCCCCCACACTATTCTCCATTCACGTGTTAACATAAACCCAGCAACTACAGACCTTCGTTACCAAGTGAAAGGAAACATTATTTTTCTTACTTTAACTGGAGGCTGTCCATCTTTTTTGCTTTAGTTTCTTATTTCAAGATCCGAATTTATTTCTCTATCGCAGCTAGATAGGGGTTTATTATTAATTAATAGGGCAAGGCATCTGATGATTTTGCACCTTTTTATAAGAAAATTAAAAAATAGCTCAAGTTAAATGCGTATTATGAAATAATTGATTAAATAAGGGCAATTTGTTTTTGCATTTTTTGCTATTTTTTGTCATTTTCTGGAAACAGGTCTTTTTTTGGGGCAATTTTTAGGTCATTTTCGGCATTTTAGGTAATGTTTCAGTGGAAGAAGAGAGAAACTTTCCCATGTACAAATCGTTACTTTCAGACAACAAACAATCGTTCCTATTTGAGAATCTTCGCCAAGTGTTCATAGTTCATTTTAATTTAGCCTAAGTTTATTGTAAACACCACAGCAGTTTGTCCAGTAGCAATAAAGAATGTTGTCTTTTTTAAATGGCACATATTTGCTAGGGAAAATTTGATGGGCATTCCAGTTCAGAAAGAATTTAGGCTATTTTTCGCTAAGGGTGTCCAAGTCGTATAAATTTACTTACTTCTTTAGAAACAAAAAAGTGTGTTTTATATTTTAAATTCATATATAACGCAATATCATCCATTAAATTGTTTTTAGCATTCATTACGTAAAAAACTAATTATAAGTAATAATGATAAATTTATTGGTATTTTTTTTAATTGTAGGTCTCTTTTTTCACAATTTTTAGATCATAAATGCATTTTTTATTTTGCATTTTTTTCACTATTTTATGGCCTTGCGCTACTGATGACTAGGATTGCATTTTATGCAAGGCTGTAAGCATTCTTAATTTTACATTAAATGAAGAAATGAGGCAATGAAGTATTATTTTAGTTATCAATGAGACTATTATCTTTGCTGCAATTTATTGACATAAAGTATAATTTTGTAAGGTGAAGATTTATAAGTCATTTTATTACAATCATATTTACAGTATAAAAACGTAAGCATTGTACCATGATCAATAGATTTTTAATAATTAATTCCACCTTATTGTTAAAATCATTTCTGATGTAAATTACACATTCTAATAAATAAAATCCCTCAATAGCTATGAGATGTAGTATTTTTAGTTATTCTTTTTTTTTTTTTTTTTTTTAAATTTAATTTCAATCGTTCAGCATTACATTGCTATGTCAGATTGGTGATAACCATTGGAGATTTGTAACAGTAGGCCTATTAGTATTCTCGCTATAGAGGTGAGTCAATGTTTGACCCCTCACTCAAAATTACGCTTTAAAGTTATCTGACATAGGCTAATTATGGTCACAGGCTTGAACTTAATCAAAGAACTATATCTTGAGGCAAACGAGGTTTAAGTCGCCGTGCATTGTGGGACTTTTGTCCGAGGCCATAATACTGTGCCCCTGAAACATGTTCTAGATTATTAAGAAAATGTTTAGTCAAATTAGAGATGTGTTCATGAATATACTGTACACCGAGTTCACTGTGTAATTGGTTGTTTCGAATAAACCAAGGAGAGTTCACTGACATTCTTAGAACCTTGTTCTGGAATATTTGGAGACGCTGAATTTTTGTTTTTGATGCACTACACCATATAGGACATGCATATAGCAGCAGAGGCCGGAGTATGCTTTTATAAAGCAAAAGAGTATAATCCATTCTGAGAGACGATTTCCTGTTCATAATTGGGTATAACTTCATCAGTCGGGCATAAGCTTCATTTAGTTTTGTGTTTATATGGGTGTGCCAAGTCAGTCGTCGATCTAAATGTAGTCCCAGGTACTTAACAGATTTGTCTGAAGAAAGCCAGGTTACTGATGAATCATACATCTTGATATCAGGGGGAACTTCAGGCCTTCTCAGTGTAAATATTTTCAGTTGACTTTTCTGGGGGTTTAACTGAATGCGCCATTTTGATAACCAGTGTAAGAATAGATCTAATGAAGACTGTAATTGTGTAGTAGCTGTAATTATATTATGATGAGAAGTATATATCACTGTGTCATCTGCAAATAGAGCTGTATGCACAGAAGGCAAATCTGGTATATCGGCAGTATAAATACTGAAAAGAGTAGGAGACAAAATGCTTCCTTGTGGAACTCCAGCAAGAATTGGCCGCTTTGTAGATTTATGGTTTCCAATGCAGACGGAAAAAGTTCTGTTCTTCAAAAAACTGGCTATTAGGTCTTGTAAGTACATTGGAAGACCAACTTCGCGTAACTTATAAAGTAAACCTTCAGGCCATACTCTATCGAATGCTTGTGTGACATCTAAGAACGCTGCTACAGTATGTTCATGCTGTTCGAAACCGTGATATATGTGTTCTGTTAGTCGCAGCAATTGATGATTGGTGGAGTGATGTCTTTTAAATCCAAACTGGTGTGGAGGAATAATAGAAGCATCAGATGTATATTTCTGGATGCGGTTAAGAATAATTTTTTCCAATAATTTCGACAAGGTCGATAGGAGACTTATTGGCCTGTAGCTGCTTGGAGAAGATATTGATTTCTTTGGTTTATGAATGGCCACAATTTCAGCATGTTTCCATGCCGCAGGAAAGTAGCCAGTGCGAAGAACTGCATTGAATAGAGAAGCGATATATGCCAGGGATTTCCTAGTTAGCTGCTTTAGCACTGTGTTTGGAATTTTATCATATCCTGGAGCTTTCTTATTTGGTAATCTTTTAATAATGTTGTTAATTTCATTGATTGTAACAAAATTAATGGGCTTTTCTACTGATGATTTTTCAGCTAGTGAAGTTTCTTCAACATATGAAGTGAACAATAGATCTGAAGTCAAGTTTGGTACAAATGTTGATTCGAAATAATCTGCAAGTGCTTGGCATTTTTCTATGTCACTATTGTACACCTTGTCATGGTCTCGTAGAGGTGGAATAATAGTAGGCTCACAAGGATTTGCTTAGTAGCCCTCCACAGGGAATTGTCATAAGTTGACACATTAGATATATATTGTTGATAACTTCGATATCGATACTCATCCAATTTATGCTTTACTTGTCTAATGAGCAAATTTAGCTGTTTACGTTGCCATGGTTGACGCCAGCGTTGCCACTGATGGCGTGCTTGATGTTTCTTTTTTATGAGTTCGAGAATATCCTTCGGTAATTTCATTTGGTGTGAAAGAGGAGACGTAGGATGCTTTTTAATTAGTGAAGCCTTGATAGATGTCTGGATTGCATAAGTGATGTGTTCTGTAGCTTCATCAATGTCCTGTGAATGTTTTAAGGATCGACGTATTTGTAGCGTAGAGTCTAGTATTTCCTTAAATGCATTCCAATTCACTGGACCCG
The DNA here is from genome assembly GCA_964059195.1 of Ectobius pallidus. Classification (NCBI taxonomy): domain Eukaryota; kingdom Metazoa; phylum Arthropoda; class Insecta; order Blattodea; family Ectobiidae; genus Ectobius; species Ectobius pallidus. The sequence continues at coordinate 6,640,483 of CAXKWD010000008.1, read as the reverse complement.
TAAGCAATTTGTCAGGAGTACTGTGGCACAGTGAATCATAAAAAAATGTTGTAATAACAGGACAATGATCCGAATCTAGCTCTGGTAGAGGTTGCATATATAAGGGAGCAGTAAAATTTTTAATTAATGCGATATCTAAAATATCGGGCTTTACTGTAGGATTGAAAGAATAATACGTTGGTTCCTGAGGAGCAATGACTTGAATGCCGTAATCTGTTGAAGCTTGAAGAAGTCTTCGCCCATTTGGTGTAGTGGTATGACAACCCCATGATTCATGTTTACAATTTAGATCTCCCAGGAGAATCGTTGGTGTATTATCTTCAAACAATCTTTGTATTGATAATGGACTTAATCTCTTGCAAGGTTGTTTATAAGCAGATATTATTTTAATTGTCTTATTATTCTGTTGTAAAAGTTGTATGCATACAGCTTCTATGTCTGGTATGGGTGGAAGTAGAATCGAGTGATGACTTAAATTTCTTTTAATGAAAATTGCAACACCTCCAGAAGCAAAATGAGTGTTTCTGTCTTGTCTGTATATTCTGAAATTGGGGATCTTGAATTTATCAGTATTCCGTAAATGTGTTTCACTGACACATGCAATATCAATCCCGTGTCTGTTTAAGAAGACAGTAAATGTAGACTTTTTCTCTCGCAATCCATTGGCATTCCAATTTAGTAATCTTAGTTGAGAAAATGGTCTACGGCTGCTGGCCATTATGAAGGAACTGACTTAAGAAGGATGTGAAAAAAGATATGATCTTGGGAATATATGGAGTGATGAGAGGACGAAATTCATTAAATATTGTTAATATAGCAGAAGATAAAGAAGAAGATTCAGAGGAAGTCGTGGGAGAAGTCGTATTTGAGGAACTTGTCACATGTGAGAACAGAGGTCTATTTGAATCAGATCCATTGTTTGACTGATTATTAGATGAAACTCTAGTTAAAGGAGGGAAGTGTTGAGGCCCCATAGATGGATGTGAAGGTCCTTGAGGTGTTAGCCTATTATTAGACTGATTGCCTGGTCTCTTATTTTTAGATACCATGTTTTGGTAGTAGGTGCAGCCTTTATAATTTGCTGGATGATCACCTCCACAATTCACACACTTAGCAGGGACTGTGCGAGGAGTCTTACATTGTTTATAATGATGGTCTCCGTCGCAGCGAACACATCTTGGATTTCGTCTACAATAGTTTTTTGTGTGCCCATAGTTTTGACATCTTGTACATTGAGGTATTGTGGTTGTAGGACGCCGTTTCTCCACTTTAACGACAGAATGTAATAATCTGTTTAGATTCAGAATCTTCTGTCCCTCATCAGAATTGGTTACTTCTACAGCACATAGAGGCATAGGAGTTTTATCCTTCTTATATAGTCTGTTCACTTGTACAACGGGGTATTTGAGATTGACAAGCTCATTATAAATCTCTTCATTCGTTAGCGAATATGGAACATTCCTAATTACAGCAGATAACTTAGATGCATCAGGTGACCGAAAAGTGTGATATTGCTGATTGAATTGGTCAAGGTGTTTTGTAAGAGAACGAAAATCAGTTGCACTGGTAGTATTGATTTTTACTACCATTCCTTGTTGCTGAGTTGTGAAGTCATCAACCAGAATTGATTCTAAATCCGATACCAGCGTTTGATAATTATTTGTTCCATGTAGAAAGACTGGAGGAATGCGTTCTTTGTGATTTTCTGTTGTAGAGGGAACTTCTTCCTCCATATGTTCCAAAACTTCATATCGATTGTGCACAGGAATATCCGTAACATAACGATTATCAGGCAATGTATTACTTCTTTTGGTAATACTGTTTTCCTTACCTTCATGAGCTCTCTTTCTATCAATACCTGACTTATAGTGTTCCGTTATTTGCAGTACTGCAGGCTTAATTACAGGGCCACAAGAGCTAGAAGTTTGTTGATTGTGATCCTGTATCATTTTTGAGCCTTGGGGTGAAGATAGTGATTGAAAGTGAGGTTGCAAAAAGTTCAAGGAAGATGAATCCACCTCATTTTGTTTGATATTTGAATCACTTACTTTTGTGAAACGACTATATGTTTTAGGTGCCTTTAAAAGTACAGTCTCATCTGTTATTTCAGAGTCTTCATTGGTAGAAAACGAAGAGTGTTCATAATAATTACTACACTGCTCGCTATTGTCCATCGTAGCACTGTTAACTCTTCCTTTCACAGGGAGGGGTTTGAAGGTTAATTTCTGCTGATTTTCAGCCACTATATTTAAAGTTTTATTATCCACTAAGACAAGAATAGTTTATATTCCACTTAAATGAGCACAAAAACAGTTAAACAAAACGATGAACGGAATAAACGCAATAAATATTCTATTCGAATATGCCACCAATTCAACAGTCGCCACGGCTTCCTTGATACTCTTTTTTTAGTTATTCTGGTCCACGAATTCACACGAACAGTTTCGCTAAATTAAAACGACGTAAAAATCGATAACATCATCGATAGGACTATTGGATTATAAGACATAAGGGATGCGAATTCTGAAAACTATTCATAGATGGCAGTGGCGCGCGCGGCTTATGGCTTCCTTACATGGCACGTTGGATGTTCGGTGGTGGTATTATCTGTGTTTATCGTGTGAATCCAGTGGTTTTGAGTTGTTTTAAATGTGAAATATCGAGTGTTCAGTGTTCTATTTCGTGCATTAGCTGTGTTCCTGTGAGATTTCAATGGTAAGCTTTGAAAATAGTCAAGTAGTCTAGCACTGGGAGATGTTGAAGGTAGCCAGCAATAACCTATACATTGCATTCCATTATACTCAGGATCAGCATACTTATCAGCTGTACTTATGGTGTAATTCCACATAATATTCACAACCCCTCTCCTACCCTGTCTGATATTATTAAGTACCAGAATGGTACCTTATGAGATTGTGTGGTGGACGGGAAAATGTCTGTGCGTCTGTCTGCCTTTGTGAACGCGTGATAACTCAAATACGCTGATGGAGATGTAGATATCTCGTTCTGTAGATCCTGTGTAGAGTGGGACTCAAGGATATAGAACACGTCAGATTACAATATACAAGCAAGTAATAATATTTAATATACTACACTGTAACCTTATTCAAACTGGAAATACTCATCCAAATTGTGGAAGGTGTGAGTCATTAAAAATTTCTTGAGATATCCTTTGAAAGATTTGCTTTTTTGTCGAATACATAATAATTTAATATTGTTTGGAAGCTTGAAATCTCTCAATATTATCTGTCATATAACACATAACAGAGTATATATACTCCCCTGTGAGAGTGAGGACTTTTAATTTTCCAAAGAGCGGTTTACATGATTCTCTCTTTTTATTTCCACATATTATTCTAATTGCTTGCTTTTGTACCTTAAATATTTTTCCCCTATAGGTCGAGTTACCCCAGAACATGATTCCATACTTCATTACCGAGTAGAAATTTGAAAAATACACCATGCGTAAGGCATCCTGTTTTAATACATGATCCAGGACTCTTAAGGTAAAGCATGCTGAACATATTATAGTTTTGGAATTATCATGTCAATATGTGTCTTTCAGTCGAAATGTTGGTCAATTTGTAATCCTGAAAATTTGTATATGCATCTACAACGTCCATTGGAAAAAGCCCATTGATACTGGACCAAATCGGTTGTACGGTACCGGAGAAATGCCCAATTTAGTCAGTAATATGAGGAGGTCCAGCCAATTATACCACTATGTAAGTCCAATTACAGCTGGAAGTTGGAGAGAGCACTCAGAAATACAGTAATAAATAATCAATTCTGCTAAAGAAATTAAATTATAAACTTATTTGTTTATTGGAATTAAGCTACTGTTTTATAAAACAATGTAGAGTAAGATTAAAGTTTTGTATAGTAAATTATGACCCAATATGGGTTAATGTCTATAAATATGCTTAATCGCCGTTATAATGACGATGAGCTCAGCGTCGAGAACAGCTCTTAACATTTACAAAATCAGTAATAAAGCTTTTGTAATATCTGTCTAATATAGGCTATGCCTATATTTATTCAGGAACAATAGTAGCCTATTTTCATGATACTAAGAGTTGAAATATTTATAAATATTCAGTTCAGCATTAAAAGCCTGGTTATTGTAGTCATTTAACTAAAAGTTGCATCTATAGTCCTGGTGAAGGTCAATGTCCCTTGTTAAGTCGCATTTCGCAATGCCTAACATAAACAAACAATCAGATCTAATATTAACAGTGAAGCTCTCTTCTGAATATTTGTGTTTGATGGACAGAACCCGATGCTGTGGATGTAAAGTAGATGTATTCCTGTTCTTTTTCCAACAAACAGCTGGTTGTGACGTATTAGTTGAGATACATTTCGACGCTTGTAAGCATCATCTTCAGTCAATCTCATTTCAGGAGGAAATGTTCACATATTTTAAGAATTTCTTATATCAGTGTATACGAGTATGAATTAAGGTTAAGCATCAAATTTTAGGCCTTTGTTCTTCCCTGCTTAATGAATCGATCTGGAGCAATTACAAAAATAACTTATTTTCTGCATATCATAATTGCAATTATTACTGATTAAACAAAAGCATTCTGGCACTTTGTTATATCAGTTTACCTGATTTTATAATTTGTAACTTTTCCAGCGAGAATCTAACAGTAGTATTCAAATTTTAATGCACACGATTAAATTTATCTCTATCTGAAAGGATGTTATATGTCGCTCATGCTGTCTGTATACGACTGGAGTTCCGTACTGTAAAGTAATGTGATGTACTGTGTCACAAAGCCTTGACTTGTGCGGGAATCCTAGTAGCCTATATTTTTAATGAATTTTACAATGACTACGTACAAATTGCCTCATGTTATTGCTATAAATTGCAGGTACAGTGCACGCCGCTTATTGTGATCACTTCGGGATGCACATAATCTGATAATATTAACCGATTGATAACAGTAGCCCAAAGAATTAAATGAAGGTTATTTATTCATATACAAGACTATAAAACAGAATTGAAAGCTATTCATAAATATTACGTAACTGTGAATCATTGAACCACTCATAGGCTAATACAGTATAGACTGCAAGTAACCATTTTTTCCTCCAGTAACACTGCATGTCAACACTGCTATGTTCATAAATCAAAAGCAGCAGCTAAACTGAGGATGAAACATGTTTTATTGCTTAAGAGAGAAAATTAGGTAATGCCACCCCCTCGAACTGGTCGTCCTGTGAGCTGGGAACAGAATTGCTACTCCAGGACAACACAATACAGTTGACTTAGAAAGGAAACCCTTTTAAACTTAATTTTGAATGACGTATAGTACTTGGAAATAAAGCCGCAAAAAAGGAAATGTGATAACATAAACCGAATCTTTGATCACAATAAACAGCATTCTTTCAATGTACTAGTATTAATCCATACGGGACTTCATAAAAGTGATAACATTACCCGACTAATAACATTATCCGCGATTACATTAAGCAGCGTTCACTGTAGATTAAAACATAGCGTAACTAAGATGTTCCTTAGAATTAAAAAAAGAATTATTTTCTGCAGTCATTAAATCTGCGAACTCTATCGTGACGCGAAGAGTAACATCCAGGCATAGGCTATAGCCAAACTTTACACATTTGGGGTATAATATATATTATATTTCGTGTGTATAACAGACGCTGTGCCAAAGTGACCTTTAGGCAAATTGATGTTTCACGACTCTATCAGTGTTTTTGTCGTAGAAGTGGATTACCTCCACAAAGTCTCTGGGTTTTTACGTATATACCTTAGGAGCGAGTCTCACCGCTCGTAGAGTTCCTGGCTAGGGGAGGTAGCTGCACCCTGATTGGCTATCCCACTCTACGTGTTTTCTGTCTCTGTCTCTTCGGCATTATCCCTCCACTCAACTATTACAGTATTTTCTACCACTGGCAACATGCAGTATGATATTTACTCTCTGCCCAGCAGTAGCTCACTGATCTTACGCGCAGCGAATCCGCGCATCTTGGTAACGAGAGGTAACGAGAAGCTCGCTGGCTGGGTTAGTCTTCAATGCCAGAGACGTTGTGGGAGTAATCCTACTCTAAGATGTTGCCTACATTTCGTTAAATATTCATTGTATGAGAGTCGTACGAAGAACAAAACTTATTGGAAGTTGAAAAATCTCATCGAGGATCGAACCCCGTTATTGTGTTGTACAGTGGCCCCATGGCAGGTTCTGATAAATTAAAAATTAGGAAAATATAGCATGACAAACATGAGTAAACATACAGTAACGTATAACAAAGGAATGATCAGGATTTTAAAGAGATAGCAAGGGAATTCAAAGCGCTCGGAGATGTATTAAAGATGACTGCCAGAACAGACGCTCTTAGGAAGGGGACAAGGCTCTGAATTTAATACACACCGGGCGTGTTTTTAAGAGAAAATAGAGAAACCGTACACGGTGAATGCCGCTTAATGTAATCGCGGATAATGTTATCAGTCGGGTAATACTATCATTCTTATGAAGTCCCGTACGGATTGAAAAAATGCTGTTTATTGTGATTAAAGATTCGGTTTATGTTACCACATTTCCCTTCGTGCAGCTTTATTTCCAGGTATTGTACGTCATCCAAAATTTCGTTTTTAAGGGTTTCGTTTAAAACTCAAACTGTTGTGTTGTCCTGGAGGTAACAATACTGTTCCCAGCTCACAGGATGACCAGTTCGAGGGGGTGGCATTATATATTTCTCTTTTAAGCAATAAAACATGTTTTATTTCTCAGTTTAGCTGCGGCTTTTGTTTTATGAAGATAACAGTGTTGACATGTAGTGGTTGTTGGTGTAAAATGAAAAGACTTGAAAAGACAAGTGTCAGATGTTTTGCTACGCGGTGTTTACCACACGTCAGTAGACTTCCAAAAACACGTAACTCGTAACTGAGTTTGGGGTATTGGTTAATGGACTCCTAAAGAAAGGAAAAATAATTTAAAATTCTGTTATTAGTTGTTAAAATAGTTGCTTGTAGTCTATTACTGTATTAGCCTATGAGTGATTGAATCATTCACAGTTACTTATTATTTATGAATAAATATTTTTATTGTGTTTTGTAATGAATTATCTTATATACGAATAAATAACCTTCATTTAATTCCTTCGGCTATTGTCATCAATCGGTTAATATTATCAGTTTAGCTATGTCCCGAATCGATCACAGTAAGTGGGGAACACTATATGTTTCTTGAAAAATTCAATTTTTTCCGTTTCAATTGCCTTTAAAAATTATAACGTAGCGCATAAGACCACACAATAGGGTTGAATGACTTATTGTGCGAATTATTTGCACTAGTTTAGCTAGTCAGTCCAACACTATTATGATGTAGAATGGGGCTGTAAGGTCCCGCCGGTTTTCCATTGAAGCCCCGCGTAGTTCATAAATATTGGTCGCCATTTGACACTCCATTTTATCTGTAATGGCTATAAATATCACTTCCATCCGCCTGTCATTTCACTTTAATCACTTCCAGTGTACTTAGCTTCAACTGGAACTCGATTCCTCAATTTTCTCATTAGAAGCTGTTAATTTAGCGCAGTATCGAACTTATTGAAGAGTTCAGCCCTCTTCTATATCCCACCAACCCATTTCAAACGAATATCGGTAACAGTTTTCAACGTTCCCTATAAAAATCTGTTATAAAACATTAGCGTCTAGCCCTATCTCCTCGACATTAAAGTTTTAATTTTCTACGAAACGAAAGAACGTTAAAAAGTGTCCCTAGGTGCAAGGATTATAATTAGGTGCGAAATTTGTTATATAAAAATACATCCTTTAATTCTCATACCTTAAAATAGGTAGTTCATAATAATAAGATATGACTGACGGCCATGCTATCGACTTGACTTAGAATTCTGGGTAACAGGTTGACCAACACAACAAACCTCGCAGGAGATATAATATGGCACATTTTCCCCGTGAATTCAGGGGAAAAAGCCAAGTTCGGTATGCCCTACTATACATAACCTAACTAACCTAACTTCCACTAAAATATAATCTATCTGTTATTACGTATCTCAGTGCAAGTACAGTTGGTATCCTGCTTTGCAGTTGGGCATCCTGCTTCCATCAGAACCATAATATGGCTGGCGTGATTTATGCGTATTAAAAACGAAGTGATAGAAAAGGGTAAAAACATGGCCGTCCGGAAAGGGGGGGCAGGGTAGGGCCGTTGCCCCCCTGGAAATGTTGTTTACTCATAAATATCTAAACTAAATGACTAGGCCTATAAAGAACAAATATAAAATGAGGCTTAATTGTCTACATACTGTTGTATGTTTGATGAAAATGAGTTTTAACAGCTGACTACATTAGATATGAGCGTGTAGGAATAATTCAACTTACTTCCCCTAAACTTGAAATTATTTCCAGCCAAACATTTTATTGTAATGAAGGTAAGGCAATTGAAGTCTTGCATTTTATATGAATAGTACCTTTCAATTTGTAACGGATGTACAGTAAATTAAGGTTGTGGATGATGATGATGATGATGATGATGACGACGACGACGATCATAATATTAATGATGATCATGATGATGATAATAATAATAATAATAATGATACAAAATTGGTGGTAATAATAGTACCATTGTTATGGCGGTGGTGGCAGTTTTTACAATTATGTACAAATAGTCTATAACTTTGTGTGTACAATAATAATTTTTTATAAATAAAAAATCAGTTTTTAGGTAATTTTTTATAATTATTAAGTCATTTACTTTAAAATTTAGGGTCATTTTATAGATCATTTTTCAAACAATTTATTGTCATCAAAATCCGGGCCCTGTTGATCAGTAAAGTATTAATTTAATTTTAACCAACAACATTTTAAGTATTCGCTGGTAAAAAAATTAAAAAAAACAAGTGTTTACTTAATGCAATGAGTAAACTCTAATCTGTAAGTCATTGCTTATCTTATATTCAGTTCTTTCTCAGTATTAACTGAAAATAATGCAAGTAAAAGTAGCCTATTAACTTATTTTTACTCAACAGACCCAATATCTGAAGAAAAAGATTTGTGTGTCTATGACGTGGAGCAGGATATTATATCTGTGGATTCTGATTTATACAGATTGATAATGAAACGTGATGAGGCTTATCAATCAATTACTGGGAATTAAACAGTCTCATAGGCCTATGTTTACCAGTTGAAAGTACTCAAAGATACGAAAGATGCATGTAATGTTGTTTTCACTGTTCAAGAGCCTACGTTTTATAGTTATGGTGTAATAATGTAGTACATTGAACACTCTTGTGGGAAATGTCTTTAAACAGAATGGCGGAAAAAATAGACAAAATTAGACAAAATTGAGTTTTTTTCTCTTTCTGGGATTCACACTTATGTGAACTTAGGTGAACTTATGTGAAACATTAATTAAATACAAACATCTGTTCGAGAAATTAGATTCCAAATGTGCCAATCATAACTCGTTACTATTTTATGTTGATGCACTGTCTTCTTGATCTGGTGCTTGATTACGTAGGTGGTGCTTGGTACCGATCGATTACTTGCATGTCGCGGTTCTCAAAAGTTGTGAATGGTCTTTTTCTTTGTTAACGCAACTAGTCACTGATATATATTATCTATTATATAAAGTCGAATGTGTGTTTGTGGATATGTGGATATGTACTGTATGTATGTATGTATGTATGTATAGTTCAGTTATTCATTGCATGGCCAGTCGGCTTCAAAGGTTTCGGTGTTTCTTTATGTTAATTGATCTGACTAAATCGGTCTTGGGCTTCCGCTATCCAAAACAAAAGCAACGTTGCAATATTCTCTCATTGTTATCACTGACCTCTGTTCTTCCTTCGCTTTATTCAATTCACACGTGTTACTGTTTACTGTAACTTGATCTTGCAACCGCGCATTTCACTCCACGCGGAGTTGACGAGTAGCTGTCAAAATCGCCACAGGACATTCTTAGATTTTGATTGGCTGGGGTAACTAGCTGATTGGTGCAGTAAAAACAAAGATCATGGGTTGAGCTGTCGGCAAACTTTTCCTCCTAACGAAAGGAAGCCGCCTGGGTATGCAATGAGTAACTGGACTATATGTATGTTCCCTATAGAAATCTACAATTCTTGACCAATTTGCACGAAATTTTGCACACATACCCTGTTAAGCCCGGGAAATAACGCGGTCAACATTAAAATTCAAACAAACGACTCCTTCCCTTGAAAATTATATAATTTCTGAGAATATTATACTGAAAAAAATGAAATGCTGTTCAGTTCACATGACAACATTGTGTTGTTTACTGTGATCACATAGGGCTTTGGCAACTATATAATACTGGACTTTAACGAATTATGATTCCATCGATGTAATATATTGGCGAAAATAATTACTGAAATCCACGAAAATAAAGCACAGTGTGATGCAGTCACATAACTTTCTCTACCCTCGAAATAAGAAATATTTTCTCACTTCACATTTTGATGTAGAATAAGAGGTCGTATTGCAGGGACAACTTAAGTGTGTGAGTATGCTATATCAGAAGTAGGTAAATAATCCTTTCCGCTGATACGTTATCCATAGCTATCCATAGGCGTTGTGTTAGTTGAGAAATAGGGATGTTTATCATAGGCCCAAAGCATGGGATGGAACATTTTGAGTCCTATACTCGCAGTATATTATGTCCCGGGTTTTAGGGGAGGAAAGTATGAAAGTGATACTGCATTTCTCTTTTATTTCAGCCCCGAAACGGTTGTGTGGTAACATGAGAATGAGAAATAAAATTTTCCGTCAAGTGAATACAATCTTATGTAATTTATGTTTCTTCTTATTTCAACCCCTCCCAGGCATGATGTGTAGAAGCAATGGAATGCAGCATTCGACATCCTCTATGAGCCATAAAAAGCTATATCTCGCGTTTTCTGATGGAATAGTTTGAGTGTGATAAATCTTTTTCTTCATTTCAAGTTTTACATGCATATTAGCCTATATAAGGACCTAGAGTTTCAAGGTCGAAAGTCCTTTATAAGTTAATTTCAAATTACAAAATCAAAGCCCGGGCGACGCCGGGCCTTTTCAGCTAGTATTATATATAATGACGCGCCTGTACGGTAAGTTAGGTTGCCGGAACTGGGTAATAATTGTTATAAGCTTTTTTATTGGGGTCTAGCATATCCCTATGTTACTTAGTACGTGACAAATGATACGTTTCTCATCCAGAATTAATGCTGAAAGCTCGACATCGAAGTTGAGGCCGAGCAAATCACTTTACCTATCTGGAGGCTCTATGTAGGCTATAACGGACAACAGAAATTATCATGGCGACTTCAGTGTGTAAAGAGCAGAGGGACTCAAAATCGCAATAAGCACTTTAGCATGTGCTGGGAACTTCTGAGTAGTTACATATTTTATATAGAGCACACAACTGCATTACAGGAGTACGCATTCAGTTGCCCCTGCCTCATTCAAAATCGAACTATTCGTGAGGCAAGAGTGGCTTGTAACTATCCCTGAGATAATTTATTGGGGGATCGTTTGAAATTAAAGTTTGAACTGTTAGTACATATTGTGACGAGGCTTATATAATATACGAAGTTATAATGCTTTATGCAATGCAATAATACTTTAATTTTATTTGATTTGGTTAAGTTAAAGAGGTCTGAATTCACAAGTGAGGGATGGGTCTGAAACGAGAAACCGGACCACAGGTGGGTCGCAGTCTACAGGTTGCACATTAGTCAAACAGACTCGCATACGAATAATAATTAGATTATGGCTTTCAAAATATATAAGTGAAATCAATATTGGAGTTGTTTCACTTTGTGGAGTCGCTGCGCTACAAAACGGGAGGTCGCGGGTCTGATTCCCGATGAGGTCATTGATGTTTTTCAATATACCTAATCCTTTCGGTGGCACTATGGCCCTGGGGTCGATTCAGCCTCTAACAGAAATGAATACCAGGAGCAATCCTGGGGTAAAGGCGGCCGGTGCGCAAGGCTGACAACCTTATCAGCTTCATGTGCCGATTGTCTAATGATCTGGGACCCTCAACATCCTGGAACCCTCTGGCCCTTCATGGCCTGTAATAGGGAACACTTTACACTTTTGTTTCACTTGTGTAGATTTAGTTTGGGTCATATTGACGGATCCTATATACGAATGATGGTTATATTTTGAGCTTTGGTAGATATTACCCTCCAAATTAATTTTGATAATTGGTAATCCCACGAGAGTTTACGAACTTATCTGATGAAACTCGTCAACTCGAGTTGGATTTATTAAGACTATTCCTTGAATAAAAATGTAACGGATTATATAAATAATAATTACTTTCGTGCTTTGTTATATAAAAATAAAACTAACAGTTACGAGATCATGGCATACTATGCCTCAACCATCCATTAATCGATTCGAGTTACCACGTTGTGACCAGTGCTAACAATGGAGCATATAAGGCGTAGTTAACTTAATTCAGATAAGCTAACAGCAGAACAGAATAAAATCACACAAAACGGCTTGCATCGAATCGAAATTGTGTTTTAATCCATGTACATTTATATTATTTCAATTTCAAAACAAGTTATGTTGTATAAAATAATCTGTTTTCGTGCTGCTTAATGGCAGCATGTGAGGTATTGGTCACGGAACATTGATGTTTACGTGTCTAGTAACGAGCTGACGATTTTACCAGTTATAATCCCACCCTCGTATTAATAGCAAGAATTTTATAAGATAAACGATCGTCGTTGGTCTATATCCGAGGAATTGCTAAACGTTATTGGTCAATATCTAACACGCGGCGTATGAGTGGAATAGTAGAAGTAAACACCCAGTTTGCCCCAACTTGTACTAATGACGCGGGATATAATTTCAGAAAACAAATAAATAAAAAGATGGAGTAGAAGTGCTCACACCCTCATTCGAAGTTCGCATCACCGGAATCTGAATTTTTGCTTTGAACCTATCAGTAACGTATTCAATGACATATCAACCCGCAGAACCTCAAAGTCCGCTGAAATCTCGGCTTCAGATTTCAGTAATTCCGCTAGACATATATAGATAAAAATACTCAAAATTATATTTTATTTTAGGATAGTAAATTCCCCTGACATCGTACATTCCAAATTTAAATTGGAAAATTTCTCCACGTCGGTCGAGTATGCAATGGAATTGAGGAAGTGAGGAAATCCATTTAGAGAGGTATGTCAAGAAGAATTTATTTGATCAGGGTGGTAGTAAGTTCTTTGTGAACCAATAGTTGTCGGACGGACTGATACATGCATGGATGATTAGGTGGATGGATGGGTCAACGGACGAGGGAAGACCAGACATTGGGGTGGAAGGACAGATAAACTGAATGAGTGAACTGATCTGATTTCTAAATAGTAGATAGATGGGTTAAATGTGGGTACGTAAGTTGTTATGAAGTTTGTAGGTCTAACTATAAGAGAGAGAAATAGGAAAGGAAACGGGTAAAGTATTTCAAATTGAAGTTTTGTTTTTCTATTTCAGATGTTTTAAAATTATATTAAAATCGTCTTATCATTATCATAGGTAATCCCACGAGAGTTGACGAGTTTATCGATAGATCGAATTTATTTGATGTAACTCGTCAACTCGAGTTGGATTTATTAAGACTATTCCATGAATAAAAATGTAACGGATTATACAAATAATAAAATCAGGTAAACTGATGTAAAAAGTGCCAGTATGTTTTTGTTTAATCAGTTATGACTGCAATTATGATACACAGAATATGTTTTTTTTTTTTTTAATTGATTTCCAAGTTAAGCTCCAGATTTATTCATTAAGCAGGGCTTACGGAAGAAGAAAGGTCTACCATCTCGGCCACCTGGGTCATTTTAACGGTCTAGTTGGATAAGCGCATGTAAATCAATATGTTTTTTGTCATAGCTACCTGTATTTTAATTTACAAGGCCTTACAAGATCACAGTAAAACAATAGGCTATGTTGTCAAGATAACTGATTTTCATTTTTTTTAATAAATTCTTTCGAATACGTATATTACCATAAAATAGGCACTAAATTGAGCATTACTCCGAAACAGGTCAATCGATTTTATCCATTATGAATAGACGTCTTCCCATGGACATTATAAATGTGTATACCAAGTTTCATAAAAATCCGGTAAAGCGTATTTGAGTTACCGCGTCTTTAAAATATTCACTAAATTGGGTTTTACTCCGGTACCGGTCTACCGATTTGGTCCAATATCAGTTGACGTCTTTCCACGTACATTATAAATGGGTATACAAAATTTCAGGAAAATCCAATAAAGCATATTTGAGTTATCGCGACTTCTTATATATTAACATAAAAACACTAAATTGGGCATTATTCCGGTACTGGCCAACCGATTTGGTCCAATATCAGTAAACTTCTTCCCATGGACATTATAAATGCGTATACGAAGTTTCATAAATAAATGAGTTATTGCGCCTTTAAAGTAGACACTAAATTGGGTTTTACTCCGGTACCGGTCAACAGATTAGGTTCAAATTCAATAGGGCACTTCTCATGGACGTCATAAATGGGTATACCAAGTTTCATGGAAATCCGATACAGCGTATTTGAGTGATGGCGCCTTTCTATTAGAAATCCATTAAAATAGGCACTAAATTGGGCATTACTCCGGTACCGGTGAACCGATTTGGTTCAATATCAATAGGGTTCTTCCCATGGACATTATAAATGTGTTTTCCAAGTTTCATGAAAATCCGAAAAAGCGTATTTGAGTTATGGTGCGTACAGACACACGGACAGACGGACAGACGGACAGACAGACAGACGGACAGACATTTTTTCGTCCACCACACATTCTCATAAAGTACCATACTGGCACTTAATAATTACTTTCGTGCTTTGTTGTATAAAAATAAAACTAAAAGTTACGAGATCACGGCATAGGCTACTATGAATCAACCATCCATGAATGTTGTGACAGTGCTGCCAATAGTGCTTATAAGACATAGATAACTTCATTCAGGTAAGGTAACAGCAGAACAGAATAAAAGCACACCAATTGGCTTGCACCGAATCGAAATTGTGTTTTAATCAATGTACATTTCTATTATTTCAATTTCCAAACAAGTTGTGTTGTATAAAATAATCTGTTTTCGTGCCGCTTAGTGGCAGCAATCACTGCACACTGATACTTACATGCCCAGTAACGAGCACACGATTTTACCCCGATAAAACAGCCTCCCCGCGATTCCTAGAAGAATATTGTAAGATAAACGGCCGTGATTGGTCTATATCCGAGGAATTGCTAAACGTTATTGGCCAATATCAAACACGCGGCATATGAATGGGATAGTCATTATAATCATGCTTTTAAGGAATGAATACTTCAATTAATACCGGGAAATAAAATATTCCAAAATGAAAGTAACCTAACACACGACAAAATAGGGACAGATGGAAACAAATACAGTAGCTCAATCAGCAAGGAATTTTTGTAATGTATAGACCGTTCACTGGTATTTGTGCAGTCTGGTTTAGTGAAACCTTGTCCTCACACATAAGCTTGTCAAAAAAGATGAAAATCACTCTGCGCGGGGAACGAGTTTTTTTTAAATCCATCGTGACAGGGGATGAAACATGAATTCGTTACGATAATCCAGAATCAAAAGAACAATCCAAACAATGGATGCACTCAAAATTCCTTAACAACCCCAAAATTTGACTTCCACATCAACGAAGAATTTCTAAACACTTCAATATGCTGGCGGCAAGCTTCTATGAAGAGGGTATAGGAAAGTTGGTACAACGCCACGATAAATGTGTCAATCGGAACGCGACTATATAGAGAAGCAGCTAGAAGGTATGCTTAAATATTCCAAATAAAACAATTATGATTTTCACTGTGGTTTTTGTTTTATGCCCCGTCGGAGGTTGAAAAAAAAAAGCCCTCGTATAGTCCGTTCACTGGTATTTGGGCAGGTTGGTTTGGTGAAACCTTGTCCCCACACGTGAGCTTGCCTCAGGTGTCATGGCAATAACATGTAATGAGTTTGAGCCAAGATTGATTTTTTATTAGGTAACAGCTTGTACCTATAATGTCCGCTGTTATTGCAATTAATATTACCTATGCTGTTGGGAAGAGTCAAGGATTGCTGTGATGTCGTTTGTTGGCAATATTGATTTTGTTTTACTCTGTAAATGTAACATCATGGATGGGCTGAGCTAAAGGGTAGAGGTGGTGGTATTTATAAAGCAGAGCTGCAAAGGCCAAGCTGCGATATGGTAATGCGTCCGTCCCCTAATTAAACAGCGAAAAGGGACGCTCGACAGAATTATAAAGTGGAACCCCCTCCCCCACTCACCCTCGCAGATTTCACAACATAGTGGCGGCTAGTCTTGGTGCCACAGCACATGCAACAGAGATTCAGTCCCGTCCCTTGGTCTACTAATTAAAATACCTCTTACCAAAATATATTTTTTTTATTTTTTTTAAAGAAAAGATGTTACCATATATAATTAACTAACTAATTCCGTGGCGCGAACATCCCAGGAGGGACAAGGCCTACCACCCGACCGCTGTGTCATCTACCATAGGCAGAGGCAAGATTGGGGGCCATGTGGTCAGCATGCCGACACCCAGGCCGTTAATGGTGGTTTCCATGACCGGAGCCGCTACTTCTCTATCAAGTAGCTCTTCAATGTGAATCACGAGGCTGAGTGCACCCCTCCCTACCTCAGAAAAATCCGAGGAGGTACCGGGGATTGAACCCGAGCCGACGGATCTGTTGTCAGCGACGCTAACCACAAGACCACGCCGGCGGTCACCATATAGGCTATAATAGCTATCTTAAAAAAAATTGCACTTTAAAAAATAATTGTCTATGAGTAAATGTATGCCTGATTGTGTTAGTATATAACCGAAACACGACTAAACCAAATTCAGTGAACGCCGCTTAAAGTAATCACAGTTAATATTATCAATCGGGTAATGTTATCACTTCTGTGAAGTCCTGTACGGATTAATATTGACACATTGAAAACTTGCTGTATATTGTGACCAAAGTTTCGGGGTAGGCTATGTTATCACTTTTCCTTTTAGTGGATTTATTTCCAAGTACTGTACGTCATTAAAAATTTAGTCTTTAAGGGTTTCGTTTCTAACTCAACTGTATCATGCTGTATTGGAGGTAACAATTCTGTTCCCAGCTCACAGGATGACCAGTTCGAGGGGGTGGCATTACAAACTTTCCGTTTTAAGCAATAAAACATGTTTCACTCCACAGTTAAGCTGCAGCTTTTGATTTATGAAGATAACAGTGTTAACATGCGGTGATGCTACTGTAAAATGAAAAGACTTGAACTGACAGGCGTTAGATGTTTTGCTACGTGGTGTTCACCACAGATCAGTATAGACTTCCAAAAATACTCGTAACTCGTAACTCACTATGGAGTATTGGTTAATGGACTCCTAAAGGAAAATAAAACAATTAAAGATCTTTGTTACTGGTTGAAAAAATAGTTGCTTTCAGTCTATTATGAGTGGTTCAATGATTCACAGTTTTGTATTATTTTATGGATGAATAAATAACTTTCAATTCATTGGTTAATATTATCAGATTAGAAGCATCCCAAAGTGATCACATTAAGCGGCGTGCACTGTATTTGAAAACCGTTGTTTAATATAAGTTAGACCCCACTTAGATCAGGCCTATAATAAATAGGGCCTGTACGTTATACTTTTTCCCTATTGGGTCCCGAAGCGAGAATATCTAAACGTCCTGCTAACGTAACTAAAATGTAAATACTTAGAGAGTTATATTAATTTGTAATAATATTCATCTATATTAAAAACGGCTAATAGCCTAGATAGATAGAAGATGGATGGATGGACGGACAGACGGAAGGACTTTTGAACGATTTACAGTTTACACTAATGTTGAACAATTCGAAAAGACTCAGACTAAAAACACATGAAAAGTGAATGAAATGAATATTAATTGAGTGTGTACAATTTTAGCTAAACAGAATTAAATTTGTACTGGCTTACAGATTCTCCGTCAACTCTCACAGACGATATGTATGAATAAAAAGATAATTTGATAACTAGAGATTCTTAGCATTTAAGTACAAGTGTATGTAATACCCCGTACACATTTTCAATGTAATTGTAAATCTGTGACATCCCAGGTTTAAAGAGGTATGTGGTGAAGGAGAGGTCTACCGGTATATACTGTCGGCTGGTTTGTTCTCGTCTATCCAATTCTGAAAGTGCTTGTTAGAAGTGTTGACAGTGTGTTGCGCGAAGTGCAGAAGTTTTTTGCTTTTAAAACTAGTATTGGTTTCATCTGTAAATAATATTGTCTTCATAAGTGATAGTTAAATGCGAAAGTGATTGATGTAGAGAAGGAATAAAGTGGGGCCTAGCATAGAGCCTTGTGGTACTCTGTGAGTTATAATTTTGACTGATCTTTATGATTCAATTTCGACAAACTGTTTTCTTTTACTTCAGTAGGATTTAATACAATTCCCTGCGTGAAATCTTACACTGCAAGTATTTAATTTTTTAATAAGTAAGTGGTTCTTTAAGATCTATGGATTGACCAAGTTTTTGTTTTTTGTTGTCTTTTGCCTGTAGAATTTCACCAACAAAAGAGAATAGCGCATAGCTAACAGTTCTTCCTTTACGAAATCGGAATTGACAATTTGGGAATAATGTTATTGCTTGATAAGCATGCATTATAATACATTCTAGAATCATTATTGCAATACCTGGTCACTATTGGAAACAGTTTTGTCAATATCACAGGATGTCACGAGTAGATCCACGGGTCCTCGTAATTGTACTCTTTAACAAAATATAATTTAAAAGTTTAAAGTAATTTTCATCTCTGGTGAATATTTTTGATGGTAACATGCATAAACATACAATTTTTTAATCCGTTGTATGTATATAAATGTAATGCACGAGAAAATATCTATCCGTCTGTCCGTCCGTCCGAGTACCTGTACGCGCGACAACTCAAAATACGCTTTATCGGATTTTCATGAAACTTGGTATACGCATTTATACCATCCATTGGAAGAAGCCTATTGATAATGGACCAAATCGGTTGACCGGTACCGGAGTAATACCCAATTTAGTGCCTATTTTATGCTAATATTTTAGAAAGAATTTATCAATTTCAAATTACAGTGTTTTGCAGATGACAAACAGTTTGTCCTTCTCCTTGCTTTGATACGCGGTCCAATCAGAGACGGCGAGACGGAGGGAAGACTCTTAATGCTAGCGGCGCTTCATAAGCTCGTATACGTGATTGGCGGTGAAGGAATCTGCTTCTCATTTGAAAAATACTGTAGTTATCTTGACAACATATTGATTTACAGTGTTCATATACGGCTTTGGAAGTTGCAATACACTTAGCTATGACAAATAACCCTATTCCTTCACATATGCTTATCAAACTAGACCGTTAAACCGAGCGAGATGGCCGAGGTGGTGATGTCTTGGACTCGCATTCTGGAGGTCCATGGTTCAAATCCCGTAGTCTCCCAATTTTATTTATATAAATAAATATGTATATATAAATGAGTGTGTGATTGTCAAGATAACACAGATCTGTATAGTTCTGCTGATGCCGTGCGATTTTAATCTGGCTAATCTGATTTTAGACTTTTGTTCTTCCGTAGGCCCTGCTTAATGAATCGATCTGGAGCTTAACTCGAAAATCAATTTTTAAAAAAACTTATTTTCTGCATATCATAATTGGAATTATAACTGATTAGACAAAAGCATTCTGGCACTACCAGAATTTATTTAATACTGCATATTTTAGTACAATAATAAAAAGTAATAATAAACGTTTTTATCTAGACATTTAAAACTAGGCCAACGTATTCATGTTCACATAAAACATACACATGTTATAATTTTACAGTATATTCTACTTGCGTGTTTTAGAATCCATTCAATGTTTCAAAACATAATATACACGACAGGATTCCGACGAATACTTTTTCACATTTCGAACACTTATCACTTACGTTTAACGAAACTAATCATGAAACTAGCATCGATATAAACAGATACTAAACATTGTTAAATTACATCGCAGACGTTCAATGTGAGCCCCTTTGGTAACACGGCACACATCAAACCTAGGCCTATAGTTAATTTCCGTCCAGGTACGTTGTAGCATTTGACAGTCAACCGATGCGATGTCTGCTGAGATGCGTTCTTTCAGGTCAGGGGCAGTCTGTAGAAAGGGTGGCTTGTGTACAATATATTTAACATACTCACACAAAAAAGCCAAGGGGCGTCAGGTCAGGTGAATGTGGAGGCCAACGAAGAAGTTGCCTATCGTGATGACCAGTACGGCCAATCCATTTGTTCGACAGTCTGGTGTTGAGCTCCAATCTGACTTCATTATGAAAATGTTGGGGTGCACCATCTTGTTGTCAGATGAAATTGGGCATGTCCTCCTCCAGCTGAGGCGGGAACCATATTTGTAACTATCCAGGCACACACATCCTGTGACTGAACGGGCCATACGCATTCTCATGACTTAAAGCAGAGAACACATTAACCTTGGGAGAGTCCTGGATATGTTGCATGTAAGTACGGGGAATTTGCGACCCCCAGGTTCTAACGTTAGGCCTTTATCTGATCACTAGACTGGGATTTTAGGGTCTAAAAATTACTTTTAGGCACCTAAAATAGGCTTTTAAAAGAGAAAATAGGCAAATAAAATAAGCTTTAAAAATGTGTAAATAGACAGAAAATAGACTTTAAAATACGTACTACAATATGCTCTTAAACTGTAACGTGATCTTTTTTTACTGTAAAAAGGTGGTATACAGAAATAACAACAGAATTAATTGCAAAATTAAGACAGAATTAAAAATTCATTTATCAAAAACAGTTTTGGATTATATGAAAAAGTGACACAGTATGTCCCTTCATAGTATATATACCTGCTACTTGTTGTTTTGAGCGAATCCTCCCCCGTCATTCAGCACTCCTTTGGCGACAATTGTTTGGGAAAATCAAGTTTCTGTGAAAAACCCATCCTCTGCTGTTCCGCTCTTCATTCAGGGATATCCATTAAATGATTGTAAAAGTTACAGAAGTTGGATTTAAAAACTCTATAAACGTAGGTGATTTGTCATGAAACGTTCACATATTTAAAATTTTTCATGATATTTCATAAGGAACAAAATAGGCATTTGCCTTAAAATCCCAGGTCTACTGATCACTACAACGTACCTGGACAGATATTAACTATAGTGCCGTGTGCCGTGTTACCAAGGGGGCTCGTATTTAACCTCTGTGAGATAACTGAACAAAACTTGTTTAGATTCTCTCTCTATCGATACCAGTTTCGTGTTTCTAAGTTTCATTAAACGTAAGTGACGAGTGTTCGAAACCCGAAAGAACATTTATGGGATCCCCACGAATTTTGCATTAATTTTCAAGTGTTCTACAGTGATTGGACAATTATAACTGCTCTGATTAAAATGTCTCTTTTCCTATCATCTCTTATAAAAGGCTTTGTCCTGACTGACTGAATGAATGACTGACTGACTGATTGACTGAATGACAGAAATCAACGTACAGCCTAAACTATAACAGGTAGAGACTTGGAATTTTGACAGTACCTTCGCTTCATAATGTAGGTGCTCACTAAGAAAGGATTTTGAAAAATTCTGATTCTAAATGCCAAAAATTAAATGTTTTTGAAAATACTTAATCCCTTTTTACATAGAATTATCCATTCCAAATCACAGAATATATTGTTGCCAAATGGTATCAGGTGGGCTTGGAAAAAACAAGTGAAATGCACTTTTGACAAATAAGAGAAGTTATCAAAATAATTCATGTTATAAATAAATATTACAGAATGAAATCCACTAAAATAATGGAATCACATAACTTTCTCTACCCTGGACATAGAGAAAACAAAACGAGGTATGGTAATGTGTATATTATTATATTATATCGCAGGTTTTTGGAGAGAAAAGTATGAAAGTGATAATGCTTTCTGTTTAATTTGATCTCCAAAACGGCTTTATGGTAACATAAGAGTGGGAAATTTCCCGCCTCGATATTACAATTTTATGTTACAGGAATTTCTGTTTCTTCTTATTTAAACCTCTACCAGGCTTGCTGTGCACTGTACAAGCGATGGGATGCAAAATTCTAGATCCTCTATGAGCCATAAAAAACTATATCAAGCGTTTTCTGAGGGAATAGTTTGAGTGTAATAAGTCGTTCTTCCTATTTCAAATTATAAATGCCTATATAAGGACCTAGAATTTAAAATTGAAAATCCTTCATAAGCTAATTTCCAATTACAAAATACAAAACCCGGGCGACGCCGGGTCGTTTAAGCTAGTTACTCATAAATCAAATTGTCAACTATTTACTTGTCAGACTCACATGGACGTGTTGGATTAATTATTTTCATTACTTGTTTCCGTGTTGTGTTGCATGATTGTTAAATTAAGGGTTATATTTAGATTTAATTTTAAACTCTCTAATATAGCATGAAATAATGATACTGTAAATTGCACATTTCTCAGGTTTTAAGTATATTTTATAACTCTCGTTCAGATCTCTTTAGCAAGCTGATCCGCTGGCTCGTTGCCCGGGCCACCTGCATGAGGTTGGACCCATGTGGATTCTATTTTCCATTGCCCTCCCCTTCTTCCTAATTTCTCCTGTTAGGTGGGTTGACTTTGACAGAGTATCAAGAGAAAATCTGTGGAGAATTATACAGAAATACTAAATATCTGGTGGAAGGGAAGAAATAACTAATCTTGGAGTAGGCAAGGATGTTCTTTGTATCTCACGTTGACGCTGTTGTCGAGGAATGGCAAAGACAGACGAGACCTTACTTTTAAACACATTTTTATTTGCAGACGACCAGGTCATTCTGTCTACTTCTAAAGACGAACTTCAAAGAGCAACATTAATATTTTCGGACAAACTTCGCAAGCCTTTTATGTTTAGGATTCACTTTGCATCAGATCTCTTTGTACACTTGATTTTTCGACTTTTAGAGTCTTTATAACTGTCCGCAGCGTTGATCTTTTTTCTTCGTTTTTTTTTTTTATTTCAATTCAGAATTCTTCTTTCTCCTTTAAAATTCATTTTAGGTTTTCAAATAAAATGGATGTATCCCTTTGACAACCATAAATGAGAAAATTCAAATAAGAACTTTAACTTTTTAAAAAGAATTGTTTCTATTTACGAAGTTAATTCACTCTAACTAATTACATATGTATTAATATTTTTATTACAGTACTGTACTGACGTTAGACAGCCTTATTGCAATTGGTTGAGATATTGAATTTTTTTCAGTTGATCAGATCCACATAGTGGTCTTAAATCTCTAATAGAAATAGGTAACAGAACAGTCCTGAGTGTAAAGGCTAGTGTCTATTGTGTCTAAAACTGACCTCCTGTACCCTAAGAGCTTCCAAGACCTTTATTCTGAATTGCATCGCTAATCTGATTTTGAAGATCAAAACTTTATATATCTGGAATAAATCCGTTGTCTCTTGTGGTTTGTGGAATTTCTTCTAGGTTTGTCGGAAGTGAGGTAGGCCTAGCAATTCTCTAGTTGGGACACATATTAAGCGGGGCTACGTCATCCCGATGAGATGAGACGAGGGGGCGATTTATGAATATGTAATAGCTACGTGCGGACCATACATACATGATCTCTAGGGGAACATATTTACCAAAGATAAAATCGAACCCGGGACCTGCAGTCATAAGGTCTCATGGCTTCCGAAGTGGTTGTTTCAATTGCGTGAACGCAATGAACTGATGCGTCCCATGTTGCTTATTACAATAATTATTTTCCCGGATTGATTTCAGTGCATGATCATCCCTCACTCCCACATGGCAATAACTGAAACATCAAAGTTAGTGACTCGCCACTTGCTGTCACTGATTTGGTTCAAGTGCTTGGAGCAACAGAAAGAGTTCCTGTATATCATAAATGTGGTGAAATAAATATTCACTTACAGTAGTGATAATGCTCCTCAAAGTGATGTTTTATTTTCATTTAGTACACTTTTGAACCTACTTTTACTATGCATACTAATAATTAAACTGTAAAAAGAAATTATTCCATATAGTTTTCACCTTATACCCTCTAATATTAACCAAAGACAACTTACTGTATCCTTAAGGTTCTGGACCTAATTTATTGTAACAGCTTTTTACATAGGCGTGTGTATATATATATACACTCAGGGTGTTTCAAAAATACTTTTTACAAACTTCGGAAATGGGTTCCTTACACCAAAAGAAGGAAAAAAGTCCATATGAACATCCTTGTTTTCTCGTTATGAAACTTTTCATCGACGTGTCATAGAAGCCTGCGAAACCATTCGACACCATCCCGGAATATTTGAAAGGGTGCGACAGTCCATGATTCGACGAGTGCATGCATGTCTAGAAGCAAGAAGAGGACATTTCGAGCATTTCTTATGAGTTTTGTGTGTTGACGTGTTATGAGTCTACCAATATGTTGAACAGTTCCAAACGAGAAAACAAAGGATTATGGGACATATGTTCATATAAACTTTTTCCTTCTTTTGGTGTAAGGAATCCATGCCCGAAGTTTGTTAAAGTATTTTTGAAACACTTTGTATATATATATATATAGTTGTGTGGCTCAATGGAAGGCCAATGAACATATGTTCAAATAATTAAAATCTATATATGTACATATTAAAAACAATAAGATTTCGTAAACCACTATGTTGGCCTATGATGTCAATAGCTAAAAGATAAAATTATAATAAAGTAATTGGGTCTTATAGGCTTACCAAACTTAATGGAATGTCTATACTGTGTATAATCTCTTTAGAGTTTTACACTATAAATTATTATTATTATCATTATTATTACTATTATTATTATTATTATTATTATTATTATTATTATTATTATTAGTATTATTATTATTATTTGTATTTGTATTTGGCTTTGATTAATATTAGACGGTGTAAGGAGAAAATAATTTGGAATACATTCACCCTCTTTGGTCACAATGAAATTTATCAATTGTAAAAAGAAAACTTACACAATAATATCTGATAGTCTGTTAATCCTGCTGAGGATGGAGTACCTTACGAAAGCAGTTCGCGGGATTGCACAGTAAAAATTAAGCCGGCAGAGGAATTAACGTACAAAATAAAGTAAAATATTATATAATTGTACGTACTATTATTTGTTTAATTTTTAAAAATTGTAGTTTGGTAATAAAAACACCTTTCATTAGGCTAAATTAGATTAAAACATCTTATGTGAAACTCACATAACTTCCTCCGCCCAAATAAAACTTTGCATCTTACTATATCATCTATGTCACTCTTTTCATGTAAATTAGTTCTAAAAATGTAGAGAATGCTATTTATCACATCGTATCGTATCCCCGAAGGATACACAACCCAAAGAAAATCTTATTAATGCACTTAGTTAACTTTCTTTACTCTAAGCATGGCCAACAATACACCTTTCTCACGTCACATTCTGACATAGAATAAGAGGCTGTGTTGCAAAGAGTTGTTTCAACCTGATGCAAAGCTTTATTATTCACCAAGTAAGACCGAGTTTCTACAAAGAGTAGGTGGCTTATAATTACCCTTCAGAGAATTTTTTCGAAAAATTTAAAAATAAATGTTCTAGGTCTTTGTATAAGCATGTCAGTACAAAATTTAAACAAAATCATTGGAGCCGTTTTCGAATAAATCGCGAAAAAACTAATTTTCTTCATGTAAAGTCCCCTTAAAAATAAGGGAAACACACATCCCCAGAAAGTACCTATCCCAAATATAAAATTATTAAGCCAACATACATAACTATAAAATTTGCTAAATCTGTGTAGGGAAAGTAAGAAGGTAGCTGGGGGGGGGGGAGGGGACAACGAACTCTTAAGTCTCTTTCGAAGGACCGTAGCCACTTTCTCTCTCTTCCTCTTTCTCTCTATATCTATCTATCTTTCTACCTATCTCTCTTTTTATCTACTTCCCCACCTTCCAATTTATCTCTCTAACTACAATTGAGCCTTAACCTAACATTTTAAATAATATTATACAATAACACAATATTGTTATTCACTATTGAATGTTGTGAGGCTAATTAAGATGTTTTTACACGGTCTATACGGTATGAACTAGCAAAGAACATCACGTGCTATGAAGGTCAGGCAGGTCTAAACTACGTCATCGTACACTACTGCGCAGCCGTTTGTTAGGCCCAGGTCTTACCGATCGAGTTATAATATAATTTTGTTCTTTACAGATGATATCCGATAATCCTACATATGCTGAAAATATTATTATTATCCTAAAACGTTGTGTGTATACTTTTTTGTTAGAAATTGAATATATTTTATCTAATTCTGGATCTAAGTGTAATTCACATTAGAACATTTGAAATATTAACCTAACAAAATAACACTAGGCCTACTGTTTTTCTAACCGGTATAATTTGTTGTAGTAAACTATTGTTCCTGTCAACCTTGTTGCAGATGTGTCGTTATTTTTGTTTGTAAGGAGAAATGTAGATAATACATAGTTTATTCTCGGGCTTCCAACCGGATGGTAGGGGGGTTGGTTCCGGGTGAAGGCAGCTTCTGGGTGCGCCGTAGCTAGCGATCGGGACATCCCCCGCAGTTATCCAGATCGGATACTCCGAAGTAAATACACCCTAGAACATTGTAACAACAAAGTGACATTATTTCTCAACTTAACCGCACAAATTAATGCAGAAAGGTGACATATCCACTTTTATAAATTTTACAGGAACAACAAAAAACTGTTTCACACAATAGGCTACATACTGATGACAATCAGTTGTAAAGTAGGATTACCTCCACAAAGTCTCTGGGTTTTTACGTATATACCTTAGGAGCGAGTCTCACCGTTCATAGAGTTCCTGCGTAGGGGAGGTAGCTGCACCCTGATTGGCTATCCCACTCCACGTGTTGTCTGTCTCTGTCTCTGCGGCATTATCCCTCCACTCAACTATTACAGTATTTTCTACCACTGGCAACATGCAGCATGATCTTTACTCTCTGCCCAGATGTAGCTCACTGATCTTACGCGCAGCGAATCCGCGCATCTTGGTAACGAGACGTAACGAGAAGCTCGCTGGCTGGGTTAGTCTTCAAAGCCAGAGACTTTGTGGGAGTAATCCTACTCTAAGTACTTTTTATGTAAACATATTTATCTTGTACCGTAAGCAATTTATGAACATTAAAACGTTTTGAATTAATCACAGATATTCATGGTTAGACGGTAAATTTTATGGAATTAACGTTATTGACCGGGGAAAAATCGTTACACAACCCATTAATGAATAAGAAATGCTACAAAATACTCTTGTTTCATCTATTAACATCTCCTTTCAAAAATTTAGGACAAACTTTGTAATAACAATTTATTCAATAGTAATGTTTTATCAAATGCAACAAAGTTTTAATTTTGTAAATTGTAAAGTACAGGTTACTGAGAGGGCCACAGAATTTCTCATATCCGTTTGGAATATCCTGTCTGCATTTCTTGATGTCTTCCACTTTTTCTTTTGATATGGGAGTCTTGAAGGAGAATGCAGGGAGGTGAATATATGTATGGCTAGTATTTCTAAGTCTACAACTTGCCACCTTACTACAGGAAACGGATGTTTCTTTTAGCTCTAGCTGCCACAATAATTACAAAATATGTCACCTTATGCATAGAATGATGGAATTACCCATCTGGAAACCCGCTGACTGAATAACTCATCTTCACAGAAAAGTGAACATGTCACCTTTCTGCCTTTAGCAATTCATTAGAAATTAAATAGGAATGAATAAGAGTCGCTGTGAACAACGTTAGGTTAGAAGTTGTCTCGCTTAAAACAGAATGAGAATAACAAAACAGATGGTCTGAAAAACACGCATGTAGAAAATACTCAAATACTATACCCTTAGCAACCAGGGAAGGCGGCTGAGGCCAGGTAGATCCCTTTACCCACATGGACCCTCACATTTACAAGGGCGGGAGATTTAGGACCAACCGTAATTTCCTCCCCATGAGTCACCTAGTCTACTTCAATCAATCAATCTTAGATTTTTTAAATATGTCATTATCTTAAAATGTTTGTTATATATCAATTCTACACATAATTACAAGAAAAATGACACCAAACAATGTATAATTGACTTTAATAGGAACATAGGACTTGAAAGCAGTTTTCTCGTAACTTTTATTTATGTATTTGTTAGAAATGTTCCTATTAAAGTAAATTATACATTGTTTGGTGTCATTTTTCTTGTAATTATGTGTAGAATTGATATATAACAAACATTTTAAGATAAAATGACATATTAAAAAAATCCAAGATTGATTGACAGAAGTAGACTAGGTGACTCATGGGGAGGAAATTACGGTTGGTCCTAAGTCTCCTGCCCTAGTAAATGTGAGGGTCCATGCGGGTGAAGGAATCTACCTGGCCTCAACCGCCTTCCCTGGTTGCTAAGGGTATACTATTACCACGAAAGTTTTATAAAATTCGTTCAGATGGTACTAAGAGAAAAACACAAATTTAGAATAGACATGCAGTACATGCGCGTATAAAAAGAAGAAATAGAAAGAAAATTTCGTTTCTGACTACTCTGCCCTTTATTACAGCAAGGACTTAAGGGTTTGAAGCTATAATTTTATGGAAGAATAAAACACTTTTCACAATACTGTTACAGATGCCCTAAAAGTACTTGAATAGTTATGGACTGAGTCAATTGAATAAATTCTTCAACCCGATGACCTTAAAAAATATGAGTGAAAGTTGGGGAATGGTGATTATAGGCGGGCATGGCTTCTAACAATTAGGATAAAAAAAGTACCTTTGTGAAATGTAACATTAAATGCGGTATGGTAACGAAGAAATACACAGCCCGTTACAAACAATTCTGGATGGTTTGTAAACCCGTTTACGAAAAACAACTGCAAAATTTGTCAGGGGTGATCAAAATATGTTATGAACGTGAAATCTAATTTTAAGAAACCACAGCAGGAAGTTTCCTCCCCATTTCCACAGGTCCATATATGTTGAGAAGGATTTGAAGGGTAAGCAGCAGGCTATCCAAGTAAACAAAGTTCAAAAATCATCTTAGCCGATGCTCACCTTTATCTGTAAAGAACTATAGGAATAGGTATGCTCCAGGGAAGGGTTGCTCATGTATTTTCTTACGTTATGTTTATTAATGGTCCAGAAAGTACAGTGCCTTTTTTTTTACTCGTGGCCGGGCGGTCGGCTGGAGATAGCTGCGAGCGCACAGTGCTTCTCGCCGTTCCTGGCTCCCGCCTTTCTCCCCGTCAGTGCACACACACAGCACACCAAACACCAATTTTCTGCTCATGCAATAGCATTTCGTGTACAATATCGGGTTTTTCTGCACTCCAGTATCTGTTGCTTTGTGTCGATACATGACCATGTAAATGAAACGATGCTTCGTCTGTGAAAAAAATTAACTTAGGGTCCATTGAGCCATCATTAACTTTACCCAACACCCAATTGCAAAAATTTACTCTACTCACAGTTATCACGTGGTTGCAGTTCCTGAACTATGGTTATCTTATATGGTTTTAATTTCATAAATTTAGTGGCTTTCCAAGCTGAGAATTGTGAAACCCCCGTTTCCTGTGATAACCTACTCAGAGATTTTCTAGGGCTACGTTCTAACTTTTGTGCTATCTCATCGAGTTTTTTTATCTGTAAGCACACGGCGATTTTTTTTTTATTTGTTATCAAGAACAGAACCCGTTTCTCTGAATCTGTTTACAAGTTTACGAACTGTCTCTCTGTGAGGCACAGGGATATAGTGACCGCGTTTAAAGGATCCTCAGGCGGCAACCCTCTAATACAATATCTCAACCCCACCCCTGACCAAAACCTCCATAAACACCTCCATAAACATCTTGGGGTTGAAAAGCCGAAAAGGAAGAAAGGAAAATGTTGCGCATGCCTAAGCATAAGATGCGCATTGTTGCCACAGTTTAAAAGCCTTGCAGCTGATTTCCACAAATCTGGAGAAACAACACAAGTGACATTGCAACAAGGCCTGACCTGGTGGCAGGGACCACCGCATTTGTTTAGGGGTGGGTAGACCCTAATAATCTTTTCCAGATGAGGGAAGTGGTCCGACTTAAAAGCGTTCCGCCCGCTTTCTAGCCGACTGGGGATCGTTTGGGCGCGAAGACTATACCAGGGAATCTGTCTACAAATAGCCGTGTCACTTCTCTACAGAACTCTGTTTGCACATAGGAATCATACATGAATATGCGGTGTTCTAAAGTATACACACTTCTTGGCATTATAACAGAACTATCACAATTTAACCACAAAGAAGAAAACAAGAACCTCTGCTAGCAACGACCGCACATGCACTGACGGGGAGAAAGGCGGGAGCCAGGAACGGCGAGAAGCACTGTGCGCTCGCAGCTATCTCCAGCCGATCGCCCGGCCACGAGTAAAAAAAAAGGCACTGTACTTCAAAGCCTATATTTCGCGTTTTTGAAATTAGCAGCCTATGTAATATTTACTGCATCTTCAGTGGGATACAATTTACGAAGAAGGGCATTTATGATAACGTATACTTATTACTCAATGGCAATAGACAATTCATAAGCGAGCTAAAGGAATATTATCTATTTTATGAAACCTGAAGGTTCATTGCCGCGCTTACCTGAGCCCTCCATTCAACCCTCACAAATCCTACTTCCCCTAAACCTATTCTAATAAAGTCCTCCCACACCTACGTCTAGGTCTTCCAAGTGGTTTCTTCCCTTCGGGTCTCCCAGGCAAAATATATTTGAGATATGTCTTTCCTCCCCCATCAACATGTCCAATCCATTTCCTCTTCCTCATTTAATTACCCTTATTGAAGAGTACAGGTTATGAATCTCGTCGTTATGCAGTTTTCTTCTCTCTTAAGTAGAAATATTTTTTAAACACTCTGTTTTTGAAGATCCAGGAAATGGCATTTATGATGTCCATAGTGCATAGTTTCAAATGTTTAAATTTAGTTATCAAATTTAGCTATCAGGACTCTTTATGATCGATAACTAAATTAAATTTTAAAACTAGGCACTTAACTAAGTGGTGACATTAAAATTCAAGTAGGCCTACTGTATTTCCTTTCTGGAAATGCACAAATCGTGAACGAGTCATTACTAATGAACAAGTCATTGTAGAGAACAAATCCAATAAAAAGAATTAATCGGTTTCTTTGTGAATTGTAAGTCTCAATTCTCCAAAGCAATGATTCAGTGATTCGTTTTGTCTTCTCATCATTCTGAATTACTGCCCTTTTAGGATATCTATGGTAATAAATGTGGTATGTTAACATAACAGGCACTACTAGATTGTCTGTCAAAATAAATGTGGCTTGTCTACTCAACAGGTACTCGCAGAATTTCTGTCATAAAAAAAATAGGTTTGTCTACTCAACAGCCTCTTGCAGAATGTCTGTCACAATGTGGTTTGTCTGTTCAACAGCTAGTTGCAGAATCTCTGTCACAATAAATGTGGTTTGTCTACTCAACAGCCTCTTGCAAAATGTCTGTCACAATGTGGTTTGTCTGTTCAACAGCTAGTTGCAGAATCTCTGTCACAATAAATGTGGTTTGTCTACTTAACAGCCTCTTGCAAAATGTCTGTCACAATGTGGTTTGTCTGCTCAACAGCTACTCGCAAAATCTCTGTCATAATAAACGTGGTTTGTCTGCTGGACAGGTACATATTACTCAATTGTTGGAGTGAATGTCCTTGAAGATACCCGCAAATTATGACTCCTCGGAACAAAATGTCACAGAACATGGAAGCATAGATTTCTAGCCTGCGGTGGAGATTTTATTAGCAGTTGTATGTATGGTCTTAAGAGGGGTGCTTGAACAAGTGGTGCGACCGCCCCACGCAACTGTCACCACTGCAGAAAGGAACAGATAACCAGATCGCTACAAACCCCATCCCCATTCCAGTCTGCAGCCATTGATTTTTTGTATGCGAAGCTCAGCGGAGATTTAGGATAAAGAGAGGGTGGCTGGGTTGTTAGTACCCCTCTCGGTATATATGTGTACCACAAATTGTGTTACAGCCGCCCCTTCATATATACACACACCCCAGAAATGAGATAACGCGCGGCTTCGAGGTGGCGAACAGAAGGGATGTTGAGGGTAACCGCAGAGGAGGTGGGAGGGGGCTCTATTCTTACATTAGGGGAAACACTAGGTTGCTAGGACGATAAAAAATCCATCAGGATTAATATTCCTATTGATTCTTGTCGTACAACTTTAATAATAATAATAATAATAATAATAATAATAATAATAACAATAATGATGATAATAAATCATTATCATGAACAGGGCCCGGATTCTAATGACATGTCATCTTTTTATTGATGCTGCTCAGACATTGTCAACTTGTTTATAAATCCTAATCATGGTCTCTAGATTATAGAAATGATTTTTTTTTCGTCTTTTTATGCCATTTTATATTTTTAGGGCATTTATTTCAATTTTACGTCATTATTTTATCATTTTAGTGGAATTTACTTCCTTATTTAGTCATTTTCATGCATTTACATTGAGTATATTAACTTTTTTCTCATAGGGTAGTATTTCAATAAATTACTAGGTTAGTATAATGCAACATTTTTTGTAGGATCAATTTTAAAAACTACTTTATTATTTTTCTCCTCAAATGCTCCAATCAGGAACAAAGAACAAAGTTTTTAGACCTACAACATCCTTTATGCATTTACAGTTTTCACAATTACGTACAAATTAGTCTGTATCTTTGTGTACAATAATATTTTTTTATAAATAAAATATCAGTTTTAGGCCATTCTTTAGAATTATTAAGTGATTTTCTTTAAAATTCAGGGTCATTTTATAGGTCATTTCTCAAACAATTTTAGGTCATCAGAATCCGGGCCCTCATCATGAATATAGTAATTCATAATATACATGATAACAGTACTGGTACACTCAATATAGGTTGTCCTGGGTGGAACTGTGGTTTCGTGAGTTCAATCCCGGCCCAGGTCATAATAAATTAAACAGTCCCATGCCTCTAGATTTACACAGCGACTGTTATAAGCCCAAGCAGTGCTAATTATCGTCCGCCGGCGTGGTCTTGTGGTTAGCGTCGCTGACTACAGATCCGTCGGCCCGGGTTCGATTCCCGGTACCTCCTCGGATTTTTCTGAGGTAGGGAGGTCTGGTAGGGGTGCACTCAGCCTCGTGATTCAAAATTGAGGAGCTACTTGATAGAGAAGTAGCGGCTCCGGTCAAGAAAACCACCATTAACGGCCGTGGGTGTCGGCATGCTGACCACATGCCCCCCAATCCTGCCATCTGCCTACGGGAGATGACGCAGCGGTCGGGTGGTAGGCCAAGTCCCTCCAGGGATGTAGCGCCACGGAGTTTAGTTTAGTGCTAATTATCCGTCATTAAAACGCTATTAACTAACAAACAAACATAAGCTGCTCAAAAATTATTTCTCGTGCTTTCAACTGGATGACTAGGGTAATAAATTATTGTAACGACGAGCTTCATAACCTGTAGTCTTCACCGGATA
The DNA here is from genome assembly GCA_964059195.1 of Ectobius pallidus. Classification (NCBI taxonomy): domain Eukaryota; kingdom Metazoa; phylum Arthropoda; class Insecta; order Blattodea; family Ectobiidae; genus Ectobius; species Ectobius pallidus. The sequence goes on along the minus strand of CAXKWD010000008.1, from coordinate 6,606,875 downwards.
TAGTAAGGGTAATTAAATCACAGAGGATGAAATCGGCTGGACATGTTGCGCGCATGGGGGAGGAAAGACATATCTCAAAAGTATTTACTGGGAGACCCGAAGGGAAAAGACCACATGGAAGACCAAGACGTAAGTGGAAGGACATTATTAGGATATATATAAGGGAAGTAAGATTTGCGAGGGAAGGTTGGATGGAGTTAGCACAGAATTAGGGTTCAATGGCGGGCTCAGGTAAGCGCGGCAATGAACCTTCGGGTTCCATCAATTAGATAATATTCCTTTACCTTGATTAGGAAATGTGTATTGCCACTGAGTAAATAAGTAGGGCCCGGGAAGTCGCGCAACTAAACAAATAAAATTAAAATACACTTTCTTACGCAGCTTGAAGACTCCAGCCAATGTTGGCATAGATCTACAATCTCTCGTTAGGTGGCGTTACCATCTGATGCAACCTGTTTGAGGCCTATATCGGAAGAGGAAAGACGGGGACACAGCATCAACCATTCACACGGTAACATTTATGAATCACCGAATTATCAGTAAAATAAAAACTAGAACCCTACATTCCCTAACTAACGATTTGCTAAAGCTCATACGATGGTGGCAGTAATCGACATTCCACTTGCTCAAAAGGGACCATTTTACTCTCCTGTGGTGAGGGTGTGGTGAAAGGTTTGCAAAATAATTATCTGCTTGAAATTATATCTGTCTCATAGATCTACAGACAAAGCGAACCACCTTTGCAAGATAACTTGAAAAGCTGGGAGCGTTATCGCCCATAACTTAATGCTGCTTTAGGTTCGCCTGTCAGTACTAAATAGCCATAAACCTCTCCGCGATTCCTCGACCACATTATTACTGCTTTCTTTATATTGAAGCTTATTTTATTTACAGGCTGAATTTTACTGTACCCCAAATTTACGATCAGGAGTCCCTGTATCGAAAATGTAGGCCTACACAATTACAGGTAACATTGCCATAAGCGTAGAGAATTATGGAAGTTAGAGCAGAGAAACATTATTCAACGATTGATAAACTTCATGTCCGTTTGTGGTAGAATTTAAAAGTATCCCCCTATACCACAAACTTAATATCCAACGAGTACAAGCTAAGGTCCAATGACTTCAAAAATTGTACTCAAAGGGCCGTATGCCGAAATGAAAATGTAACCCTTCGTTCTTATAAAACTTAATCATGTTTTTATATTCTGTAAAAAACAACCATGCTAATTTTAAATTTTACCACTCCATACAGTAAAACACTACATATCATTCTTGCCATTTGATGCCTTGTGTATGCTTATTACAATCAATACATTTTAAATTACAGTACTGTTCGTGCCATTTTAAGAAGTCCGCGTCCCAAACAATCGTCTATCTACAAAAGAATTGTTCCCTAATCCGAAAATATGCACAGATATAGACACCGACAAAGAACGGGTCCTCTTGTAGTCGCGTGGGTTTCCCCAGTGTTTCCGCTGTCATTCACCACAGACCAAGTGAATTAAACGTGTTGTGGTACGTATTTTGCAACATTGTACTGGATTGTAGATAAGTGTGAACACGCCTAATTATCTTTCTATTCACTGATTGACAGGTCGAAGAGGATTAGGGTGGCAGCAGGTAGAGGCAGTTCTTGGGAGAAAAAAGTATTTAAGAAGTGGCATCCACATTACATACAAAATGTGTGGGTAGCCAGATAGTAAATTCCGTCATTACAACGACCAAAAATCAGCATGGAAACTTTGTGACGCATGTTTGAAAGTGAATTCAATGGTGCAAACTGATGTAGCCTATATGAGAGAGGATTATTACTTCAGTAAACTAGCAAAGTAAAATATCTATAGAATTAATTAATTCATTGAAATGGTACCAGTGAAAATCTCGTGATGCTTTCACTTAAATATTAATAAATCAAAAACAAAAGTTTTAATTTCCAAGAAAAAAGGCATTAATAAAACACAAATTAGATTGAACGGATGAACCTGAAAAATTTCAATCTCTAGGCAGAAAAATAACATCTGATGGAAGAAGTAAAAAAAGAAATAATTAATAGAATATATCAAGCAAAGAAATTATTCACATCCAATAATATTAGTTTGGAAATTATGAAGAATTTGATGAAAACATATGTATGGAGCTTAATGTTGTATGGATGTGAATCTTGGTCAATCCTGAAATCAGAAAGAAGAAGAATAGAAGCATTTGAAACATGGTGCTACAGAAAAATGCTGAAAATTAGCTGGATCGATAAAATTACCAATGAGGAAATTTATGAGAAAGCAAAAGCAGATGAAGAAATTTGGAACCAAATAAGAAAAAGAAGAATAAAACTCATAGGGCATTTACTAAGGCACAAAAATCTTTTGAAAATCATTATCGAAGGCACAATTGAAGACAAGAATAGCAAAGGAAGAGGATGACTACAGTACATGGAACAAATTAAGGATGACTTGCAGTGGCGCCAACTTTTGAAGAACATTGGGTGGGCTCAAAAACATTAACCCGGAAATTTTTAACCACTGGCCGACAAGGTGGAAGGCAACCGTGCTACAAACACCTCCCGGGTGGGACTCTAATTTAATTATTCAAAGTTTATAATTACGGGGACCTTTGGAGGAAATATATTAGGTAACAACTAAAATAAAATAAAATAAAATAAAATAAAATAAAATAAAATAAAGTAAAATAAAGTAAAACATGCAATGACTATTGAGTAGCACTGCATGTTGTAGGCCTACATGTACAGTACTTCTCCCTATAAATTCTTCAACAAGCAAAATCGAAAACCAACTTTTCCCCGTTATCCGTATGTAGGGTTACACTTAGAACAGCAATGTGTGAAATTAACTCTTCTCTATAATATTGTTGAACGTAATAATGTCTTCAGACTTTTCAAAGCGGAACAAAAGTATTTCGGAAAATGCTGGGAAAACTGGCATTAACAGAGTCAATTTGTCGTAGGCTATACATTTGAAGGATTCAGAAACAATTGCAAACGATGGCGATCGTACCGTAGGCTAAGTTAATTGAAACAAGGGAGATCATGTTACTTGTGTTAACGCTTGTATAAACCTATAAGCTAGCCTGATTTTGGTTTTGCACCGACTAAACGTGATTTTTTAGTAATAATAGGCCTAATAATTATTATAATAAATATTTAAGATAATTCACAGCAAATTATTGGGTGGACTTGAGCCCCACGGGCCCATATAAGTTGGCGCCACTGATGACTTGAACTGTAAAACGTATAAAGAATTAAAAAGGAAGGCAGAAAGATGATCAGAATGGAGAATCGCTGAAAACCAATCCAAGGATTGAAGACTAAACGAGTATGCTTTCATATATCTCGGGAATCACTCTGTATTTCGTATTTCACTCCTCTGTTGCATTTGACTGTAAAGCTGCAATTCCACTGAGGCAACATTTGGGCAACATGTAGCATGCGTCAATGCCGCATGCTACACACAGTAATTCAATTGCAGCAACACGAAGCGACAAACGACAAGTCGCCTTGCCGCATGCTACAAGTTGACTGTTGTCGCCAGGAGGCCTTTGTCGCCCTTCGACAAAATTCCTCGTGTCGAACAGTGTCGTCGCTATCCGACAGCCAGCGGATCGGGGCGACATGTAGCATGCGACATGGGCTGCTTGCACCTCATAAACAAGCTATGAAAACAAACAAACAAGGGTCTTCATAGAGCAGAGCATTTAAATCACAGCCACGTCAGCATAAAGGAGGAGAAAGAAAATAACTACTGTAGTACTGTATATCGGGTCTCCTTGAAGTTTTAAAACTTAATAATTGTTTTCCTTCAAATCCCAATAATTGCCAATACAGTAGTTCAATTGAAATGGGAAGCAGCAATGAAAGTAGTTGTTACATATATACATTCGAAATTAGGCTTGAAAAATAATAATTCCTTTATTGCAACCAATGGTTATATCATGATCATGGCCCGGATTCTAATGACATGTCATCTTTTTATTGATGCTGCATAGACATTGCCAACTTGTGGATAAATCCTAATCATGGCCTCTAGATTATAGAAATGCATTTTTATTAGGTCATTTTTTGTCATTTTATGCAATTTTATATTTTTAGGGCATTTATTTCAATTTTAGGTCATTATTTTGTCATTTTCGTGTCATTTGTTTCCTCATTTAGTCATTTTCATGTGTTTACATTGAGTGTATTAACTTCTTTTTCGTCGCTAGCAGTGCTGTCTTTGAAGTGTTGTCTGTTTAATGCAAGAAAGAAAAATTCGGCGTTAAAGTGTTGACATGTTTCAGTCGGAAGTGAGAATCAAAGAAACGCCAAAATTTTGTATTATAATACTATTGTTATTAGATTGACTTGGCACCAGAGTCTGCCACCTGCTTGGATTTGAGAGTGCAAAGTATTGTTTACCCTCAATAAACGACAATAGAGAGTTTTTGCCATAGCGTGTTGTCGGATACGGTACACACTAATGTCACATGATCGAATACGGTAAATGGAATAATCTACTGTAACTTTCAGAATAAAAATCATATAAGATTATAGCTATATGCCATAAGTAGCCTAGCCAGAGAAATATTTTGTATATTATCAGTAAATATTATTCAAGAAGTAATTTTATATTGGCATCTTTTTAGTTAAACTCTCAAATTGAAATAAAAGTAAATAGGCCTATACATTATTGAAAGAGTTTCTTCTAGTTCCTTCTGTTATAGATTGCTTTTGGTATAAAAACGCTGAATTAGTTTTTTTTTTTTAGTATAGATTCCCTGCGTCTTCTTTTCCTCATAGGAGGAAGATGTAAAAATCTAAAGTTGGGACCTTGGGCAATCAGCTGACCATTGGAAGTAGGGTGAGTTTCTAGTTCTTTATTGAAGGTTAAACAACTGCTGTGTGGTGGGATGTCATCCACAATCACGTCATTGTTTATACTGTATACTGATTATTTATGTCAGCTATAACACCAATACTGCACAGTGCCTCTCCCCTGTCTTCTAGTCCTCTCCTTCTTGAAGCTGATTCACCAGACTCCATTTTAACTTTAAATGCGTTAGCCATGTCTGAAATTATTGCCATCTCCTACCAAAAAGTCGGGAACATCATAAGCATTTGAACCAATAACCTCACGCAAGAGAATCAAGTCGTTATTTATGTTAAAGCGAAGTCTTTCCTGTTTTTCGGGATTCATGTCTATTACCGTAAGCTTCACGCTAGCTGGGCAAAAACTCTCTAATATAATCCGGCAGACCACAAAAGGATGTGCCGAATTTTGACTCGCCAGTGCCTCAGAGCCAGTATAAATTTCTGTGAGAAAAGAACATTCACAACATTACAGTTATTTACAGTTTTTATAATTATGTACAAACTAGTCTATAACTTTGTGTGTACAATAATAATTTTTTATAAATAAAATATCAGTTTTAGGTCATTTTTTATAATTATTAAGTCATTTTCTTTAAAATTTAGGGTCATTTTATAGGTCATTTTTCAAACAATTTTAGGTCATCAGAATCCGGGCCCTGATCATGATGAATGAGCACTGGTAGAATGATGTATTGCAGGGGAAACAGGAGCCCCCCCCCCGATAGACAAAGTCAGGTAAAGTAAACTATGCAAAGTGACAGCAAGCTAAGTATTACGCCATAAGAATCTTACATTTTTACAATTATTACATAACCTGTCAATAGACCAAGTTAGCGCATTCTCAAGACACAATAATATAGAGAATAAAAAAATAATTTAAAAAAATAAAAATGTAAGGATTATAGTCCAGTCTGATTGATGTTAAATAGAAATAAGACAATATTAGGATACATTGTTACGATATATTACTATTAAAAAATTCATCTATGTTACAAAATGGGGTTTGAATATGCCAATTCTCTGATACGATTCTCAAGAGTGGAGTAACTAAAATCAATTATACCAAAAGTCCCTCTTGATGGATTCCTAGCCAACCAGTCATGTGCTCTTATCTTAAAGAAATTTACAGGTAAATTTTGATAAATTATTGGTAATTTATTAAATAGTGTCTGCCAATAATTTGACAGCTATTCAGACACTTTAATAGCCCATGGTGTTGTATATAAATATGGGTATTGTATATGGTATTATTAAAGACATATTGCACCAGACTGAAGTTGCTTCAGTTGAATCGTTCTAGTCCCATGCTACACGCCTAGGCGACAAAGCGAATACGACATGGGGAGACAAATGCCGCATGAGGAATATGGAATTATTGTGGCACATTGTCGCACGCCTACAATCAGGCAACACTAGGATACAAGTCGCATGCCACATGTCGTTCAGTGTTGCTTCAGTGGAATTGCGCCTTAAGAATAGTGATCCTACCACACGAGGAAATTTGTTTGTTCTTAGCAGTGTATGGCTGAAGCAGAAGAGGTGAGAGAGATAGCAGCCGGGAGTCGGAGGTCGTCTCTTCATGCATATTCAGTTGAGCGTAACTAAGTTTGGGCTACACAAGAAAAGTTACACTGTATCATCAGATAAAAATCTGCCGCAGATTCGAAAACATTTCTACGGATGGTGATGCTGCCGTTACGTGTATGTGACGACTTCACTAACAATAAAATCAGGTAAACTGATGTAACAAAGTGCCAGTATGTTTTTGTTTAATCAGTTATCATTGCAATTATGATATGCACAATATGTATTTTTTTTAATTGATTTCCAAGTTAAGCTCCAGATTTATTCATTAAGCAGGGCTTACGGAAGAACAAAGGACTAGTTTTTTTTATAAATCAGATTAAAATCGTCCAGCATCAGCTGTACTGTACAGATTTGTGACATCTTGACAATCGCACACTCACATAAAAATAAAAAAAGTCAAATTTGTTGGCTCGGGATTTGAACCATTGAACTGCACAATGTGAGTCCAAGACGTTACCATCTTGTCCACCAGGGTCAGATTAACAGTCTAGTTGGATAAGCGAATGTAAAGCAACAATGTTATTTGTCATAGCCAACTGCATTTTAATCTCCAAATCCTTATAAGATCACAGTAAAACAATTGACTATGTTGTCATGATAACTGATTTGACTTTCATAAATTCTTTCGAATATGTATATTTACATAAAATAGACACTAAATTGGGAATTACTCCGAAACCGTTCAACCGATTTTATCCAATATCAATAGACATGTTCCCATGGACATTATAAATGTGTGTCTAGACCTGCCTTCGGGCTGAACACTCATCATCATCATCATCACACCATGTTTCATGGAAATCCGGTAAAGCATGTTTGAGTTACCGCGTCTTTAAAATAGACACTAAATTGGGGTTTACTCCGGTACCGGTGAACAGATTAGGTTCAAATTCAATAGGATACTTCTCTTGGACGTTATAAATGCGTATACGAAGTTTCATGAAAATCCGATACAGCGTATTTCAGTTATGGTGCCTTTCTAATATAATACTATTAAAATAGGCACTAAATTGGGCATTACTCCGGTACCGGTGAACCGATTTGGTTCAATAACAATAGGGTTCTTCCCATCGACATTATGAATGTTTATACCAAGTTTCATGAAAATCCGAAAAAGCATACTTGACTTATGGTGCGTACAGACGCACGGACAGACTGACGGACAGACAGACAGACAGACGGACAGACATTTTTTCGTCCCCCACACAATCTCATAAAGTACCATACTGGAACTTAATAATCTCTAGGGCAAGGCGTTTGATGATTTAGCATGTTTTTTATATGAAGTTTATAAGATAGCTGGAATATAAATAAATGTGTATCATAAAATAATTGATTAAATAAGGGCAATTTGTTTTTGCATTTTTCGTCATTTTCAATAGATTGGTAATTTTTTGGCTATTTTTAGGTGATTTTCTGCATTTTTAGATCATTGTCAGCACGATTAGCTCATCTTTCAGTGGGTAGAGAGGTGCTTTCCTGTGTACAAATCGTTACTTTCCTACAACAGACAATCTTTTTTATTGGAGAATCTCCGCCAACCGTCTTGTAGCAATAATGATTTTTTCTTTCTTTTTAAATGGCACATATTTGCTAGGGGTAATTTGATGGGCATGCCAGTTCAGAAAGAATTTAGTAACAAGATAAGTGTGTTTTATATTGTAAATTCATATATAATTCACTGCCATCCATTAAATTGCTTTCTGCAATTCATTATTTACAAAAAAATTATTATTATAAGAAATAATGGTAAATTTATTAATATTTTTTTTTAATTTATTGGTCTTTTTTTCACTATTTTTACGTCATAAATGCATTTTTATTTTGCATTTTTTTCACTATTTTATGGTCATTAAATTCCTTGCCCTAATAATCACAATAATCACATGACTGTATCCAAAGCTTGGGCAATCCCACTTTCTGACTTCACATCACTTTTGCTCATTCCGTTGTATCAGCCTCAGGAAACTATGACTAATTTATACTAGGCCTACCCTTTAGACATTTTTAAGAAAGAAATATTTCGATAAAAACTTTTGTTCTTGGCACAAAAACCTAAACAATGCCGTTAAACCTTCTACGAGGATTTTTTTAAAATGGTGTCAGGAGAACGAGAAGGCCATCCATATGTTTCGTGCCATAGTTCGCGGAATAGACTACGTTTAACCGAAATGTGAAATTTAGTTTAGACGCTATTCTTAATTTTCACTATGCTATTGACAGGATTGTAAAATTATCGTAACTCTAAATAAGCATAAATAAATAGACGGTAGGGATGGAATTCTCGGTAATGGAGTCTAGAATAATTACACAGACCAATAGCCACTTTGGAGCCTTAGAATTTATACTTACAGTATTCTTGGGTACATTTAGGTCGCTGATGCCAAATGTGCCATTAGTTTTGCCCTATCGGCTTTAGTTTTTGAGATATGGTATTACCATTATGCGTATTATTCCATTTTACGTTTGAAATAAATAAAAAACAGTGCCTATTTTTAGCTTTTAAATCACGTGAAGAAAAAAGCAACACACTAACATTACATTAACATTACAATAACAATATAGCATGGGGTCTTTCAAAAAATTGATATCACATGTTGTACGGTCGTTTATGACTTCTGAGCTTTCAATTTGAGGGCCAAAAAATAATCCAGCTTTTAGTTTTTCTGTAGTACAGTTTTTGTCCTACAGGTCCAAAGTGTAGTCAAGAACCTTCACTAGTTATATTATCAAGCGAGATTTTGTTTCGCTAGACTAAGAGTTTACGAATAAAATCTATATAAAAGTAGAGCTGATAGAGAAAAACTGTTTACATATTTGGAATAAGCACACTAAGTATAGTTAAAATCCGGTAAAACATCTGAGGCACCAAACAAAAGTTCTTTTTTCTTGGGCTGTGTAATTTTTTTGTTTTTTTTTTTGTTTTTTGTTTTGTGGTTTTGTTTTGTATATTTGTAATCGTTTTATATCTCATTTTTAAGTATTTTTAGGTGATGAAAATCCGGGCCCTGTTAGTTAGGTTTCTTCTGGTTACAAGTCTGTAAGTCGGTACAGTTTCATAAATAAACAATGACATAATGATGTATTTTTATAAATAATTACTCGGCGGTTCAGCTGGTGAAAATCTGCGAGATTCTCGTTACGTATTAAAGACGATGTTTGATAACATGGCATCACCAGGTCAGTGGTCAACTAAGCAGCTCTTCACAGCTGTGCATTGGGTGTTCATTCGCTTTCCGCAGGAATTCTTGACGACACTCAATCAATTTAAAATAATCAACCAGTTAGTTTTTTTTCTTTTTTTGCTTCTTCAGCAGCACGAGTGAAGCATTTTATTGTCTGTTATTAGCATTGTGACAGAGAAGCTCCGCCCAATGTCGCCTGCTCCCTGAAAGCTGTAGGCCTACACTCCAGAACACTACATTCCGTAAAACTCGCACTCTACATTCCGTGAAACTTATTACTCAATAACTTTACGTTCCGTAAAACTCGTAACTCATAACTCCACACTCCGTAATTTTCGTAAGTACATTCCATTAAACTCATCACTTACAAACTTCACATTCTTTAAAACTCGCATTTTACATTCCATAAATCTCGTTTTGATACTCAATAAAATCAGGTAAACTGATGTAAAAAATTGCCAGTATGTTTTTGTTTAATCAGTTATGACTGCAATTATGATATGCAGAATATGTTTTTTATTTTAAATTGATTTCCAAGTTAAGCTCCAGATTTATTCATTAAGCATTGCTTACGGAAGAAGAAAGGTCTACCATCTCGGCACCTGGGTCATTTTAACGGTCTAGTTGGATAGGCGCATGTAAAACAATAGTGTTTTTTGTCATAGCTACCTGTATTTTAATTTCCAAGGCCTTATAAGATCACAGTAAAACAATAGGCTATGTTGTCAAGATAACTGATTTTCATTTTTTTTATAAATTCTTTCGAATACGTATATTGCCATAAAATAGGCACTAAATTGAGCATTACTCCGAAACAGATCAACTGATTTTATCCATTATGAATAGATGTCTTCCCATGGACATTGTAAATGTGTATACCAAGTTTCATAAAAATCCGGTAAAGCGTATTTGAGTTACCGCGTCTTTAAAATATACACTAAATTGGGTTTTACTCCGGTACCGGTCAACAAATTAGGTTCAAATTCAATAGGGCACTTCTCATGGACGTCATAAATGGGTATACCAAGTTTCATGAAAATCCGTTTCAGCGTATTTGAGTGATGGCGCCTTTCTATGAGAAAGGCGCCATAATCTATTAAAATAGGCACTAAATTGGGCATTACTCCGGTACCGGTGAACCGATTTGGTTCAATATCAATAGGGTTCTTCCCATCGACATTATGAATGTTTATACCTAGTTTCATGAAAATCCGAAAAAGCGTACTTGAGTTATGGTGCGTACAGACACACGGACGGACGGACAGACAGACAGACAGACGGACAGACATTTTTCGTCCCCCACACAATCTCATAAAGTACCATACTGGCACTTAATAACTCAAGCTTCCGTAACCTTGACACGAAAATGACAAAGGAATGACCTAAAATTGAAATAAATGCCCTAAAAACATAAAATTGCATAAAATGACAAAAAATGACCTAATAAAAATGCATTTCTCTAATCTAGAGGCCATGATTAGGATTTATCTACAAGTTGGCAATGTCTATGCAGCATCAATAAAAAGATGACATGTCATTAGAATCCGGGCCCTGGTAATGACTAATAACAATCATATTTGTAGGAAAGTGTTGTGCAGCCTAATTAACGGAAATTCTTTAAAGTTTATAATACCACAGAAACATTATTATTTCTTCTGGCTGTACAGTCGGTCAAATAAAAAACGTCGGGCGGTATTTGATTAAGTATCACGATCGAGCATATGCGCATGTACAGGAAGACTTAAGGTTAGGTTCACACCTGCCTCTTGTCTCTCCATGCATTTTCTTGATTATTTAGTCAGTTTTGTTCCAAAACGAACATGTATAGAAAGCTGTGGCTATATGTCTCACATCCTCCATATTCTTGGTTGCAAATTCTTATAATATTAATAATTGATAAATTCGCAAGGAATATATTTATTCAAGGAGCATTTTTTAAAGATTTTATTTTATAATACCGGTATTTGTAGTGCAAAATCAATAACTTACGTTCAACTTCTGCAACATAGCATCGAAATACGCGTTTCCTATGAAAACTTCCGGTCGCATTATAGTGGAGTTCCCACCTCTGAGCTGGCCTTTCATAAATATGGAACCTTTTCGCTGCTTCAGAGGCCGAAAAATGCAGGTCAATTACAGCCCTAACTACACTTTCTCTCAAACTAGCATTTGTGTGATGCGATGACACAAGGCAAATGAATTATGACAATACATTAAGTTGAATATCGTGTATTGCGCTTTCCGCGTTTTTCATTTTTCCCTCGTTGTTCATTCTTTCCCTCCTGTCGCATGGCCTCATATGTTCCGAAAATGACCTGTATTTTATGTTTTTTATAGGAAACTTGTGAACTAATGCGTTAAAACTTTTATTTTAACTGCATACGAGTCCCGACGTTTTTTATTTGACCGACTGTGCCATAGACACTGTAGGTAGAGCAAGTATTGTGTTTGACCCTGAAATTCCAAGTCGATTTTTTTAAACATAAATACGCGTTTTGAGGTTCCCCTGAATCCAAAAATGCCATTTTCAGAAACATGCCTGAGTATGCGTCTGTGAACAACAGCCTAGCTCGAGAACGAAAAATCCTTTAAAAAAAATTGTATTTGGGTTAGGTATCTTTACGGGATGTGACACGAAGATTGGCGACGACTTTTTCTTACTTTTAGTGTTACTTTGGATTAAGAAAATTCAGTTTTTTTTTGTCATTTTCTCGAAAACGGCTCTAACGATTTTGTTTAAATTTTGTGCTTATACTAAGAGAAAAACATTCATTTGAAACATTTTTTCGAAAAAAATCGCTGTTACTCAAGTCATGAATAAAATATTGAATTGAGTTGTAGAAACTCAGTTTTGCCTGCTTTGCACCAGATTGAAACAACTGAATATGCACTGCTTGCAATAAGGCCTCTTATTCTATATCAGAATGTGAAGTGAGAAAGGTGTATTGCCCATGCCTAGGGTAAAGAAAGTTACGAGAGTGCATTACGTAAGATTCTATTTAGGTTAAGTTTCCTTCGGGGATGCTATGCGATGTGTTAACTACTTTCTCTTCACTTTTACACCCTATTTACATGAAGAGAATGTCTTTTTTTCCTATTTTGTAAAAACAACTATAACAATTTCGTTTAAATTTTCTGCCTGAATAGGTAAATTATCATAATATGCATATTATATTACATTGTAGCCTACATATATATAATTATACTAATTCCCAAAACTTTTATTTTATTTAATGTTTCATATCAGAGTTTTTATTATCTTTTGTTTTAGGTAACTAGTCTACTAAAAAGAATAATATAGCACAGCTTGTTGCAAAATATTTCTCCTGAGAGGAGTTCTCTCAAGAAATTCGTCACAAGCATCATATCATCATCTTCATCTTCTTCTTTCCCTTGACCAGTTGCTGGTTCTCCCTATCACACCATATTTTTCGTGGACGATTCAAACTTCTTCCTTTTGGTTTTTATCTCTTGCTTATTTAACCAATTTTTCTTATTTCATTTTTTGTACATGTTCGTTCCACTCCTCCTTTTTGTCTTGTCCCCCACGCTCATTTCTTGTATCACAATTCCTTTGCCTCCTCCAATAATGTCCTTCCTGTGATTTTTCCTAATCACAAGCATCTTCTAAATTCTAAATCTAACTTTTCCGCGCTCTCCTTACATGTATTTAGAATAGCAATGTGATTAAGTTCTTTCGAGAATGAAAAATGTGTTTAGCCTTTTGAAAGAGTAAAAAAATATTTCGATTGTGGCTGTGGAAACTGCTTTGAAAGACGTAAGAATTTAAAGAATTGAGAAACGATCGTGAGTGAATCGGAAAAAGAGGTGATACAGCCTGATTTTTAGTTTACAGGGATTCATTCATTCATGGTACTTCTGCCTTACGGCAGGTCTACACTCCCATGTAAAATTCCATTTTCCAGCTCCTTCTATTTTCTGCTGCATCCTTTAACTCTCCATAATTTCTTTTCTTCTTGATGTCATCCAGTATCTCAATTCTTCTTCTTCCTAGTCTTCTCTTTCCTTCTATGGCATCTAGCAAGAGTCCTCTTCTTCTCATAATGTGTCCCATCCAGTTGGCTTTTCTCACTCTCACATCTTGCAAGATGTGTCTCTTTTCTTCCACTCTTCTTAAAACTTCTTCATTTGTGATTCTATCCGTCCATCGAATCCTCTCCATCCTCCTCCAACACCACATCTCGAAGCTCTCCAGATATTTCTGTTACAGGGATTCAACAAAGAAACGTGATTTTTAGTAACAGCATTGAATAATTATGATAATAATACACAACAAATTATTAGGTGGATTTGAGCCCAGGGCCCATATAAGTTGGCAGCACTGGTCGTAATATGTGCTCCTTCAACATTTCTCGCGTAACGCTAAGAATCATACAAAATACTTTTCTTCCTGTACGAAAGGCGGATAACCAGCTAGTTTTACAATAAAATGTCCTGGTGTCCTCTGAAATTACCTATGTGAGAATGTAAATTTTCCTGAAAATAGAGACAACTGAACGTGACTATCAACCATGGAAAGAACGGGCTCTCTTGATTCCATGATTTTTGTTTATAGGCTATACTTCTAAAACACAATATTGTAGTATTGGACTATTCGTCTCTGACTACAACTTTAGTTACATTAAAGGTTACAATGAAATCTATAACTTAACAAGTCTGAGACAAATGATTGAAAGTGCAAACTACGAGTGATCAGCGCCACTCTTGTCATAGTGTTCGATTCGTTTACTACTAAATGCATTAGCTGTTGTCTATCGAGTCTTTATCGATCGATTTAAAGAAACTTGTTTCGATTAGCTCTTGCAAATGGCGGACAGTGAGTGGTCTAGTGTGTGAAGCTGTGTTCTATTTATATTTTATGTGATATATTCAGTAGTGACAGTGGTAAAACTATACGGTTTGTTGTTATTGCGTCTTCATAATTAATTCGATGTGATTGGAATCGCCGGACTGACTTCTCTTGTGGTGATTACATCTTGACAACATCGGCCTAGTTCGTTATCGTGAGTAATACATTCTCATGTATAATTCTGTGTTCTGTGGATTGCTCTATTGATATTCTGTTACCCATAACTCCACTCTGTATTGAAAATAGGAATAACTTTTTGGAGAGCAGAGAAACACTATAGATAGTGAAAATATGTTTATAGTTTGGTTAGGTAGGCCGGCTGCCTTTCTACTGCCAAGTTCGCTTGTAATGAATACGAAAGTCTGTCCGCAAACACATGACTGCAGTAAAGTATAAGACTAGATCCTCTTTATTTAGTAACATCTGTATTATGTTATCCGATGTTCGGTGCCCCGAAGTATTTTGATTGACTCTCGAGGACATAGATTAATGGTTATGTCTCGAAATGATCTCCATTTGTCAGTGCATCTTTATAATGCCTGAACAAAATATGTACAAGTTAAAATAGATTATGTCAACATCAGTGAAGTTAAAGTATTCAGCTCGTAAAGAAGGTTTGGGCATCAATGCTAATATGACGGTCCTTTTTTAAATGCCAGTACTGTACTAAAATACTTCTATTCGTGGGGAAGGTTATTTTACTATTTGATGCAGAACTATTGTGTTATATTTTGTCAAGCTGCCACAAAACCAAAACTCCATGGAACTGGGCAGAGAAAGATTTTCCCTAATTCCGATAATAGGTTTACAACAGTGTTTTTATAAGCTTTTGTGAAAATCTGTACTTATTAATTGCATACTTAAGTAATTTTTCTCAACTGATATCTGAAGTGTAAGATTTATGTAATTTTTTTCCCATTTCGATATACCAAAGTTATATTTTCCTATGGTCTATTGTCCCTTGCTGTTCCTTCTACATGTTCGTTCCACTCTGACTTTGGTAAAATCCCATCTACGGGGACCATTTTTTAGAACCGAGATTCTTCATAAAACACTTATATCATACGAATTTTGTTATAGATAGATGTGTGGGGAGGAAATGTTGTCTTGGCGAATGATTTGGTCCAACCCACCCACCCTAATTGATACACTTTCTTTTATATCACGATCTAGCGAAAACTCCCTTCTTCTCCACCATTTTTCTGTCCTCGTCCTCCTGATTGGACGTTGGAGGTGTGACGTCATATCGCTAAACAAGATATGATTGTGGATGAACAGTGTGACAAACCTTCAAAGGTACAAGCCACTAGCTGCTCGTAAGAAATGGTGGTTGTGCTATTCAGTACATTGCTCTTTAACTAACTTAAACGTTCCTAACCTAACAAAACATCGGAGGTATTCAGTATATTGCTCCTTAACTAACATAAACGTTCCTAACCTAACAGTTGGTAATCGTGTATCGCGAATAAACAAAAAACATCACACAGTCCGTGGAAATGTGAATATCGCGTGAATTGGTCCCCGTAATTGGGATTATGCCCTGACTTTTCTTTTTAACCAGTCACCAATGTCTTGTACTTCACTCTCTTGACTTATATCACAATTCCTTGCCTTGTCCATTAATGTCCTTCCTGTGATATCACAACACCCATCTAATTTCTATTGTCTAACTTTCCCGCGCTCTCCTTATGTATACTTATAAAAATAATGTGATAAAGTTTTTTTTTTTTTCTGAACTCAATAATGTCTTTAGTCTATTCAAAGCGTAAAAGGATATTTCGGCAGTGGCTATGGAAAGTGCGTCGAGAGTTGTGAAAGTTTAACGAACTGGGGAACGATTTCAAACGATCGTGAGTGAATAGGAGATCGTAGCCTACTATGTATATCAAGAATAGCCTAATTTTCGTTATACAGCGATTCAACAAATAAACAGAATTTTTACTTAGCAATAAATAATAATGATAATAGGACACGGGAAATAATTGGTTAGGCTTGAAACCCCACGGGCCCATACAAGTTGCCGCCACTGCTCCATATTCCATACAATTCTGAATAATTTATCCCATCCCTTACTTCTTAAAACTAGTAACTGATCACTAGACTTCGGGCTATTAGGTTTCTAAAAGGGGGTCTAAAGTTTTTTGTAAATAGGCTCTAAAAATTGTAATGTAGGCTCTATTATAAAATCGTTCATTCCATTTAAGTTGCCAATTTTCTCATTTATAATACAGAATTATATTTATTAATATGCCCACTCATCAAACAACACGGACAAGCAGTTGGCCTACAGGCCTATTACTGGGCCTGTATTAGTATAACTGATATGTAGCACACTATTTTACATCAGAATTTCATATAGTACATGCATTTTAGAAGACAAAGTTCATTAAGTAATAGATCTATAAATAACATGAACTAATGTCTTCATATTCTTGCCATAGTTGGCTTCATAATAAATTACCCTTTATTTTCAGCATTTCACGTTATACTCTTAAGTCAAACTAAAAGAAATTGAACTGACATCCAATCTTAGCGTTTTTGGTTTTACCTTTACATAGAAGCTAGGCCATTTGTTGACTCCGTATTCTTACAGTCGCCTGAATCCTAAGCTATGAACCAATACGAAATGCGGATGTAGATGGCAGTACGGGCTTCTTATGAATAATATAGCTATGTTGGCTTAATCCTATATTTGTTGTTATATTATTAAGCGTTTTGTGAAAAAATAAACCTGGTAAAGTTTCAGATTAACATAAAGAAACAATGTTGCCTCATATTTGTTGTTTTATGGTCAAGTATTTTGTTTCAAACCCTGTTACTGTAGTTGGAATGACTGGTCACTGCCATCTGGATTTTCAGTTGCCATGACGACTTTACGATCCTAGGCCGATAAATTACTTTTTACCGGCCTAGGCGGCCAAAGTGCTACTTTTCGGCGTGTCTACAGTCCGATAAGCAGCTGTTTTATAGAGCGTGTACTAAAACACTTTTTTTTCCTATTCATATTAGAGTGAGTTAACGTAAATTTGCTTTGATTTAAAATATTGAATACTAAATAAAGATGTTTTATAATTGCATAACGAACAATAGATCACAAATATGTATTAATATTATAGGGCCTATTGTTCTGAAACAGTTTAAGTTACTTCAGTGTAGAGTTTCAGCACTGTCCTAACCAAACGTCATTAACCCTTTCTATCATGGACGTCCGCAGAAATTTTGCCATCACTGTGCTATTATTAGCCTACTACAAACACATTATTATTATTATAATCATCATCATCTTCATCATCATCTTCATCATCATGATTATCACCATTATTATTATTATTATCATCATCATCCACATCCTTGATTTACTAGTTGGACCTATGACGATGGATACACAGTAAAAATTTAATGTATTACACTCACATGACTTTTTCTACCCCTTATAATTTCACAGATAGGCCTACTAGTCATATAAAATGGGATAGAGTACGTCCATTGCTTTACCTTCATTACAATAAATTGCTTGGCTGGAAATGATTTAAAGTTTAGTGGAATTAATTATTCTTACATGCTCATATAGTCAGCTGTTACCAACAACTCATATTATGGTATGTAGAAACCTAGGCCTCATTTCATATCGGTTGCTTATAGTAACTTAGTTTACAGACTTATGTGTAAAAAAAAAATTCCAGAGGGTGGCAGCGGCCCTACCCTGCCCCCCATTCCGGACAGTCATGCTTTCTATCACTTGAAAATGCTAGTTGATAGAAAAGAACACAATTCTGTAACAAGAATGCTGAAAAGAAAGGAAAGCGTCCAATTCCGGATAGGAAGGAACAGTTATTGAATATCTCAATGGAAATGCTGTTGCTTACCACACTACTTTGAGATGTTACAATTTTCAAATATTAAAAATTTCATTTTACTTTACAGCACGTTCATTAATTCTGTCTTCGGGTTTTATTAATAAGGAATCACCTTCGTTAGCTGAATAATTAGAGTTTGATAGGCCTATAGCTAAGACTGGGATCTAGCACAGTCAAGGAAAGCAAAATTGAATCAACCCAATTAAAATGGCTTAAACTTCTGCGAGTACTAACTTGGAACTCAACTTCAACTTAATCAGTTTCTGTTCCATCACTTGTATGAGCGGGGATTCCGGTGAGCTGGGTTCGAATCTATGTGAAGATAGAACTGTGTCCCTGTAAAATGTACTGGGGCTGGTTTGATTTGGTTTTAAGTTTGTTTAATGGCTTGGTAGGTAGGACCGGGTTGAACCCGCAATCTCTGGCTCAGAAAGCCAGAGCCAGGCCACCCAGGCCGACTAAACGTAGTCGGGACTTTTCTAATTTGACCCGGGGTTCTTACGTTTTCATAATTTCACCCACCAATACTGTACCCTCTTTTTCCCTTTCTCTCTTCATCTCGTTCACCATCCACCTTATATAAATACATAAATATATAAATCTAGTTACTATACCCTTAGCAACCAGGGAAGGCGGTTGAGGCCAGGTAGGTTCCTTCACCCGCTAGCACCCTCACATTTACAAGCAGAGGGAATTAGGACCAACCGTAATTTCCTCCCCATGAGTCACCTAGTCTACTTCAATCAATCAATCTTAGATTTTTTAATATGTCATTTTATCTTAAAATGTTAGTTATATATCAATTCTACACATAATTACAAGAAAAATGACACCAAACAATGTATAATTTACTTTAATAGGAACATTTATAACAAATACAAAAATAAAAGTTACGAGAAAACTGCTTTCAAGTTCTATGTTCCTATTAAAGTAAATTATACATTGTTTGATGTCATTTTTCTTGTAATTATGTGTAGAATTGATATATAACTAACATTTTAAGATAAAATGACATATTAAAAAATCTAAGATTGATTGATTGAAGTAGACTAGGTGACTCATGGGGAGGAAATTACGGTTGGTCCTAATTCCCTCTGCTTGTAAATGTGAGGCTGCTAGCGGGTAAAGGAACCTACCTGGCCTCAACCGCCTTCCCTGGTTGCTAAGGGTATAATCACGATGTAACATCGTGTGGCTGCCAGGCGATCTTAAACAAATCTTCCTCATGACGTCATGTGACCGAAATCGGCGGACTCCACCTGACGGGGGAAGGTCCGTTGTCCGGGACCGACAAGCAACGTAACCTGACCAATGGGGGATTGTCATGTGAGCAAGTAGTCTCTGTTAAACTTCCTGTGATTTCCTAAATCTGACATAAATATTCGGAAATATTTCCTTCCATTGTTCTATGAATACCGGTATATTGAACACTGTCCTTTTTTTCCACTTTTTAAAGAGAACTCAGGACTGTATTAATGTCATCCGACGCCGCAGGGGGGCTCCCACCCCATTCTCGTTCAGTTCACACACGTTCAAATTCGATATTGCTTGGTACCATCCTTGTGACAACACAATTAGATTAATTCTGACTACAATCATTCTTGACTCTGATTACATAAAAAGGCTCATATACATACCCATAGTTAGAGTTGGATTACTCCCACAAAGTCTCTGGCCTTGAAGACTAACCCAGCCAGCGAGCTTCTCGTTACCAAGATGCGCGAATTCGCTGCGCGTAAGATCAGTAAGCTACCGCTGGGCAGAGAGTGAACATCATGCAGCATGTCGCCAGTCGTAGAAAATACTATAATAGTTGAGTGGAGGGATAATGCCGCAGACATAGAGACAGACAACACGTGGAGTGGGATAGCCAATCAGGGTGCAGCTACCTCCCCTACGCAGGAACTCTATGAACGGTGAGACTCGCTCCTAAGGTATATACATAAAAACCCAGAGACTTTGTGGAGGTAATCCTACTCTATTCATATATCACTGTAATAATACACACTGACCTCAGACAAGTAAAATATAAAGCCGACAATAATAATAATAATAATAATAATAATAATAATAATAATAATAGTACATTTTTATTAAATCATGTCCACCGCTTCTCTCACGCAGCGGGCCCGGGTTCGACAAATGTCGGGTAACTTTAGGCCCTTGTGGTCCCCAGATATCATCTGGCCGTCATTATCATCTTCATCCCATCCTCGCCTTGTTTGGAGTGAGTGTGTGTGTGTGTGAATGAATGGTATGTCTCGTCCTATGTGTTTGTGTTGTCTCGGAGGTGGCCCCAGCATTGAGCTGATCACTCATCCGGTTAGGCCCTCTATGTCCTTGTCTGGTCAAAAAAGTATGTATGCGATCCATAGATAATCCCTCTCCCGACAGGTCGCGGCCCTGTAAGGCCCGGGCGGCTTGAGTCGCTAAAAGGTCCCTAAAAGGGGAAGGTGAAGCTACGGTAAAGATAGATAGAAGATATTAAATCATTATAGCTCATAAGATCAGAATATAACACGCGAAGGAATCAATTAAATTTATTAACTCAAATAATTTACAACTGCTGGAGTTAAGCTCTGTTCAAGTTTCTGCCCAAGACTATTCAGTTCATTTATTAGCAACCATCCTGAATTAACTGGCTTAAACCACAACCAATTTAAGTCTAAAATTACAAATTTTATTAAATTACTTTTATTTCCTTACTTTTGTCATTACTACAACATTTACAATGTTAAACGTTAAATATAGATATAATTTTTTTGTTTTGTCTTAAAATGTATTTAACACAAAATGTATGTATCATTATTGTATTTACTCGTACGTTTCCGTGAATCACAAGATATATATGAAATTACATTAAACATAATCGACCAAAACCCTTCACATTCCTAGCAGGGCCAAAGAAAAGAGAGCGAGGAGAAAACTGCAATAGTAATACCTCTAATGCAAATTATACAATATTGCAACCTAAACCTACTTTTAACCTAGAAGTAATTTATCTATGGCAATGAGACTTTCAAGTCACGAATTGCATTTAAATGACTGTTTAACGAATGATATGTAATAAATAATTAATAAAATCAGATAAACTGATGCAACAAAGTGCCAGAATGCTTTTGTTTAATCAATGATAAATGCAATTATGATATGGAGAAAATAAGTTATTTTTGTAATCCATTTAAGAGTTAAGCTCCAGATGGATTCATGAAGCAGGGCTTACGGAAGAACAAAGGTCTAGTTTGATAAGCATATGTTAAGGAATACGTGGGTAGTGTTATTTGTCAAAGCTAACTGTATTGCAACTTCTAAAGCTGTATATGAATACTGTAAAACAATATGTTGTTGTGAGAACTGATTTGTATGTGATAAATTCTGTGATATTACCATAAAATAACGCAAAATTTGGCTTTCCTCTGGCACAGTCAACCGATTTAGTCAAAAATCAATAGGCTTCGTCCCATGGACGTTATAAATATGTATACCAAGTTTCATGAGAATCCCGTAAAGCCTATTTGAGTTATCGTACTGACAGACATTTTCCCGTCCACCACACAATCTCAGAGGGTACCATTCTGGCACTTAATTATCAGTGTGGCTCTTTTCTGTGAATAATACACAATCACTTAATAAACACCCATTTATTCAAGTACTTTTGCTGAAATATAATCTTGAAAATATCTTACGTAAAACATAGTTTTTACATAATTGTTAGGCTATAATTCTTAATGATGCATACTGCTAAGTACCGTTTCTTGAAATGTATTATTATGCAGGTACGTGTCAACAGATACAGATGCATCCTGAACAGACGTAAGCATAATATCTACTGCATTTGCAGAATAAATCTTAACGTACCGATACAATGGTAACGTATGCATAAGTCACTGCCTGCAGAGTCTCCTACCTGATTAGAATACAAAGAAAACAGGAAGTGTCCATAGCACTTTTGTAGGAGGTGATGAAGCAAATTCGATAAATATTTTGCGAATCAGATCTGTAATTGGCTGATTTCAGACTCATTCTTAGATGTTATCTGCTCAAATATGACCCTGGCAGTTAAAAAGCGACCTTAAATAAATAAATTTTAAAAAAAAGAGTTAAATATTCTCTCACACATCTGGCGGTTCTCTCGCAACTTGTTGCCGCGACGAGTATGAACTGTCAAAATCATGAGATATAGTTTAATCCAACTTCTTGTATAAAAGTTCGTGAAATTCATCATAGAAATGTGATCAAATAACTTGACCTGCCTTAGGATGCGTGGTGATAATAATTGTTTTACGAGAAGTAACACTTGCAGAAACATAAGTTTTATAGTTGTTTGTATTGTTTAATGTATTATACTGTATTATTGTATTATGGAAACACTATTAGATTAGATTAGATTAGACTGAGGGGTAGTGTAAGCCCTTCGGCTTCTCACCACTGCGATCTTAATAGATCTACTGTGAACACCCTATACCCTATTCTAGCAATCACCACTTTAATTTAAGGCTTTTTTTTTTAAGTACAGCTTATAATTTTCCTGGGTGATGCCCAGTCCTGAACCCGGGGATTTTTCATTACTGAAAACCCCACTACCCGGCCGGGAATCGAATCTGAACCGCCAGGGTGGAAGGCAAGTATGCTACCTATACACCCATGGGGCGGACTGGAAACACTATATACATTACTCATCCCTAGTGTGATAAATTTATTGATTCTGAAAAGAATACGAGCAAGGAGCAGCAATCATTCATTCATTCCTCCCAAAACCTGAAAATAACAAAGTGCACTGACTTTAAGAAGCACCTCAAACTGAAAATCCATTCTAACCCTCTCATGAGTGAATTTTATGCTTACACTTGGCAGGTGCAGACGATTGCGAATCAGGTTTGATAAGATGCAGATAAATGAGAATCAGGCGTCATAGGATGCAGACAAATGCGAATCAGGCGACATAGGATGCAGACATTTGCGAATAATATCTTAACAAGATGCAGACAAATGCGAATCAGGCGTCATAGGATGCAGACAAATGCGAATCAGGCGACATAGGATGCAGACATTTGCGAATAATATCTTAACAAGATGCAGATAAATTTGAATCAGGTGTTATAGGATGCAGACATTGCGAATTCGCATTACTTCAAATTGCAAATCAGGGAGAACAAGATGCAGATAATTTGTGCATCAGGTATTGCAATATGCATAAAATTCCTGATTGGTTAATTAAGATGCAGACAACTGCAATTCACATGTTATAAGATGCAAGTAATTGTGAACAAAAGTTATTTCTTCCCATACTAATCCCACGCTTTTATCCTCTAAATTCAAAAGATTCTATTCTTTACACAATTTACAAAATTCTGACGGACTACAAACGAACATAATCACATCCTGTCCTCTCGCACATTATTATGCAAGTTTATATACATTTTGAACTTTTCTACCAACTCCTTTGGCTTTACTTTATTACAAATGTAAGATAAGCTATTGTTTTGAAAGGAATATTCCACTCGTACGCCGCGTGTTTGATATTGAATAATTTGGCCATTTGGCCTTCTCTTCCGCTTTGCTAGTCAAAAATTACAGTTATAAATACAATTACCTATAATCTCTATATATATAAAAGGCTTTGTCCTGACTGACTGAATGAATGACTGACTGACTGACTGAATGAATGACAGGAATCAACGTACAGCCTAAACTATAACAGGTAGATACTTGGAATTTTGACAGTACCTTCATTTCATAATGTAGGTGCTCACTAAGAAAGGATTTTGAAAAATTTTGATTTTAAATGCCAAAAATAAAATGTTTTTGAAAATACTTAATCCCTTTTTACATAGAATTATCAATTCCAAATCACAGAATATATTGTTGCCAAATGGTATCAGGTGGGCTTGGAAAAAACAAATGAAATGCACTTTTGGCAAATAAGAGAAGTTATCAAAATAATTCATGTTATAAATAAATATTACAGAATGAAATCCACTAAAATAATGGAATCACATAACTTTCTCTACCCTGGACATAGAGAAAACAAAACGAGTTATGGTAATGTGTATATTATTATATTATATCGCAGGTTTTTGGAGAGAAAAGTATGAAGGCTTTATGGTAACATAAGAGTGGGAGATTTCCCGCCTCGATATTACAATTTTATGTTACAGGAATTTCTGTTTCTTCTTATTTAAACCTCTACCAGGCTTGCTGTGCACTGTACAAGCGATGGGATGCAAAATTCTAGATCCTCTATGAGCCATAAAAAAACTATATCAAGCGTTTTCTGAGGGAATAGTTTGAGTGTAATAAGTCGTTCTTCCTATTTCAAATTATAAATGCCTATATAAGGACCTAGAATTTAAAATTGAAAATCCTTCATAAGTTAATTTCCAATTACAAAATACAAAACCCGGGCGACGCCGGGTCGAGTCTAAAACGGGTTGAGTCTAAAACTAAATTAATTACATTAAGTTACAAGATACTCTTGAATACAAAATTAGATTGATAATTTTCTAAATTACACCCTAAGGAAATTTTTGGGCTTAAGACACGAACAAAAATTTAAATAACATTATCCTGAATTAATTTACTGATTTTTCTATTGAATTGTCCCAGACGTTTGACAGCCTCTGGCATTATGTGGGATGGAGTTCCAGATGCGGGTAACTGAAACGGTGAAATATGAAGAATGCGATGATATAGACCAATCACGATCTTTTATCTTATAATATGATTGCTATTAATACGAGGATGCGATTTTTACTGATAGAACGTCAGCTCGTTACTGGAAATCTAGGTATCAACGTGCAGTGACTAATACGTCACATACTGCCAGGGAACACAATAAAAACACATTAGTTTGTACAACATACCTTGTTTATAAATTGAAATAATAGAAGTGTACATTGATTAAAAACACAATCTCAATTCGGTGCAAGCCACTTCCTGTGCTTTGTCCTGTTCTGCTGCTAGCTTATTTGAATTAGGTTAACTATGTCTTATATGCACCATTGGTAGCACTGGTCATAACATAACTCGAATCGATTCTTGGTTGGTTCATTCATAGTATCCCGTGATCTCGCAGCTAGTTTTGTTTTTATAAAACAAAGCACGAGAATAATTATTATTTGTATACTCAGTTACATTTTTATTCATAGAATAGTCTTAATAGTGGGATTACCTATGATAAATTATTAAATTAAACGTTAAGAGACATTGTACACTAAGAATTGAAGATGTCGGTAAACTATTCTCTTAAAATGAGCAAGTCTATTTGCAGGTATTAAAAAATCTTTTATGCTTGGACTTCTGTTATTTTCGGAGTATTGTTTTATTTAGCTATAATAAAACAATTTAAAAGTTCATTTTCTAAATAAAACAGCGTTTTTTAAGTAAAATACACTTGACACAATTTATTGAAAACTTTGTGTGATTTGTATGAATTGTTGTGTTGTCAACTTTCAGTGAACAGACCTGGCTTTGCTCTTTACTCCACTGCATGCTTTGAAACGCAACGCTCATGTACGGAGACAAAAGAAGCATGCAGACATCTATTTAATGTTTCACTGGCGTCGAAGGGTAGAATACCATCTCTCATCAATTCTTATCTTTTTTCCAGCCCGCATAATAAACATAAATAGTGTCTTTATAAAAACAACGATTCTGTTAACAACACGAAATTAATGCAAGTCATAACAGCCACTCCGCTACCAGACACCTAGTCAATGCCATATTGTCCAACATTTCTCATGCAACAACTTTTCCTTTCATTTGAAAATGTTCCAAGTACACTAAGATCCTGTTTAACAGAAATTTCCCGCAAGAGATCTTAAGTAACAAACCAATCCCTTGGCGCTACATCCTGTAATTGGAGAAGCATAGTCTACCACGCGACCGCTGCGTCATCTACCTCTGTCCTTGGACATTAGTACTAATGCACCAGTTTTCTTTCTTACGCACCCGTCCTCCTTTACTACAGGTCAAAATTTTCGTTTTCTTTGTATTAATTTTTAAATCCCATTTTATACTGTGTCTATTACCCTTTGTCATCCTATAGCAGTAATTGATCCTATGGCCAAATCATTAGCGAAGAGAATTGCAGGAATGTTCCTGTTTCGTACTGCAGGGTAATGACACTCTTCTTCTTCTTTCTCGGCACTACAGCCCTTGATGTGCTTTGGCCTCCTTCACAATCTTCTTCCATGCATCTCTTTCCTGAGCCTGTCTTTTCCAATTCTTTACACTCATCTTTTTTAAGTCCTGTTCTACATCCTGTATCCATCTTTTTCTTGGTCTACCCTTTCTTCTGATCCCCATTATGTCTCCATGCAGTAGATTTTTTGGTGTTCTTTTCCCATTCTTTCTACATGACCTAGGTCTAAGTCTTAAAGATTTCACATGCCTAACAATGTCCTCTCCATGCAATATCTTATTTATTTCTAGGTTTGACCTTATTCTCCATATTCCTGCTTCATTAATCGGACCATATATGCGTCTAATGATTTTTCTTTCAAAAATTCTCAGAGCATCGTTTGTATTTAGTGTCCAGCTTTCAGCAGCATCTGATACTACAGGTCTTATCAGTGTTCTATATAGCTTCATTTTGGATGCTTTAGATAACAAGCTTGACTTTATTAAACTCAAGTTTGCGTACTATGCTCTATTTCCGGCTATTATTCTTTTATTAATTTCTTCGGACACTGTTCCTTTGCTATTCATTTCCACTCCCAAATATGTGTAGTTTGTTACTGTATCAAATAGGCCTATGTATGTTCCAATTTGTATGTTTTGCGGCATGTTCCCACATTGATTAATTTCCATCTTCATGTATTTTGTCTTATTTTGGTTAACTATTAATCCTGATGATTTCCCTAGCTCTTGTACGGTGGTAAACATTTCTTCAAGTGCTGTTGCATTTCTTGCTATTAATACCACATCATCTGCGTATGCACATGCTTGTTTGGACTTATTATAAGATATTGCCTTTTAGGTTCAGTTCTTTTAAGACTGCATCTAAGGGGGTAATGACACTCATTATTATCAATAACTCTTATCACATATTTTATAAACCCCTATTATTTATTTTGCTCTCCGCTTAATCTCCATTAACTAATTTTATTTTGAAACTAGTTTCATTGTATATTGCTTTAATATAAGTAATAAATTTTGGGCTAATGTCGCACTTCCTCATTTTAAACCAAAGCTGGGCCCTGTCTATCACGTCGAAAACTTTTCCAATAAATTATACCTCTCTTACACTGGTAAATTATTAGATTCGTAAATTGAAATGGCCTATCGATAGATCAGTTTAAACCTCAGAAAGACGTGAAGATGCGACTTTGCTGCAACAGGTACCCAAAGGTGCAGAAATTAGCGCTCCTGCCTTCCACTCCGGCGGCCCGGGTTCGATTCCCGGCCGGGTCGGGGATTTTTCAGTAGTGCAAAATCCCTTTCCCGGGTTCAGGACTGGTTAAGTCTTAGGTTAAGATAATGCACATTGTGCGCGATTCCTTAATTATTAAAGGTGCAGAAATGTAAAAGTTCACGTGACACACAAATAATACGTAGCATTTGAGTATTTCATTTTTTCTGTTATCTTGTGATCTGCCCTTTTTATACAGAGTTATAAGTTCATTATCAATGTGTCATTTTTAAATCAGTGTAAGATTTCTTGAATTTATTTTGCAGAAATTACTTGATTTTTCTCGAATCTTGTATTATCTGCCTTTGTGAAATCCACCAACTAAATGCAGGTATGGCGTACCTTAAAATTTTATTTTATTTTATTTCAAAATTACATAAATAAATAGATATAAGGTCCTGATACTCCCCGAAAGAACAGGGGGTAGTTCCACGCTTATATTTACATG
The DNA here is from genome assembly GCA_964059195.1 of Ectobius pallidus. Lineage (NCBI taxonomy): Eukaryota > Metazoa > Arthropoda > Insecta > Blattodea > Ectobiidae > Ectobius > Ectobius pallidus. Next base: position 6,578,653 of record CAXKWD010000008.1, on the reverse strand, counting down.
TTTTACATTATTTAAGTATAATCTTAACCTAAAATTACCTTAAAACTAAATAGACAAAATACACTATCGTAAAATAGTAATCTGAGAGTAAAGGCATGACTCAATTGATATAAAAATAATTATAATAATGAAAATAAATTAACATGATAGTAGTAGGTACCAAAAGATAAACCTATTTTAAAAGGGATGAAAATATAAGTTATAAACTTTTTAATTTTTTATGTATATGCTAAACACATTAAATTCGGAGTAAATTACTTCACTTGGATAGTCCAGCCGTTTTCTAAACATATTTTGATTATGGGTATATCCTGTGAAAAGTTGGTGACACCAATTATTAAAATATAAATTTAATAACAGAAGGAAGATCTGTATAATAAAGAGGAAGTGTTTGCCTGTGTGCGATACCCAGCCAAATCTATGGCACGCAGAGATCAGACATAGATGGACTGAAGGGCGTCTGAATGCGTCTCGAAGCCTGATTTTTAATTTTTGTTTTCGTTCGCGAGTTATGAGCGAAAACAAAAATGGCAGAAAACGTGATTTTTGCGCTATCAAAGTACCACTTGCACTATTATGATATTAAAATTGTAAAATTAATTGCAGATGGCCTTGCTCTGCTGCCAATAGCAACCGGGAAAGAAAGAGCATAGCTGAAATCGATTTTTTTGCAACATAACACATCGATCAGTCGATCTGTTCGATTTTGTCAGCTCAGTCCGCTTGATTCATTTTTTTTACAACCTTGCGATACTCAGAGATCTGAATTTCTTCTACATAGGTGGACAGAACGGGAATCATGAATGCAGGCCTAAAATATTTAATGGTTTTCACAAAACTCACTAGGCGGTTTTTTTCCCTAGGGAACTCGAATCTGAGGCTTTTTTTCCCGGGCGGAGCACTTTTTATTTATTTATTTTATTTATTTATTTAACCTGGCGGAGTTAAGGCCATAAGGCCTTCTCTACCACTCAGCCAGGGCAAAAACATGAAATACATAATGTTAACAATAATAATGATTAAAAATAAATTTAAAAAGAACTGATATACATGAATACAAGAAACGAACATTAAATACAAAGAAAAAATAAGAACATATATACTTGAATAATTAAGATACATTAGATACATTAAATGATAAAAAGAAATTAATTGTTACAAATATGATTGAGTTATATAAAAGCATTAAGTGATAGAAACTGAAATTAACATAGGACATGAAAAAGATTATTAAGTACTACGTATATGTGCTGTTAACTGCGATCTGAAGGTTGACAGTGACCGGCAGTCCTTGATGTGAGATGGTAAAGAATTCCACATTCGGATGACTGAAGTAGTAAACGATGATGAGTAAAGAGATGTATGATGTTTAGGTATTGCGAGAATATGATATTGCCTGGACCGAGTGTTTAGGTTATGATGAGATGAAAGAGTTTGAAAGCGTGATGACAGATATTGAGGACAGGAAGTGTGAAGAATTCGATATAGGAGGCACTTTAATAGTGAAATACCCCTCAAACCCGGATTATTAGTTTCTTAATTATCAATTGTTTTGCATGATTTGTGGTTCGTTTTACACGTTTCATTTCGAATTGGAAGCACAAGATTCGTTTTATTAATTTTAATTATTAAGTGCCAGTATGGAACTTATGAGATTGTGTGCGGGACGCTATAACTCAAATAAGCTTTATCGGATTTTCATGAAACTTGGTATACGGATTTTTAATGTTCATGACAAGAAGCCTATTTATTTTGGATCAAATCGGTTGACCGGTACCGGACTAACGACTAATTAAATGTCACATGCTTTTTAAACGGGAAATCATGACTATACTACAATGCCGCGTTGCTTAATTTTAGGGCGTTGACTCCAATGCAGTCAGATGTTTGTTTATTTCGTTGTTCAAGTTGAAATTAGTACTATGTGAATACTAATATATACAGAAGGTGAAATAATTAGGTCTACGTACATTAAGCCAAGTTCTCTGCCAGTGCATTTTGTCCAATGTTTACATATTTTAAGAATTTTTTATGAGTGTATAGGCGTATGAATTAAGGTTACGTATCAAACTTAAGACCTTTGTTTTTCAGTAAGTCCTGGTTAATGAATCGATCTGGAGCTTAACTAGGAGCTAGATTACAAAAATAACTCATTTTCTCCATATCATAATCGGGGGCCCGGGTTCGATTCCCGGCCGGGTGGGGGATTTTTCAGTAGTGAAAGATCCCCTCCCCGGGTTCAGGACTGGGTAGGTTAAGTCTTAGGTTAAGATAATGCACATTGTGCGCGATTCCTTAATTATTTATAATTGCAATTATCACTGATTAAACAAAAGCATTCTTCCACTTGTTACATCAGGTTAAATGATTTTATTATATTGAATACATCAAACGATATAATTAGGCCCTAAGAATAAAATATTATGTAATTCATGTAATTTGTGAAAAAAAACTGTGTCAATGTTTAATGATTTTCTAGTTATACTTACTTACTTAAAATGGCAATAGATAATTCATCAGCAAGCTAAAGTAATATTATCTATTTAATGGAATCCGAAGATTCATTGCCGCGCTTACCTTAGCCCGCCATTCAACCCTATTCTATGCTAACTCCATCCAGTCATCCCTCCCAAATCCTACTTCCCTTAAATCTATCCTAATATTGTCCTCTACCTACGTCTTTTCCAAGTGGTTTTTTCCCTTCGGGTCTCCCAGTCAATACTTATGAATGAGATAATTATGTCTTTCCTCCTCCATGCGCGCAACATGCGCAGCCCATTTCATCCTCCGTTATTTAATCACCCTTATGGCCGAGTGCACCATTCTCCGGTTTTCTCAGCCGTTTCGTTACCGCGGTAAACGTAATACCGGGGTATTCTCATACAACATAGGACGGATTGAAAACTCCAAAAACAAATGTAAAGGGGCGTGGAAGATAATAAATACTGTTGTTAAAAATACTTCAAAGGAAGCTATTGGAATAACCCCAAATGAATTCAACGACTTTTGTGTCCAATCTGTAGAGGAAATATCAAGCAACATTGATAAAGATTTTGAAAAGTCTGCAAACTTCCTAAAAAATATTAGTCCATGTAAAATTGATGGACCTAAATTTACTTTTAATGAAGTAACACCAGATATAGTATTTGGTATTGTAAATAAGTTCAAGACATCTGATAGTGTTGATATTTACGAAATTTCTTGCAATTTAATCAAACAGGTTATTGATAGCTTCTGCGAACCATTAACTTATTGCATAAACAAGTGCTTAAGGGAAGGTGTATTTCCAAATATCCTAAAACTGACTAGAGTTGTACCTATTTTTAAGAAAGGTGAGAAGGACTCTCCCGCTAATTATAGACCGGTTTCTTTGACCCCAATTTTTTCAAAAGTCCTAGAAAATGTCATGTTTAATCAGGTGTCTAGTTATTTAGAAGATTTTAGTATAATTTCTAGTCAACAATATGGTTTTAGAAAATTCAGATCCACAACCGATGCGTTGGAATTGTTGGTTAGAAATGTAATGCAGGTTTTTGAGTCGAAGGGCTATGCTCAGGCAACTTTTTGTGATTTGAGTAAAGCATTTGACGTTGTTAATCACACAATGTTACTTCATAAGTTAGATTATTATGGCTTCAGTAGGTCAAGTATTAGTCTAATTAAATCATTCCTTGACGATAGAAAACAAATAGTGTGTATAGGTGGGGAAAAATCGAACATAGCCAATGTCAAACATGGAGTACCACAGGGTTCGGTACTGGGGCCGTTATTATTTACTCTAATGATAAATGATTTACCGTCGGCTATAAACAGTCTTACAATAGCCTACTCTATGCAGATGACACGACATTTTTAAATAATAGTTCAGATTTTCAAACGCTTCAAAATTTAACAAAGGTCACTCTGTCTGAGGCATCAACATGGTTTCAAGTAAATGGTTTTTTAATGAATGAAAACAAGACACAGGAACTTTACCTCAGCTTAAGAAACTTACCTGAACACATCAGTGTAGATAATGTCAAATTTTTAGGGGTCTATATTGATAGGAAGTTGACATGGGAACATCATATAGCATATATATCAACCAAATTATCAAGAGTTGTATTTTTACTTAGAAGTTTAAAAAATCATGTTCCAAGTATTTATATGAGATCTGCATATTTTGCTTTTTTTCAAAGTATAATTTCGTATGGTATTTTACTTTGGGGAAATAGTGCTTACATTAATAATATACTACTCCTCCAAAAAAAAGCTATTAGAATAATATCGGATGCACAAAAATTAGATCACTGTAAACCTCTGTTTATTAAACAAAAATGCCTGACAGTAATAAATCTCTATATATATCACGTATTACTCCACACAAAAAATAACATAGCAGAACATCAACTCAGACAAGACATTCACAACTACAATACAAGGAGAAATAAACACATGGACATTCCATTTAATAGGTTATCGAAATCTCACAATAGCTACAGAGTTTTAGGTTTAGTTATGTTTAATAAACTTCCTTTAGAAATAGCAGAGCAACCAGTGAATTTGTTTAAAAATAATCTAGAAATTTCTTAGTAAATTCCCCTTATTATTCCCTTCAAGAATTCTTTGATCAAAACAAATAAGAAATTTGTACTGTAATTTTTGTAATTTGCTGGACGCTGTTTATTATATTCTTGTCTTAATAGGTTTATCATGTTTTCATTTTATTGTTATGATAGATTGTGTATATTAGTTATTTTAAGATTTTGACTTTGTCTATTGCAATTTGCTTAATGACAATAAAAGTTTATTATTATTATTATCATTATTATTATTATTTTTATTATTATTAATTATTATTATTATTATTATTATTATTATTCACTTAAATTTGGCCTAGGACCACTGGTTTTCCATATTTCATTTATTTGTTGCCTTTTTGTTCAGTAATAAAAGTTTATAAGGATAAAATGGAATATTATATTCCATATATATGTCGTCTGAATTCAAACTGATTTCAAACACCATAAATACTGTACTAATCGTAATAATCATGGTTACGCCCACTAGCCTACTCGATGGACCTGGTTTGGTTGAGGTTAGAAAGAAAAGTCATTTCAATCGATGTTACAGCACAGTATTTGCAAAGATATGCACCATCGTTCATTCTTCAAATAGACCCCCACCTGTCTCTCATTATTCTTTATGTTCAATTAACATTTGGCCTAGATATCGTAAATATGATACATTACGCTGATCTCCATCTTGGAAAGAAAACAGCGGTTTTCTCACTTTACAGCTCCTTCACGGCCGGTTTGCATCTTACCGCGGTAAAAGTCGAAACCAAGCATGGTGCAATGAACGTATGACTTTACTGGGGTAAACTAAGCAACTTTACCGCGGTATTCTGAATACCGAGGTTGGTGCACTCGGCCATTACTATATCTGGTGTAAAGTAAAGGTTGTTAAGCTGGTCGTTATGCAGTTTTCTCCAGTCCCCATTTTCATCTCTCTTAGGCCCAAATATTTTTCTAAGCCCCCTTTTTTCTAATACCATCAGATTATGTTCTTTCCGAAGAGTAAGCGGCCATGTCTCACATCCACATAATACAACCGGCAGGATAATTGTCTTATAATGTTTTATTTTTAGATTTCTGGACAGAAGACTAAATAAATGTTAATATATTTTTTTAGTTATACTTCTGTTAAATACATGATTTAAATAAAACATCTAGCAGTTGAGTAAATAATCGCCGGCACCTGATAATGAAATAACACAAGACAAGAGAATTGGAAATAGCTTGATCCTCCACGAAGAGCTTCATTAGTGGTACCAGCGCGTACCGGATAATTGCATTGCAGTCTGTTATTTCAATCTCGTACAGAGCTGACGACAGTCAAATGAAACCATCAAGCTTGCCAAACTTAGTTATTTTGTAGTAAAAGGTTGGCGCTATTGCATGGTTTTTAGGGAGAAAAGTTAATACTTTAAATTATGTAAATCGAACCCATCAAAATTTGTTTATTTGCGGCGGAGAGAAAAATTGCAGGCAAATCGTTATCAGCTATGAACAAAAAGTAGGCTTGTTTATGATTGAAATAACAGAGTTGTGCAAGTTTTTACATTTCCACATTAGGCATGCATTTCATTTTCGAGGACAAAGCATTTGCCAACAATCCCCTGATCCAAATGAATTGGCTCTCATTTCATGCATCCACGAGAGCTGTGCGATTTCAATTATTCGATATGCGGCAGCTTTCGCATTAAGCCACTGCTAACAGTACAACACTTTTCAAAGGAAAAACCGTATGAATGCTTCTTGCAGGAAATGAATCAATGTACTTCACACTCTTTTAATGTCCACTTTAATCGAACCTCACAAAAGAATTGCTGATATTTTATATAGAGACCGCTCCTTACTGAGTCCAGCTTTCATCAATAAAACACGTTTTAAAGGGATATGAATTTACATGTTTGTAGATTATTGCTCTAAAATACAGTGCATGCCGCTTATTGTGATCACTTCGGGACGCAGTTAATCTGATAATGTTAACCGTTTGATAATAATAGCCGAAGGAATTAAATGAAGGTTATTTATTCATATATAAGATACTGACGACAAAACAGAATTTAAAATATTTATCCATAAAATAATACGTTACTGTGAATCATTGAACCACTCATAAAACAGTATTAGACTGCAAGCAACTATTTTTTCAACCAGTAAAAAAGTTTTTAATTGTTTTTACTTTCCTTTAGGGGTCTATTACCCAATACTCCATTCTCAGTTACGAGTTACGAGTGTTTATGGAAGTCTATACTGATCTATAGTGAACACCGCGTAGTAAAACATCCAACACCTGTCAAGTCTTTTCATTTTACACTAGCCATCACTGCATGTCAGCACTGATAACTTCGTAAATCAAAAGCTGCAGCTTAACTGTGGGGTGAAACATGTTTTATTGCAGAAAAGAGAAAGTTAGACAATGCCATCCCCTCGAACTGGTCATCCTGTGAGCTGGGAACAGAATTGCTACCTTCAGTACAGCACAATATAGGCCTAGTTGAGTTAGAAACGAAACCCTTAAAAACGAAATTTTGAGTGACGTAGAGTACTTGGAAATAAAGCCGCAAAAAGGAAAATGTGATAACATAAACCGAATCTTTGATCACAATAAACAGCATTTTTTAATGTTTCGGTATTAATCCGTAAGGGATTTCATAAAATGATAACATTACCCGATTGATAACATTCTTCGCGATTACATTAAGCGGCGTTCTTTGTATCCAAGTTACAACGAACTAATTTTTTTGTGAACCCTTAATTTTTATATTATAAGCCATCACAACTTCTTGTTACATACATACTGTGTATTACTAATAATGTTATTTGGAAAAAAAAAATAAAAATTAAACTTATAATGTCGATCCAGTTCAGATTAACTATGAGAAATTTTATTTTAGCCTAATAGCTCCTGCAACATAAAATATTAAAGACACCTTATTATGTAGGCTTTCACGGGAGTAAACCAGCCATCAGAATTAGTATAATTTACTACTTTCTCTGCGTCTCTAATGCTAAATTTAAAAAATCGTACTGGCTAACTACTGACTTACTCTTCTCAATTTAATGTCATTTTATCCGACGGCCTATGTCTTTGATTTAGGCTACCGGAATGTGAACGAAGTTTACACAGACTTCGTTAAATAACCATAACAAACATATTGACTATGGAATGTAACTTCTGTGGCTTGGTTCTAAAAGGGCCATGTCATAAAACTTGCTTTTGAGAAAACCGACTTTATAAGAAGTGACATTTTTTTGCTGAGAACTTCAGACATTGGCCTCTAAGGTTTCTGTATTATGTCTATTAAAGCAACAGACATTGGCACTTTTATTATACGAAAGATAAAGACTTGCCTAGCTTAATAATGCATAGACCTCATTTTTGCAAGAAATTTACATTGGCCCTTTTAGAACCAAGCCACAGAATTGTGTGAACACACACCTTAAAACAGAGAATTTAAAAACGGTCATTTGAAATAAGAAACATGTGAAATGTTTATAAAATGGCACTACAGTGTTTTGCAGATGACAAACAGTTTGTCTTTCTGCTTGCTTAGATACGCGGTCCAATCAGAGACGGAAGGAAGACTCTCACTGCTAGTGGCACTTCGTAAGCTCGTACACGTGATTGGCGGTGAATGAAATGGCTTCTCATTTGAAAAATACTGTAGTTCTAGATAGGTAAACCTACATGTATCACTTTTCCATGACTGTAATGGTTTATTGTAGAAAGGACACAAGTGCAGGACTGACTGTGTGTTGGAAAAAATCTCAATAAATGAAACCGTCCAAGATGGCTGCTGTGTACAAAGAGTTCTTGCATTATCTGTGTTATTGGATAAGAATGGCTTCGTACGATTAGATCAGAAACAGTTGGGAGCTCAATTTGTACTTAATGTCCAAATTAAGGGACGGAATGAGAAAGTTGCCTAATAATAATGACTGTTCACTCATACGCCGCGTGTTTGATATTGACCAATAACGTTTAGCAATTCCTCGGATATAGACCTATCACGATCGTTTATCTTATGAAATGCTTGCTATTAATGTAAGGATGGGATTTTACCTGATAAAATGGTCAGCTCGTTACTGGACACGTAAGCATCAATGTGCCGTGTTTAATACGTCACATGCTGCCATTAAGCATCAAGAAAACAGATTATTTTATACAACATAACTTGTTTGGAAATTGAAATAATATAAATGTACAATGATTAAAAACACAATTTCGATTCGGTGCAAGCCAGTTCGTGTGCTTTTATTCTGTTCTGCTGTTAGCTTACCTCAATTAAGTTAACTATGTCTTATATGCACCATTGGTAGCACTGAGCACAACATGGTAACTCCAATCGATTCATGGATGGTTGAACCATAGTATACCGTGATCTCGCACCTGTTAGTTTTATTTTTATAGAACAAAATAAGAAAGTAATTATTATTTATATAATCCGTTACATTTTTATTCATGGAATACTTACTTACTTACTCAATGGCAATGGACAATTCCCCAGCAAGCTAAAGGAATACTATCTATTTTATGAAACCCGAGGGTTCATTGCCGCGATTACCTGATCCCGCCATTCAACCCTATTCTGTGCTAACTCTATCCAATCATCCCTTGAAAAATCCTACTCCTCTTAAACCTATCCTAATATTGTCCTCCCACCTACGTCTAAGGTCTTCCACGTGGTCTTTTCCCTTCGGGTCTTCCAGTCAATATTTTTGAGATGTTTTCCTTCCCCATGCGCGCAACATGTTCAGCCCATTTCATCCTTAGGCCTACTATATCTGGTGAAGAGTATAGGGCATGAAGCTCCTTGTTATGCAGTTTTCTCCAGTCCCCATTTTCATCTCTCTTAGGCCCAAGTATTTTCTTAAGCCCCCTGTTTTCGTAAACTTTCAGATTATGTTCTTCCTGATTAGTGAATAGTCTTAATAAATCCAGCTCGAGTTGATGAGTTTCATCAGATACATTCGTAGACTCTCGTGGAACTACCTATGATAAAGATTTCTGCAGCATTCTTCTTCTTCTATATTACTAGAGTTACAAAAATATGAAAGAGTGTAGCTTATTACTAGGGACCGGATTTTTAGGTTTTTAAAAACACTGTTTTAGGTTTTCCATTAGGTGAAATAGTTTTTTTTAGGTTTTTTGTCCAAAATATCGTTTTTGGGTAGAATAATTGGTTTAATGAATTTGAATGTGCTACATAGGATTGAATACATAATACTTGTAAAGTTTAACTTAACAAAATTGACTTAAATTTGTGTAAACTTGCTTTAAGACATTATACAATTGAAGAAAGAAAGCATAAACAATCAAAAGAAGCAGTGAAAATAAGATTGCCTCACATTTCCTGGTTATATCACTAAATATCTTTCAAGATTCTCAACTGTGAAGTTCTTCCTGTTATCTCTTACAATTGGTTAATAGTTAATACTGTATCTAGACACTACCCTTCTCAGGATTCGAATCCGATGCTTCTAATTTAGTGAGTAAAATACTTTATGGTTGGATGCTGATAATGTGAAACTGATTATTTTCCTTTCTCGGTTGTTACGCATGCTAACCGCACAACAGATCAACTAGGGACGAAAACTTCCCCCTTTTCTAGAAAGGTAAATAATACGTGTTTCTGGCAGGCTTGACAAAATATTACTTTGCCATCTGTCGCGAAATTCAGATCGTCGCCAATCCACTGCCGTTACAAACTCTAATTCATTTGTTTCGGCATAATTAACACGTCTTCTTAAAACTCACAGTATGACCACTCAACATGAATAACAGGGAAGTACTAAAGGCAAACAAAAAACAAGCGCTTTAAAACACAGAAATCTATATCCTTGTTCATACACAGCAACAATCGTTGTTCGTACGAATATTTTAAATGCCGTTACTCTTTTCCTCTCTTGATACTGTCCAAACTAGACGACAATGGGTTGAATGAAACGCTGGTGGTATTAATTTCTACCCGACAAAAATTATTCTCTCCCTGCAAAATATCGATTTCTCAACTGACAAACAAAATAGACAAAAAAGGAGCCTAAATTAGATATTTTAGGTTTTATATCCCGTTTAGGTATATTTAGGTTTTTATACCCCATTTAGGTATTTTTAGGTGCCACAGAATGAATGTGGGTGAATCCTATGGACATGATTCGAAAAAGTGTATGAGCGCTTTTTGTTTTGGAAGTAAGGAAAAAAATAGGTAAAAACCTAAGAATCCGGTCCCTACTTATTACTTTCTAAACAGTCTAGTTTAATCGTAATAGGGAATCTGTTTGAAAAAATCAGGCATTTCTGTTTAAAATCATAATAATACGGAATTTTAAAAAACTGTTTCCTTTTCTTAGAAAAATAATTGAAGTTCGTAGGAATTTCAAGTAATATCTAATTCCTAATTTGAGAAAAGAGCGAGTTGATCGGTACAGAACCCTCAAACTCTTATTTGAGTCCGGAAAATGTTGGAGGGAGGTTCTCCTGGGGAATAGAGAGGAATTATTACTCTTATGCTATTTCTTGCTATATTTAATTTGAATACAAAAGAGAAAGTTGCTCAACGCTAACCTGGGAGTCAAGGTTCCACAGCTATCGTCACCCAACAATGTTTCTATTTCTTTCAGCATGCTTCAATAATAATTAATTATTACTTGCTATTTATTATTCTGTTATAACTAGTGCCCGGATTTGAAAGTTTTAACCTATTTTTTCCCCAGCTTCCTAATTAGAACATTTCAACGTATTTTACCGTTTCATGACTCTTGGTTTCGAATTTATGAATCTTATAGAACCTAAAAAGGGCTAAATCGGACTGAAGGGCCTAAGGAGGGCTAAGAAGGACTTTTGCTGAAAAACTACGGGTTAAAGATGCCTTTTGGTGAAAAACTAGGAGCTAAAGAATTATTTTGCTGAAAACACGATTTTTAAATAGATTTTCCAATTAATGCTAAGGAAAATAAATATGTGAATTTGTGCATTTTAAGAAAAGACATAAAATAAATTTATACAATGCACTGAAATTAGTGTATATGTCGCTTTGTCGCTTATAACTCGAAAAAGTGCCGCCTCGCCGTCGGAATTGAGCCGTCTGCAATTCTTTGAAGTTTGCAACTAATCCATTGTCGTTTCAACTTTAAAACAACAAGTTGCCGACCGACGACAGAGAAGTGTATTAAAGGAACACACCAGTCTACTTATTTTTGTAGGTCGGAAGTAAAGTTGCGTGGTGTATTGACCCTTATTGTGTTTAAGATAGTTCGATATGCCTAGATAGTTTGATACGCCTAAACAGAAATCTTCAAAAATAGGACTTTTCTGGCAGTGGAATGAGGAAGACCCCAATTTCACAAATGGTGGAGTAATTTTCTGACCTGTCAAATAACAACTAAGTAAACATGGCTATCTTTAATTTTTTCTACCAGACTTCTTCCTTCGGATTTTGAAATCGAAATTTAAAGTACTTTTACTAATATGCATATACGGTTCAAATGAAGTTGACTTTTTCATGAACATATTATTTTTTAATTATTGCCAACCTCTTAGTGTTCGTTCGTTGAATTACAGACTTTTCCTCAAAAAACTATCGGGAGGAATTATCGGTAGGTGGTAATACAGGCCCTTAGGATTATAGGAGGTTATACAAAACAATAAAATGAGGAAATATCTTTTTATACAAAAAAATAATGGTTATATCAGTTGAAATAAATAGGCCTATAAAAATTTTATGTTAAATATAAAAATATAATTATATTTTTGTTTGTTTGTTATGTATTCTAAGGAGAAGTGGAGTTGTGATTTGGTAAAGCTATAATTCCTTGTTGGCAGTAAACCAAGATGTGTGCAGTCTGCAATCCCGACTAGAAAATCTATTAATAATAATAATAATAATAATAATAATAATAATAATAATAATAATAATAATAATAATAATAATAATATTTATTTTCAATGGGAATTCTTACTAACCTAGTAACCTCATAGTAACCATACAAGGCAACCATAGCTTAATAATAATAAAATCAAGTAAACTGACATAACAAAGTGCCAGAATGCTTTTGTTTAATCAGTGATAATTGCAATTATGGTATGCAGAAAATAAGTCATTTTTGTAATCGATTTCCGAGTTAAGCTCCAGATCGATTCATGAAGCAGGGCTTACAGAAGAACAAAAGTCTAGTTTGATAAGCATATGTATTTATTCACAATGTTCAGATTCTTCTCTTCCAGTATGATAGCCTCTTTAGCGGATAGCCTCTTCTGAAGTCATCATTACAGCCTTCTCTTTATACATTGCTATCCCATTTATTTTTGTCCATTCTATTAGCTTATCAAAAGCTTCTTGGAGCTGCTCAGTCGACACAAATGTCAGGACCATACCATCTGCACACATGTAGATGGCAACCATAGCGTAACCTTAATAATAATAATACTTTAAAAATCTAGGGCAGGGGTTGAACTGAAAGGGGCTTACTACACACTTTGTGTTAGGTGCAAATCTGGAAGCTCCTGAGGCATATCTTCACTCTATACAAAGACAGAAGCTCAATATGCTTTTAACAATAGAAATGTACTTAACACATGTCTACACTAAGCGATCACTATAGGCCATTGCCTTCTTCACTATGCCTACAGCGGTGATTTCAAGGCTTATTTATTTATTTGACCTGGCTTAGTTAAGGCCAAAAGGTCTTCTCTACAACTCAGCGAGGGGAAAACATGGGATACAAGAAATATACAACTTAATTGTAATAGAGAATACATATGACCTAAAATACTAAAGCAAAAGAAAACTAAATAATACATGAATATGCCACAATTGGTGAAATATGGTGTCCCACAAGGCTCCATACTTGGACCTCTGTTTTTTATTATAAACATTAATGATCTCCCATACAATATTCAAGATAGCTGTCCTTTATGCTGATGATTTGGCAGTTATTATTTCTCTTAAAGATAACTCCTACTTATATCAAAAAATTGTTGAACTGTCGAGTAGAATTGAAAACTGGTGTAAAAACAACAGCCTTAGTGTCCATAACAGTAAAACTGAGGACTTACCTTTTAAGATTAACTCATTTGGTCTTGATTTTCCTAATAATTCTGCCAAGTTTTTAGGCATCAACCTTGAGTCTTGTCTGGGTTGGCGCACTCATATTGATAGTGTTGCTAGTCAAGTAAGTAGAGGACTTTTTGTGCTTAGAATTTTAAAAAATCACATATCTTTTAATTTTTTGAAAACTATTTATTATGGGTGTATAAATAAGTTATGGTATTTTACTCTGGGGTAACCATTCTTCAGCAAACAAAATCTTCATACTTCAGAAGAAAGCCATTAGACTTATATGTAGTGAATCCCCCAGGACACACTGCAAACCGTTATTTATTAAATTGGATATTCTGACTATGTATTCCTTGTTTGTAATGAAATGTATTTTGTTTGTTAAGATGAATACTGATTCTTATACACTAATTGCTAAATGCAAATATAGCAAAGTTCAAAACTCTTTTGAAATAACATCTTTAAATTTGTTCAATAGTCTACCTGATCATGTTAAAGCACTTCCATTGTTAATGTTCAAAAGAAAGGTTAAGTCTTTTAGGTAGATTTCGAAGAAAAATCTACCTATTGCAATGGATACCACTTCATGATTTTCGAAAAATTCTTTCATATCTTTACGTTTCATGCTCCCCTAAGTACGAAACCATCGCCCGTTCAAAAAAAAATTCTGTGATATTTATATATATATTTATATATATATATATATATATATATATATATATATATATATATATATATATTATATCTTTACACGATAGCTGCCGTAATTTTGAAGATATTTGAACCAAATTTTAATATGTTATTTCTAGGCCCAATAGTTCGGACAAGTTCGTTAATGAGCAAAATTGGCCCAAGGGGGTGGTCGGGGGAGGGGGTTGAAATTTTTAAAAATGTATATCTCGGCCCCTATGAAGTATAGAGGGAAACTTTGTTTGAATAAATTAGAGTACTCGCTATGGAGTTCACAGTGACACCAACGATTCGGGGGTTCGAGTGAGGGTGGGGGTGGGGTGGGGGATGAAAATTCGAAACTTTTGAAACCACGTCTTGTGGGGTATCGTTGAAAAGCTCTTGATGAGTACTCTACAAATAAATAAATAGTTTCTTTATAGCTCTCATATGACGCGAGATTTTAATGTTTGAAAATAATAACACTTAAAAGAATTATTATAATATCATAATTTTGTCTTGTTTAGCGGCTTTGCTAATTTTATTTATTGTTGATCTTGCGCACGGCCTCTCAGAATATTATATCCTATTCTTGTTGTCAAAACAAATGATTGTAGGCTCTTCCTCTTTACTGCAGGTTTGCCATGCCAAGGCTAAAAAAGAAGAGTGCTGCGCAGCGATAATAAATTAAACCAAAAGCACTTTGAAATCTACCTCAGCCTGTAGGCCTGCCTAAAGGGATTTTTTTACTTTCTAATCCTCTGTAAAACGTTGCTGAGTTTTATGATTGTAAGTGTATGTTACTTTGATTTTTATAATATTTCTGACGTTGCTATACAATAATGTATTGTTCTGGCAAATAAACTATATCTATCTATCTATCTGTCTATCTATCTATCTATGTACCCCAGCTACGGCTGCTCTAGATGGCGGTTCGGTAGAAGTTCCTCCTGGCGCTGCATTCCCAACAGGGCAGGATCCTTATGTACAATTATATACACTAATGTCTAATGCCATAATACTCAGACTGATCCCCCATCTTCACCATATCTTTCCCCGCTCACAAGCGACACTGGTTTCACCCTAAACTCTACTGTTCATGATAATGTTTAATGTTAGATTGCCTGTCGGAGAACACATAGTGTATAGACATGGTCAAAGAATAAAACTACATCAAATCAGACACATCACAATTAAAAAAACTCACTCATATCGTAAAATGAACTTGTAGTCAACCAACCAGAGATCAAAGATTTGAAATGGTTTCGATTTAGCCTAAATAATCCAGCAGGCACTTTGTTCGCAATTTTTATGGACATGGCTTCACAATTTTTCATAGTTATAGAAAGCTTGCAGGCAGGATAGTTCAATGAGTTTTGAAGCCTTGTTTCGTAATTATGTAGATTGCTTCTATAATAAAAGCATTAATATTATCTCTAACATATAAAAGAGACTCAAGTATATACTGAGAAGTAATAGTCAATATTTTAAGATCAGTAAACAGTGGTCTACAATGTTCATTCAATGGTGAATTAGTGATAATTCTAATGGCCTTCTTCTGTAGAACAAAAATCTTATTTATGTGAGAACTATTGCCCCAGAGGGTGAGTCCATAAGTAAGAATACTGTGAAAATAGGCGAAATAAACAATCCTAATGTAGGCATTAGGCACAATGGATCTTAGTCTTAAGAGAAGAAAAAGAACTCTAGATAATTTAAGACAAATATAGTTAATATGATCTTCCCAAGTCAATCTGTGATCAATGACAATACCCAGCATATTAAAACTTTTGGTCTCCTGAGCTTTCTTAAGAGTGAATAATAAGAATTCAGTCTTAGAATCGTTGAGAAGAAAGCCATTAGCATTGAACCAATTTTTAGCAACCGCTAAGTTGGACACTACCTCCTCTTTTGCCGTTTGAACATCGTTACCTACATTTAGTAACGTTGTATCAGCATACATGATGGTATCTGGATTTAAATTACATGCCAAATCATTCGTGGCCACTAGGAACAAAATAGGGCCCAAAACAGAGCCCCGTTTATCCTCACGGACTCTTCTTGCATACTTTCAAACACGCGAAAGTGAAATAACTCTTCATCAGCACTTCACCGGATATAATCGTGGACTCTTCCAATAGGGCTGTCCACTCAAGAAACTATTTTTACAAACAAATTAGGCTATAGATAATTATAAAACATTTTTCTTGTAAAGTGTCTTAATATACAACTCTATAACAACTACACCTGAGATTTTAGGCTCTAAAAAGTTTTAGGCACCTAAAATAGGTTTTTAAAACAAGTAAATAGGCTTTTAAAAGAGAAAATAGGCACTTAAAATATGCTTTAAAAATGTGTAAATAGATAGAAAATAGACTTTAAAATATTACAATATACACGAAACAGTAACATGGTCTTTTTACTTCAAGAAACGTGGTGTACCTATTATTAACAGAATTAAGTGCAAAATTAGGCATCACGAACTATATTCACTTAAACAGATGTCCTTTCACTGGTGACTTGACACAGTAGTCCTTCCCCGTCAGTCAGCATTCCTTTAGCGACAATTGTTTGAAATAATCAAGTTTCTGTGAAAAACCCACCTCTGCTGTTCTGCTTTTCATTGAGGGATGTCCATTATAAGTTTGTAAAAATTACAGAAGTTGAATTTTATTTTAAATGTACAAAATAGGCATTTTAGGCACTAAAATAGTAAAATTGGCTCTAAAGGTCCAAATAGGCATTTTAGGGCACTATAAAACTCTATAAATATAAGTGGTTTATCATGAAACGTCCACATATTTAAAAATTTTCATGTTATTTCATAAGGAACAAAATAGGCATTTGCCTTAAAACCCAGGTCTAATAATAACTTACATATTAAAAAAATTAACAGTCCTAATGTTTAAAAATAAAATTTTCATACCTAAAAGTGTAAATATACCTTACTTGAAATGCTAACTTGTACTCTTGTGTGTTTTCCAGATGCTTGCGGATTGTCGGACGTGGCCCACATAGAATCCCTGCAGGAGAAATCGCAGTGTGCCCTGGAGGAATACTGCAGGACGCAATACCCCAACCAACCGACACGTTTCGGAAAGTTGCTGCTCCGGTTACCATCTCTCAGGACTGTTAGTTCTCAAGTTATCGAACAGCTTTTCTTTGTTCGTCTTGTGGGGAAAACCCCGATCGAGACACTCATCAGAGATATGCTGCTGAGCGGGAGCAGCTTCAGTTGGCCTTACATGAGTTCTATGTGACACAGCGTCTGGAGGCAGCTGGCTTCCACGTGAACCTCCCCCACCAGTTCCTACACATCGGCTCTTTGTACATGGGAAACATTCCTTGCATAAAAGTCCAGTGGCTTTAGGTCAGGAGAGCTTGGAGGCCAATGTAAGCAGACTTGTAGGAAAAGAATTCTAACAAAGAAATAACGTCTTACCAGACCCACGTGGTTTTAAAACATATTTGAACGTGAGGAATGTTTCCTAACGTTCTGACAAACCTAATCTAAGAGGCTGTCTAAGGTGCCCTAGGTTGTTAAGCAGTGGTGGACAGAATTGATTTGTGAAACTCAGTTCAGAACACTTAACAATTGTGATTGATGAGATACAATCTCTTCTATGTTTCAATCAAACTTTTTTCTACACCTTTTCAACCTCAATTCCGGAAAAAGTAATTTTAATTTCGGAAAAAGTAATTTCAACTTCGGAAAAAATAATTTCAATTTCGGAAAAAGTAACTTTAATTTCGGAAATATTTGAGCTATTTTTTTTAACCTCCGATGGGGCATAAAATGAAAACCACAGTGAAAATCAAAACTGTTTTATTTGGAAAATTTAGGTACACCTTCTAGCTACTTCTCTACATAACCTCGCTCCGATTGAGTCATTTGTCCTAGCGTGGTACCAACTTTACTATACCCTCTTCATAGCCCTCGTATTTCCGAAATTGAAGTTACTTTTTCCGAAATTGAAATTACCTTTTCCGAAATTGAAGTTACTTTTCCCGAAATTGAATTTACTTTTTCCGAAATTGTAATTACTTTTTCCGAAACTGAAATTACTTTTTCCGAAATTGAGGTTGAAAAGGTGTAGAATTACAATTAAAATTTGAACACATTATTAACATTCATATTTAAAGGTACTCATGTTCAGAAACTTTAAACACAAAATTTTCATTAAATGTGAGATAAACTCGGCTAATTTCATTGTATTAAGAACATCTTATTTTGAATTCTTGAATTTGTTATTATGGAATCAAGAGGTGCATGAAACATAACGTGTCCAACATAAACTTTAATAATTGTATAACCTACCCCTTTCTATTCTTTTGAATCTAACGCATTTTATAAAATTGAAATTTCTTCAATATTGCTATCAAATTTCCCCACTAAAGTTAATTCCGTGATAAGGCTACGATAATTGCTTAATGCAAGTTTCTTAAAAGCTCTAACCATAAATCATGGCCATAATACATTACTATTATTACATATAACGTACTTGCCTTAATGCCTATGAAATCATTAATTGTAACTCGCACAAAAAACTTCACACCTCAGAATGACTTTTCAGAATCAGTAGGCTCAATATCGAATACAAATCTTCGCTGTAAGCTCCAAAACCACATTCGAGTCCTTGTAAAAAATTTACTATAATAGGACTATGGACAACGGGGACACGTTTTCTAATTGGCTAGAACCACGACCTATTGTAATTAAGTAGAATTTCTAATCAGATATAAATACTACCTCTTGTAATATGAACAATGATAGCCATGGTCGCTTACTCTCCGGGAAGAACATAATCTGAGAGTGTTCGAATACAGGGTGCTCAGGAAAATATTTGGGCCTAAGAGAGATGAAAATGGGGACTGGAGAAAACTGCATAATGACGAACTTAAGACATATCTAAAAAATATTGACTGGGAGACCCGATCACTTGGAAGACCTAGACGTAGGTGGGATGACAATATTAGGATAGATTTAAGGGAAGTAGGATTTGCGAGGGAAGGTTGGATGGTCTTAGCACAGAATAGGGTTGAATGGCGGGCTCAGGTAAGCGCGGCAATGAACCTTCGGGTTCCATAAAATATATAATATTCATTTAGCTTGCTGAGGAATTGCCTATTGTCAATGTGTAAATAAGTAAGTAATATGAGCAATAAGTTAGTTCTTTAAATAACATGAAATTAGGTCTATTTACTTTCCAAGTACTCAGGCAGGCTATTAAGCCTATTTAACCAAGCTTCAACAATAATTACAAACATAAAATCAGTACTTTTGCAAGCTTTATACATATGTTTTATGTAACAATTACAATGCTGCTGATGTTAACCTGAATTTTATAAATTAACCACGGAAATATAAATGGCTCTTGATCTGCAATAGGCAGTTAACATAGTAATAAAACTGGATATTCTATGTCTATCAGAAGCAAAGCCTGCATACCCTGTGTTGATTACATAAGGTATGTCATAAGATATGGTTGGTTCCATTGTCTCAACTCTTATATTACAGAGGCTGCAATTAAAGTAAAATGAAAAGGAAGAAATTTCCCCACCTCATGATTCCTAGCAATCTGATAAATTCGTTTTAATGAAACAAAAAATTGTCATGAAATAAGCCAGGTTTGCCCCACATGAAATACAGGTGAGAACTGAGTGTGCACTACCCACGAATCTATTCTGTTCACTTCTGTTATTTGGACTCAGTTGGAACTTCGCGATGTCTCAGACAAATATATTGAGCAGGGAACATGACGTGGTTGCCTTATAGCCTAATTCAAAACTTTTACTGGATTTTCTGAATTTGTAAACATTTATCATGTTTCGTTTTCGTTAATTTTATGTTTAAATATATTTTTTTAAAATCTGTGATTAATAATTCAAAACAGATGCAACTATAAGATACTGATCACACCAGCCTTTCTGATTGTCGTTGCCCACAGGTTTTTAAATTAGCCTACGTAATATCTTCTACGCCTTTGAGAGAAATATTTCGATAACCATTGGAGATAGATCAGTTTTTCTTCTGAGATACAGTTTATTCTTATGTAGACCTACATATCGGATTAAGCCTACAATGTATAACGATGTAAATGATTTGTACAACTCATTGTACATAAAAAAAAATAAATGTACAGACTGGTGAGGGTAACACGCACTGGACATTGAATTTTACTTTCAAATTGTAAAAAAGTTTTAAACAAAAAAATGTAAATATTGAAAATAACTATTACCAAGCTCTCGGAATTAAAGTCTTGCAAAAAAAAGGTAAAATATCAAGTAGTCCCTAACAGGCCATGTAGGCCATGTAGGCCCTAGGGCTCCGGGAGATTGAAGATCCCTGATCTTAGACATTAGGAACGAGAAAGTGGTAATGCTGTCAGCTTTACGCATCGACCCCCCTTCTGCTATCTCTAGGAGGCAGAGTCGACTCCAGGACCATAGTACCACCAAAAGGATTATGCCAATTAAAAATTCCCAACGATTTGATCGCGATTGAACCCGTGACCTTCCGGTTTGGATCACAGTGCACCAACACTGGCGCACAATCTTACAAAAATTATGTTGATATCACAACTTTATGAAATGTAACTATTAATCACAGATTCTTATAAGAATTATCTTCAAATGCTTCATTTCATTGGACTGATGTTTATTTTTTTATTTCGGCTAGCGTTGATCATTCGTATTGCACATTTTATACCGCTGCATAGGATCTCTGTATGTGCATCCAAAAACCATGGGCTTGATAGTCTTGTTCCATTCTTGGTATCGAATAGAGAGTGCTTTGTTTTATTTGGAAAATAACACAGAAATATTTTACCTGTGTATAGAGGGGACATAGACAAGCAACTTTTATTAGGAGATTTTTGCTCTATGACATAAAATGTGTATGCTACAGGACATTCAAAGCCATTACAATTTGGTGCTCATAAGTCAATAATTAAGCCAAATAAGATTAAAATTTTCATTAAATTGACTTCATGCCTTCTTAGTGATCAATATAAACCTTTTTTAATCATTCATCAACAGCTATAACATAATTTAGTGTTTCCATAATCTGCAAAATTTACAGACTAACCACATGATTGGCCGCCACTGTATTAGCTTTTTTATTCATAACTCCAGTGTTAACATCGAAGTTCCGTTGTTTTCCATTTTTTCAAATGTTGGATGTCAGTAGCGGCCATGTCCTGGGAGATTTTGTGCTCTAACATGAAAAATGTAATCCTTAGAGCAAAAATCTCCTTATAAAAGTTGCTTGTCTATGTCCCCTCTATTCACAGGTAAATTATTTCCGTGTTATTCATTAACATCTTGTATAATTAAATAAAACAGGATATCAGTAGATTTTAAAGAATGTAGGCCATTTAAGAGTATTTGCCTAATAGGACATTAAACAAAACATAATTCAAAAATCTAAAATTTCAAAATAATAAAATACTTTTTCCACATTATTTTAATTTATAAAAAAAACTTTCAAATTTAGCGTAAATATGGAGACAATCAGTAGCCCATCTAATAAAACCAATTGAACTTGATTGGATCATTAGTAAAACAGGTCTGATCTCTTCCATAAATACTTGCATTTTAACATTTAAGGGGTCCGAGGGGAAGAAGTTCCTTGTGGGCTATAGAAATGCTCATCCAGTAGCAGTTTATCAATGGGTAACTGTACCATAAATATCCGGAGAAGTATTCTATTTTACTCTAATTATATCCGAAGTTTGAGTCCAGAAATAGGTCACCTCAAAATGTTTGTTTGGGACGCTTATACTGTCGGTTGGTTTATTCCAAGAACTCTGAAACTTTCCGTATGTATATACACTAGGAGGTGCCCGTGGCTTCGCCACGATAATTCTTTTAAAAATTAAAAATTAAGAGTATAATAATTATTAAAGCATTATATTTATTAACACTTGCACGCGAATCATTCATTAACTAAGCCATTAATAATTAATGAAACAGCTAAAATTCCTGCTTTAGAGTACATTCCACGACATGAAAGCGCCCCCTGGGAAAACTATATCAGAATCGATTAGGCTATGCAGTTCCAAAGAACCTGTGAACACATAATACGTATTGTTTTTCAGCTGTTTATTGACATGAATATGATGTGAATTTTATTTTATCAATTCAGTGTAATTTTCAGAAATTATATAATGTTTCAAGCCCTGCCTTCTAGACTGTATTACTCGTTGTAATTTTCGAGACGGCGGTGGTTTCAAGGGAAGGAATGGTTTGTTTGGATTATTATTATCAGCGATATTTCAAGAGATAAAACCATCAATATTTTACAGCTGTTGCCCCCGGCTTTGCCCGCCAGTATTCATTGACTCCAGGATTTTTAAGAAAATTACACTGGTAGATTATTAAAAATGTTTGTGGTTCAAAGCTATGAAAATTGTAAGTAAAAATAAAATTAGAATATTTGTTCATTGTGTTCATTTCACTTAGGCCTTATATAATAAAGAATCGGTTTTCCTTCCTAATTTTGTAGTCGTCATGCAAGTTTAGACTGCGAGAGACGAACATCGCCGAGTATACCCGATGTCTCACGAAGCGGGCGAGCAAGCACGCTATTTAGGGCCGTTGAATTGTATAAGAGTAGATATATGCCTATGTACAAATAATATAAATGTACCGGTATACGAAGTAGAAAATGTAAAAAACAATACTTTTTTTTACGTAGTTTATATAATGAAATATACTGGTGGTGCTCCCTTTTGACCTGGTAAATACTTTTCTTGTCTGATTTTTGCGAAAGAAAGATAATCTAAAATCTTCACCTCCAAAATTCAATTAACAGAACAGATAATGTTTTGGAAAATAGTTGCCCTAAAAGTTTAGAAAGCAGATCTATATTGACTTCATTTCTCTAACTTGCAATTTATCTTTCCTTAATTAAAAAATAATTCATCATTCCTTTATTTCGAAAGCACTTTCTTGTTTGGAAAACATTATTTCGAAAACAACCCCTTATTTGAAGCGTTTGGTTTTAATGAAGGTCTAAGGTCAAAATCATGATTTTTCAGCTGATAATTTTAAATGGATCTATGTACAATGCATTTCAGAAGGGTCCAAGGTCCAGGGAAAGCCACGTTAGTAGCAATAAATTCTAAAATATAGCGACAGGTCTATCTCCGGCACCTCTTTCTGTGGGTCATGTATTGTTTTCTACACAATCATGATTTTGGCACTTAGACCCTTATAAAACTAAACGCTTCACTTATAAATCAGTCTGTTCATTTGGAAATCGTTCCCTCATTTGGTGACACTGGTAACGTTTTCTGCTCACAAAGATAAAAATATTCTGCCATTATTACCAGCTTTTACTGTAGATATTTCTGAAGACATGTATGGGCGAAGTTTCGACTGGGACTTGAAAACATACAGCCTCTGTACATCCCTCATCAGTTGAAAGGATTTGATCAAATATGTACATTGGGTACATTTCTTATGTAATATATGATTCTTTCTGAAATACCAAATTCAATAGAACTATACTATGGTGTTATTGACAATTTGAATTGGGAGATCACAACGAAAGATAGTGTGGTAAATTTATATGGGACTTTGAATGACTGGCTGTAAGTAAGTGTATATAATGTGACATAGCAAACGACATTTTTGTAATTAGTGCGTTACTGAACACTTGTGCAACATTTACCAACGTACCCAGTCCATGATGAGAGTAAATTCTAAACTTGCATTGCATATAGCATGGTAAGTGCGAAGCTGGGTAATGTCTCCACCTTTTGCTATTGGTGGAAACTGGTGGTAAATTCTGACAGGACATCCTCTTTAAAATGGGCCTATAATTTCATGGTTATGTGTGTCGAAGTTGAACAAAGTAAATACGGAACGTCACTGTTACGCCAGAACCACGAATGTGTAAAAATTAAAGAATCACGAATGGTTCACATTTGTTACTGCAGCATAACAAACAAAGCAGAACTTATACTTTCATGGAAATGTAACTAACTATTACTCACCAAGGAAAGAAAATACAACGTTCACTATCATTGCAGAACAAAGATTAATGTAAACAGATGCCAGCAATGCACTGAAGTAAAAATATGAGTTTTTGCACATTCCTGGTTTTGGCATAACAGTGACGGTAAGACAGTTTGTCCCACAGTGTGTTTACTATTACAAACTTCGTCCCGGTAAATTCATCCCAAATAATCCCAATTTTGGAGAAGCATTTTAAATTTTATTTGTATTTCCTCACATTTGGTTAAAATGATAAATTATACAGAAATCTTCCAGAGATTTAGAATCAGTAAACAGGTTTTCGTGTTTCCTTCTCTATGTTATCCTTCTGTCTCTTTGAGATCTCCTGAGACTTGGGCAATCCAGAGTGTTGGCTACATCCCAATTTTTAGTTTGATTTCATTTTTTTGCAGTTTCTTTGTCTTGTTTAAATTCAGGACTATTGTTTTGTCAGACAAAGATGATTTCCAAGTGATTTCCGTCAATTTTATAAACGATACCGATCTTTAAAAACAAACACACGAATAAAGAAAAAAATACCTTTGGTACAAACTGCTGTGAATGTGGGACAAGTCGTTGCCATTGTTCAAACTCATTTCTCCTCAAGAAGGTGCTAGACTTCGTTGGGCCTGCTTAATGGTCGTGAAATATTCGAGAAGTGCCTTTATCAAAATCTGTAGGCGCGGCAACGTAAGTAATATGATTGGAAACACGCAGCCGATTGCGATTTATCTTAAGAACATCCTAGTTTGGTTATCACGTTAGTCGAATAGCAAATGGGATGAACAAGCTTCATAAAAATTATAATTCCTATGTCAATATTGAGAAGTTAGCCTAACTTTACAAAAGATTTGTTGGACTCATATTCAAATGACATATAAGAGCATGAAGTGACCTATGTACTTAAAATGATGTGTTGAATAGACAAGTTCCTTTGTTTTGAAGTCAGGACCAGGAAACCAACTTGACCGCAACGAATTGTACTACATTTGTAACAAGTCCATAAAATCAAAGTATTGTCTTCCAGATAACAACCCCATAGTTAAGTTACCGCCATAGTTCAATAGCTTTGAAATATTCATAGGCCTGCTCCAGTTTAAGAAACTGTAAAATGTTTATCTTAGTACAGCACCTTAGCATTTTCTTTGAGTATATTTAATTGACAGTTTCATTAACATTAACTATGGTCAAATGTTCAACATTTGAGAAGTGTTTTAATTGTTCTGCAAAACAATATTTTTTGCAATTCCAATTCTACATATTTAACCACTGAGTATCGTGCCCTTGAGCGTATTAATAATTATGTTGTAAGATTTGAATTTTTCTCGGCGAATAATATATAAAAGTTCTTCACAGGCTGACAGCCGAGTCAATGGTTTAATAAACTCCGAGCTTTCGGACTCCATATCTCTGAGTCCTTCTTCTGGGAAAGTGGTGAGATGGCGGAAGAGGCCTGTACAGGACTCAGAGATATGGAGTCCGAAAGCTCGGAGTTTATTAAACCATTGACTCGGCTGTCAGCCTGTGAAGAACTTTTATATAAATAATTATGTTATGGGACATACTGACATGCCGGGTTACGCTAGAGATTTCCTCTATTCTTCAGAATTGACATTACCCAGACTTCAGCACTTGATCCGTAGCATATCAGTTAACATTCCTTCACTATAGTGAATGTAAGAGAGTACTTAAACACGAAACTCTCCGCCAAACTCGTCTGTTTTTACTGTGTACCACTCATATATTGTTTTTAAGTTTCCAATTGTATATCTTAATATGGTATCAATGCAGAAATAAGAATACCAAAATAAAAAAAGGTATAACTTATACAAGGTGAAAAATTATTCTTTCTTTTCAGGACCATGTTCTGTTGTTCAATGAAGACTGAGACCGATATTTTTCTGATGTGTAATACATTTCTACATTTCTTGCAAGCCTATGGGAAATGTGACAGAGGTCCTCTGCTCTGGTGGCAATAGCTGTGGCACTCGTCAGGCAACAGTGGCGGCTCTTGTATAGGCACTGTGGAACTGCAGCATCTCCTATTTCCACTTGATATTATCAATAACATTTAATATAACAAAGTCCTTTATTTCCCTTTCATTCTTCCTTGTACAATATATAATCCTTAAGCTTAATGCCAGTAGCCAAGCATATCAAATATTTAAAAAATCCAAAATTAAGAAGTCCGAATTCAAAATTAAAAAAACCAAATTGCAACATTAAAAAATCCAGAAATTAGAAAATTCAAACCATTTTTTTTTAAATAAACATTAAAAAACAAAGAATCAGATATTAAAAAATTGAAAATCCAAAAATTAAAAAATCCAAAACTAATAAATCCAACTTACCAAAATTAGAAATCCAATATCCAAAATTATAAAATAAAAAATATATAAAAACCCAAAATTAATAAATTCTAAAATTAAAAAACCAAATATTCCAAAATAAATTTAAATATCAGTAATTTAAAAAGTCAAAAAATCCAAATTTGAAATTACCAGACAAAAAAATAAAAAAATAAAATAAATTTTAAAATATCAAAAAATTAAAAATTAAAAAATACAAAATCCATAGTTATAAATTCAAAATTTCAAAATTTAAGGATCCAATTTTTAAAAAAACATTGAGTTCAAAATTAGAAAATTAAAAAAAATACAAAATTTAAAAAAATTAAATTAAAATATTCAAAATTAAGGAATCCAATGATCCAAAATCTAAATACAAAATAAAAAAATTCTAAATTCTAAAATTAAAAGACATCAAATTCAAAAATTACAAATTCAAAAATAAAAAAATTAAACATTCAAATAATTTAAAACTCAAAATCCATATTTTAAAAATCAAAAAAGCAAAATCAAACAAGAACGCAAAATTAAAAAATCATAAATCCAAAAAAAAATTCAATGATCCAACAGTTAAAAAAACCAATAAAAAATTAAAAATTTCAAAATTAAACAATTCAAAGATTAAAAAGTTAAAAATCCAAAACTTAAAAATCAACAAAAAAATCAAAACTAATTTTACCAAATCCAAAAATTAAATTAATTAAACAGCAAAAATTGAAAATAAAAAACTAAAATCCAAGATTTAAAAACTTATAAATTAAAAAATCCATAATTCAATATTCAACAATTAAAAGAACGAAAATCTAAAATTTAAAAAATCGATATCCAAAATCTAAAAATCAAATATCCGAAACTTAAAAATCCCAAAAAAATGATTAAAAAATCCAAAAGTTCAAAATAAAGAATTTTTTAAAAATAAATCCAATCCAAAAGACAAAATTATAAAATTATAAGATCCAAACTTAAAAAATGACAAAAAAGCAAAGTATAAAACATTTAAAAAATCAAAAATTAAAAAAATAAATAATTTAAAATTCCAAAATTAAAAAACGAAAATCTAAAATGTAAAAATTAAGAAATCCATAATAGGAAAGTTCAAAATCCAAAATTTAAAAACACATGATATCAAAATCAATAAAATCCAAAATTAAAATTAAAAATCCGAAAGTTAAAAACTTAAAGATCCTGAATTTAAAAAATCGTAAATTAAACTATTTCGAAATCCAAAATTTAAAAAATTAAAAATTAAAAATCAAATAATTCAAAATTTAAAATTCTAAGCCAGAATTTAAAAAAAAAAACAAAAAATTAAATCAATTAAAAGTCAATAAATCGAAATAAAATCTAAAGTTAAAAGAGTCCAAAATTAAGAAATCCAAAATTCCAAAATTAAAATACCACAATCCAAAACTAAAAATTAAGGATATAAAAACTCAAAAATCCAAAATTTAAAAATCCATAATGAGAAACCTAAAATAAAAAATTCTAATATCCAAAAAATAGAAAATCCATGAATTAAAAAATCTAAAAAATCAATTATAAAAATTGAATATCCAAAATTGTAAATCCAAAGTAAAGTAATCCAAAATTCCAAATCCAAACTTTAAAAACAATAAAAACCACATTTAAAAAACGAAAATTAAATTAAAATAAAAAAATCCAAAATTAAAAATTGAAATTCCTATAACAAAAACAAAAAAATAATAAATTCAAAGATCCAAAATTATAATTTCCATAACTAATAACATAAAGATAGAATATATAAAAGAATAAAAAATCCTAAATTACAATTTGAACACCAAAATTAAATAATCTTTAAGAATAAAGAACAAAAAATTGAAATTCAAAATTTAAAAAATCCAAAATTGAAAATTCTAAAATACCAAAATTAAAAAATATAAGATCCAAATTTTTTTTATTATAATTTGTGATTTTTGGATTTTTAATTTTGGTTTAAGTTTTGTATTGTTTTTTTATTTTATCTTTTTGAATTTTCGATTTATGGAATTTTTAAATTTTGGATCTTTGAATCTTTAATATTTGGATTTTATTTTTATTTTTTTTTTTTTGCTATTTTAAATTTAGATTTTAGAATTTCTTAAATTAATTATCTTATTTTATATATTGGAATTTTGGATTTTTTAAATTTTTTACTTTGAATTCTTTATTTTGAATTTTTAAATTTAAGATAATTGATTTTTAAATTTTGGATTTTGATTTTTTAAATCTTGGATTTTTGTTATTTTTTTTTCGTGGAATATTGGATTCAGGATTTTTTAAATTTATAATTCTTTAATATTGGTTTTTGGTTTTTAACTTTCAATTCACAATTTTTTTCTCTGCGTTTGTTGTGCTTAAAAACCGTGTACCATATTCTTCTATGTGATAAAAGTGGTGTATAATTAGGTATTCTTGTTTTCCGCTATTCTATTCGATTCACTTTTTCAGTTTTTTTATTTATCAGAAAACTAACCAAGGCGGATCAAGGAGAAAATTATTGATCTTTTCGCGGAAATTAAAACAAGAAGAATGGATTTAATTTTTAAACGAATAGATCAAGCCTGAACTGTAGGAAATTATATTAAACTAGCTGACCCGTCAATGCTTCGCATTGTTAGATTTATAGGTTAAGTGAACACAATTTAAAATCGATTTGATGTACTTCTATAAATCCTCAGCCATCCAGGCAACAGGGTGGACGAATTCTTATTCCACATACTCCTTCACCCTTAGCTTACTCTGATTATGTCTTAAAAAATTGTAATCGTTTTGTTTCAATTTTCAATTTTGGCTCCTCTCACGCAGCGGGCTCCGGTTCGAATATTGGTCGGGACAAGTTACCTAGGTAGGGGGTTTCCCGGGATTTTTCCTCACCTGTGGGACAAATGTCTGGTAACTTTAGGCTCTGGTATCTTTAGGCCCTAGTGGTCCCCGGATATCATCTGGCAGCCATTATCATCCTCATCCCATCCTCGCCTTATTCAGAGTGAGTGTGTGAACGGTGTATCTCGTCCTATGGGTTTGTGTTGTATCGGAGGTGGCCCCGGCATTGGACTGATCACTCATCCGGGAGGCCCTCCATGTCCTTGTCTGGTCAAGAAAGTATGTATGTGATCCATAGATAATCCCTCTCTCGACAGGTCGCGGCGCTGTAAGGCCCGGGCAACGTGGGTCGCTTAAATGACCCCAAAGGGGAGAGGTAAAAACTAAGGTAAGGATAGAGAGATAATATGGTAAATAGAAATTAATCAGGAAATTATATCTATTGATATTGTGTGAACTATCTTTCGCAATACAGTCCTAGACTAACTATAAGAAAAGAGTTGAACTCTTAAGAATAGATCTCGGGACCTTCTAAATTTACTTCGTGTCACAAAATAGTTAATAATCATTTATAGGAATTATATTGGTAGCCTTTCTCATAATTTTATATCTATTAGGTCTACATGAAATCACACTGTCATGCCAAGCCACCTGTGTAGTTTAAAAAAATCATGTTGTCATGGGGATTGTGTACATGCAGTATGAATTCCTTTTGGTGAATTTCATAACTTTACAACCCTATTTTGGCCCTTAGAGGCCCTTAGAGGTCAAAGATTTTGAAATCCTTTCTTAGTGCGCATCTAGA
Source organism: Ectobius pallidus (assembly GCA_964059195.1). Classification (NCBI taxonomy): domain Eukaryota; kingdom Metazoa; phylum Arthropoda; class Insecta; order Blattodea; family Ectobiidae; genus Ectobius; species Ectobius pallidus. The sequence continues at coordinate 6,548,400 of CAXKWD010000008.1, read as the reverse complement.
GCCTAGGAGCAATATGTGTACCAAGTTTCACGTTCCTAGGCTGTATAGTTTTTTAGAAACTGTGATCAGTGAGTCAGTGGATTTTGGCTTTTATATACAGAGAAGATTAAGTATTTTTTCTATTCGAGTTTTATCAAGTTTCTGAATAAATTTTCTATTTATATATCTATGTTTCCTTTTACACAATCATAAAACAAAGCCTAATTTTTTCTGGAGCAGTGCCCCCACTAATTTTAGCTACAGGTAAAGTAGAAGGGCATTTCACTGTGCCCTTCATGGATCTTAAGTTGCAGCAGCTTGCAACAATTAGATTTTGCCTTCTTCTTGGTAAAACTTCGTCACAAACACGGGAAATGTTGCAGCTTGCCTACAGAGAGCAAGCCTTGGGAAAATGCAACCCAAAAAAGCCAAAGTTCAACCAAGTGCAGGAAATGTCATGCACCTTGTCTTTTTCAATAAGCAAGACATTGTGTACGAGGTCTGATTGGAAAGTTTTAAGAATGGATCCGCCACTGCTTATTGGTTTGGCAGGCAGGTACACCGAATGTGGGGGGGGGGGTTAATCATTGACTTGTCTTTGAATGCCCTCTGACAGGAAAGTGCGTTTCCTTTATTCAGTTCGTTGTGGCAGCTGATTGAGTGAGGGTCTGTTATACTTGAATTCAGGGTAGGAACATAGTGTAGGAGATGTACCTGCAACTCAACGTTGCAATACACAACCGCTGTCTCACTCACTCCCTTTCATTCTGTAGACAAGGAATGGGGAAAGCCGGCAACGCAGGTGCACCTGCGTTGCCGGCTTTCCCCATTCCTTGTCTACAGAATGAAAGGGAGTGAGTGAGACAGCGGTTGTGTATTGCAACGTTGAGTTGCAGGTACATCTCCTACACTATGTTCCTACCCTGAATTCAAGTGTAGGGCTTGTTGCCGGATTCTGTCTGCGTGAAAAATGGATGTAAAAACAGAGCAACGAGCTTATGTGGAATTTTGTTTTAAAACCGGGAAATCAGCTTCTGAGACGAATCGTGGGTATATGGATATGATCCTGAAACTAAAGTTCAGTCTTCGCAATGGAAGTGTCCAGGCTCACCACGACCGAAAAAAGCACGGCAAAGTCGGTCGAATGTGAAGACGATGTTGGTGATTTTTTCGATTCCACCGGTATTGTGTATCATGAATTTACCCCCAGAGGACAGACAATTAACCAGGAATACTACAAATGTGTCCTTGAGCATTTGCGCGAAAAGGTGCAGAAGAAAAGACCTCCATTGTGGAAAGACAGGCGTTGGGTGCTCCGCCAGCTCATCGTGCCTTCTCAATCGTGGAATTTTTTACCAAATTCCAAATTCCTGTGCTTCCAAAACCGTCCTATTGCCCTGATATAGCCCCTGCGGATTTCTACCTGTTTCCTAAACTGAAATTTGCACTGAAAGGGAAGCGATTTGACTCGATTGAAGACATCCAAGCAAATCCGGAGAGCGTCCTTAACACACTTCAGAAAAAAAAAATTCAAGAAATGTTTCCAAAAGTGGAAACACCGTTGGAGTCGGTATGTTCAGTCAGAAGGGGACTATTTTGAAGGAGATGCATCACAGTAGCATTTAAATACCGCCATTTTGAAATTACAAGCCCATTCTTAAAACTTTCCAATCAGACCTCGTATAACACTTTCAGTATTCATTTTTCACAACACACTGAACAATAAATAATAGTCCCACATTTACATGTTCAGTGTTTTATTATTAAACAAAATAAAAATCTATATTAATAAAAGGAAGTGTCTGTCCTCCGTCTGTCTGTCTGTCCGCGATACCCAGCGAAATCTACTCAACGCAGAGATCTGAAATTTTATACATAGGCGGACTAAAGGGTCAGAATGTGCACCTAGAAGCCGGAATTTTAATTTTCGTTTTCGTTCGTGAGTTATGAGTGAAAAACGGGCAGAAAACGTGTATTTTTTGCGATTTCGAAGCATCAGTTTCAGTAATATATTTCAATGTTAAATCAATTACAGCTGGCTTTGGCTATTTTTGTCATCATACCTCATAGCCTACCTTGGAAATAAAAGCATCGCGATCGCTTGATTTTGTAAGTCCATCGTGGACGATTCATTTGTTTAGAGTGTCAAGGCCCGCAGATATATGAAATTTTCAACCTACACGTAAGAAGGATATCAACATAGGCTTAATTATGGTCAAACATTGTTCGATTTGAACGAAACTCACTATACGGGGGTTTCCTGAGCCAAGGAACTGGAACCTGAGGTCGCTTTTTCTACCAGGGGACGCTACCTAATCGTGGAATACACTCCACGTGATTTAGGTGTTAATAAATATAATGATTTAACTATTAAGCACTTAAGTTTTGAAATAATTATCGCGGGGGAAGCCGCGGGCACATGTTATCTTATAATAATAAAAGGACGTGTTTGTCTGTCTGTCCGCGATGCCCAGCGAAATCTACTGAACGCAGAGATCTGAAATTTTAAACATAGATGGACTGAAAGGTGGGAGAATGCACCTGAAGCCGGATTTTTAATTTTAGCTTTCGTTCGCGAGTTATGAGTGAAAAACTGGCAGAAAACGTGATTTTAGCGCTGTCGAAGCATCAGATTTCAGTAATACATTTCAATGTCAAATCAATTGCATTTGGCTTTGGCTATTTTTGTCATACCGTGGAAATAAAAGCATCGTGATCGCTTGAATGTTGTAAGCCCACGCTGGTGCATTTGTTTAGAATGTCAAGGCCCGTAGGCATACGAAATCTTCAACCTACACGGAAGAGGGATAATCAACATAGACCTAAATATGATTAAACATTATTCGATTTGGACGTAACTCACTATACAGGGATTTTCTGGGTCAAGGAACTCGAATCTGAGATCGCTTTTGCCAGGCGACGCTATCTAATCGTGGTAAGTAGTCCACGTGGTTTAGTTGTTAATAAATATAATGTTTTAACTATTATGCTCTTAATTTTTTATTTTTGAAATAATTATCGCGGGCGAAGCCGCGGGTACATGCTAGTAATTAAATATCTGACAAAATAGAGCTTAAATAACTTGAGTAGAATTTTAGGTTTTGATTTCGGGGGAGGTCCGGACCCTATGGACTCCCCCACCCTTTCTTATGCCCCTGCATCTAGCAGAAGTATTTTTCTTCTCATGAAGCCTGATAATCAGTTAGCTTTCCTATTCCTTACAACTTCCAAGATACTCTACATCTGTTCTCATCCAGTCTTCTTAACATTTCTTCATTCGTTATTCAGTTTGTCCACGGAATCTTCTCCACATCTCACAGTTTTCTTTCCATTTCCTCAACTGCAACATGTAGCATTCCATAAGCTTCATCTATCCCTGATTTTTTTCGGTCAACAAATTCCTCTTTTTGTTGAAAGCAAAAAACTGAAAGAATAAATTCTTATTACTAGGGACCGGATTCTTAGGTTTTTACCTATTTTTTTCCTTACTTCCAAAACAAAAAGCGATCATACACTTTTTCGAATCATGTCCATAGGATTCACCCACATTAATTCTGTGGCACCTAAAAATACCTAAATGGGGTATAAAACCTAAATGTACCTAAACGGGATATAAAACCTAAAATATCTAATTTAGGCTACTTTTTTGTCTTTTTTGTTTGTCAGTTGAGGAATCGACATTTTGCGGAGAAACAATTTTTGTTGGGTTGAAATTAATACCACCAGCGTTTCGTTCAACTCAATGTCGTCTAGGATGACAGTATCAAGAGAGGAAGTGTAAGAGTACCGGCGTATTCCTTTTAAAATATTCGTACGAACAACCATTGTTGACGTCATGTGAGGCATTTTCTGCCTTCAAATGTATTCTAAGAGATAACAGGAAGAACTTCACAGTTGAGAATCTTGAAAGATATTTAGTGATATACTGTAACCAGGAAATGTGAGGCAATCTTATTTTCACTGCTTCTTTTGATTGTTTATGCTTTCTTTCTTCAATTGTATAATATTGTCCTAAAGCAAGTTTACACAAATTTAAGTCAATTTTGTTAAGTTAAACTTTAAAAGTATTATGTATTGAATCCTATGTTAGCACATTCAAATTCATTAAACCATTTATTCTTCCCGAAAACGATATTTTGGACAAAAAACCTAAAAAAAAAACTATTTCACCTAATGGAAAACTTAAAACAGTGTTTTTAAAAACCTAAAAATCCGGTCCCTACTTATTACTTAGCAATGATATAAGAAATGCCGATTGAAATCGGCGTAACTAGATCGCGGTGACGTCACAGTGTTTTCATTCGTTACAGTTGAGCTCAGTTTCTCTTGCGGTGGGGACGTGAGAAGACTGCTTCGATTCCTGTTCGATGCATTAGGTAAGTAGCAAAGTATCTCAAATGTATATTAAGCTTGTTAAATCAAACTTAACAACGTCTCATTTATGCCGGTTCTTAAGAGACAAGTTATTTCACGAGTTTCGTTTTATTAAAATGGTTGCAAAACGACAAAGCATGCCTACGTACTAGTATATAATTTCCTAACCTAAACTAGAGCGAGTCTATATCACAACATACATAGGGTACTGGATTATTTATGTACAGTGTTCAATGTTCCTAAATGTGAATTTAAATATGAAATTGTAGGTCGAACATTTCTTAATATTCTATCAAAAACATCAATGCATTAATAATAATAATAATAATAATAATAATAATAATAATAATAATAATAATAATAATAATAGCCATAAAGCAGAAAGGATGTGCTAAAGGCTCCAAAGGATGTAAGGAACTCCTGGCAATAGATTCTGTTGTTACAAGCAGGCAGTCAATAAATCGAGGAATATTTATATGGCATATATAGACTATCGAAAAGCTTTTGATTCTGTGCCGCACTCATGGTTAATAAAGGTACTAGAAATCTATAAAATCAACCCTGAAGTGATATCCCTGCTTCAATATATGATGCGGTTATGGGTAACCACACTGAATGTTAACCTTGGAAACACTAAAATAACATCGGAAGAGATCCCTGTTAGGAGAGGTGTTTTTCAGGGAGGCAGTTTAAGCCCGTTGTGGTTCTGTTCATCTCTGAATCCTTTATCTAACATGCTGAATGACTCCAGATATGGATATAGAATCAAAGGTAGAGACATGTCAACATATAACCTGACACACTTAATGTATATGAATGGCATTAAATTGTTTGCAGGGACTGAAAGGCAACTAATGCCCGGTTTCTACAAACTAGTGAATTACCTATGGGTAAATTATCCATGGACAAATTAGTTCCATTTAACCTACAATGATATAATGAGCAAGGCCTTGGAGTTGTACAGTCAATTTAATTCAGAAGGCTTTGATTTTCATTGTTTAAATATTACTATTGATCCTATGAGAGGTTAAATTTTATCCAGCCATCCATGAAAGGATAAATTAACCCGAAGATTTACCCTTTGAAAGATCTAGCCCGAGTTTGTAGGAACATTTTTTCTGTCATTTTCATATTTACCCAGAGGACATTTATCTAGAAACTCGCCACAAGTGTATGTACAATACAATATACAATACAATTACAATTTATTTTTCCAAATTACACGAAAAATACAAAAGTTGATACACCACCCGAAGAAGCAGAGCTTGTGTTCGGGGGTGGTTCAGTTCAATATATAGAAAAAAAAAAAAACTTATACTAAACAATTACTTAAGCAATACATAATTTGGAGAAGTATGACAAAAATGATGTATAATAGGTTAGAACATGTTCTATTTACAATACAAAGGTACGAGGTAATACAATAATAATACATAACAATTTATTTGTTCAATTTTAGTAAAAAACAAAGAAATTAAGTTCTATTCAAATTTTAAAGTTTAATATGAAAAATGTTATAACAGTATTAGGTACCTTGCTATGTGATTGCTATCTTTAAATTATTTGTGTTTGTGTGGTGTTATTTTTGTGTAAATTCTGTCCATTGGATAATTTACCCATAGGTAATTCGCGAGTTTATAGAAACCGGCCATAAATGACTTACTACAGATTACCAAACGATTTTCTGATTCTATATGTATGGCATTTTGGTTGGATAAATGTCATAGAGAAAGGAAAAGTTATATCCCACACATTTAGAACAGACACAGAAGACCCATTCTCGGCCATGACAGAATGGGACCGATATAAATATCTTGGAGTGATGCAATCACACAACAGGCCAGACATTATTTTAATAGAAAAGGAAAAGAGAACAACATATTTGGTGGAGATTGGTATACCTAATAGCCATAACTTGGAAAGATATTTGAATCAGAAAATAGATAAATATACATCACTGTTAAGAAATTGTGGCGACAAGATGAGGTAATAACTAGACTTCGGACTTTTAGGTCGCTAAAAACGCTGTTTTAGGTACATAAAATAGGCTCTGAAAATTGGAAAATAGGTTCTAAAAATCGTAAAATAGTCTCTTATAAAATCGTTAAGTTGCCAATTTTCTGAAATATCTCAATTGCAATGCAGAATATTATATTTATTGAAGTCACCATTAATCAATAATTATGATAAAACACAGATATAGGCGTATGGTACACAGAATTATATAGACCTATTATTATTACTACCATAACAGTGAAAACCTAATCCCTTCGCCCAGAAGCTACGCATATCATACTAGCATATTCAACCCCTTGAATCCCTCAGTGACTCAGAGATTTTTTTTGTGACTGGATGTGGGAGTCTTGAGAAAAAAACTACATTTTCTTGGGAATTCCAAGGAATTTTTCTACTAAAGACGAAACCACGTCACAAATGTGTCATGTACTGCACATTCCGAGCTAAAAATTTAGTACGAACTGAAAATAAATGCTAGAATTTATAACAAAAAATGACTTACTTTGAACTTCAGAGGAAAAACAAGCAAAAAGGCAATATTAGGCTCTAACGTAAAAATAGGCTGTTTTAGGTCCTATAAAATTATCAGTTTTAGGCATAGTCAATTATGAAACATGCATATACAAGTTTTCGTCCACATATCACTTAAGGATTAAAATAGGTTTTTACCTCAAATCCGAAGTCTAGTAATAACAATTCCGTTAATAATGTCTACAAATAAAATTGTAACTAAATGAACTATGACAGGACTAAAAATACTAGGAATGGGGACAAAAGAGCTTAAATTAATGCAAAAATCAGTAATTCTAGGCACAACATCCATAGTCAGAGCATTTCTCAATGTACCAATATAATGCTGCATCTTACGAAAAACGCCGATGCAACAGAAGAACTCACAAACAAGTGATGAAAAAGAACAATAATTATTAATAATAATTTAATGTCATAAACATCATGAATGTGTGTAGACAGAGTCAACTTTTAAAATTACATGTACATATTTACAGATGCATCTAAACATTCTTTTATTTTATAAAATGGATTTCTTGCTAACCATTGGAGCAAACTTCTTTTAAATCTTGAAATAGGCAGACCAAATGCATATGGGGGTAACATATCTACTCTTATACAATTCAACGGCCCTAAATAGCGTGCTTGCTCGCTCGCCCGCTTCGTGAGACATCGGGTATACTCGGCGATGTTCGTCTCTCGCAGTGTAAACTTTCATGACGACTACAAAATTAGGAAAACCGTTTCTTTATTATATAAGGCCTAAGTGAAATGAACACAATGAACAAATATTCTAATTCTATTTTTACTTACAATTTTCATAGCTCTGAACCACAAACATTTTTAATAGTCTACCAGTGTAAATTTCTTAAAAATCCTGGAGTCAATGAATAATGGCGGGCGAAGCCGGGGGCAACAGCTGTAAAATATTGGTGGCTTTATCTCTTGAAATATCGCTGATAATAATAATCCAAACAAACCATTCCTTCCCTTGAAACATTATATAATTTCTGAAAATTACACTGAATTTATAAAATAAAATTCACATCATATTCATGTCAATAAACAGCTGAGAAACAATACGTATTATGTGTTCACAGGTTCTTTGGAACTGCATAATCGATTCTGATATAGTTTTCCCAGGGGGCGCTTTCATGTCGTGGAATGTACTCTAAAGCAGGAATTTTAGCTGTTTCATTAATTATTAATGGCTTAGTTTATGAATGATTTGCGTGCAAGTGTTAATAAATATAATGCTTTAATAATTATTATACTCTTAATTTTTAATTTTTAAAAGAATTATCGTGGCGAAGCCACGGGCACCTCCTAGTTGAATAACATTACAGCCACTGCGTTTTGTTATAGTCAGTCTGGCGGCAGGTTCATCAAGACGATGGTTCCTCTGTCTTGTACTATAGTTATCTCCGATGTAAGAGGACAGTCCAACCAGTTTTGTATAGCGTGCAAGAATATTATAATTTGAATGGTCTGTGTATTTAAGAGGTTGCTATAAATTATATTTTAAAAAACTGTCACGGCAATGAACATTAGCATTTATTCACCGCTCTAGGAGAGAGCTTTCTTTTTGCTGAAATTGCGATTTAGAAGCAGTTACTTGGGTAGACCTACGTCTAAACATGTTTTAAAAAGAAAGGAGAGTGTAGTTCTCTTTGCCTAACAATCATCACACCGAAAACGCCGATGTTACCATGTGCTGATAGGCCACGGCACACATATATTGATATAGGGCTACATGGATGAAAATTTAGACACGAGAATTATGAGTTATATTTATTAGACGAGGATTATCTATATTTCATTCGTTTCTGGTTTCTAATGACTAGGGCAAGGCATTTGATGATTTTGCATCTTTTTTATATGAAGGTTAAAAGATAGCTCCGATGTATATAAATGTATATCATTAAATAATTAATTAAATAAGGGCAATTTGTTTTTGCATTATTTTGCTTTATTTTGCATATTTAGGCATTTTTCAAGAGATAGGTCATTTTTTGGCAATTTTTAGGTCATTTTCAGCATTTTTAGGTCATTTTCAGCATTTTCTGTCATTTTTGGCATTTTAGGTAATTTTCGGCATTTTAGCAATAAATATACTTTCTTTCTTTTTAAATGGCACATATTTGCTAGGGGCAATTTGATGGGCATGCCAGTTCAGAAATAATTTATTTTTCGCTAAGGGTGTCCAAGTACTGTAGTATAAATTTACTGATTTCTTTAGTAACAAAATAAGTGTGTTTTATATTGTAAATTTATATATAAAGCATCGTCATAAACTGTATTTAGCAATTCATTACTTAAGGAAAAACTAATTGAAAGTAATAATGGTAAATTTATTGGTCATTATTTTAAGATTTCGGATCATTTTTTCAGTATTTTTAGGTCATAAATGCATTTTTTATTTTGCATTTTCCCACTATTTTATGGTCATTAAATGCCTTGCCCCACTAATGACATTAGACTTGCGCACAACTTGCCTGACTTTCATAACGAAACGTAAAATATTTCCAAGTTAGGTTACCAGTATTTCATCACACTGATTCATGCCAGTCTGCATTAAGCGAACTGACTATAAAATCTTTATTTGGACAATATTTTTCCAAATATATGCTATAAAAAAACAGGTAACATTGAATCCAGTTACAATCTGTCATGCAATATATGTAAGAAAGTTAACTACCTAATCCCTGTTTTATAGAACTTGCTAATGATATTAAAACTCATAATATTTTATTTTTTATTTATTGCATTATTTATTACAAATTACAAATTAGAAAATACAAATTAATACAAAATTATTACAAATACAAATAATATAAACACAATTATTACAATTACAAAAGAGCATTATTTTCCCCGCATGAGCATAGCTCGTGTTCGGGGTCAGTTCAGTCATACTAAAATTATATTTTGAACTTTATATAAAAAGAAAACATACATATTATAAATTATTGAAATAACTCATTTTCAACAGATAAGGGTTAATATTAAATATTTAATACACTATTCCACCTTTACCCTTAACATATAATATACAACTTATTATGAAAATGCATTTCGGCGTATGCTGCGCCATCTTCAGTTCAAATAAGATGTAATGAACACCACAATTCTTCTCAAATAATGTTGTTTATAAAATTTGTTAATTGGTAACCTAGGTCACCGTTGTAGTCAAGTCAAATAAATGATTTTGGTCAATTATGTTTTCATTAAGGATGTTATTTCTGTTCTTATAAATTTGAAAGTTTTCCAATGTATTTAGTCTAACACCCTTATCACAGATATGTAGGACTTCCATGGTGTTATTTAAATTATCCAATCTATGATCACTATCAAGCAGGTGTTTAGCATACGCTGAGCGTAATCTGCCATATTTAAAGTCAGAGACATGTTCATTGAATCTTTGCTTGAATTTTCTACCATTTATTTGACTTGACTACAACGGTGACCTAGGTTACCAATTAACAAATTTTATAAACAACATTATTTGAGAAGAATTGTGGTGTTCATTACATCTTATTTGAACTGAAGATGGCGCAGCATACGCCGAAATGCATTTTCATAATAAGTTGTATATTATATGTTAAGGGTAAAGGTGGAATAGTGTATTAAATATTTAATACATATTATAGTTTTAGGCAAAAAATAAGAATAAAAATAAATAAGATTGCTTAATTGAAATAAAATACATGAACTAAGATACGAAAAAATAAATTACAATAACATAACAAAGTTACAAACAAAAATTTACAGTTAAGAATGAATAACGGAAAAAAGTGGGTAAAAGTACAATTACAAGTTAGATTTAATCAATTCGAGTACTCGTTTTTTTAAACAATTTATTGTTTAATGGTATCAGATTAGGGTTTCTTCTAGTAAAATTGTGGTCCGAAATTTATACTATGCCTTAGACCTACTTCTGTAGCACACTTTGGTTCGAAAAGAGGACAAGAGATATTATACCTCCTTGTATTATAGTAGTGATTTCGTGTTATGAATTTTTCATGATGTTTATGGAAATAATTTAATAAAGTGTAGGAGTATAATTGTTTAATATTCAATACGTCAAAATCTTTATATAAACTTTTAGATGGATAGTCTATTGATTTTTTTAAACATATCTTGATTATTCTTTTCTGCAACAACGACAATGGGCGAAGTGCAGTCTGACATATCCCATCCCATATTGTTTATTAGTTCTCAAAATTTTGTTTCATAGAGATAAAATAGTGATCCCTATACAGGCCATGGAGGCCCAGAGGGTTCCAGGAGGTTGAGGCTCCCAGATTTTGGGCATTCGGCAGGTGAAGGTGGTAAGGTTGTCAGCCTTACGCACCGGCCGCCTTTACCCCAGAATTGCTCCTGGTACTCATTTCTGTTAGAGGCTGAGTCGACCCCAGGGCCATAGTGCCACCAGAAGGATTAGGCTAATGTTTCATAGAGATATGTTCACTAATTTTATTCGTTTGTTAGTCAGTTGAATGGTTTGGGGGTTATATTTGGATTGTTGTTTGTGTTTTTTCCCTTCTTAGTCTTTTTGTCAGAGCTATTTCGAAGCAGCACGGCCTACATATTTCTTCACAGGCTAAATGTAACAAATAATAACTAGGTCTAAGAAATTAATAAATCATCCAGGCAGTCGGCAGTTGGTAGTCGGTAGTCTGCAGTTTGCAGTTGCAATCGGCCGCTTGGGAGCTGCACTCGAGTCGTCTACAGTATGCAGTCGACATTGAGGTTAGGGAAACATTTTATAGAATAAAAAAGGTGGAGGAATCTGTTTATAATTGGATAATATATGTTATAAACACATCTTGCTTTCTCGTAGTATGCTAATCTGTGTATTTTCACTAGTAGGCCTAAATAATTTTCAATTTCGTAATATGTTACTTGCAGTCGTTCAGCTGGTAGTCAGATATCAATTTCTCGTCTGTCTACCAACTGCCGATTGCCTGCTGTCGTCTGCAACTGCACATTGTGAATGGCGTCCATTACTCACCACACGTTATACTTCGACTACAAACTACCGTCTACCAGCTACCGACAGCCGACTGCGCATTGTGGATAGAGCTTTATTCGAGATAGCAGTAGGCTTATGTACTGAAAGCTAACCTCAAATCCTAAAAAATTGTTATGAAAAAAATTCCTTTGATAGCATATGTAAAGTTTTTCTAAATTGATAATTAAATCCGAGTGATTAATTTTTCACAATTTTAATATCACGAAATCTGAATTACACGGGTTTGAGAATAACTTATTAGCCCACAAAAACTTATAGAAGAACACCTAATATCAGTAAATGTTATTAGTTTTGCAGTCTATGAAACAGTTTACTACTAATATTCAGTGGCGTACCAATGGGGGTGCGAACGGGGCGGCCGCACCGGGCGCCGTAAAGAAGGGGGCGCCAAAATTGAAAAAGTATTTTTTTAGTTTAAGAAAAAATAATTTTTTCAGGCAAAATATAAGGTTTTATTGGTCAAATTTTCTTTATTACTTTATTAAATACTGCAGTAATATTATTTAGAAGTGAAATAAACGTTTTGTTTTAAATTATTTATAGACAATACGAAAAAGGTCGTGGCGCTGAGTTCACAGGAAACGTTTACGGTATACGGGCGAAAGAAAGACTAAGAAAATTAGCAATTTTATCAATTGAACGTGATGTGGCTGCTACTATAGACTTCAACTCTATTATAAATAAGTTTTTCATCAATCAAGGCTAGGAAGGCACATTTTTAAAATTTTGTTATCACTCTGAAACTTCTTTTCTCTTTATTTTTTTTTTTCAAACAAACTAACCTTATAATACTTACAGTTTTATTTCATTCATATTTTTCTCTTTATAATGTGTTGAAGTAACATAGCCTACTCATTGAACCTCATTGAACCATGAACCTTTTAGTGTTAGGGGGCGACTACCATCTAATTAACCCCGGGCGCCAAGAAGCCTTGGTACGCCACTGCTAATATTAGCAGTATTTACTAATAATTTAGAGCCATGAACTCATAACTAACATTATTAGAAAATATTTTAATGAAATAGAAGACTAATAATAATAATTAATATTATTTTGCATTTGCTAATAATATCAGTGTAAAAATTCTATGAAAAATGGCTGGAATGTATTTTGATTATTATTAAGCAAGTTTCTAACACTTTTTCATAGCATTAATAATAATAAAATTGTTGGCTTCAGCCAATTTCGTCCTAGGTTTTTTGCAGTTTTTTGCAGCACTAGTCTAGAAATATAAAAACTTCTCTACATACAATAAATTAGTCATAAGTAGGTTCGGATGTTTATAGCATGTCATATTTTTATCCTGACCTCCATTCTCGCCGCAAACACAAATTAAACAGGAATTGCACATTTGTTATCCTAATCTCGCCGTTTTTATTTTGCATATAACGCCATATTTTGGTCATTTCTATGATCTTGGTCATAAATTGGTCATAATTGTAATTTAACGTCATATTTCAGTTATAAATTCGGTAAAGGAGCATAATCGTAAAGTACATGCACTAAACGGTGGAGTTAAATTTGAAAGTTATGTAATTAATTTAATGTTTATGCCCAATTATTAGGAACTTCATTTTAAAATTAATGCAATTGTTCATATTTTATAGGGACACGCTTGATCTATAAACTATTTGAAGCTCATAAAACTAGCAGCAAACAAGATAAAATTCTTGAAAATTAGAAGTTCATTACAACTAAAATTGTTAAAAAGTGATTACCTGTTTGAATTCATGTGACGTAATAATTTAGTGTAGTTAAACGTTTTGAAATGGAACATTTATTTTAAAAAACGTGTTCTTTCATTTGGCCATATTTATGATTTTTTAGTCAGAAGAAGAAATCATTTATTATAAAAAAAAATGAAGCTTCTTGAATACACAAGTTGCCCTAAGACACAGCTTACCAATCAAGCCATGAAGGCCAATGGATAAAAATTCTAACACAATTTTTGTTTTTGTTTTGTGTTAAATTGACAAGTAGAGATAAGCAGAGATTCAATGCATGTTCCCATAAATATGATGATGGATTATTCCAACAGAGTCGGATATTATAGTTTCTGCGATAGTTATCAGGTGACGCTTATCAATTCCAAGTTGTTGTAGGAAGTCAGCTACAAACTGATAGACGGTACCCCGTGCTCCGAATAGAAGTCCTTGCACGATGCAATTGCGGTTTCCATATCTAGATGTACAGTGAGTCCCACGCAAGAGTTGGCCAATGACGCGGGTTTCTGCGTCGCGGCTGGCACAGCTCCAACTCCCGAGCGATCGGGTGAAATATCTACGCTAATAAAGCCGCGATCGGTGTAATGATTCAGGTTCTCACATTTACAGTTAAAATTATAATGAAAATAACCCCGTACCTCATCACAAGAGATGTTGGAAATGTTCTCCTCTTACATCCAACAATACTGGCACCTTTTTAGGAAATTTTCTTTCACGTGTATAAGTTCAGCTTCCGAGATAGAGTTAATTTCTCCTGTGATACTGTCTTTAAGTTCTTCTAACAGTAGCCTATGTGACTATTATTTATGGGGAACTTGAAAAATAAAGTGCATAGGTCAATTCCCAACGCATTAGAACATTACAAGAGAAATTAACTCTATCTCGGAAGCTGAACTTACGCGCGTGAAAGAAAATTTTCTAAATAAGGTGCCAGTGTTGTGTGGATGCAAGAGGAGAACATTTCCAACATGTCTTGTGATGAAGTACGTGGTTATTTTCAATGTAATTTTAACTGTAAATGTGAGAACCTGAATCATTACACCGATCGCGGCTTTATTAGCGTAGATATTTCACCCGATCGCTCGGGAGTTGGAGCTGTGCCCGCCGCGTCACAGAAACCCGCGTCATTGGCCAACTCTTGCGTGGGACTCACTGTATATTTTTGCTGAAAGAATGGTATGCAGCTGTTGTAAATTGCTTTCTTCTTGTTTAGCATGGTCTATATAATTATTTTCGTACCGCACAGTGGGGTCCAGGATGTAGGCCTTTTTATCGTGTTATTTGAAGGGCTTATTTGCAGTAATATTTTTCACTTTGTTAGGTCATAAACATATTTTATGGACTTTAAATACATTTTTAACAGTTTTAAGAATTCTTAGTAATACTTATGACTAATTTATTGTATGTATACAAGTTTATACATTTCTAGGCTAGTAGCTTATGCTACTTATACAAGGTATTAATGAATAACACCGAAATATTTTACCTGTGAATAGAGGGGACATAGACAAGCAACTTTTATAAGGAGATTTTTGCTCTTTGGGTTCAATTTTTCTTGTTACAGCATAAAATCTCCCAGGGCATGGCCGCCACTGACATTTAACATTTAAAAAAATGCAAAACAAAGGAACTTCGTTGTTAACACTGGAGTTATGTATAAAAAGCTAATGCAGTGGCGGCCAGTCATGTGATTAATCTGCAAATTTTGCAGATTATGGAAACACTAAATTATGATATAGCTTTGGTGAATGATTAAGAATCAGGTTTTTATCGATCACTAAAAAGACATGAAGTGAACTTAATGAAAATATTAACACTACTTCGCTTCATTATTGACTTATGAGCACCAAATTGTAATAACTTGAATGACCTGTAGCATACATATTTTACGTCATAGAGCAAAATCTCCGAATAATAGTTGCTTGTCTATGTTCCCTCTATACACAGGTAAAATATTTAGGTGTCATTCATTAACACCCTGTATATGTTGACTATAATAACATAGGCCTAGGTAATTTTTTTTAATAGGTTAGATTTAAACTGAGCAAAGGTGGAAATTGTAATTTAAAAACAAATTGTACAGTTCAGGAGGAAAATGAAAATAATTGAAATGTATGAAACTAGGAGGTGCCCGCGGCTTCGCCCACGATAATTAATTGAAAAATTAAAAATTAATAGTGTAATAATTATTTAAGCATTATATTTATTAACACTTGCACGCGAATCATTCTTAAACTAAACCATTAATAATTAATGAAACAGCTAAAATTCCGGCTGTAGAGTACATTCCACGATTAGAAATCGCCACCTGGGAAAACGATCTCAGATTCGATTATGCAGTTCCTAAGATAACTGTGAACCACTGCCTTCTAAAGTGTATAATTCTCGTGCGTAATTCTCGAGACGGCGGTGAATATTACGTAACGTTTCTCAACTGTTTGTTGACAGATGAATATGATGTGAATTTTATTTAATAAATTCAGTGTAATTTTCAGAAATTACATAATTTTTCAAGGGAAGGAATAGTTTGTAATTTTTATTATCAGCGATATTTCAAGAGTTAAACCATCAATATTTTACAGCTGGTGCCCCCGGCTTCGCCCGCCATTATTGATTGACTCCAGGATTTTAAAGAAATTTACACTGGTAGATTATTAAAAATGTTTGTGGTTCAGAGCTATGAAAATTGTAAGTAAAAATAAAATTAGAATATTTGTTCATTGTGTTCATTTCACTTAGGCCTTATATAATAAAGAAACTGTTTTCCTAATTTTGTAGTCGTCATGAAAGTTTACACTGCGAGAGACGAACATCGCCGAGTATACCCGATGTCTCACGAAGTGGGCGAGCGAGCAAGCACGCTATTTAGGGCCGTTGAATTGTATAAGAGTAGATACCGATGTCAAAATATCGAATAGGCTATAGAAAACAAAATATTGAAGTTTCGATATTATTCCCTATCCTGCACACGTAACATTAGGCTGGATAGGTTGATGCTTGGCACTGGTGCTGCTTGACATTTGAAGTGCATGTTAACAAGACAGTTAGTGACGGTCTGTGACAATGTATCTCCCATTCCACTATTAATGTGGCGGAATCAACAAGACCAAGCCAGAAAAACTCTGCCATCTTGGTCACTTTCCAAGTTTTTTTCTCTCAATGAACTTTCTCCTAATCGGCATGAGACACCTCGAAATGAAATGCCCTTGAATACTCATAACTAAAGCCCGGATTTTCATGCACTATCAAACTTAAAAACATGCATGCATTCATGCACTATCGTACCTCCAAATATGCACAATGAAGGGCGAAACATGCACTATCAAAAATCCGCACTGTACTGCAATATATTTCAATTTATCTTAAAACAACATACAACAACGAGTTTTTCCAAATTCTTCTCACTTTAACTCGTGCGTTTATCAGTTAGGACATTTTTTAATGCAGAAAAGGATCTTTCTACTTCACAAGTAGTAACAGGCATAGGCGTAACCAGGCCGACAATATGGGGGGGTTATAACATCCACGGGGTCTTGGGGGTATGGTATACCCCCCAGGGAGAGGGGGGTCCGGGGGCCCTCCCCCGGAAAATTTTAAAAATTAAGATGCAAAATAACGAGTTTTAAGCTTCCGGGGGTTCACCCCCGGAAAACTTAAAAAATTAAGACACAAAATAACGAGTTTTAAGCTTCCGGGAATCCCCGGAATATTTTAAAAATTAAGATGCAAAATAACAAGTTTTAAGCTTCCCACGCTTTATACTTGTATTAAGTAATTTATGGGCAGACTGAAAAAATTATACAATTTTCCTTTTTTTAATCAATCGGGGGGGGGGGGTTCAAACCCCCAAAACCCTCCCCTCGGTACGCCTATGGTAACAGGTGCATACTTAAGGGAAGAAATTTGACTGAGGGTGAGATCGAATTGCATGTCTTTTACATTTTTTCCACATAATACGTCTTTCACTGATTTCAGAAGTTTATGATCAGGATTTGAACTAAGTACCGTCTTAAGTTTTTCCCTAACTGTCACACCCATTTCTCCACAAAACAATTCAAGATAAGATAATTGAACGTCTTCAACAATGGCTAGTGACTGACAAATTCAAGCAGTGAACATTCTGTTTAGCAGTTTTCTTTCAACGGAAGGTCGGCGAGTCGGCATTTTCTTTTGTAGCCTGCTGTATTATATTACTGTTTATTTAGGGTAAACAGTAGTTTGCACTCTCAAATTCATGCAGGTGGCAGACTCAATACAACATTTTTACGTTTCACTGAAATGCCAAGATTTTAGGGAGGCACATTCATAATATGCACAGTTATGCATGGTACCGTAACTTGATATTATGCACTAAAACCAGAAAATGAGGGTTTATATGCATTAAAAACGTCTGAATATGCTATATTAAACCAAAAAAATCCAAAACATGCATTATGCATGAATTTTGCCACAAAAAGGCCGAAATATGCAAACATGCACGGAAAAAATATGTTTATTTGGAATCCATAAGTCATGTAATGAGTAACTACAAAGTTTGAGAAGTCTAACCAAAGTATATAAAAACATGCATTTGCATGGAAATCCGGGCTCTACTCATAATGTTGCAGAATTCAGCTTCATAATTATTTTACAATCGGTACATCTGATGCAGACCTTAGCGTGGCACTGTGTTAACTTTTACTTAAGACATAATTGCGGCAAACTAAATTTTCTTCATGTAAAGTTCCCTTAAAAATAAGAAAAAGCCGTCACCAATCTTCGTGTCATATCATCGAAAGGTACCTAATCCAAATACAAAATTTTGTTTTCGTAAGATTTTCCGTTATAAGAGGCCATATTGCAAAGAGCCTGTATTCAGAGTGGACGGCTTATAACTACCCTTCAGAGAATTTTTTTGGAAAAAAATGTTTCAAATAAAAGTTTTAGTTCTTAGTATAAGCAACCCATGTGCAAAATTTAAAGAAAATCGTTAGATATAACATGATGTAGGCTTTCACGGCCGGTGTCCATATTGTTAAAACTTTCCGGGCTCTGTTGCCGTGGTCCATCGGATTGCTTTCCGGACGTTTCGCCCACAACTGCGGCAGGCATCATCAGCGGTGAGTTCTACTTCGGAGTTTCCTCGGCGAGGTCTTGCTGTCGACTGTCGAGACCTCGCCGAGGAAACTCCGAAGTAGAACTCACCGCTGATGATGCCTGCCGCAGTTGTGGGCGAAACGTCCGGAAAGCAATCCGATGGACCACGGCAACAGAGCCCGGAAAGTTTTAACAATATAAAATCGTTAGAGCCGTTTTCGAGAATATCGCGATAAACGAAAATTTCTTAATGTAAAGCCCCCTTAAAAATGAGAGGAATTTGTCGCCAATTTTCGGATTGCATCTTCAGAACGTACCTGACCCAAATACGAATTTCTTTTTCATACCATTTTCCGTTCTGGAGCTGGGCTGTTCATAGACATCCAAACAGATATACTGGCACACAGTCACATAATATACCTGTTTCCAAAAATAGTTGAAATTTTGAAAAATTTATATCTCGGTCCCTATAAAGTATAGAGGGAAAGTTTGCTTGAATAAATTAAAGTACTCCCTACGCAGTTCACGGTGACACCAACGATTCCGAGGTTTTGGGGGTTGGGGGAATGGAAATTAGAAATTTTTGAAACCTCGTCTTGTGGGGTATCGCTGAAAAGCTCTTGATAAGTACTCTACAAAGCAATAAGTAGTTTCTCGATAGCTTTCTCGATAGCTTGAAAAAGTGCTTTTTCCCCCCTTTTAGGTAGATTTTCGAAGAAAAATCTACCTATTGCAATGGATACCACTTTATGATTTTCGAAAAATTCTTTCATATCTTTACGTTTCATGCTCCCCTAAGTACGAAACCACCGCCCGTTCAAAAAAAAATTTTGTGATATTTATATATATATATATTTATACATATATATATATATATATATCTTTACAGGATAGCGGCCGTAATTTTGAAGATATTTGAACCAAATTTTATTATGTTATTTCTAGGCCCAATAGTTCGGACAAGTTCGTTAATGGGCAAAATTGGCCCAAGGGGGTGGTCGGGGGAGGGGGTTGAAATTTTGAAAACTTTATATCTCGGCCCCTATGAAGTATAGAGGGAAACTTTGTTTGAATAAATTAGAGTACTCCCTATGGAGTTCACAGTGACACCAACGATTCGGGGGTTCGAGTGAGGGTGGGGGTGGAGGTGGGGGTGGGGGATGAAAATTCGAAACTTTTGAAACCACGTCTTGTGGGGTATCGTTGAAAAGCTCTTGATGAGTACTCTACAAATCAATAAATAGTTTCTTGATAGCTCTCATATGACGCGAGATTTTAATGTTTGAAAATAATAACACTTAAAAGAATTATTATAATATCATAATTTTGTCTTGTTTAGCGGCTTTGCTAATTTTATTCATTGCTGATCTTGCGCACGGCCTCCCAGAATATTATATCCTATTCTTGTTGTCAAAACAAATGATTGTAGGCTCTTCCTCTTTACCGAATTCAGTTCTTATTACTGTAGGTTTACCATGCCAAGGCTAAAGAAGAAGAGTGCTATGCAGCGACAATAAATTAAACCAAAAGCACTTCGAAATCTACCTCCGCCTGTAGGCCTGCCTAAAGGGATTTTTTTTTGTTATTATTGCGGGTTTGTCATGCCAAGGCTAAAGAAGAAGAGTACTGTGCAGCGACAATAAATTAAACCAGAAGCACTTCGAAATCTACCTCAGCCTGTAGGCCTGCCTAAAGGGATTTTATTTATACCGTGAAAGGTTAGAGGACTCAAGTCGGTGATTCACCTAAGGTATTTCACCCAAATAACAAATGAACAGGTCTACTGGTAAACCCGAAGAACCTTAAAATCATGTATTTTGTTTTGCTATAATGCAACAGAAGACGATAAGCCTATTTGGTTACAGAACTTGACACGACTATTGTATCGAAATAATTATAATAGAAGAAACATTCCTTAAAAGCATTGCGTTTTTTGTCACATAACCAAACAACTACTGACAGCCGTTGTTGAATAGATAGACCTGGGCCCTATTTCATAAAAGTTACAATTTTACAGGTGACAGGTGACATAAAATTGTCTTACAGGTTTACATTTTGACAATTGTGTTTTTCATAAAAGCTGACAACTTTACATAAATGTCACGACAATTTTGTAGATTTGTATGACAATTTTACATATTGTTGTTTCTCAAAACTTTTGAGTTTACAGGTAAAAGTCTGACAAATATGTAAAATCTTAGGATACCTATCATTTATGAAACATTAATTTTTGCTGACATATTTACAAATTTACAAAAAATGTATAATTGTCATTACAGAAGTGACAGGCAATCTTTCATATGTAGGCCAACAGAGTAGGTTATGTAAATGTGTGGCATAACTTGGCAAACGTTCTTGTGATTTAAACTTTGTTAATAAACTTGCTAAATTGTCTTGTTAATAATGAACACTAGTAGTAGTGATATTGGTTGTAGTTTTGATTTGATTTGATTTATTAAGTCCATCGGAACATATGCATGTTATGGGACACGTCAAAATAATTACAAATACAAATATAAACTTACAATTGAAGAAATATGTACAGTATGAAAATTTCTTTACAGAGTATAAAATATAGATATTAGCAAATTATTGACTTATATTAATTTATATCCTAAGTACCAGTTTTATAATTCAGATAAGTAAAATTATAAAAAATAAAAATACAAATACAAATACAAAGGTGCTGAGTTATTCTGTTGTTTAATTATTTATATCAATAGGTTATAAATACTGAATGATCTCTTCTAGTAATAAAAATTAATAATTAGGAATAGGATAAATACCTGTTAATGTAGTATTCAAATAGTAACTCATAATTACATGGCAATGTAACATAATGAAGGAAAATAAATAAGTATAAAATTTAGAACAGGAAAAGTAGATGAAGGTTCCTCCAGCCTTAGCGAGCTCACTCCACCTACAAAACCCTAGCAACAGGGAACCAGAGTCAACCAAGCCGCTCTCCGAAAGATTGAGCCAGTCCTAACTGTTGCATGACCCTATTACCAGAATAATTCAACACCTGTCCTAGTTCTACAGTACATGGAGATTTTAATGATTAAGTCATTTTTCCATAAGTCATCACTACATGAGGCCATTTGGTCCATATCATGTTTCACACTGTCACTATATGAACTCATGGGTTTATCCGGCCGCAAATCCTCTAGCAGGCTATCTGAAATCAAGATAAATAAAAAATTTTGAAAAATAAAACTGCTTATGAATGATTGTGGTCAAAGAATTCATCCATTGAATAAAAACAGTGGCTGTGAAGAAATTCACATACCTTTCTTTTAAATTTACATAGTACAGGTATTTCTTTAATGGATTGGGGTAAACCATTGTATAATTTGAGTCCTGTATATGTGAAGCTTTTCTCAAATAAGCTAGTTTTATGTGGTATACTCGCTAAATCATTTTTATTTCTTGTATTATAGGAATGTACCTTTGAGTTTGTTTGGAATGAAGAAAGATTAGTTTTTACAAATATAAGTGTCTCTAATATGTAGATACAGGGGAAGGGTAATATATGAAGATCTTTATATAATTGCCTGCAGCTGGCTGTGTTGTTTGCTTTCATCATTATTCTTATAGCTCTTTTTTGTAATTTAAATATAGCTTCATTGTTAGTTGAATTTCCCCAGCAGATTATTCCGTAAGTTAAGAGGGAGTGAAAGTAGGCATAATAGAGTGAGCGTACTGTGTTTAGGCTGGATACTTTCCTCACTGACCATAGGGCATAACAAATTTTACTCAAATTTTTCGAGAGGACATCAACATGCTTGAACCATTTAAGATTTTGATCAATCCATACCCCCAAGAATTTTGTTGAATCTACATAACTAATAGTTTTATCCTCATATGAGATGTTAGGAAATTCTGTATTCTTATTTTGTACATGCTGAAAGTTTATTGCAACTGTTTTCTCTTTGTTAACTATAAGTCTATTCCTTTCGAACCAGTTATGAAGTTTACTTATTGTTTCTGTCATATTAAGTCTAGCAATTTCATTGTTTTCACCTGTTAAAAGGATGATGGTATCGTCTGCAAAAAGAGTTGTCTTTGTGTGATTTGACTGAATATCTAGATCATTAATGTAAATTAAAAACAATACCGGTCCAAGGATGGAACCTTGTGGAACCCCATACTTGATATACCTCTCACTTGACAGTACATTATTTATTATGTGTGTTCTTTCATCTTTGTGCACGATTTCTACAACTTGTTTGCGGTTTTCTAGATATGATTGGAACCATTTTAATGCTAATCCTCTTATTCCAATAGTTTGAAGTTTGTTGAGTAAGATGTTATGATCTATTACATCGAATGCTTTTGATAAGTCTACAAATAGTCCTACACTAGTGTCGTTCCTATCAATGGCCTCATATACTTCTTGAAGAAAATCAATTATCGCAGTATTTGTGGATTTTCCCTGACAAAACCCGTGTTGTATATTAGTTAGGATATTATATTTCTTTATAAATGCTATAAGTCTTGCATACATAACCTTTTCTAAGATTTTTGAGAAACCTGAGAGTAGAGATACTGGTCTATAATTCTCTATTTCCTCTTTGGATCCCTTTTTATACAGTGGTTTCACTTTTGCAATTTTTAATTCATCTGGAAACTGACCACAGCTTAATGATAGATTTGCTATGTAACTTAATGGATGTACAATGTGTCTGTGGCAGTTTTTAATAACACTGTCCGAGACCTCATCTATTCCTGCTGATTTCTTATTCTTCAATCGCTTTATAATTGATGTGATTTCATTCACTGTTACTGGGTTTAAATAAATAGTATTTCGCTGTTGTGGAATATTACTGCTGTCTGAGTCTTGTGTTTGGGCAGTGAAAGTGTTACTTATGAGGTTATGTGCTATGTCTGTATAATAACTGTTGAACAATTCTGCTATTTCTTTTGGATCTGATGATATAACACCGTTGTTATTGATTTTATGGTTTTTCTCCGTTTCCCTCCTTTTACCTCCTTATTTAGTGGTGAAGAAATAGACATGAAACCACCCAGTGTTTTTAGGCAATGGATTAACCTAACTTTCAATTTCAGTGTCTTTGTATTAAAAGAGAAATATAATTCAATTATTTTTATAGTAATAATCGATTGCTTAGGTATCATATTCGATGTTGTGACACGTATGTGAGAGCCATCTACAGTGTACTAAAGTAATCTTTGGGTTTGACATAAAAGTGTCGCGTTTATGAAATGGGTTCTTTTAGTCTCACAATTTACATTAATTTGCCTGTAATGTAAGGAAAAGTTGTAATATTTAAGAAAAATACAATTGTCGTGACATATTGACAAATTTGTCAGACTTGACATAATTGTCGTATTTGTCACACCTGTAGAGTTTTATGAAATAGGGCCCTGGCTTGTCGAACAGTACTTCGAGGGTGTGAAGTCGTTACCCTGCTTTCCCTCTCTTCGTGACCTCCAAGGCGAAACAGAACCAATCGCTACGCTTTGGAGGTCACGAAGGTAGGGAAGTAGGAGAATGATTTCACACCTACGGAGTACTGTTCGACAGGCCTGCGATCATAGGCGTACCGAGGGGGGGGGGGGTTTGGGGGTTTGAACCCCCCCCCCCCATTGATTAAAAAAAGGAAAATTGTATAATTTTTTAAGTCTTCCCATAAATTACTTAATACAAGTATAAAGCGTGGGAAGCTTAAAACTCGTTATTTTGAGTCTTAATTTTTTTAATTTTTCCGGGGGAGGACCCCCGGAAGCTTAAAACTCGTTATTTTGCGTCTTAATTTTTAAAATTTTCCGGGGACGAACCCCGGAAGCTTAAAATTCGTTATTTTGCGTCTTAATTTTTAAAATTTTCCGGAACCCGCTCTCCCTAGGAGGTATTCCATACCCCCCAGGCCCCGCGGATGTTATAACCCCCCCCCCATATGGTCGGCCTGGTTACGCCTATGCCTGCGATAGACCATTGTTTTCTCATAGACAAAACAAAATGCCCAAGAGTATGTGTAGGAATCTTTATAGACAATCTATATTATTTCCAACTAAAGAATAAAGTAGATGTAAACAAACACACTAATATGTATTACTCCGCGACCACGTGTTCGTTGACACATTGCAGACGTCGCAATTTCAATGCAAGAGGAACTGGTTAATATTGATCAAAGTAAGCTAGCATCTACAGAGACAAATATTACATATGCCTACGTTTAAAATGCTAATGCATTGTAATATTTCAATGTCATAATGAAAATCTACCTACTGCAAAATGTATTAAAAACATTCAAGATCACAGTTTTTTCGCCACTATTTAACGGATTTCTCCGCTTGTGGTTAACAACACGAGGTGGTGACGCCTGATTAGCTTCAGCCATTGAACTGTATTGCTGTCTTTTATGATATAATAGCTGTAGTAAGCTTGTTTTCACCGTATAAATTAAACGTTTACTGTCTTCGAGGAATACATGACAAGTGACTGTGTTATGTTTTCATACCTTTGTTGTCTTCAGACATGCGCCTCGCATTACATTAAACCGATAATATCAAATAATAATATTGGTATTGCTTAAATCGAAATGTTGCTACAAACTTGAGAAACGTGCTTAAATTTAGTCCTACATCAAATACATTACTTTTCGTACAATTTGTGAACAAAATAAATTTTGAAGCTCTACAAACAAACCAAATACATAATTCAGGATAATATTTATAAGTGTACATATGTAGATATTTTTGAGTAGTTAAGATAAAAGGAATGCATGTAGTATTGCTGCATTGCAATGGAGCATGTTGTTTAATAAAGATGATAATAATAAACTTGCAGTATCTGTTGCAATAAACATTTACATGAAATTGTGTTTAGTTTCTGTAAACTGCCCCAGGGAAGCTTACTTTATGGATGCGCCTCGTAATAACTATGATATTCTGAAACCTATTGAAGCTAATATGTTTAAATTTTCGTGTACGTCTTATGCTTCAACCAGTTGGTTGAGGGTCACAGTAGCAGCCTGCATTTTCAAACTTCTGCAAAAATAACCTTTGAGTCAATAAACGGTTAAAGACTTTTGTACATCCTTTAATTGCTGGTTACAGACATGCTCTTTAACTTGAATTGTGACCCATAGATTAAGCAGGACATCAGTTTAGGAGGTGTTGTGACAGGGGCGTGATTTCTGACTTGTTAATAGTTTAAGATGTTTCGTTGCCAGGATAGAAATTCCACTTGTACCAGCTCTGTTCTCTAAGGAATCCTCTAACATTCAATTCGCGCAGGAATTGTACATCTACTGGATCTAGTTCACATATAATAAAACAAAAAATATATTGAAGTGACTTTCTCTACTGTAATAAAATTATGGATCATGCTATTTTCTTGGGTTTCATGGTAAGTTTTCGCATCGCAGGAGTGCATATTTAGTTGCTTCAACCTCAATATAGACTAACTGTATATGTATATGCATTCATTAATCACAGATTATTGTCCCTGTTGGACATTACATGAAAATATTATAGGAGGAAAATTCCTCTGACTTGGGATTTGAACCGAGTCATAGGAGAGAGATTCTATCTGGCGCGGTGAAGTGAACTCTGGCTTAGCTCGGTTGGTAGAGCAGTGGCACGAACTAAAGGTTCTGGGTTCAAATCCTAGTGTCAGTAGAATTTTTCTGCTATAAAATTATCATAGTCTAGCTGTTCTCCAGTCAGGACTAAATCTAAGTTTGTGGAACAGATGACGAGCTTATAACTCCCTTCAGACGATTTCTACGAAATAGTATCACAAATGAAAAGTTTTATGTCTAAGGAACAAACAATTAGTGTAAACACACATCATCGTTAGATCAATTTTACTTTCTCGCACAGCCTATACGTAGTATAGAGAAAGTATTGTGATCGTAACAAAAAATCGAAATCGAGATATTACCGGGAAAAGATGTTTCAAGATGCCTAGAAACCGAAAAAAGTGTTTTTGGAATGACGTCTGTCCGTCTGTCTGTCCGTCTGTCTGTCCGCCTGTCTGTCTGTGGACAAGCACAGCGGAATAACGGTTCGTTGTATATATTTTATTTTTTGAATGAAGGACTTTTTCGGAATTTCATCAAACCGCCCTGAATTTGGTTTTTATAACTGAAATTTTAAGGGGACTTTTCATGAAAAAGTTTGTCAAAATTTTGATTTTTTAAAAAATGGGTCTAACGATTTTAATAAAAATGTAAAATCTGAAACTTTAACACGTATATGCGAAAACGTTTATGCAACATTTTTGCACCATTTATTTAATACCATTTTTCGCGAGTTTCTGGAGTTTGTTTAAATTTTATACATGAAGAGCTTATATTAAACTATTGACTTTTTTTATTTGAAACATTTTTTGGAAAAAAAAAATCGCTGAAGGCAGTGGCGTACCAAGTCTACTTGGCACCCGGAGCTAATTAGATGGTAGTCGCCCCCTAACACTTAAAGGTTCAAGGTTCAATGAGATTAATTTAAACACAGTTTAATGTTCACAATTATTTATTTTTAATAAGTAGTATGTTACTTTAACACATTATTAAGGAAAAAATATGAATGAAATAAAACTGTAAGTATTATAAAGTTAGTTTGTTTGAAAAGAAAATAAAGAGAAAAGTTTCAGTCATAACAATCTTTTTAAAATGTGCCTTCCTAGCCTTGATGGATGCAAACTTATTTATAATAGAGTTGAAGTCTATAGTAGGAGCCAAATCACGTTCAATTGATAAAATTGCTAAATTACACCATAAACTTTTCCTGTGTGCTCGACGCCCACGACCTATTTCGTATTGTCTATAAATAGTTTAAAACAAAATGTTTATTTATTTCTAAATAATATTACTTGCAGTATTTAACAAAGTAATAAAGAAAATTTGACCAATAAAACCTTATATTTTGACTGAAAAAATTATTTTTTCTTAAACTAAAAAAATCCTTTTTCAATTTTTGCGCCCCCTTCCTTACGGCGCCCGATGCGTCCGCCCCGTTCGCACCCCCTTGGTACGCCACTGGCTGAAGGGTAGTTATAAGCCACCCACTGTTTGCAGAATCTCAGTCTTGCTTGATGAACAATAAAGCTTTGCATCAGGTTGAAATGCGCTCTTTCATGGCCTCTTATTCTATATCAGAATGTGAAGTGAGAAACGTGTAATTGTCCATGCTTTGGGTAAAGTGCATTAATCAGGTTTTATTTGGGTTGTGTATCCTCCGGGGATGCGATACGATGTTGTAACGACATTCCCTTCATTTTTGCAACCAATTTGCATGAAGAGAATGTCATAAGGCATTATTATATAGTATATGTTACCCAGTAAGAGGCAAAACTTTGATTTAGACAGACTAAGTTAGTACTTCACATGATGTTAGGTAGATTTCGAAAAAAATCTACCTAATGCAATCGATACCATGTCATGACTTTCGAAAAATTCTTTCATATCTTTACGTTCCATGTCTCCCTAAATACGAAACCACCGCCGGTTCAAAATTTTTGTTGTTGTAATATTTATATAAGTTATATTTTACACGCTAGCGGCCGTAATTTTGAAGATATTTGAACAAAATTTTATTATGCTATTTCTAGACCCAATAGTTCGGACAAGTTCGTTAATGAGCAAAATTGGCACAAGGGGGGGTCGGGGAGGGGGTTGAAATTTTGAAAAATTTATATCTCGGCTCCTATGAAGTATAGAGGGAAACTTTGTTTGAATAAATTAGAGTACTCCCTATGGAGTTCACAGTGACACCAACGATTCGGGGGTTGTGGGGGTGGGGGGATGGAAATTCGAAATTTTTGAAACCAAGTCTTGTGGGGTATCGTTGAAAAGCTCTTGGTGAGTACTTTACAAATGAATAACTAGTTCCTCGATAGCTCTCAGATAAGGCGAGATTTGAATGTTTGAAATAGTGCTCTTTCCTCTTTTTTTCAGTTATCATTGCGGGTTTGTCATGCCAAGGCTAAAAAAGAATAGTGCTGCGCAGCGACAATAAATTAAACCGAAAGCACTTCGAAATCTACCTCAGCCTGTAGGCCTGCCTAAAGGGATTTTTTTTATTTTTAAGTGCTCAATTCACTCACAAAAAATGATTTTTTCTTGGCATTCAGTTGTGACTTATGACATCATTTACCTTAAACGCCTGGAGAAATCATTTTGTTCTCTTTATGCAAAGTTATCTTTTTTTCATACTTGCACAAGCTGAATGCGCTTAAATTGATAAAATTTATACCAATCGTTAAACTTAGTACAGCAAGGCTTTATAGAAACATTCTGCTCCTCGGTCAGCTCAATTTGTATTGAATAGAAGTAAAATATTGTAAGATGAAAAGAATTATAACAATTGGTCCCCCTTACTTGGAAATTAAATACCGTACAGAACTAATGAATGTTCTTGACGGTGGAGAGTTATTTTCAGATTTTGAAATATATATTTTTAAATTCAGCAGTGTTTATACTCCTTTTAGCTTCGAGGCTTCATCAGGAGTTCGGGATCTGTGTCTGTACAATAGGGTAGACCATGGGACTATTGATTATAAATTACTAGCTTAAAAGACCCGGCGTCGCCCGGGTTTTGTATTTTGTAATTGGAAATTAGCTTATGAAGGATTTTCAATGTTAAATTCTAGGTCCTTATATAGGCATTTATAATTTGAAATAGGAAGAACGACTCATTACACTCAAACTATTCCTTCAGAAAACGCTTGATATAGTTTTTTATGGCTCATAGAGGATCTAGAATTTTGCATCCCATCGCTTGTACAATGCACAGCAAGCCTGGTAGAGGTTTAAATAAGAAGAAACAGAAATTCCTGTAACATAAAATTGTAATATCGAGGCGGGAAATTTCCCACTCTTATGTTACCATAAAGCCGTTTTGGGGATGAAATTAAACAGAAAGCATTATGACTTTCATACTTTTCTCTCCAAAAACCTGCGATATAATATAATAATATACACATTACCATACCTCGTTTTGTTTTCTCTATGTCCAGGGTAGAGAAAGTTATGTGATTCCATTATTTTAGTGGATTTCATTCTGTAATATTTATTTATAACATGAATTATTTTGATAACTTCTCTCATTTGTCAAAAGTGCATTTCATTTGTTTTTTCCATGCCCACCTGATACCATTTGGCAACAATATATTCTGTGATTTGGAATTGATAATTCTATGTAAAAAGGGATTAAGTATTTTCAAAAACATTTAATTTTTGGCATTTAGAATCAGAATATTTCAAAATCCTTTCTTAGTGAGCACCTACATTATGAAACGAAGGTACTGTCAAAATTCCAAGTCTCTACCTGTTATAGTTTAGGCTGTACGTTGATTCCTGTCATTCAGTCAATCAGTCAGTCAGTCATTCATTCAGTCAGTCAGTCAGGACAAAGCCTTTTATATATATAGAGATTTCTATTGTTAATGTATTAGGCCTATATGGAGTAAATTTCAACTGATATTAATTTAAATGGATATGATACAGGATGAAATGGTGAGGATGATTCATGGTTTGTAAATATCCAATTCGGCATTTGCCTTTACGAGTGAGGAAACCACGAAAAAAACCCATATCAAATTGGCCGGCCACGAGATTTGAAATAGACAATGTTGAAATAGACAATGAAATGGACAAGAGAAGTGAATGCAAATAAATCTGAAAAGAATGGTATGCTTATTATTATTATTATTATTATTATTATTATTATTATTATTATTATTATTATTATTATTATTATTACTATTACTATTATTATTATTATTATTATTATTATTATTATTATTATTGTTATTATTTTTTTCAGGGGTTCCAAGTGGTCATATTCTTCCCGGCTTCCTGGATGCTTCAGTAACTGTTAATAGAAATACATCGAAAAAGAATGGTAAGTTAATTTTTATTATCATTATTAATATTATTTTCGACTTTATTGAACTTACATTTATGTATTTGAGGCCAAATAGTTGGTCACATTAATCCCGGTATCCCGAGTGCTTCAATATCCGATGCTGGCGAATGTATGTTTATTATCCAGGCATATTATTTTAGCAGAACTGTTTGGTTTTGTAATTATAAATTGTATTATTTGTTGAGGTAATGTTAAGAATAATGCTCCGATGATAATTATTTTTAAAATGAAATAATAAAAACTCTATTTTATTGATCCCTTTCAGGCGTTTTACTGTCACATTTTTCTCAAAAGTATCAGTACCAACTCGTACGAATAATATAGTCTGTTGCGAACGTAAAGCTGTGGGAAGATATATTTAAATTTTAAAACATCCCTTATCCCTTCACTCGGTTTATAGCCCGCGAAACCATTATTAATAATCAGCGCCGAGAAAGCTTGAAGTTTATATAAAATTATTTGTAAAATAAAATTAAATATGCAATATTATTAGGCCTACATGACCAGAAAGCTTTACATTATTTAATCTCTATATGTATATAAAAGGCTTTGTCCTGACTGACTGAATGAATGACTGACTGACTGACTGACTGACTGACAGGAATCAACGTACAGCCTAAACTATAACAGGTAGAGACTTGGAATTTTGACAGTACCTTCGTTTCATAATGTAGGTGCTCACTAAGAAAGGATTTTGAAAAATTCTTATTTTAACTGCCAAAAATTACATGTTTTTGAAAATACTTAACCCCTTTTTACACAGAATTATCCAAACAAATTCACAGAACATATTGTTGCCAGTTGTATCAGGTGGGTTTGTAATAAATGAAATGGATTTTTGACAAATTAGAGAAGGTATCATTATAATTCATATTATCTGTATTAATAAAATGAATTGTCCTCGATGTCCAGCGAAATCTACTGAACGCAGAGATCTGAAATTTTAAACATAGGTGGGCTGAAGGGTCGGAAAAGGCACCTCCAAGCCGGAATTTTAATTTTAGTTTTCGTTCGTGATTTATGAGTGAAAAACGGGCAAAAAACGTGCATTTTGTGCGTTTTCAAAACATAAGTTTTCAGTTATACATTTCAATGTCAAATCAATTACAGTTGGCTTTGGCTATTTTTGTCATACCTTGAAAATAAAACTTTCGCGATCGCTTGAATGTTGTAAGCCCTAAATATGGTCAAACGTTGTTTTATTTGGATGAATCTCACTATACAGAGGTTTTCTGGGCCAAGAAACTCGAATCTGAGGTCGGTTTTACCAGACGATGCTATCTAATCGTGGTATGTAGTCCACGTGATTTAGGTGTTAATAAATATAATGATTTTACTACTATGCTCTTAATTTTTAATTTTTGAAATAATTATCGCGGGCGAAGCCGCGGGTACATGCTAGTCTCTATATATATAAAAGGCTTTGTCCTGACTGACTGAATGACTGACTGACCGACAGAGAATTAACGTAGAGGCTAAACTATAATAGGTAGAGACTTGGAATTTTGATACTACCTTCGTTTCATAATGTAGGTGCTCACTAAGAAAGGATTTTGAAAAACTTTGATTTTAAATGCCAAAAATCAAATGTTTTTGAGTATACTTAATCCCTTTTTACACAGAATTATCAAATCCAAATCACAGTTGGCATGGCAACATATTGTTTCCAGAGTTCTCAGATGGGTTTGGAAATAATTGAAGTGGGACTTTCACAAAATAGAAAAGCTATCAATATAATGCATGTTGTAAATAAATATTAAGGAATGAAATCCACTAAAATAATGTAGTCACATAACTTTCTCTACCCTGGACATAGAGAAAACAATACGAGGTATGGCAATAAGTGACTTATATTATTATATCGCAGGTTTTTGGGGAGGGAAGATTGAAAATGATATTGAATTCCTTTTTAATTTCATCCCCAAAACAGTTTTATGGTAACATGAGAGTGGGAAATAAAATTTTCCACCTCGATATTACAATTTTATGTTACAGGAATTTCTGTTTCTTCTTATTTGAACCCCTACCAGGCTTGCTGTGAAAGCGATGGGATGCAAAATTCTACATCCCCTATGAGCCATAAAAAGTTATATCAAGCGTTTTCTGAGGGAATAGTTTGAGTGTGATAAGTCGTTTTTCGTCATTTCAAATTATAAATACCTATATAAGGACCTATAATTTAAAAATTGAAAGTCCTTCATAAGTTAATTTCCAATCACAAAATAGAAAACACGGGCGACGCCGGGCCTTTTAAGCTAGTATGAACTATTCCACTTATACTCTCTGTGTTTGATATTGACCAATAACGTTTAGCAATTCCTCGGATATAGACCAATCACGGCCGTTTATCATACAATATTCTTGTAGGAATCGCGAGGATGCCGTTTTATCGGGTAAAATCGTCTGCTCGTTACTGGACACGTAAGCATCAACGTGTCGTGAGTAATACGTCACATGCTGCCATTAAGCAGCATGAAAACATACTGGTTTATACACACAACTTGTTTGGAAATTGATAATAGAAATGTACATTGATTAAAACACAATTTTGATTCGGTGCAAGCCATTTGGTGTGCTTTTATTCTGTTCTGCTGTCAGTTTACCTGAATAAGCACCATTGGTACCACTGGTCACTACATGGTAACTTGAATCGATTCATAGATAGTTGATTCATAGTATTCCGTGATCTCGCAGCTGTTAGTTTTGTTTTTATATAAGAAAGCACGAATGTAATTATTATTTGTATAATCAGTTACATTTTTATTCATGGAATAGTCTTACAAATCCAGCTCTAGTTGACGAGTTTCATCAGATAAATTCGCGACTGCGCAGCAGTTTATCGATAAACTCGTAAACTCTCGTGGGTTTACCTATGGTAGGCTAACCGCAGACTTCTTGACGACTTATGAACTTCCCTATAAACAACCTCAAGTCTCAAGACTTGGGATCTTACATGTTTCAGCATCGACACTCAGCATCATAGGCGTACCGAGGGGGGGGGGTTTGGGGGTTTGAACCCCCCCCCCCCCATTGATTAAAAAAAAGGAAAATTGTATAATTTTTTTAAATCTGTCCATAAATTACTTAATACAAGTACAAAGCATGAGAAGCTTAAAACTCGTTATTTGGCATCTTGATTTTTAAAATTTTCCGGGGGAGGACCCCCGGAAGCTTAAAACTCGTTATTTTGCGTCTTAATTTTTAAAATTTTCCGGGGAAACCCCCGGAAGCTTAAAACTCGTTATTTTGCGTCTTAATTTTTAAAATTCTCAAGGGGAGAACCCCTGGAAGCTTAAAACTCGTTATTTTGCGTCTTAATTTTTAAAATTCTCCGGGGGAGGACACGCAGAAGCTTAAAACTCGTTATTTTGCATCTCAATTTTTAAAATTTTCCGGGGGAGGACCCCCGGACCCCCCTCTCCCTGGGGGGTATTCCATATCCCCAGATGTTATAACCCCCCCCCCCATATGGTCAGCCTGGTTACGCCTATGCTCAGCATTCGTCCCTGGCTGAGTATCTGCTATTTTACTACTGGAAGAATACGTTGGATTTTGATGTGCAAGTTAGCTTCCAATTTTCATTTCGGAACAATTCAGACCCGCTATTCCGTAACGACTTGAAATTGAAAGTTATCGTAAGCACCGTTAATGTAGTTCTCCTGCAGTTGTAATTCCAAAATCATCGTGATGTAAACATCATCCAATAGAGTAAGGAGTTAGGACCAAAGCTTTAAATCAAAATAACTTTATTGGAACTACACCGGTATGGAGAGGATTTCTATGACTGCTTATGAGTAGACTTCGGACTTTTAGGTCGCTAAAAACGCTGTTTTAGGTACTTAAAATAGGCTCTAAAAATTGGAAAATAGGTTCTAAGAATCGTAAAATAGTCTCTTATAAAATCGTTAAGTTGCCAATTTCTGAAATATCTCAATTGCAATGCAGAATATTATATTTATTGAAGTCACCATTAATCAATAATCATGATAACACACAGATATAGGCCTATGGTACACACAATTATATAGACCTATTTGGCCTACTAGGGCCTGTATTACTACCATAACTAAACCTAATCCCTGCGCCTAGAAACTACGCACGCTAGCATATTCAACCCCTTGTATCCCTCAGTGATTCAGAATACTAAGTTGTTGTTGTTGTTGTTGTTTTTTTTTTAACTGGCTCTGGGAGTTGGGAGAAAAACCCTACATTTTCTTGGGACTCCAAGGAATTTTTCTACTGAAGACGAAAATTACTTACTATTTAACCACGTCATAAATGTGTCATGTACTGCACATTCCGAGCTAAAAATGTAGTATGAGCTGAAAATAAATGCTAGAATTTACAACAAATACGTTATTTTGAACTTTATAGGAAAAACAAGCAAAAAGGCAATATTAGGCTCTAACGTGAAAATAGGCTGTTTTAGGTCCTATAAAAGTATCATTTTTAGTTATAGTCACTTATGAAACATGCATATACAACTTTTTGTCCATATATCACTTAAGGATTAAAATAAGTTTTTACCTAAAATCCGAAGTCTACTTATGAGTACAGAGTGTCAGGTTAGTCAGTCGAGTCATGTGGGAGGTATCTAAATGTTTCTCAGGCGGAATCGTTAAGGATTAACAATTTTATGTTAAACTTGTGGAATCGATTAGTGTGCCTCACAGTACTGCATATGACCAAATACTATAGAGACAATACCGGACACTTACTGGTAGAGAAATGGGGATATATTTTGCAGCACTCCTGGTGGCACAACCTAGAAACTTGGGGCAAAATTAATATATTCAAAACATATATAAACTGTAATATGCTATTCTGAGCCATTAGGTAGATACCCCTTATACATAACATGCCGAGTCTGGCTATTTCGGCTCTTCTATTAAAAACTGTTTAACATATATGTATCTAGATACTGCAATTGTATTCAGTAGTAGCAGGTTGGGCCGCTAGATGGTGCTCAAAATATTGTCCCCCGATATATCGCAAAGTGTCCTGTATTGGTCTAGATTGTATTTAATATGACATAACTTGTGTGTCATTGATGTAGACCATTAAGGGCAATCAGTCATAGGAGTGAGGTTCCATCTGGCGCTGTGAAGTGAACTCTGGCTTGGTACGGATAGCCAAAGGTCCTGGGTTCGAATCCCAGTGTCAGAGGAATTTTTCTCCTATAATATTCTCATGTACGAATTATTTTCTGTAAATGTCCTGATCTTTGATGGAATGAAAAATCATGACATATCTGTGGTCAATATAAAATGGACAAACTTATCTGAAAGAGAATCTTGCAATTTGGCAGGTAACTACAATGAAGTGAGGATTTTAGATTTGAAGATGCTAACTGGGGTGACATATATAAGTCAGTCTGGGAATACAAAACATGCAGCTATTATTCTCCTGGCACAGAGGTTAACATTCTTGATACCTCTTAATTTAGCCTCACTCTAACTTCTCAGATAAACGGAATTTATTTCGATGCGGTTGTCCTCATCTCAACGGAGACCAGAATTATAATAAAAATCTGTACTTTAAAATGAATGAAACATTTGTCTTTTTTTATTCGCCAATATGAAGTTATCCAGGGCCCTGAAACGTAGGCTATACCCCTATACAATTAGTGTGAACATTAATTAATTAATTAATTAATTAATTTATTTATTTATGTCTTAGAATGAAATATTTATTGTATCTTCCTTGGAGTGGTCATCCTTCTTGCTCTTGGTTGTCCTCATTTTGCATCAGTCTTCCTCGTCTTGCTCTCGCCTGTTTTCAAGGAGTTTCTGTGCTTCGATCTCCGATGGGGTCAGGATTTTTGAATTGGCCTAAACCTTCTGACCCTGGGGTCGATTCAGCCTCTAAAAGAAATCTGTACCAGGAGCAATCCTAGGGTAAAGGAGGTCGTTGCGTAGGGCTGACAATCTTATCACCTTTACCGGCCCGATATGTAAAAATCTTGGGAGTCTCAACTCCTGGAACCCTAAGGGCCTCCACGGTCCTACTTTTTGAAACATCCGCCTGGACATACAATTAACAAGCATGAGGCACCCAAGACAAAAAATAAGAGGGCCATCCCGAGTAGCCCAGTCATTAGCCAGGCATTATATGTGATTAGCCTGTAAATTTTGCAGATCATGGAAACACTAAATTATGAAACAGCTATTAATGAATGATCAAGAATCAGGTTTTTATCGATCATTAAGAAGGTATGAAGTCAATATACTGTAATGAAAATTTAAACCCTATTTCGCTTCATTATTAACTTACGAGCACTAAACTGTAATGTCTTTTTTGCACTCCTTAGGTAGTAAGTGTTACTTACGAAAGTTGTTTACATGGATCGTAAGTTGACATTCCCACACAATCGTGTTGCTAAGGGCGTTGCGATGAGGTTAAATTACTTACGGTCCAAGCGCCACGTCATAATTCATTACGATACACTTCATAATACAAGCCTTTATGGACACGGCCCCCAGGACAAATATTCGGTTGCCATAAACAATAACAAATGCGAATCCCTTTCTGAAATAAGCACCATTCTTCAAGACTGTATATAGATAATATTTTCTGGTAATATCACAATTAATATAATTAAATTGATATGAATAATCATCGTCCAAAAAATAGCATGCAACACACGGGCCGTAAAGGCATTTACGGGTCTCGAAAACTTAAAAACCCTCGGCTGCGCCTCGGGTTTTCAATCTGTTTCCTCGACCCGTAAACGTGCCTTACGGCACTTGTATCGCAATATACTATATTGCCCTGTAGCATACACATATTACGTCATAGAGCAAAAATCTAATAAAAGTTGCTTGTCTATGTCCCCTTTACACACAGGTAAAATATTTCGGTGTTATTCATTAACACCCTGTATATAACTGTCCTGACTGTTAGGCTACAAATCGTTTTCCGTAATATTCTGGCAGATCGTTAATGCGATTTTTAATGTCATGTTTTTATTTAAGCCTACATGCGTTTCTGCGAAGCAAGCATAAACTCTAGTTTGGGCCAGTCAGTCTTTTCTGTGAATCAATTAATAATTCCATGGAATATTCATGGCTTGATCTTTTGATCTCTTATGAACCCTGTGTTACCGGCATTTTTAATGTGTAATTCTGCAAATCCACTAAAAACAACACGGATTACATTGGTTTCTCTAAACCATAATACTTATTACTTCCATTAACTTTTTGAAATCATATTCATGAACGAAAAAGAGTGAATTTCACGCAAGTATAGCCTGGCCTCATTTCCATGTAGAGTTATAGCCAGGGCCCGGATTCTGATGACCTAAATTGTTTGAAAAAATGACATATAAAATGACCCTAAATTTTAAAGAAAATGACTTAATAATTATAAAAAATGACCTAAAAACTGATGTTATTTATAAAAAAATTATTATTGTACACATAAAGTTATAGACTACTTTGTACATAATTGTAAAAACTGTAAATAACTCTAATGTTGCAAATGTTATTTTCTCACGGAAATTTATACTGGCACTGAGGCACTGGCGAGCCAAAATTCGGCATTTCCTTTTGTGGTCTGCCGGATTATATTGTATATTGAGGGTAAACAGTAGTTTGCACACTCAAATCCAAGCAGGTGGCAGACTCTGGTGTCAAGTCAATCTAATAACAATAGTAGGCCTAATATAATACAAAATTTTGGCGCTTCTTTCATTCTCATTTCCGACTGAGACATGACAACACTTAACGCCGAATTTTTCCTTCCTGCATTAAACAAACAACACTTCAAAGACAGCACCGCTAGCGACGAAAAAAAAGTGAATACACTAAATGTAAATACATGAATATGACTAAATAAGGAAACATATGACATGAAAATGACAAAATAATGACCTAAAATTCAAATAAATGCCCTGAAAATATAAAATTGCATAAAATGACAAAAATGACATAATAAAAATGTACTTCTATAAACTAAAGGCCATGATTAGGATTTATCCACAAGTTGGCAATGTCTATGCAGCGTCAATGAAAAGATGACATGTCATTAGAATCCGGGCCCTGGTTATAGTATATATTTCAATTACTTATTTTATTTTGAACGCATGGTAAGGGCACTGGGTCTGAATATCTGTCTCTGGAGTGCAATAAAGAGAATCGCGCGCTAGTAGGTGATGCACCTTATGCATAAAAGTGCGAAATAATTTAAAATTAAACGTTCTAACTCTTAGAACTATTAGTGGACTATTGGAAAATAGCGTACACAATTTTATTTAAATCGTTTAGCAATTTCGGAGAAAATAGAAAAAAATCTTCATATAAAGTCTTCGTAAAATGAGACAAAGCCTTCGACATCTCCAGAAGTATCTTAAAACAACAACATCTTAACAATAGACAAGCTTTTTGAATGGAGTATCCAAAACAATTTGGCGTTTAATGTTAGAAAATGCTATTTCATGAGTTTTCACAGATTTTCACTTCACCCGATTATTCAATACAGTATGAATTCGGAAACGTTAACAAGAATATTTACCATTAAAGATTTAGGATTAATTATTACGCATAATTTAAATTTTAGAAAGCATATTCATAAAATAATAGATGAAGCTTATGGACAGTTAGGATTTATTTTTCGTAATTCCAAAAATATTAAAGACGAACGTGTCTTACAATTACTTTATAATAGTTTTGTACGCAGTAAGTTAGAATATGCATCAGTTATATGGTCACCATTGTATAAAACTCATATTAATGACATAGAAAAAATTCAGAAGAGTTTTCTTCGATATATGTATTTTTAAAAATATGATAGATCTGCTTTAATTGATAGAATTTCTTATAATACTTTATTAAATTAATTTAAATTTGTTACTTTAATTGGTAGAAGGTTGGTAGCGCAACAGTTATTCTTATATAAAATTATCAATGGTAAAATTGATAGTAATGAACTTTTAAAACGTATTAAATTTAATGTAGTGCAATTAAATTTAAGAAATAGGGAATTGTTATATATTCCTGTCATTAAATCAAAAATATTAGAATGTTCATCTTTCATCCAAATGTGTAAACGATATAATTCTCTATCACTTCAAAATGCTCTTCTGGATTTTGACTTGTCATTAAATCAGTACATAGGACTTCTTCATAAACTGTTATATGTTCCATATGATTTGGCTTAATTTTTAGATTGTCTTGTTAAATTAATTGTAGTTATTGTAAATCATTTATGTATTTTTTTCTTTATCCTCGCACATTCGTTCATTTATTGTATTGTATTTTTTTTATAGTGTAAAACATGTATTGGCGAAACTACGCCAACTGTAATTGGGATTTATTCCTGTAGTTGGCAGAATAAAATAAATAAATAAATAAATAAAATAAAATCTCGTGCTTTGATTAGGCTGTTAGCAGATACGGACAAATTTCTGAATTCTTTGGGCTTAGGTCGTGCTTAGGAAAATATTTGGGCCTAAAAGAGATGAAAATGGGAACTGGAGAAAACTGCACAACGACGAGCTAATAACCTGACTCTTCACAGTACAGGCATAATGAATAGAATGAGAAAGTGTGATGACTCCACCGCTAATACAATGGTGGGTATAGGGAGAGCGGCGGTCCACCGAAACACTGGCAGCACCTTCGTTTGCGTTTCAACTTCTCAATGCTGCATCATGATATTTGGCATATTATGATTAAACTCGCAATCTTTAATTAACCCTTGGTCCTATTTCTGTGAAATTTGTGCAGAAATAATCTGCACAACACAGTCCTTCTGATGGTTAAAACAGAGACTTAAAAAATGCGGACATAAATGTTTTTATTTCATTATATAAACATCACCAATTACACTAAATTCATGGAGGGTGAAACGGAATTTGACTATGCGACAATTTGTTTCATTTTTGTGTCCCGTAAAAACTTCAAGCGAGAAAGTTTTAGTGAAATATTTCAAATTTATTTTAAATTCAGTACCACCTTTATATCTTGAATGGTTTACGAGTAATTGAGTGGTAATTAATCCGAGCGCTACAGCTGAATGAATGATGTGGGACGATCGTGAAATGTTGAGGGTGAAGCAAATTTGACTATGCGAAATTTATTATTTTATTTTTGTGTCCAGAAAGAGATCAAGCGTGTAAGGTTTAGTGAAATATTTGGATCTTATTATAAATCGAGTACCACCTATATATCTATAATGGTTAACGAGTAATAACAATTACTCTAAAGCTAAAGCTATCAGAATGGTATTGAGGTATTAGCAGGCATCTTTTCCATAAAATACCAGCAATAAAGTAAACATTTTTACATAATTTATTCGTGAACTCAATAATAAATACTATATTAACTGACTACTTGTACCCATACTGCAAGATTGACCCGCTTGGGGAAAAAGAGTGAATGAAGCTTTTTTCTAACTTAGTAAAGCTGCACTACTTTTATTTATGCATTTATTGGATTATTTATCATATTTTCTGTTCACTTATGTTAGTAATTTTTATGTATAATTATTATAGCAAATGTCTTATTAGTTTAATATCTTGTTCCTTTTTTTAAATAATAATATAATTTAACAACATAAGACGTACATCAGTTACAGCGAACGGCGAATGGTCGAGGGTTTGAGCAAATAGCGGGCTGTAGTTAAGGCAAGAGGATTTAATTTTTTTATGAAAAAATCAGGGAAAATGCTTTGAAATATTGTGTGATATATGTAGAATGCATTGCAAAACAATTTTTGCGTATGTGCGTCTTTATCGGATGTTGAGACGCCAATTTTAAAGATCACGCGCCCTATTTTTGTAGTGCTGCTTATGAAATTTTCCGTGCCCTGCAATTCACAAACCATCCCTTAGTTTATATTATCTCTGTTCACATAATTTGTACACAGATCTACACTTTTGACCGTGTTTCACCTACATAGCTTACCCCATACAGCCAGGAGAAAATTAATATTAATGTAAATAATATTAAGTTACTATTAATACAATATTAATACAAATTAATACTCAGTAATATTCTTTTACAATGTAATATTAATGTTAATTTATAAAATATCCCTTAGCTGTTTTCTACCCTAATTATACGTTGTTATTTCTATACAAATGTACATTCTTTAACAAATTCTCATCAAATTATACTAACATACCCTCTACCCTATTTTCTAGGCAACAAAATATTAGATCAACATCCCTTAGCTGTTTCATACCTATATTATAATATAATAGTTCATTGCTTGTGAACATATTCGATTTTTGGAAAGATGTGGAACGAAATGTTACGGTCAAGCTTCTTGCAATCTGAGAAATTACTGTTACACACGGCCATGTTTATTTATGGAGATGAGATCTTCCAAGACGTGTAAACGAGCCCGAAAATTGTCAAAAGTATCTAACAATTCAATTTAGAAAAGGTGAGTAATTTTGAAATAGATTAATGTATTATTTTGTTTAAGAATGTTTGCAATTTTTCCTATACCGCCCGTAGTAATCTTGCTCCCGTGAATCTCAAGCAGAGTAACTGCTACCTAGCGGCGGAACCAGTGAACTACCTCAGTCATCACACTTTCTCCTCTATTGATTATGGTACAGGCATATAGTAAGCGTTATTAAATCACGGAGGACGAAATGGGCTGGACATGTTGCGCGCATGGGGAAGGAAAGACATATCTAAAAATATTGACTGGGAGACCCGAAGGGAAGAGACCACTTGGAAGACCTAGACGCAGGTGGGAAGACAATATTAGAATCGATTTTAGAGAAGTAGGATTTGCAAGGGATGAGTTAGCACAGAATAGGGTTGAATGGCGGGCTCAGGTAAGCGAAGGAATGAACCTTCGGATTCCATAAAATAGATAATATTCCTTTAGGAAATGTCTATTGCCATTGAGTAAATAAGTAAGAAAGTTACAGTTTCTGTACTTATAGTAGCCTACCTAGAGGTAGAGAAAGTAAAAATGACCTCTAAACATTGTTAGTATATAATGCAATATGTTCATAAAAACAGATTTAAAAAAATTATTTGTAATATTTGACAGGTTTTAGACAATTTCCTCCCCTCAATCAGAGTAGCAACGGTTTCTTAGTATTTACGGCAGGACATAAGAAACCATAGAGTTCTTGTGCAGGTGGAAAGGAATTACATCCTCCAATAGAGAGAAATGGATATTGGATTGTGAATGTGGAAGGTTTCATACGTACGAACACGTGTCTTAATGTGCAGAAATACGGTTTCTCTAAGGTGACACTCGAGCCCCCAAGTGTAAATGACATTTTAGCTATGAAACTAGAGTTTTAAATGGCATAAGGTCACTGCTAGATATACCCCAACGTATTTATCAGTTCGGAATAATGAAAAATGAATAAATTTTGATTTAAAGTTTCCAGACTGATATTAGCCAGACAATTTGTAATTAACGAACTTTTCTTCCAATATAAATTTACAATCATGCAGCTGAAACAAAATACAAGGCGTGTTTTTAAAGTAGGCTAAGTACCCGTATTTAAAAAACAGAACATTGTTTTCCAAATAATTTATTATCATTCATTACCTTACACTTTACAATACTTCTCCACATGGTCACCGCCGTTATTCAGGCACTTGTCGTAACGGGAAGCCTTCGTCAAAGGATGATGCAGCCTGTGATGAAAGCCATGTCTGCACTTCTTGTTTCATAACATCATCGTCGTTGAAATATTTTTCCACCAAGGAATTTCTTCATGTGACGAAACAGACGAAAATAGCTTGTTACCAAATCCGGACTGTATGGAGGGTGGTCAAATTGTCCCCAACCAAATGATGCGACCAGATCTTGAGTTTGTTTGGCTGTATGTGGCCGGGCATTGTCATGAACCAAAAGGATTCCACCCACTTCATCACTCATTCCATCACTCATTATTGTTTCCCTATAATCTCATACAATTGGCGATGAATGTTTGCTGGCGAAACATTTCTCGAATTAAAAAAAAAAAAATCAGTGATCTGACTTCACAGTCGGCGGGTCACGCGATTA
This sequence comes from Ectobius pallidus, assembly GCA_964059195.1. Lineage (NCBI taxonomy): Eukaryota > Metazoa > Arthropoda > Insecta > Blattodea > Ectobiidae > Ectobius > Ectobius pallidus. Next base: position 6,504,800 of record CAXKWD010000008.1, on the reverse strand, counting down.
TTTTGTTCATTTCGAAACGCTCTAACAATAGGAAAACACAAAGTGACGATCGCTTACGCCTGCGTCTGGCTTCCTAATGAATGGAGAAAGTAATCGCGCGTGCCCAAAATCGCGACTGTGTCGCTGCAGCGGCAATAGCTATTTATTTATCAATTACGTAAAATAACGCTTTAGTGGACGAATCTATATAGTACAGCGGCCATAGTATTGGATGAGTCCGCTAAAGCTTTTGCGGACGTGGTGCAAACAATATTTTTTTTTTAGTAAAAACTCTGTAAATCATACGAAATTAAATAAAAATACCGTATAATTAACTATAAAAGGAATAGTCAGCAATTTGTTGACGCCATATTCTCACAGCCGCCTGAATCCTATGCTATGAATCAATACAAAATGCGGATGTAGATGGCAGTGTGGGTTTCTTATAAATAATATAGCTTTGTTGGCTTATGCCTATATATGTTGTTATATTATTAATAGACCATGGGCTACCAATAGCAAACCCTCCCCCCCCCCCGTGGGATTTTCTGGGACACATATTTTTTTGTTGGTATTGTCGTCTAGTTTAAGATTTTAGTTGTTTGCCCCTTATCAATTACAGCATTTACCCGGAAACCCCGGAAAACCACGGAAATCCGGAGAAAATGGGTTTGTTTAAATTTTTTATTGTTCTTTGCCCCTAATATTCCCAGGGAATTTCTGACTCACATATTTTTGTACGTATTGCCATCTAGTTTAAGGTTTCAGTTGTTTGCCCCTTACAAAATACAACATATCCCCGGAAAACCCGGAAAACAACGTATATACGGAGAAAATTACTATGTTTTAGTTTTTAAATCTTGTTCTTTGCTCCTAATATTCAAAGGGAATTTCTGACTCATATGTTTTTGTTGCCATTACCATCTAGATTAAGATTTCAGTTGTTTGCCCCTTATCAATTACAGCATATCCCCGGAAAACTCCGAAAACCAAGGAAATCCGGAAAAATTGACTTCGTTTGAATTTTTGAAAATCTTTGTTCTTTGCTACTAGTATTCAAAGGGAATTGTTTTTGTGTTGGCATTGCCATCTAGATTAAGGTTTCAGTTGTTTGCCCCTTACCAATTACAGCATATCCCGGGAAAACCCGGAAAACCACTCATATACGGAGAAAATGACGGATTTTCGTGGTTTTCGGAGTTTTCCGGGGATATGCTGTAATTGATAGGGGGCAAACAACTGAAACCTTAATCTAGATGGGAATACCAATACAAAAACATATAATTCACCAATTCCCTTTGAATACTAGGAGGAAAAAAGTAAGATTTAAAAAATTAAAACAAAGTAATTTTCTCCGGATTTCCGTGGTTTTCCGAGTTTTCTGGGGAAATGCTGTAATTGATAGGGGACAAACAACTGAAACCTTACTCTAGATGGGAATACCAATACAAAAACATATAAGTCACGAATTCCCTTTGAATAATAGGAGGAAAAAACTTAGATTAGAAAAATTAAACAAAGTAATTTTCTCCGGATTTCCGTGGTTTTCCGAGTTTTATGGGGAAATGCTGTAATTAATAGGGGGCAAACAACAGGAACCTTAATCTAGATGGGAATACCAATACAAAAACATATATGTCACCAATTCCCTTTGAATACTAGGAGGAAAAAACTTAGATTAAAAAAATTAAACAAAGTAATTTTCTCCGGATTTCCGTGGTTTTCCGAGTTTTCTGGGGAAATGCTGTAATTGATAAGGGGCAAACAACTGAAACCTTAATTTAGATGGCAATACCAACACAAAACCATATGAGTCACCAATGCCCTTTGAATACTAGGGCAAAGAACTAAGATTTTTAAAAATTTAAACAAAGTCATTTTCTCAGGGTTTCCGTGGTTTTCGGAGTTTTCCGGGGATATACTGTAATTGATAATGGGAAAACAACTGAGACCTTAATCTAGATGGCAATACCAACAAACAAAAAATATGAGTCAGAAATTCCCTTTGAATATTAGAAGGAAAAACAAAGATTGAAAAATAAAACATTGTCATTTTCTCCGTATATACGTGGTATTCCGGGTTTTCCGGGGATATGTTGTAATTGGTGAAGAGGCAAACAACTGAAACCTTAAATTAGATGACAATACCAACAAAAATATGCGAGTCAAAAATTCTCTGGGCATATTTGATGCAAAAAACAAAGACAAATTAAAACCAAGTCATTTCTCCGGATTTCCGTTGTTTTCCGGGGATATGCTGTAATTGATAAGGGGCAAACAGCTAAAAACTTAATCTAGATGGCAATACCAACAATAAATATGTGATTCAGAAATTCCCTGGGCATATTAGGAGCAAAGAACAAAGAAAAATTAAAACAAACTAGTTTTCTCCGGATTTCCGGGGTTTCCGGGTAAATGCTGTAATTGATAAGGGGCAAACAACTAAAATATGAAACTACATGTCAATACCAACAAAAAAATATATGAGTCGGAAAATCCCACGGGGGGGGATGGGGGGTATACAGTAGCCCACGCTCTATAAGTTATCTGAAAAAAAACTGATAAAGTTTCAGATTAACGTAAAGAAACAATGTTGCCTTATATTTGTTGTTTTATGGTCAAGTATTTTGTTTCAAACCCTGTTACGGTTGGTATGATTGGTCACTGCCATCTGGATTTTTCTGTTGCCATGACGACTTTACCGGCCTAGTACGGTAAAAATTAATTTACCGGCCTATGCTGTCAAAGTGCTACTTTTCGGCATGTTAACAGTCCGACGAGCAGCTGCTTTACAGAGCGTGTACTAAACAGTATTTAAACGGTATTAACTTTAAAAACTCGCCTCGAGTTCAAAAGCTTAGAAAACATGTATTTATGGTAAGTGGTATTTCAATAGTATCATAATGAATAGAATGAGAAAGTGTGATGACTCGGCCGCTCAGGCAATGGTGGGTATAGGGAGAGCGGCGGTCCACCGAAACACTGGCAGCACCTTCGTTTGCGATTCAGCCTCTGAATGCGGCTTCACGATAGTTTGGCACCTTATGATTAAACTCGCAATCTTTAATTAACCCTTGGTCCTATTTCTTTGAAATTTATGCAGAAATAATCTACACACAATAGTCCTTCTGATGGTTAAAACAGAGACTTAAAAATGCGGACATAAATGTTTTTATTTCATTATATAAACATCTAGTCCAATCAAATTGTCAAGAATGGATGCAAAATTTAGGGTAGAGCTAATTTTTTTATATGATGTCTGGGATGGTTTTGAGAGTAATTTCTGACATTTTGCCAACAACATTTTTTTCCGCCGGAGCCGCCATCTTGAAAACACTTCAAAATTTTCGATTTTATTTCTGTGTTTGCCAATTATCCGCCAAAATACGCACCTGACAAAAATGTTTTATTATCCATCCTAAAAGTAGACTAAATTTGCTACAGTTTGAGATCAAATTGAGTTTTTTTCCATGAATAGTTTCGGAAATACAGCTCTCCGAATTTCAGCAACATTTTGCAAAAAAATTAAAAAATCTGAACTTTCAACTAGTTTTTGCTAGCTATCTTCTAAATGACCAAACCTATAGTAAAACTCTATATGGAAACTTAAACTAGAGGTAATTTGAAACTTGTCGAGTACTTTAAACTTATCCTACCTCTTACAGGTCACAAAATACAGAGGTTTAAAAATATATATACAGCAACGATTGAATAATTGCATGTCCGTACAAGTTAGGAGCAATAACGGCACAGAACATTCATTTATATACAAAAAGATTTTATCTAGCTGGAGTTCTGGTGAAACATTGCATTGACTAACTTGTTTGTTCATAGTCTTCGGCACTTAGAGGGATTTGGGCAGTTGACGTCTGCTATTTCGTCCATGATGTTCACAATCTAGCCAGTGTTGATAAAGTTCTCTTCAGCGTCTTCAACCAAAAACGAATTAATTGGCTCATCAGGAGTGTCGTCATCCTCACTGTCGGAGGACAGGACTATTAGTATGTTTTCACACGACTGCCCATTGCAATGTTTGCATATCGTTGTGCACTTTAATCCAGCTTTACGACACCCACAAGCGTTTAAACACCCCTTCTTGCAGGTACAGGAAATACTTTTCAGAATTGATTCTGGAGCTGGCTCCTTCTTGACTTTAAGGGGAAAGAGGCCTCTTGGTGTGTTCACCCAGCCCCACTTCAAAGGGTCTTTGTATTCACTGAGCCATGGCTGAACTTGGTGGTATGTTCGCATGACATGAAGTTGAGCCGCATCACTGGTTGGGGGCAACCTCGTTAAGTTAAATTTCATACTTCCTGCAGCTTTTACAAAATATTGCGTGGCGGAGTTCGTCAAGTGTTTGTGTAGCAGGGTCTCTTCCATATAAGTGAACCAAAAAATGTTGGCCCACTTCAGCCACTTCTCCTGATGTAGCTTGAGGGTTCAGAAATACATTAGGCTTCTCTTCTAGTTCAGGATGTTTCAAAATCAGCGAACAGAAGTGGGTTTTCCCGTGGCCAAAAACTGCAGATGTTGTGTCACAACCACTGAAAGCATGGATGAACAGCGTCATGTTGGAGAAGCTGTGGCGAAATGACTGCCTTGAATAGAAGATGTCTGCAGCTTTGCCTCTTCCGTACTTTTGGAGATATGTATTCTTTATATGAGGAGATGGTAATGCAGTTAGGAAATAAGAAGGTCTATGTCCTCCCCAACTACAAAGACAGTGTCGTATTGAGATGCTTTTGAGAAGGCAGTGCTAACAATCAAGATATCTGCATCTTTAACAGCCTATTCCAGCTTTTGCCAATTCTACGAAGCGCCTCTTGTTGTTTTCATTGGTGAGAAAAGTTTCTTGTGAGCTTTTCAAAACAGTAGTTCTATCAAAGACGACATCAGGAGATGGACTCGTAGCCCGTCGGAGTCTCACAATTCTTTTTGCTTGTTTGATTAGCGTCTGAAGGATAACCATCAAAGATAACTGAAACCTTTGAGTCATAATGTGTCTGCAAATATTTCAAAATGCCTAAGGTTGCCTGGTACAAACACATTAAAACAGATGTATCCGGAGAGAACGGTATGCGGAGCAGTGACAAAGAGCCTCTTAGCGCCATTCCTCCGATAACATGTTTCCATTTTCGGAGAACTGTATCTGATATAGGATATAATTTTTTCAGAGGACACTGCAAAAGTTTTCTTCTAAAATAAAAACGTCGTTCTTTCCAAATTAAAATGCTGTACCTACTACACCAACTTTTCTTATTATTTTCTTTTTACATTGTTTTTTTTAGTCTTTTATCATTATAAATTCTTGGAAATACTGTTTTGGTTGTTAATTACAATGTAAAACTTAACTATAAGACAACACAGGTTTTTTACTAATAAACGCCATTTAGAATATCCTAGACAAAACTAGACTTTCGTACCTTCGATAAGTTTTCTGAAATGTGAGGAGTTGTAGATACCTCTGTATCTGGTGACCTATGAAAACATTAAATACTCAACTTGTTGCAAATTTACTCTAGTTTAAAAGTTATCCTTCGAAATTTTACTGAAGGTTTGGTCATTTAGAAGATAGCGAGCAAAAATTAGTTGAAAGTTCAGATTTTTTTATTTTTTGCAAAATGTTGCTGAAATTCGGAGAGCTGTATTTCCGAAACTATTCATGGTAGAAAACTAAATTTGATCTCAAACTGTGGCAAATTTAGTCCACTTTTAGGATGGATAATAAAACATTTTGTCAGGTGCGTATTTTGGCAGATAATTGGCAAAAGCAGAAATAAAATCGAACATTTTGAAGGTTTTTCAAGATGGCGGCTCCGGCGGCAAAAAATTTTGTTGGCAAAATGTCAGAAATTACTCTCAAAACCATCCCAGTCATCATATAAAAAAATTAGCTCTACCCTAAATTTTGCATCCACATGACTTTTTTTGTGATAATTTGACTGGACTAATCACCAATTACACAAAATTCATGGAGGGTGAAACGGAATTTGACTATGCGACAATTTTTACTTCCTCTGCCCGTTCCATAGGTACTATAGGTAGAGGAAGTATTGTTTTCGACCCCAAAATTCGAAGTTGAGTTTTTAGCATATATACACGTTTCAAGGCCCCCTGAATCCAAAAATACTATTTTTGGAAACATGTCTGTGTGTCTGTGTGTCTGTGTGGAAAATATCTGTGAACAAGCTAGCTCCAAAACGGAAAATCGTATGAAAACAAAATTTCGTATTTGGGTCAGGTACCTTCTGAAGATGTGAGGATAAGATTGGCGACTATTTTCTCTTATTTTTAAGGGGACTTTACATGAAGAAATTTTCGTTTTTCGCGATTTTCTCGAAAACGGCTCTAACGATTTTCTTTAAATTTTGCACATAGGTTGCTTATACCAAGAGCTAAAACTTTTATTTGAAACATTTTTTTTCGAGAAAATTCTCTGAGGGTAGTTACAAGCCACCCACTGTTCACCCACTGTTTGTAGAAAGTTTGTCTTACGTGATGAACAACTGAATTCGCGCTCTTTCACGGCCTCTTATTTTATATAAGAATGTGAAGTGAGAAAGATGTATTGTTGGCCATGCATAGAGTAAAGATGTATCTGAGGGAAATATTCGATAAATTTCGGAAATTATATTTTACGGCAGAAAGTTCAATAAACGTCTGCGGTCATTTTTTTTTTTTTTTAAGTTTGTTATATAGACTGCGCTTTTAGTCGCATCATTGAAAGAAGAGGTATTTATAGGATAATTAGCGTAAAATTGTGTCTTGCGATTCTGTACAAGGATATGTGAATACTGCTAACTTTTATTTGGGCAGAGGAAGTTATGTGACTTTCACATCAGATTTTTTTTTCATTTTTGTGTCCCGTAAAAACTTCAAGCGAGAAAGTTTTAGTGAAATATTTCAATTTTATTTTAAATTAAGTACCACCTTTATATCTTGAATGGTTTACGAGTAATTGAGTGGTAATTATTCCGGGCGCTACAGCTGTCTGAATTATGTGGGACGATCGTGAAATGTCGAGGGTGAAGCAAATTTGACTATGCGACTTTTGTTTTTATTTTTGTGTCCAGAAAGAGATCAAACGTGTAAGATTTAGTGAATTATTTGAATCTTATTATAAATCGAGTACCACCTATATACCTGGTATCTATAATGGTTTACGAGTAATAGTAATTACTCCAGGTGCTAAAACTATCAGAATGGTATTGAGGTATTAGCAGGCATCTTTTCCATAAAATACCAGCAATAACGTAAAAATCTTTACATAATTTATTCGTGGACTCAATAATAATACTAACTTATATTAACTGACTACTTGTACCCATACTGCAAGATTGACCCGCTGGGGAAAAGGAGTGAATGAAGTTTTTTTCTAACTTCGTAATTATGCACAACTTTTATTTATGCGTCCGCCGGCGTGGTCTTGTGGTTAGCGTCGCTGACTACAGATCCGTCGGCCCGGGTTCGATTCCCGGTACCTCCTCGGATTTTTCTGAGGTAGGGAGGTCTGGTAGGGGTGCACTCAGCCTCGTGATTCCAAATTGAGGAGCTACTTGATAGAGAAGTAGTGGCTCCGGTCATGAAAACCACCAATAACGGCCGTGGGCGTCGGCATGCTGACCACATGCCCCCCAATCCTGCCATCTGCCTACGGGAGATGACGCAGCGGTCGGGTGGTAGGCCAAGTCCCTCCAGGGATGTAGCGCCACGGAGTTTAGTTTTATTTATGCATTTGTTGGATTATTTATCATATTTTCTGTTCATTTATGTTAGTAATATTTATGTCTAATTATCATAGCAAATGCCTTATTAGTTATTATTGTTTAAATAATAATGTAATTTAACAACATAAAACGTACATCAGTTACAGCGAACGGCGAATTGTCGAGGGTTTAAGAGCAAATAGCGGCCTGTAGTTAAGGCAAGAGGATTTTATTTTTTTAATGAAAAAATCAGGGAAAATGCTTTGAAATATTGTGTGATATATGTAGAATGCATTGCAAACAGTTTTTGCGTATATACGTCTTTATCGGATGTTGAGACGCCAATTTTAAAGATCACGCGCCCTATTTTTGTAGTGCTGCTTATGAGCAGGCTTTAAAACTTAGTGCCCGAACCTACAGAGGGAGATGATTCCGGTTACCAACAACCTGAGTATAGGGGGTGGGGGTGATTGCGTAGGCTGATAAGACAGTCATTGATAGTAGTACTGAGAAGTCAATGCGCTCGTAGTACGGTGCCTCTCAAATTGGTCAACAGTGTACCTTTTATTATGCGTGTTTATAAATGTATAATACGTGTTCGGAATACCGAAAGTAAAGTGTTCTAAAACGCAAACATATATTGAAACATTTGGGAGGGACTATTACACAAAAACAGGAGAACGTATCGTTTTGCATGCTTGTAATGTGAGTTTAGAGAATGAGAAGTTATTTTGTGGTCTTCCTATACCTGTAATCCGGTTTGTTTACTATCACGTGAACTAGCATAAGGTAGCTAGCGCATACGCCGAGCAAAGTCTGTACAGTACAGTTGCTGTTAACATATTCGATCGGGCACTAAGTTTTAAAGCCTGCTTATGAGATTTTCCGTGCCCTTCAATTCACAAACCATCCCTTAGTTTATATTATCTCTGTCACATAATTTGTACACAGATCTACACTTTTGACCGTGTTTCACTTACATAACTTTTCCCATACAGCCAGGAGAAAATTCATATTAATATAAATAATATTACTATTAATACATTATTAATACAAATTAATACTCAGTAATATTCTACACAATGTACTATTAATATTAATTTATAAAATATCTCTTAGCTGTTTTCTACCCTAATTATACGTTGTTATTACTATACAAATGTACATTCTTTAACAAATTATCATCAAATTATACTAACATACCCTCTACCCTATTTCCTAGGCAACTAAATATTAGATCAAATCATCCCTTAGCTGTTTCATACCTATATTATATATTTGTTCATTGCTTGTGAACATCTTCGATTTTTGGAAAGATGTGGAACGAAATGTTATGGTCAAGCTTCTTGCAATCTGAGAAATTACTGTTACACACGGCCATGTTTATTTTTGGAGATGAGATCTTCCAAGACGTGTAAAGCAGCCCAAAAATTGTCAAAAGTATCTAACAATTCATTTTAGATAAGGTGAGTCATTTTGAAATAGATTAATGTATTATTTTGTTTAAGAGTGTTTGCAATTTTTCCAATGCCACCCGTAGTAATCTTGCTTCCGCGAGTCTCAAACGGAGTAACTGCTACCTAGCGGCGGAACCAGTGAACTACCTCAGTCATCACACTTTCTCCTCTATTCATTATGATAGTATGAACTGCTAATTGGTGATGTCTCTTGCTACACAAAAAGGGTAGCAAGACAGTAAAACGAATATACCTTAACATAAAATTCTTTATTAAAATATACCATTTCCTATTTTCTTATGGCTATTTAAAAGCAATCACGCGACTTTATAAATTAACATTAAGATGCTACATCATGAGTATAGAAACGCTTCAGAAAAACAAGGAAAACATAAAATAATCAAGAAAAGGCCTACTGCAACTTTTACTGACACTTTTCTCTGCTCAAACTTCCGTTTGTTTAAAATGAATATTTTTTAGTACACGCTCTCTAAAACAGTTGCTTGTCGGACTGGCAGCACGCCGAAAAGTTGCATTTTAGCAACCAAGGCCGCTAAAATTGCATAAAACTGCATTCAAACTGCATTCAAAATGCAGATTTATCAGACTAGTACTTTAAAGTCGTCATGGCAATCTATAAACAAAACTCAGATGGCATTGACCAGTCACACCAACTTTAACATGGAATTAAGCATATACTTGGTCATAAGACAACAAATTTAAGTCAACATGTTTCTTTATGATAATCAGAAACTTTACGAGGGTTTTTCACTAAACATAGTACCTTACTTCATCATATAAGAACAAATATAAGCCAACAACTTTTCACATCTTCGTTCACATAGCTTACCACGGATTCACCAGCATTTAATTACAATATATTCCTTTTCATCATGTTGCTGGCACCAGCTCCAATTCAATGTTTGTGGCTTGGATTGAAATTTCCTCGGGATTATCATTCATATTTTCACAAACTTTTCATAAATACTAGTTCGTACGCGTTATTGTTTACAAAAAGCGACTCAATGCATCTATACAGCATATCGTATTTGTACATACGGTTCATTGTTGTTTTGCGATTTAGGTGGCTGTGGGAACATAGGCGTACCGAGGGGGGGGGGGGTTTGGGGGTTTGAACCCCCCCCCATTGATTAAAAAAAGGAAAATTGTATAATTTTTTTAAGTCTGCCCATAAATTACTTAATACAATTATTAATGAATTTCATTTTCAGACAGGGTAAAATGGTTTAAAATAGAGAGATTGTCCACCTTAGAACCCTTGTCGTTTCACTTATCTGGGGCCTTTTATGCAACTTGCATCGAAATGCATTTTCAAGTATTAGACGCATCTGGGACCAACAAGAAGTTTTATTAATTTGACAACAGTGTTTTTATTAATTTGACAACAGTGTTTTTAACGTGTGCTTGTGCCTTCAATGTTATTTTATATTTTATAAAAGGCCCCAGATAAGTGAAACGACAAGGGTTCTAAGGTGGACAATCTCTCTATTTTAAAATACTTAATACAAGTATAAAGCGTCGGAAGCTTCAAACTCGTTATTTTGCGTCTTAATTTTTTTAATTTTCCGGGGGGTGCCCCCGGAAGCTTAAAACTCGTTATTTTGCATCTTAATTTTTAAAATCTTCCGGGGGAGGACCCCCGGACCCCCCTCTCCCTGGGGGGGGGGGTATTCCATACCCCCAAGACCCCGCGGATGTCATAACCCCCCCATATGGTCGGCCTGGTTACGCCTATGTGTGGGAATACGACTAAAAAATGGCTGACTACCTTTCATTATAACTATTTAGAAGGTATTTTTGTTTCATTTAATTTAATTTAATTTAGAGAGCTTTTACTAAAAAATATTGTATGCACCACGTACCCAAAAACTTTATAGGACTCATCCAGTATTTCAGCCTCGGCTTACGCCTCGGCCGCTGTACTGGATTCGTCCGGTGAAGCGTTATTTTGAGTACTTGATACATAAATAGCTATTTCTATATTAGACGACTTTAAACCCCGTGTGTTTTGTTAAAATACAAATGTCCTAGTATACTTGGTGAATTTGTGTCGAAATAGAAACCACAGCAAGTCTGGTGTAAATCAATATTGTAATCAATATTTTACTGCCTTGTAAATAACTTGTAAATACCTTCTAACTTCTGTCTTGTAAATAATGATATATTAATAGCCTACATTACCTTTTTTTTTTTAAATATAAGACCGAAACACCCTGAAACGTAATAAGCATTAAGATAAAACATATATAATATAATTATTCATGTAGGCATTTTGTGTAGAAGAGTGTAGAAATGGATTGAGTACCAGAGAAATGTTATGTCTTTCAGGGACTCAGGGGTGGAAATTAGGTCTATTCCACGCCGCCTAGGCCTAAGGTGCAGATACACGACTGCGTATAGAAAATGCATTTTTCTAAATTAAAAAGCCAGTCTTTTTCCTGTTAGCAATTAGGCCTACTATGTTTTCTTTTTTTTAAATTTTATATAGACAGGAATAAAACGAACTAAGTTAATATAATTAATAAAATCAGGTAATCTGATGTAACAAAGTGCCGGAATGCTTTTGCTTTCCCAGTGATAATTGCAATTATGATATGCAGAAAATGAGTTATTTTTGTAATCTATCTCCGAGTTAAGCTCCGGATCGATTCATTAAGCAGGGCTTGCGGAAGAACAAAGGCGTAAAGTTTGATACTTAACCTTAATTCAAACTCGAATACACTGATATAAGGAATTCTTAAAATATGTCAACATTTCACAAAATGCATTGGCAAAGAACTCCGCTTAATTAGTGATGAGCAAATGCAAGACCAAGACCAAGACCAAGGCGGTCTTGGTCTTGGTCTTGGTCTTGCACTCTCAGTCTTGGTCTTGGTCTTGCATAGGTAACCCTGGTCTTGGTCTTGGTCTCGGTCTTGCATCAGTAGTCTTGGTCTTGGTCTCGGTCTTGCATACTCGGTCTTGGTCTTGTTGCAAGAGTCTTGCAGTTTTCTTTTACGCATCTTACTGTGATCAATGGCGTTTACATGATTTAAAGTTACGCCGATTACATGCGTCTTATTGCTTGCGAAAGTAACGAAAGCTAATTGCTTTTAGTTCCTTTGACCATGTAAACAGTAATGTGACGTCATGCTGTTTGCCGAAACGTCCATGGTGATATAGGCTAGAACAGTAAACTTTGAGTGTTCATTTAAATATTCTCTGTTATCCTATTGCAGAACTTTAAACTCAAAACCCAAGAGATGCTATATACTATTTGAGAGTGTAAAATTATGAATATTATATTGTAAAATTTCAAATTGAACGGCTGCGGAGACAAGAAGTAATATTAACAGGATGTGTATGAAATGTTTTAAAGATTTCCGCATAGGAGAGAGGTTCTATCTGACATGTTTAAAACTGTATAATATAGTAACAAAACATAACGGCATTGAAGCAGATGCTTTAGAAATTGTGCAATCAATAGGAAATCACACAATGTCCATTCGAAACCCAAACCATAGGCTGCAATAAATAATATTTCTCTTTGCATATACCCTAGTTCTAATTTATAACACATTGAGAACAGATCATTTCTGCACTTTAAAGATTTCCGCTACCCCCCATAAATTATTTTCTACTTGCTTTCAAGTTTCGGGCCTTCAACTAATTGGGTCATAATTAATCATGACTATTCTTCATGCAAGCAAATATTTCTAGACCAGCCATTTTCTACTTTTAGTATCTTCTCCCATTCGATATGCATCCTTAATATAAATCAGCAGCAATAACTAAAACATCCCCACTGTTGTGTCAATAACAAAATTGTAGTAGTAAAAAAAAATTCAGTGGATGTCCTACCTATCATCAGCAAAATGTAGGCCTGTATAGCTACAGTACAATCAGATACGTAACTGTAAAGTAATAACTAGCAAATACCCGTCAAATAAGTTCCTGTTTTAATTAACCTACGGTTTAATTGTGTTTAATTGTGTTTAATTGAACAATTATGAAGAATGCTGGGCGTATAACCTGATTTTTTTGGACTTCACTTTATTTTGAAATTTTCTGCAAGGAGAATGGAATGAGCTGAATAGCTGTGTTATATTTTGTTCAAGTAGACAGGAAAGATTCTAAAAGTGAGAGTAGGCTATGAATATTAATGTTAGGTGTAAAAAAGGATGTCGTCGTTAATGAAATAGGCTACTGAACATGTTAATAGGCGTTTTAAGTTACGGGGATACTGTTTAAAGTTTAAAATCCTCAGTCATAGGCCGCCCCATGGCTGAGTGGTTAGACCGCTCACCCTCCACCGCATACACAACGAAGCTTTATTAAAAAAAAATTCAAGTAGCAAGACTGCAAGAGTCTTGCAGCTTGGTCTTGTTCTTGCCAGAGTCTTGCAGGGTTGGTCTTGGTCTTGGTCTCGGTCTTGCTTGGTCGGTCTTGGTCTTGGTCTTGCTAACGCTGATGCGGTCTTGGTCTTGGTCTCGGTCTTGCATTTTCTGCAAGACCAAGACCAAGACTGCAAGACCAAGACTGGTCTCGCTCATCACTACGCTTAATGTAGGCCTACGTAGGCCTAATTATTTCACAGTAATATACCTTCTGTATATAACATTATTCATGTAGTACTCATTTCAACTAGATCAACGAAATGAACGAACAACTGACTAGTTTGGTAACCATTTCTGAAGGAATATGTGGGTAGTGTTATTTGTCATAGCTAACTGTATTATAACTTCCAAAGCCGTAAATGGACACTGTAAAACAATATGTTGTCATGATAACTGATTTGTATTTGATGTAATAAATGCGTATGCCAAGTTTCATGAAAATCCGATAAAGCGTATTTGAGTTATCGCGCGCACAGACACACGGACGGACGGACGGACGGACAGACAGACAGACGAACAGACATTTTCCCGTCCCCCACACAATCTCATTCTGGCACTTAATAAAATTAATATTACATTCCTTTCCATAGGCGTAACCATAGGCGTATGGAATACCCCCCAGGGAGAGGGGGTTCCGGGGGTCCTCCCCCGGAAAATTTAAAAAATTAAGATTCAAAATAACGAGTTTTAAGCTTCCGGGGGTTCTCCCCCGGAAAATTTAAAAAATTAAGATGCAAAATAACGAGTTTTAAGCTTTCGGGGGTCCTCCCCCGGAAAATTTTAAAAATTAAGACTCAAAATAACGAGTTTTAAGCTTCCCACGCTTTATACTTGTATTAAGTAATTTATGGGCAGACTTAAAAAAATTATATAATTTTTCTTTTTTTAATCAATGGGGGGGGGGGGTTCAAACCCCCAAACCCCCCCCCTCGGTACGCCTATGTTCCTTTCAACAACTCGTAACCTGATAAAAAGTGCACACGTTAGTCTATGTTATGAAGTGTGGCAACTATGTTCCTAGAAAAAGACAATTTTATAACTATTTTTGTGAAGTTAATACTGGTTAATTTAATATTTGAAGAGACTGGTTATTCACTCGGCACAGCCACTACCAGCTCATGGAATCGCGCCAGGGACTGCTGTTCTCAGCGAGCTCTCACAATAAGGCAGGGACAATACAAGGAGATCCCTCCTTAACACGAGTGTTGGCACATAGTAGTCTAATGCAATAAATGCTGAATTATTGATGTCGAGGAAGAAGAGGCAATAAATTTAACGAGTCGTTTATTTTCCAAATAGTGCAAGTCCATTTTGCAGTTTTGAGACATACGTATCTAATGTCACATTAAAATGTAAAAAATCCCTTTAGGCAGGCCTACAGGCGGAGGTAGATTTCAAAGTGCTTTTGGTTTAATTTATTATCTTTTTTAGCCTTGGCATGGCAAACCCGCAGTAATAAGAACTGAATTCGGTAAAGAGGAAAGAGCCTACAATCATTTGTTTTGACAACAAGAATAGGATATAATATTCTGGGAGGCCGTGCGCAAGATCAGCAATGAATAAAATTAGCAAAGCCGCTAAACAAGACAAAATTATGATATTATAATAATTCTTTTAAGTGTTATTATTTTCAAACATTAAAATCTCGCGTCATATGAGAGCTATCAAGAAACTAGTTATTGATTTGTAGAGTACTCATCAAGAGCTTTTCAACGATACCCCACAAGACGTGGTTTCAAAAGTTTCGAATTTTCATCCCCCGCCCCCACCCCCACCCCCACCCTCACTCGAACCCCCGAATCGTTGGTGTCACTGTGAACTCCATAGGGAGTACTCTAATTTATTCAAACAAAGTTTCCCTCTATACTTCATAGGGGCCGAGATATACATTTTTAAAAATTACAACCCCCTCCCCCGACCACCCCCTTGGGCCAATTTTGCTCATTAACGAACTTGTCCGAGCTATTGGGCCTAGAAATGACATAATAAAATTTGGTTCAAATATCTTCAAAATTACGGCCGCTATCGTGTAAAGATATATATATATATAAATATCACAAATTTTTTTTTTTTTGAACGGGCGGTGGTTTCGTACTTAGGGGAGCATGAAACGTAAAGATATGAAAGAATTTTTCGAAAATCATAAAGTGGTATCCATTGCAATAGGTAGATTTTTCTTCGAAATCTACCTAAAAGTATAAATTTCATTCCGGACTGGCAGCGATTAGACCCTAGTTTGTGTCTTGTACCTTATTCAATAATTTCTCGTTAAATTAAAATTTTCTTTTGATTTATTTTCCAAAATTTTATTATAAAATTTATACAAACTCCTTTATCCTAAGATATATAATGAATTTAAGAGTTAAGACTGTTAATATTGGAAATATTTTCATGGTTAGTAGCCTAATATTATTGTTTTCAGTATTGCAAGTCTTTCCTGGATAACGTTATTTAAAATCTGGCAACACTTAAACATCTAATATAATTAATTCGGTATAATATATTGATATAAAAATTAATGAAACAAGTCACACAATCTCAGGGTTAGCGTCAGGGCCGTCTTTCTAAATAGGCTAAGTAGGCTGCAGCCTAGAGCGGCAAATTTTCAGGGGGCGGCAGTTTTGCAATTTATTCAAAAGTTAAAATGAAGTATTTCAGACGTTAATAATACTTTTTGCACTCCTTAGCTAGTAAGTGGTACTTACGAACTTTGTTTACATGGATCGTAAGTTGACATTCGCACACAGTCTTGTTGCTAAGGCCGGTTGCGATGAGGTTAAAACACTTACGGTCCAAGCGCTACGTCATAATTCATTACGATACACTTCATAATACAAGCCTTAATGGGCACGGCCCCCAGGACAAATATTCGGTTCCCATAACAACAAACACATGCGAATCACTTTCTGAAATAAACATCTATTTTCAAGAATGTATTTACGTAATATTTTCAGGTAATATCACAATTAATATAATTAAATTGATATAAATAATCATCGTGCAAAAAATAGCATGCAACACACGGGCCGTAAAGGCATTTACGGGTCTCGAAAACTTAAAAACCCTGGGCTGCGCCTCGGGTTTTCAATCTCTTTCCTCGACCCGTAAACGTGCCTTACGGCACTTGTATCGCAATATACTATTCCGTATGAATTTAAGAATACATGTTACTTAAAAATGTGTTTTAGTTCTTCTACATGGCCTACTTTCTAAAATCATAACATAATACAAATTCACAGCACATAATCATGTGTAATTCATTTCACCGTGTAGGACAACTTAATTCAAATTGAACACAGTTCGTCAATTACGCAAAAGATAGTCATTAGCATTAAAATATAAAAATATGTTTAAATAGTGATCATTGGTCTCCAAGAACAAATTAATTAATTTCGAGGCCCATTTCATTTTTTAACGAATCTTAAAAGAAGTAAGTAAAAAAAACAAGTAAGATAACTAATTTGATTATATAATTTATTATGTAAACCATTAAAATTGTAGTTTTATCTAAAATAAATGAACTTTATGTTTAAAAAAGATTAAAACAACCAATGAACTCTATCCTTTTGTTGTATTGTTGTTGTATTTTGTATTAAGCAAATATGAACTATAGAGGGGGCGGCAAATGGACTTTAGCCTATAGGCGGCATACTCTTAAATCCGACCCTGGTTAGCGTGTCCTTAAATTTTGGGGAGCACAAATTATAGAATCCATGGAATTCACAACGCAGAACCACTATTTAGTTTGGACTCGTTTGGACTAACTGTGATAATTCGATTACGACGTAGGAAACATCCCTCAATAACTCAACGTAGGCGAGTCAGTACTTAGATTACGCGAAGGAGTATTTGCTGCAGGTGGTGGCCAGATATAGCAAAGACCAAATCCTCAAAAAAAAATATATATATGTATTAAAAATAATAAAAAAAAACAATAAAAAAATTTAAAAAATAAAAAAAGTTTTGCTGTGCATAATATCCTATTGGGCAGCATTCTTTCTTGTCATGCTCCGACATGCTGTCCTTGTAGTTCTCCCGTATTTAATAAATATAACAACGAAAATAATGCATCAAAGTCTTTTGTAAAACGAAGGAAAGGCTGAACAACCTGTTCTGTTATAATAGTTAAAACTACAGTATAGCGGAATTGCTAAGAGTGAACTTACAGCAAGTGTGTTGAAGAGCAGCATGAGCAAACATGTTCACATCACAATTTTTAGCATTTTACAGATAATTTACTATTATGTGCTATGATATGATAACTAGACTTCGGATTTTAGGTAAAAACCTATTTTAATCCTTAAGTGATATATGGAGGAAAACTTGTACATGCATGTTTCATAAGTGATTAGTCTATGCCTAAAACTGATACTTTTATAGGACCTAAAACAGCCTATTTTTTATGTTAGAGCCTAATATTGCCTTTTTGGTTGTTTTTCGTCTAAAGTCCAAGCTAAAGTTATTTTTTCTTATAAATTTTACCATTTATTTTCAGTTCGTACTAAATTTTTAGCTCGGAATTTGCAGTGCATGATATATTTGTGACGTGGTTAAATAGTAAGGAATGTTTCGTCTTCAGTAGAGAAAATTCCTTGGAATTCCCAAGAAAATGTAGCGTTTTTCTCCAGACTCCCACATCCAGTTAAAAAAGAAATAGTTCTCTGAATCACTGAAGGATGCAATGGGTTGAATATGCTACCGTGCGTAGCTTCTGGGCGCAGGGATTAGGTTTTCACTG
Organism: Ectobius pallidus; assembly: GCA_964059195.1. Lineage (NCBI taxonomy): Eukaryota > Metazoa > Arthropoda > Insecta > Blattodea > Ectobiidae > Ectobius > Ectobius pallidus. The sequence continues at coordinate 6,486,523 of CAXKWD010000008.1, read as the reverse complement.
TTATGGTCGTAATACAGGCCCTGGTAATAGGTCTATATAATTATGTGTGCCATAGACCTATATCTGTGTTTTATCATGATTATTGATCAATGGTGACTTCAATAAATATAATATTCGGCATTGCAATTGAGATATTTCAGAAAATTGGCATCTTAACGATTTTATGAGAGACTATTTTACGATTTTTAGAACCTATTTTCCAATTTTTAGAGCCTATTTTAGGTACCTAAAACAGCATTTTTAGCGACCTAAAAGTCCGAAGTCTAATGATAACTATAAATTAATCAGGAAATTATATCTATTGATATTCTATGAACTATCTTTCGCGATACAGGCCTAAGCTAACTTTAAGAAAACAGTTCAACTCTTAACCATAGAATCCAAAGCCATCTATATTTACTTCGTGTCACAAAATAGTTGAGTTCAATCACTTATAGGAATTCTATCGATAGCCTTTTTCATTTTATATGTTACATGAAATCACAGTGTTAGGCAAAGCCACCTGTGTAGTCTGAAAAAATAATGTTGTAATGGGGATCGTGTACATGAAGTATGAATTCCTTTTGGTAAATTCAAAAATAACATAATTTCACAACCCCACTCTGCGTCTTAGAGCCCAAAGATTTTGAAATCCTTTCTTAGTACGCCTCTGGAGCCTATGAACAATATGTGTCCAAGTTTCACCTTTTTAGGCTGAATAGTTTTTGAGATACAGTGGTACCTCGAGATACGAGTGCCCTAACATACGAGTTATTTGAGATACGAGCTGTCGAGCGAGCGAAGTTTTGTTTTGAAATACGAGCGACATTTGAGATACGAGGAACGGCCAGCTGCGACGCTGCACACGGCCCACCAGTTTACTGCGCCTGCGCCTCGTGCGTCTCGCGCATTATCCCACGTATTCCCCCAGTGTGCTTGTTAACCTCGCTGTCGAAGCATCTTTGCTAAGTTTTTCTAGGGCTTTGCGCTTTTTGTGCATTTACATACTTTATCACATTTCTTTTTATAACCATGGGTCCGAAGAAAGTGTAACAAATATGTATGTACACTTTATAAAACCAGTTTTTTTTTTTTTGCTTTACATTCTCAAGTTTTTATACAATATTTGTAATTTATAAATACATTTTTCTTATTAAAAAACACGTAACAAAAACAATTGGGGGTAGAATTTTTGAGTCTGGAATGGATTAATGGCATTTCAATTAATTTCAATGGTGAAAATTTATTTGAGATACGAGCAAATTTACATACGAGCAAGGTTACGGAACGAATTAAACTCGTATCTCGAGGTATCACTGTACTTGGTTCAGTCAGTCAGTCAATCAGTCAGTCAGTGGGTTTTGGCTTTATATATATAGAGTTTAGAAGAGATAGAAAAAAAAGTTCTAGGTGTATAGCAGAGCACGAGATCGCGGCTGGTATACGAACTCACCAGAGAGACCTTCTACACAAGCCTACAATGTAATTCTACATGACTTACGAGACAAGACAGAGGACATACCAATGGAGTTCTGTGCAACCTGCACGATGCAAGACAGAAGATGGACTCAGGCGTCATGTGACTACAAGATTGTGCTCCAAGAAGGTTTCCATGAACCTAGTGATACCTGGATCTGGATTTGTGTTAAGAAAATTGTGAAGTGTATATGGCAGGGGCAACTAAAATTACATGTTATACAGTCAAACCTCCGTGTAGCGATATTTGCGGGACCTAGCAGATTGTATCGTTATATTGAGGGGTTATAATTTACCACATGTTAGGAAGACTACATGCAGAATATTTTCTAATCTGTGGGATAGTTCAAGGATCAGGCATGCAAAGATGCAAAATACACCGTGAGTCAAAAAGGACTTTACAACTTTGAAATCTTATAGAAATTTATTGATTAGACTTACAGAATCAGCAACGGTGTCATTTTGTAGCAAAACACTTCAAGTTTGATTCACGTAGTCTTGCAGTACCAAACTGCGCCACTGCTAGCGCCAGCAGCATTGTTGTTAAAATGGCTACTTTCACTGGTGCGGAACAGGCTCGCTGTGTGTTATTGTTTCATGAAACAAACTCTGCAACTAGTGTGCAGCGTAGATTTCGCAACGAATTCGGAAAAGACCCTCCAAGCAGCCCTACTATTTACAGTTGGTACAATAATTTTGTTGAGACTGGTTGTTCTGTTCGTCATGCAAAATCACCAGGTCGCCCGAGCGTGTGTGATGCTGTTGTCGAACAGGTTAGGGAAAGCTTTGCCCGTAGCCCGAAAAAATCTATGCGGCGTGCTTCTCGAGAGATTGGAATTCCACAAAAGACTGTTTGGCGAGTGCTACGAAAACGCTTACACTTAAAACCATATAGATTTACAATGGTACAACACATTACTGACCAAGATAAAGTTGCTCGTTTAGAGTTCTGTGCTGAAATGCTGAATAGGATAGAGGAAGATGAAACATTCTTAAACTCAATAATTTTTAGCGATGAGTCGATATTTCACATTAGTGGCAAGGTAAACACCCATAATTGCAGAATCTGGGGGTCTGAAAACCCAAGAGAAACCCTTGAACACGTTCGTGATAGTCCGAAAGTGAATGTGTTTTGTGCAATTAGTAAATTTAAAGTTTACGGGCCATTTTTCTTCATGGAGAGAAATGTTAATGGTGTTATTTATCTTGATATGTTGGAGAACTTTTTGATTCCTCAATTAGATGAAGATGAACAACAAGCTGTGCCTTTCTACTACCAACAAGACGGGGCACCACCTCATTTCCTCACAGAAGTTCGGGATTTCCTAGGTGGTCGCTTCCCTGGTCGGTGGATTGGACGTGCAGAGCCAATTGCATGGCCACCTCGCTCCCCCGACTTGATGCCTATGGACTTTTTCCTCTGGGGTTTCGACAGTGTCTTCACGATCTTAGAAACAGAATCTCTGCTGCAGTTCATGAAGTTACGCCCGATTTGTTAGAACGAGTGTGGCAAGAAATTGATTTTCGTTGGGATGTTTGCCGAATCACAAATGGCAGTCACATCGAACGAAAATGAGAACTTTACAATAAACGTGAATCAAACTTGAAGTGTTTTGCTACAAAATGACACCGTTACTGATTCTGTAAGTCTAATCAATAAATTTCTATAAGATTTCAAAGTTGTAAAGTCCTTTTTGACTCACCCTGTATAATGAATCACAAATCGAAACCTTAAAGACGATAATTTTGTTTCTAAACTAATTAATTCACACTGGAATAACATCATGAAACACGACAAGCTTTAAGCCAGAAATTCCTAACTCATGGTGGGTGGGAAGAGGGAAGAAATAGACATCAAATTCGCCACATAGCTAAAACAAATCTAAAACATTTTATGCTTGGTATGGTGTTATAATGTGCATGTAGAAGTAGCAACCGAACTCACAGTAGATATCTTTGCACGTGAAAGGGATGATCTTGCCCTCATTGTCCCTATTTTCCGCCACCTACTCAAACCTTTCTCTTCTGGAATTTCTAAAGAATGAGGCCCAACAGTTATCAGGTCCCTTGAAAGCATACATTGGTGACTGGGAAGGACACTGATCTGATACCAGCTCGCATTCACAGGGCTAAAATAATGGTTTTCAATAGCAATTTAACATCCGAATATTGTTATAAAAGGATGGTTATAAAATAGCTTCATCGTTGTATTGAGTCAAATTTAACATTATTAAGTGCCAGTATGGTACTTTATGAGATTGTGTGTGGGGACGAAAAATGTCTGTCCGTCTGTCTGTCCGTCCGTGTGTCTGTACGCGCCATAACTCAAATACGCTTTTTCGGATTTTCATGAAACTTGGAAAACACATTTATAATGTCAATGGGAAGAACCCTATTGATATTGAACCAAATCGGTTCACCGGTACCGGAGTAATGCCCAATTTAGTGCCTATTTTAATAGATTGTATCGGATTTCCATGAAACTTGGTATACCCATTTATGACGTCCATGAGAAGTGCCCTATTGAATTTGAACCTAATATGTTGAGCGGTACCGGAGTAAAACCCAATTTAGTGTCTACTGTAAAGGCGCAATAACTCAAATACGCTTTATCGGATATTTATGAAACTTCGTATACGCATTTATAATGTCTATGGGAAGACGTTTATTGATATTGGACCAAATCGGTTGGCCAGTACCGGAATAATGCCCAATTTAGTGTTTTTATGTTAATATATAAGAAGTCGCGATAACTCAAATATGCTTTATTGGATTTTCCTGAAATTTTGTATACCCATTTATAATGTACGTGGAAAGACGTCTACTGATATTGGACCAAATCGGTAGACCGGTACCGGAGTAAAACCCAATTTAGTGTATATTTTAAAGACGCGGTAACTCAAATACGCTTTACCGGATTTTTATGAAACTTGGTATACACATTTATAATGTCCATGGGAAGACGTCTATTCATAATGGATAAAATCGGTTGACCTGTTTCGGAGTAATGCTCAATTTAGTGCCTATTTTAGGTAATATACGTATTTGAAAGATTTTATAAAAAAAAAAGAAAATCAGTTATCTTGACAACATAGCCTATTGTTTTACTGTGATCTTATAAGGCCTTGGAAATTAAAATACAGGTAGCTTTGACAAAAAAACACTATTGATTTACATGCGCTTATCCAACTAGACCGTTAAAAGGACCCAGGTGGCCGAGATGGTAGACCTTTCTTCTTCGGTAAGCCCTGCTTAATGAATAAATCTGGAGCTTAACTTGGAAATCAATTAAAAAAAAAAACATATTCTGCATATCATAATTGCAGTCATAACTGATTAAACAAAAACATACTGGCACTTTGTTACATCAGTTTACCTGATTTTATTAAGATAGGAATTTTGCCAGGACCTAAAGAAATTATCGGTAAATGAGGGTTTGCCGTTATATCGTTCCTCGACTGCATATTGCACGTTCTGTGCGCTTTTCTCCTTTATCTTCCTAACCATCTGACATGTATCCAGAAACCCAGTCCATCCATCTAACATATATTCATTCGTCCACTCAACCACCTGACTACAGTCCACTAAAGTACACAGAAACAATAAGTGTCTCTCATTCTTAGGTAGAGTGAGACAGACGACCTATCGCTCCCTGTTTTTGTCCCCCACTCTGTTTGTTTCGATTATTTTGTTCTTTTCCACTTGAGGCACTACTTTTTGTTATCCGCCATCTTGTAAGCACTTGAAGTTCTGATGACAGACTGCTTTTAAGAAGACACATCCGTTACGTCACTCCCACTTCTCTTGCAGCTCATCCTCTCTTAGAGTTTTAAATGGTTCTGAAGATGAGTTACCATTCTAACATAGAAACTATAGGCTAAAGGTAAAATATCGTATTTAAGACTGTACCAACGTGGTCAACAGTGCCGAGTATCTCAAAACACAGCAAAACGACTTACACCGAACTTCTCAATAAACGACCCATATTTCTTTTTTGCACGACGTAACTAATTAGTGGTACTTACGAATATTGTTGCCGTGGAACGTAACTTGACATTCCCGCACGCAATCTGGTTGCTATGAAAAGAAAAGAAATCTCCGTGCGGTAAAAATTACAAAAAGCACAAGTGCCGTAAGTAAAACCATCATAATACAAGCCTTTATGGAAGACCGGAACCAAGACCCCCCAGTTTGTGGCGACTTTAACAGGACAAATATTCGGTCCCCATAACAACCAACATATGGGAATCACTTTCTGAAATATAACATCCATCTTCAATAGTGTATAATACTAGGAGGTGCCCGTGGCTTCGCCACGATAGTTCTTTTAAAAATTAAAAATTAAGAGTATAATAATTATTAAAGCATTATATTTATTAACACTTGCACGCGAATCATTCATAAACTAAGCCATTAATAATTAATGAAACAGCTAAAATTCCTGCTTTAGAGTACATTCCACGACATGAAAGCGCCCCCTGGGAAAACTATATCAGAATCGATTATGCAGTTCCAAAGAACCTGTGAATACATAAGTTAATACGTATTGTTTATTGACATGAATATGATGTGAATTTTATTTTACCAATTCAGTGTAATTTTCAGAAATTATATAATGTTTCAAGGGAAGGAATGGTTTGTTTGGATTATTATTATCAGCGATATTTCAAGAGATAAAACCGTCAATATTTTACAGCTGTTGCCCCCGGCTTCGCCCGCCATTATTCATTGACTCCAGGATTTTTAAGAAAATTACACTGGTAGATTATTAAAAATGTTTGTGGTTCAGAGCTATGAAAATTGTAAGTAAAAATAAAATTAAAATATTTGTTCATTGTGTTCATTTCACTTAGTCCTTATATAATAAAGAAACGGTTTTCCTTCCTAATTTTGTAGTCGTCATGAAAGTTTAGACTGCGAGAGACGAACATCGCCGAGTATACCCGATGTCTCACGAAGCGGGCGAGCAAGCACGCTATTTAGGGCCGTTGAATTGTATAAGAGTAGATATTGCATACTACTATTTATGAAAAGCTTCTGAAAGTATGAGTGATAATCCCGAGGAAATTTCAATCCAAGCCTGAAACATTGAATTGGAGCTGCTGCCAGCAAAATGTCGGCAGCAGTAGACTATGAGAAGGAATATATTATTTCAATTAAATGTTGGTGCATCAATGGTAAGTAATGTCTATCTTGTGAACGAAGGTGTGAAAATTTGTTGCCTTATAATTATATCTTGTTATATGATGAAGTAGTCTAAAGCGTGTTGCGAAAACTCCTGTTAAAGTTTCTGATTATCACAAAGAAACATATTGGCTTAAATTTGTTGTTTTATGACCAAATTTATTCTTAAATCCATGTTGAAAGTTAGTGTGACTGGCCAATGCCATCTGGATTTTGTTTAGGCCTTTAGATTGCGACAGGAGCGCATTGTTGTTTTGTGATTCAGGCGGCTGTCAGAACATAACGTCAACAAATGACTGGCTACACCTTTCATTATAATTAATTATACGGTATTTTTATTTCATTTCATATAATTTAGAGTGCTTTTACTATAAATGTTCTTTGCACCATGTACGTTTCGTTACTAGGCCTATGCATTTAAGGCCTCGGGTTCGGTCCCGACCCGGTGTATTGCATTTATCGCATGAATGTTCTATATTTACAAGCATGTAAAACAGCTCCTGCAGGTCTAAGTTGGCATATAACTTGGCATACACATTTATGATGTCCATGGGTACAAGCCCATTGAATTTGGATCATATAACCCTGCAACCCGTCATATCACTGTAATATTTACGATGTAGGCTAAGACAGTTATACAGAACTCAACAGGCAAGCACGAAGTTAACAAAACGAGCGTTAGCTAATTTTGTTAATACAAATGGCGTACAAAAATACCCCAAGCAGAAATTACAAATGTAGTACACTAGGCCTATCGTATTTCGAAAAATCCCTTTAGGCAGGCCTACAGGCTGAGGTAGATTTCAAAGTACTTTTGGTTTAATTTATTATCGCTGCGCAGCACTCTTCTTTCTTAGCCTTGGCATGGCAAACCTGCAGTAAAGAGGAAGAGCCTACAATCATTTGTTTTGACAACAAGAATAGGATATAATATTCTGGGAGGCCGTGCGCAAGATCAGCAATGAATAAAATTAGCAAAGCCGCTAAACAAGACAAAATTATGATATTATAATAATTCTTTTAAGTGTTATTATTTTCAAACATTAAAATCTCGCGTCATATGAGAGCTATAAAGAAACTATTTATTTATTTGTAGAGTACTCATCAAGAGCTTTTCAACGATACTCCACAAGACGTGGTTTCAAAAGTTTCTAATTTTCATCCCTCACCCCACCCCCACCCCCACCCTCACTCGAACCCCCGAATCGTTGGGGTCACTGTGAACTCCGTAGCGAGTACTCTAATTTATTCAAACAAAGTTTCCCTCTATACTTCATAGGGGCCGAGATATACATTTTTAAAAATTTCAACCCCCTCCCCCAACCACCCCCTTGGGCCAATTTTGCTCATTAACGAACTTGTCCGAACTATTGGGCCTAGAAATAACATATTAAAATTTGGTTCAAATATCTTCAAAATTACGGCCGCTATCGTGTAAAGATATAAATATATATATATATATATATATATATAAATATCACAGAATTTCTTTTTTGAACGGGCGGTGGTTTCGTACTTAGGGGAGCATGAAACGTAAAGATATGAAAGAATTTTTCGAAAATCATGAAGTGGTATCCATTGCAATAGGTAGATTTTTCTTCGAAATCTACCTAAAAAAATGTATTTGAAAAAAAAAAATCCCTTTAGGCAGGCCTACAGGCGGAGGTAGATTTCGAAGTGCTTTTGGTTTAATTTATTGTCGCTGCATAGCCCTCTTTTTCTTTAGCCTTGGCATGGTAAACCTGCAGTAATAAGAACTGAATTCGGTAAAGAGGAAGAGCCTACAATCATTTGTTTTGACAACAAGAATAGGATATAATATTCTGGGAGGCCGTACGCAAGATCAGCAATGAATCAAATTAGCAAAGCCGCTAAACAAGACAAAATTATGATATTATAATAATTCTTTTAAGTGTTATTATTTTCAAACATTAAAATCTCGCGTCATATGAGAGCTATCAAGAAACTATTTATTGATTTGTAGAGTACTCATCAAGAGCTTTTCAACGATACCCCACAAGACGTGGTTTCAAAAGTTTCGAATTTTCATCCCCCACCCCCACCCCCACCCCCACCCTCACTCGAACCCCCGAATTGTTGGTGTCACTGTGAACTCCATAGGGAGTACTCTAATTTATTCAAACAAAGTTTCCCTCTATACTTCATAGGGGCCGAGATATAAATGTTTTAAAATTTCAACCCCCTCCCCCGACCACCCCCTTGGGCCAATTTTGCCCATTAACGTACTTGTCCGAACTATTGGGCCTAGAAATAACATAATAAAATTTGGTTCAAATATCTTCAAAATTACGGCCGCTATCGTGTAAAGATATATATATATATATATAAATATATATATATAAATATATATATAAATATCACAAATTTTTTTTTTGAACGGACGGTGGTTTCGTACTTAGGGGAGCATGAAACGTAAAGATATGAAAGAATTTTTCGAAAATCATAAAGTGGTATCCATTGCAATAGGTAGATTTTTCTTCGAAAATCTACCTAAAAGACATCCATGAAAAGAAGTTTTTAACTCATCGACGCAGTAACACTATGTTTCGATATTCACTGTTGTTCCTTTCGCTCCTCCTTTTGTGAGTAAATACTTTTTGTTAAATACCTATCGAACGTTAGATTTTGAAGTCTATTGGGGTGATGATTTAGAGTTTATGATTTGTAATGCTATATTCGACTCTGATTTTCGACATTAATACAAGTCTAACAATATCAATAACGATTGGCAATTTGTTACGTTATGTTTAATAAATGCAATAAATAATATTGTTTTATATCCATTACAAAATTAATATTGATATACTCGTTATTTCGGCACCGGTCAACCGATTTGATCAAAATTCAATAGGCTTGTACCATGGACGTCGTAAATGTGTATGCCAAGTTTTATGAAAATCCAATAAAGCGTATTTGAGTTTTCGCGCTTTTCTAATATATTACCATAAAAATAGGCACTAAATTGGGCATTACTCCGGTACCGGCCAACCGATTAGGTCCAGTATCTACATATTTCTTTCCATGGACGTTATAAATGCATATACCAAGTTTCATGAAAATCCGATAAAGCGTATTTGAGTTATCGCGCCTTTAAAATAGACACTAAATTGGGTTTTACTCCGGCACCGGTCAACCGATAGGTCCAATATCAATAATTTTTTCCCATGGACGTTATAAATGCCTATACCAAGTTTCATTAAAATCCAATAAAGCGTATTTGAGTTATCGCGCGTACAGACACACGGACGGACGGACATTTCCCGTCCCCACACACAATCTCATAAAGTACCATACTGGCACTTAATAATAACAACAACAATAATAATAATAATAATAATAATAATAATAATAATAATAATAGACTAACATATTATATGATACAGAATAGTAGTAAGAGATTGACGTGGATGGGGCTAAGTAATATCAAAATATTACATCATCATTTGCCTCGCGTAAGATCTACTCTTATATAATTCAACGGCCCTAAATAGCGTGCTTGCTCGCTCGCCCGCTTCGTGAGACATCGGGTATACTCGGCGATGTTCGTCTCTCGCAGTGTAAACTTTCATGACGACTACAAAATTAGTAAAACCGTTTCTTTATTATATAAGGCCTAAGTGAAATGAACACAATGAACAAATATTCTAATTTTATTTTTACTTACAATTTTCATAGCTCTGAACCACAAACATTTTTAATAATCTACCAGTGTAAATTTCTTAAAAATCCTGGAGTCAATGAATAATGGCGGGCGAAGCCGGGGACACCAGCTGTAAAATATTGATGGTTTAACTCTTGAAATATCGCTGATAATAATAATCCGAACAAACCATTCCTTCCCTTGAAACATTATAAAATTTCTGAAAATTACACTGAATTTATCAAATAAAAATCACATCACATTCATCTGTCAACAAACAGTTGAGAAACGATACGTATTATCCACCGCCGTCTCGAGAATTACACACGAGAATTATACAGTTTAGAAGGCAGTGGTTCACAGTTATCTTTGGAACTGCATAATCGAATCTGAGATCGTTTTCCCAGGTGGCGATTTCTAATTGTGGAATGTACTCTAAAGCCGGAATTTTAGCTGTTTCATTAATTATTAATGGTTTAGTTTAAGAATGATTCGCGTGCAAGTGTTAATAAATATAATGCTTTAATAATTATTATAAGTTTACTATTAATTTTTAATTTTTCAATTAATTATCGTGGGCGAAGCCGCGGGCACCTCCTAGTTTCTTTACATTCCAGGTGAGAGAGAGAAACTGAGTTGATTGGCGATGCATAATTATCTGTCAAACATATTTAAACTCTCGTCCAGGGATTGAAGTATGTCCATGAAATGTCAAGCAAGATTAATGCTGCCTTTTTGTTGCTTTTTTTCGCTTGAGTATGTAGTCAGTTATCATAGCATAATTATGTCTGTGCTGCACTAGCAAGATGTGGTATACTCGTATATGTTACCGGCAATGTGTGAAATCCGGCATTATATAGAATGCCTAGGTAATGTATAGAATGCCTAAAATCGAACGTCAAAGTATGAAATGATTGATATTTTGCAGTGGCGTAGCAAGCTTAGGTGGTACCCGGTGCGGAAAATTGCATGTCCCCCCCCCCATTTAAATTATTAAAAGTTGGGACAGTTCCAAGTGTTATTTTTTGGATAGTCAAAGGTAATCCCACGAGAGTTTAAGAGTTTATCGATAGATGCAGCTGCAACGAATTTATCTGATGTAACTCGTAAACTCAACAGATTATGCAAAATTAGTAACAATTACTTTGTTATATAAAAACAAAACTAAGCTCCGAAATCATGGCATACAATGAATCAACCATCCATAAAGCGATTCGAGTTACCATGTTATCGCCATGTTGTAACCAGTGCTACAATGGTGCATATAAGATATAGTTAACCTAATTCAGCCAATTTTTTTTAGGATTAAGGAATGACATACATATCAAGCACATTATGCTGTACATAGTACTGTTAAACAACAATAAATGCTATAATTATTATTATTGATCTAAAGTTCGTTACAGACAGATATACATTGTTTTCATGGGCGACAGATTCACGAAATGTGGGTGTTACCATTAATAAAGCGAACATCTTTTGTTTCGCACATTTCTAGGCCAAAATACTCTCCCGAAATTGTGCAAAGTTTTATTTTTGGAGTGATTTTTTATAAGTTCAGCCGCGTTTTATTACCTTTGTTGACTAAATTTAAAACTAAAAGAAGTTTCAATACCCATGTTGACTTGTAGAAAGTTGTTAAGCTTATTTAATTGTTTTAAATAATATTATTATTTTCTTTAAATTCCCTTGAGCGATTTTTTACTTACAAAGACACATTTTTATTTGGCACCCCCCGGGTGATGGCACCCAGGGCGGCCCGAACCCCCCGCACTCCCCTTCCTACGCCACTGATATTTTGTAACTTACATTGCCTCGGCATTGTATACTTTGCCGGATTGTCTGCCGGCATGGTGTATAATACGTCTAATCCCGCCATTTTCTCCCGCCATTTTCTCCCGCCACTAATGATTAATAATAAAGACAATGGTAATAATTGATAATTGATTGAACTCAGATCGGAAGGACATAATAGACTAAACGCATAAAGAGGAACTAATATGTCGACGGAGTAGAATTGAGGGTAAATTTGTAGAATAGTTTTAAAAAAGCCAAACAACCAAATATACTGAACTGAAATTTTTAACATAATCACTTTGTACAGTCGGTCAAATAAAAAACGTCGGGACTCGTATTTAGTTAAAATTGAAGTTTTAACGCATTAGTTCACAAGTTTCCAAAAAAAACATAAAATACAGGACATTCTCGGAACATATGAGGCCATGCGACAGGAGGGAAAAAAATGAACGAGGGAAAAAATGAACTACGCGGAAAGCGCAACACACGATATTCAACTTAATGTATTGTCATAATTCATTTTGCTATGTGTCATCGCGCCACATAAGCCTACAAATATTAGCTTGAAAGAAAGTGTAGTTAGGGCTGTAACTGACCTGCATTTTTCGGCCTCTGAAGCATCGAGAAGGTTCCATATTTCTTAAAGACCAAATTTCTTAATGCGACCGGAAGTTTTATTAGGAATCGTGGATCTGGCCAGCCGCGTATTTCGATGCTAGATTGGTTGAACGTAAGTTATTGGTTTTGCACTACAAGTACCGGTATTATAAAATAAAATCTTTAAAAAATGCTCCTTGAATAATCATATTCCTTGCGAATTTATTAATTATTAATATTATAAGAATTTGCAACCAAGAATATGGCGGATGTGAGACATATAGCCACAGCCTTCTATACATGTTTGTTTTGGAACAAAACTGACTAAATAATCAAGAAAATACATGGATAGACAAGAGGCGTGTGTGAACCTAACCTTAAGTCTTCCTGTACATGCGCATATACTCGTTCGTGATACTTAATCAAATACCGCCCGACGTTTTTTATTTGACCGACTGTACGAAATAATTTCTACTTTATGTCACAAATATTTAGTGTAGAATAACTCATATCTTTAAAATGTATTTAGACTTTTTGAAATAGGAGAATTAAATATTCTGCTAAATGAGCTATGCGAGATTCGTTATCATTATATTCTGATAAAATACGTTTTCGTAAAAAAAAAAAAAAAAAAAAATCTGAAATCAACATTCTATATTGAAATATGGTGTAATGAAAACATGACAACTGTGATTATGTAGTAGAACTTGTTTGTATGGATAAGACAGGCTGCTGAGAAAATTTCAGTGGTAAGTGAGTACTCCAATCTCAGTTCTGCTTTCATTCATTTCCGGTAAGAATATCCTGTGAATTATTTCGTACTTTAGTTCTTTCAGTTTCAAATGCGTATTAATTAGCGAAGGCTTTTCATCTTGTTCCTTTTTAACACTTTGCGTAAACGGTAGACTACTAGTCATTATGTATAATGCCTAGGAAAAGTATGTAACATTTTCACAAAAAACATGTTTCATGGTTTGCATAAAACCATCAGGCATTCTATACAGGGTGTTAATGAATAACACCGAAATATTTTACCTGTGTATAGAGAGGGCATAGACAAGCAACTTTTATTAGGAGATTTTTGCTCTATGGATTCAATTTTTCCTGATGCAGCATAAAATCTCCGATGGCATGGCCGCCACTGACTTCTAATATTTGAAAAAAAAATGCAAAACAAAGGAACTTCGTTGTTAACACTGGAATTATGAATAGGCCTAAAAGAACTAATGCAGTGGAGGCCAGTCATGTGATTAGTCTGTAAATTTCGCAGATTATGAAAAATCTAAATTATGATATAGCAGTTGATGAATGATTAAGGATCAGGTTTTTATCGGTCAATAAGAAGGCAGGAAGTCAATTTAATTAAAATTTTAACACTATCTCTCCTAATTATTGACTTATGAAATTGTAATGATTTTAATGCCCTGTAGGATATACATTTTACGTCATAGAGCAAAAATCTCCTAATAAAAGTTGCTTGTCTATGTCCCCTCTATACACAGGTGTTATTCATTAACACCCTGTATATTACCTAAGAATTCTATAGGATACCGGGATTTCACACTATGCCAGTAACATATACAGTGAAAGCTGTATTAAGGACCACCCTTTAAAATGTAGCCTAGCCGCAATTAATAAATGCTTTGGAAAATAATTTTTAACACAGTAAAACCAGCATGCAAATGCTATAATTTATTAATAAATACATACTTAGTCTTTATCATACACACCCTCTTTTTACTTCCTTGCCCGTACCACAAGTCTTATTAATAGGTAGAGGAAATATTGTGCTCGACCCCAAAATTCGAAGTTGAGTTTTTAACACAAATAACGTTTTGAGTTCCCCTAAATATTGTCCTAAAATAAGACATTTGTATCTAGACGGTACAAAGAGCTCAAATGTCAAAACCGGGACAAAGGCTTATATGTCCAAACCGACACAAAGGGCTTAAATGTCACACCGGTACAAGGGGCTTAAATCTCAATGCATAACAATCTATTAGACACAGTATACGGAATCATAAAAAATACTGTCCTTAAATGAGACCTTTTTATTACGTGGAACAAAGGGCCTAAATCTTAAAACCTGTATAAACGGCTTGAATCTCATGCATAACAGTCTAAATAAGCTTTAATAGGCTTAACCTAACAACAAAGTACCGTCCTGAAATGATTACTTAAATTAGACAAAATCATGGTTAACACTAGCTTTCTTTTCAAATAGCAGAAAACGTCGTAAATCTTGTTTAAGTTAGAGATAATTGTATGAAAACAAATAGGTTAATCATCAAGTGATATTTGCTCGATCAAGATCTTTAGAGTTGTCAGGAAACAGGGGCGATTTGTACAATAATTCAAGTGAGGCAGATCGTTGTGTTGTTTTCTTTACGATCAATAACAACATGCCCTTGTACTCCCAGAAAACTGCAATGATTTCCTTTGTTGCCTGAATGACCTTTCTAGGGTGGGGGCTTCGCACGGTTTACGTCATTCCAACGATTCCCTCTTCAACAGATCGTAAATAAAAGGTCAAACGCACACTTGAGAGGGTTCTACAGGAAATAAATTATTTTTAGAAAAGTTTGATGTACTTTAATAGTTTTCACTTCATCGCTTAGCTTGCTCTCCTGCCGGAAACAGTTTTCATAGATTCGCAACAGATAATATGGAAGAGAAACGTAACAGAGTTAAATACTTTACTTTCGATTCGTAATTACAAGTGTGATATGCCAGAACGTTAGGTCCTAATGAACGAAATAAAAATATATTTATTGTTTTCATTATTTAATTCAAGTTACTACGCGTATAAGAGGCAAACAGAGCATATGATATCAGAGATACCAGGATATGTCGAGAGAATAAGAATGTGTATATGTCAGCGATAGCTTGAATCCACCTGCCTCTTCAAGGTTGCTGAATCGGCAATTTTTTTAATTGTGTGTGTGAAAAGAGGAAATCTTCGCATAATCCAGAAAGGTATTTTATTGGTTAAAATTTCGGAATAAGATCGAATATTCACGATTATTGTCGAACACTGTATATTACTGTTTTACACGTAAATTACCGAAGTATACATTAAATTATAAAGTGTTTAATGAAAGTTTTATTTTAATAACGACTTAAATACCGATATAGACGTGTAAAATATTAAATCTCCCGCGACATATTGACAGTGGATTTTCCGTGTTATAGCGTCAGTAGAAAAAGTTATTTAAGGGCTTACATTGCCGCAAAAAACTCTCTTGTTGCTCAGCTTTCCACCACTATGAAGTAATTCTGCAGATCAAGATGATGACGCTGGAATTTCTGTCAAGAATAAACTGTAAGTTTAAACAATCCTTTTAGTATATGATAAAGATAACTTAAATAGTTAACTTCAGTAGTTCATTTCAAAAGAAATATAATTTAGACAAAATCAGAAAAGATGATGTTTTTATCAATAGAAATAATTCAAATTTAGACCAATTTTTAAAGAGAATTTTATTATATTAATTTACAATAAATTAATATTTATATATTTCTGTATTTATGATTATTATTTAATGGTGCATGAAAATAATTAATCACATTGCATGCTATCCTATATTATCCAGAGCAGTGCCTATCCATTCCCTGAAGGCTTAAAGCCAATCCTGACATGTGTAGTGTTACCGAAACTTCGTCGCGGCACCACACAAGCAAGGGTAACACACGAAATTCCTAGTTACAGTAACTCAATTGTAATTAACAATTACTGAAGCAGTTTGAAATAAATACGCATATGTAAGTTAATGTTTTATTATAATAGTACATAAATAATTCACTGCATAAATCAAGTTTGCAATGATGAATCCCGAGTTTCAGAAATATTTTGGAGCTACGTTCATTACTTTGTATCATTTACACAATGGGCTGGTTATGGAAGGAGGTATTTCTAAGGGCCAATTCCAATTGAACATTTTAGCAAATGTTTATATTATAACTTAGAGGTGATATACAATACGAAATTTTAGATTTATTTCAAACCAGGGCCCTGTTTCATAGAACTCGCTAATAATAATATTAGTTAATAATATTAGAACTCATAATATTATTTATTAGTTAACAAAGTCTTGTTTCGTAGAGATATGAACACTACTCATAAAATATGTTCAATATTAGTTCATTAGTCAGCTGATTGATTTGGAGGTTATGTCTGGATTTTTGTTTGTGTTTTTTCTCTTCTTAGTCTTTTTGTCAAAACTATTTCAAAGGAGCACGGCTTAAATATATCTTCATAAATGTGACAAATAATAACTAGCTCTAAGAAATTAATAAATCTGCCAGGCCCTTATTCAAGGTAGCAGTAGGCTTAAGTAGCCTACTAAAATCTAACCTCAAATCCTAAAAACTTGTTGTGGCAAAAATTCCTTTGGTAGCATATGTAAGCTTTTTATAAATTGATCATTAAATCAGACTGATTCATTTTCCATAATTTTAACATCACGAAATCTGAATTACATAGTTTTGAGAATAACTTTTTAGTCTAAATACACTTATAGAAGAACACCTAATGTTATCAGTAAATTTTATTAGTTGTGCAGTCTATGAAACAGTATACTAATAATATTAGCAATATTTACTAATAATTTAGAGCCATGAACTCATAACTAATATTATTAGAAAATATCCTTATGAAACATGACTAATAATAACAACTAATATTTTGTATTTGCTAATAATATGAGTGTAAAAGTTCTATGAAACAGGGCCCAGATATTAAATCTATTTTATAACTAAGACGTACGCCATGGTACAGTTGTAGCCTACTGTGACTGGAGTAACAACGTGAATAAATAAAGTATGAAGTAGAGACCTCTTGCAAACCATTATCAAAACTTAGACGAGGAATAATAACTGAAAATGAGATCCTTATGTAACATATAGTGCTACTACGAGCACGAGGGATGTTCCAAAAGTAAGTTTCGTCGTTTTTTAAAAAAGTGAAGATGGTAAAGCAGATGAAGCAAACAACTGCCATAAGAATCGACACCTATTGCTGGTTCAACGACGGAAAGAGCGTCAGCAGAGGAGAAACGATGCATGAGTAGAGTCCCGAAGAAGAGAGAGTAGCAATAGACTGGCGTGCCCGAGGTTATTTGAGTACAAATCACGATGGCAGATGGACGTGTACTGAAAACGTGGTCGCCAATGGAAGTACATGCTGTTATCCGGTATGAATGGGCATGTAGGACTAGTGTGTCCATCATCCATGGACGCCTACAGACTGTGTATGGTGAAGAGGTCATGTCTCATCAAATTGTTGGTCGCTGGTGTTGCATGTTCAGTGAAGGAAGGCACCTGTTCCATGCAATGAAAGCCGCACTCTCGGGACGTCACTTCCAAAACAATGCTGTGGTGGAGAAGGCTGTGCGACAATTCCTTGCATAGCAGGGCACCGAGTTTTACCAGAGTGGTTTCTTCAAACTGATTGCAAGCTATGACAAATGTCTCAATGTCGGTGGAGACTATGTTGAAAAATAGTGCAAGGGGTATATTTCATGATTGCATGGTGTATTTGTTTTGGTAATAAAGTTTCCATGTGAAAAAAAAAAATGACGAAACTTACTTTCAGAACATCCCTCGTATATTGTGACAAAATTATGTTATATAGAAATTGTCCCCTAAAATATGGATAGCAGGAGCGAATTTATCTGATGAAACTCGTCAACTGGAATTGGATTTGTTGAGACTATTCCATGAATAAAAATGTAACGGATTGTACAAAAAATAATTACTTTCGTGCTATCTATATAAAAACAAAACTAACAGCTGCGAGATCACGGAATAGTATGAATCAATCATCCATCAATCGATTCGAGTTACCATGTTGTAACCAGGGCTACCAATAGTGCATATTAGACATAGTTAACTTCATTCAAGTAAGCTAACAGCAGAACAGAATAAAAGCACACGAACTGGCTTGCACCGAATCGAAATTGTGTTTTTAATCAATGTACATTTCTATTATTCCAATTGCAAACAAGTTATGTTGTATAAAATAATCTGTTTTTGTGCTGTTAATGGCAGCGTATGACGTATTAATCACGGCACATTGATACTTACGTGTCCAGTAACGAGCAGACGGTTTTATCACGATAAAATACCATCCTCGCGATTCCTACAAGAATATTGTAAGATAGACGGCCTCGATTGGTCTATATCCGAGGAATATAACATTATTCCTCAGTTCAATAATTACGCTATATATAGCCCACATTAAAAGCTAAAATTACATATCTTGCTGTCCCACTGCATAAAACAATGGGATAATATTTGGTCAACAATGTCTACATTGTTTGCTAATGTGTAAGAGCTGGTTTGCTTCACTCTTATAGTAATACTGCTGTATTATCAACTTGCGTCCTTTAAGTTTCTCGTTTACAGCGTCTTTTTCCTGTCCCAGTATTAATGAAGTAAATAAAATTATATTGCGCTTACATCCGTTCAGGAATCAGCGCTATAATATTTTACATGAAATGTAATTCATAGTTAAGCAACGTTGACATTTACTTACTCGCCTGAAAATAACAAATAATTTTGAAGCATTTCGAAAACCAAAAATGCTTCGTAAACATCTTAGGCAAATGTCCTTTGAAGAATGGTCTTCTATGCAATGGCAAGGAGTTGGAGTAGTTCACTTTTCTGAATTTCCACCAGCGAATAACTTAATGACTACTAGATTAAATTTAACTTCTTCTGAGTGGACATCTTTGTTGAAATTGAATGTAAATTATGCAAATCTGAGAGGCGACCCAGGAAATAATGGAGGATTGGATGGTACAACCCTTTGCAGAAGATGCGTTAAGGAGACTGAAACACCGAGTCATGTACTCGGGTCCTGTCCATTCAACTCTCTTCTTATTAACCGAAGACTTCATAAGATCAAACATATCCTCACTGATTTGTTGCATGATTAGAACTTTGACTGTTTCGAAGAAGTTCATGCTATTGATGAAGCGGGATCCAGTCGATTTGCAGATATAGTGGGATTCAAAAAACACGATGAAAAGGCCTACATCCTGGACCCCACTGCACAGTGGTCCAGAATTGAAATCTAGAGGAAAAAAACTAAAAATTCTTACTTGTTGTAAAACTTTTTATTTTTGCTGGATTTTCATCCCAGAAAACCCCTCTTCACTAAACTCAGCCTTTATCAACTCTGCTGTAAAAGGGTATGCAACTGCAGCTCTTCAAAGTTGTGGGTTGATAAGGAGTAGAGGCATCAGTCTTATAACAAGTTGCGCGACGTCAGAAATGAGAAGTCAGTTTGTGAGTTGTGAAATGTTATTTTGTTGTTGTGTCAAATGGAATTCACATCTAAAGGTATGGACTTGCGATTTACATAATAATTATGGAAATAATACTACATAAGAAATTACTGATGTCATATTTATATGGATGTGTCTAGGTAGGGATTTTTTTTTATTTTCTAGTATTGTAGAGGGGTTTTAAAAAAATACGTTAGAGATGGCACTATTAAATATATGTCAAGATGTAAAGAAAAGGGTTGGGTTTAAGTACAAAAAGAATAAATTGTCGCAAATGATCCGTTTTTTTTACAAATCGCGTTTGTATTTCAGGGGGTAACCAGCAAACATAGACATTGGTGACACGTATGGAACTTTATGAATTACTGTGTCAGACGAAAGGTTCTACAAACTCATTGTGCAGTTATGTATTCGATAAGCTAGGATTAAAGGAGCATCCCAATGATTTATCTAGATTATTAGGAGCGGCTATAGCTACTTTTAGGTCAAATTTTGAAAAGCGCTGGGAAAAAGTAAAAAGAATTCTTTGAATGTCTGTTTCACAATTCATACCGACTAGATGTAAAGAAATGGCAAGTTAAAGGAAAGGAAGAAAAAAGTAAATGAAAGGAAGGAAGTAATTGTAGAACAATTCCGCAAGAAAATGGGTTTGATAGTCGTCAAGCCAAAGCTGGGGGTAGTGGAAATTCTAGCGATGGAAATGCGACTCGACGCTTTTTCAGAAGTCCACAATTGTCTGCTACCTTCACCGGGGTCGAGGAAAAACTAATTCATCGATTCTTAGTAATTTTGCGTGTAATTTCCAGTGGTTTTCAAGTCAGTATTGACAAATTTGATAAATATGCTACAGACACAACGAAACTCTAGCTGAGTCTGTACCCGTGGTATTATATGACTGCAGTGTTTATAAAGTCCTAATTCATGGTGCACGGGTTATTGAATCAACCATTTTACCAATTGGTATGCTTTCTAAAGAAGCGCAAGAAGCAAGGCATAAGCTCTTAAGAAAACTTCACTAAGGACATTCCGGTAAATTTTCACGAAAGGAAAATATGAAAGATATATTGAATCTGTCTCTTGTCAGTTCTGATCCCATAATCTCTCATTCTTCCTTGATTAGACAGAACAATAATGGAAGAAAGAAATATGCGAGCTACTTCAAGAACCGAAAGTGCCAGTAAGCAAGTCGAGTAGGGAGAAAGATGAGCAGCAAGAAGAAAAA
This sequence comes from Ectobius pallidus, assembly GCA_964059195.1. NCBI lineage: Eukaryota > Metazoa > Arthropoda > Insecta > Blattodea > Ectobiidae > Ectobius > Ectobius pallidus. Next base: position 6,465,318 of record CAXKWD010000008.1, on the reverse strand, counting down.
CAGCAGAAAGTAGATGAAGATGATGATGAAGATGAAGAAGAAGAAGAAGAAGAAGGCGGTGATAGTGATGATGATGATGCTCATGAAGCAGACGCAGAAGAAAGTGATGATGCAGGTGACGTAGAGGACGAAGATACAAATTTATAGGCATTTACCTCTTGTTGTAAAATGTAATGAAAAGTTCTGCTATTTTGTGCATTTAAAATTTTAAAAATTATTTTTAATTTCGCAATTTATATTATAATTTTGTTTCAGGGCTTAATATCATTTATATATCAACTTTACAGAAGAAAAACAATTAAACAAATTTAAAAAGTTACTTTTGTGCGAGAAATAATTTTTTTCCCTCTAGATTTGAATTCTGGACCACTGTGCACTGTAAGGTACGAAAATAATGATATAGATCAAGCTAAACAAGTCGACCAGGAGAAGAAAACAAAATAACAGCTGCATACCATTCTTTCATGAAAAATATACATCTAGATATGGAAGCCGCAATTACATCGTGCAATGACTTCTATTTGGAGCACGGGGTACCGTCTATCAGTTTGTAGCTGACTTCCTACAACAACTTGGAATAGTTAAGAGCCAACCTGATAACTATCGCAGAAAATATAATATCCGACTCTGTTGGAATAATACATCATCATATTTATGGGAACATGCATTGAATCTCTGCTTATCTCTACTTGTCAATTTAACACAAAACAAAAACAAAAATTGTGTTAGAATTTTTATCCATTGGCCTTCATGGCTTGATTGGTAAGCTGTGTCTTAGGGCAACTTGTGTATTCAAGCAGCTTCATTTTTATAATAAACTAGCTGAAAAGGCCCGGCGTCGCCCGGGCTTTGTATTTTGTAATTTTAAATTAACTTATGGAGGACTTTCGATGTTGAAACTCTAGGTCCTGATATAATAATGTATGTAGAATTCGAAATGAGGAAGAACAACATATGGCACTCAGACTATTCCCTCAGAAAACGCTAGATATAGCTTTTTATGGCTCAAAGAGGATGTCGAATGCTGCATTCCGTTGCTTCTACTCATCATGCCTGGGAGGGGTTGAAATAAGAAGAAACATAAATTACATAAGATTGTATTGACTTGACGGAAAATTTTATTTCTCATTCTCATGTTACCATACAACCGTTTCGAGCCTGAAATAAAATAGAAATGCAGTATCACTTTCATACTTTCCTCCCCTAAAACCCGGGACATAATATACTGCGAGTATAGGACTCAAAATGTTCCATCCCATGCTTAGGGCCTATGATAAATCTCAACTAATAAAAAGCCTACAGCTATGGATAACTGACTATTTACCGACTTCTGATATAGCATACTCACACACTTAAGTTGTCCCTGCAATACGACCTCTTATTCTACATCAAAATGTGAAGTGAGAAAATATTTCTTATGTCGAGGGTAGAGAAAGTTATGTGACTGCATCACACTGTGCTTTATTTTCGTGTAATTCATTTTTCAGTAATTATTTTCGCCAATATATTACATGGAATCATAATTCGTTAAAGTCCAGCATTAGGCTATATAGTTGCCAAGGCCCTATGTAATCACAGTAAACAATTCACTGTTGCCATGTGAACTGAACAACATTTCATTTTTTTTCAGTAGAATATTCACAGAAATTATATAATTTTCAAAGGAAGGACTGATTTGTTTCAATTTTAATGTTGACAGCTATACTTCCCGGGCTTAACTGGGTATGTGTGCAAAATGTCGTGTAAATTGGTAAAGAAATGTAGATTTGTATAAGGAACAAACATACATACACACATACATACATACATACATACATACATACACACATTCGATTTTATATATTAGATTATTTCTTTCTTTCTAATGACTTGATGTAAACACGTAACCTCAACAGTATGAATGTACACTAGTAAAACGCGGGCGAGAGGAATGTCCTTGGGTGGTGGGAGACGAATGCCTCCATTTCGATAATTGGCTCGTCTAGTCCAGACAACTGAGCAGCTACGTCTGTTCCTATAACAGTAATCTATTATATCAAGTCCGAAGCAGTTTGATTGGCTCCCGAAAACAGCCAATCGGCGGCCGAGCTGCCACAAACCGGTAAATGAATTACAATTTTGAAAGCTAATCTTTGATCATTACGTACGTGTGACGTATCAATCGAAATATTTTTTCTTTCCGGTGTCATTAATTTGCATGCCGATGATTTATAATAAGTGTTTTCGCTGAAACATTAAAATCAAATGTCATATTTATAAATTGAACAGAACGTTTCATTTCGATATCTAGGTATGTAAAGCGATTAATTCAATGAACAGTAAACAGTGAAAGGAAAAATAAAATAATACTAACAATTATGGTCAATTTAGAAGCTAAAATTATTGTTAAATCTAATCTAAACTTGAATGTGAGCAACCTATATTTCATTTTAAACACTCCTTCCTTATATGTACAGGGGTATTAATCAGAAGCGAGAGTCAGATGCGCGTGAGAGGAAGTGACGCATGTGGGAGGAAGCTTGGAAGGGAGTAAGAATGTTGAACTGCACCAGCGAGAGGAGGAGCGATTGTAACAAGGTCTCTTGTTTCTTAACTGTATTATACTGTTTTACTGCACTAGAAATGGACTCGTCTGCATCTACTGCACATCCATGCTTGGACTATCACATCTGATTAATACCATGTATTCACTGACTGATTGTTTACATCTTCAAGGTGCGTACGTCATAACTACACGTTCAGCTATTCAAATTACAAACTAATTAATTGCCCGTGCATTCTGTACAATCAGCATATACTGTTAAGTATTTGTTATGTAATCTTAAACAACTGCATAGGTCTAATGGTGAACCTAATTGCTTAGCGAAATTCCGGCTTTTCTAACACTGGAAAAATAATCATACCAACATTATGAATCTAAATTTTAGCTAGCACGAACTGCTAATATAAATGTGTTTTACGATTCATGAAAATGTAAAAAAGCATATTTCAGTTATCGCGAGTACAGACACATGGACGGACAGACATTTTCCCGTCCCCACACACAATCTCATAAAATACCATACTGGCACTTAATAATAATAACAAAATAATAAATGGCTTCATTATTATTTCTACATTATTGTATTATTGTGATAATCAACATTACAAGCTTATTCAATGTGTTACTTCATTATTATTGAGTATTTTTTCTAATATTGGTTTTACAAATATTATCTGAAATGTGAAATTTATAAAATAATACACTTATTTAAATGGCCATTTATTATTATATTATTATTATTATTATTATTATTATTATTATTATTATTATTATTATTATTATTATTATTATTATCATTGCGTTTTTTAAAAAGAAAAAAATGACAGTATTTATTCAACAATATATTGAAGTTAATACAGTAAAGCTATATTATACATGATATAATATTGAGTTGGGTCTAGCACGTATACTTCACTTTTTGTATAAATACCGGAACTAGTTTCGAAGACAAATGCGACAAATGTCCCCGAGAGGGTAACACAAATTTCCAGCCCACAGTTGGTGTTACTCTGATAATTATGAATAACGATGGTCTTTGAAACTAGTTCAGGTATTTGTACAAAAAGTGAAGTATACGTGCTAGACCCAACTCAATGACAGTATATGCTTTTGCAAATGTTAAAATGCTTACATACAATCTTATTGTAAGTTTAATACATTCATTTGAATTGTATTTATTAGCTATAAAGTACAACGCATGTTAGATTAAATCTAACATGCAAGTGATGGCATGACAGCCATAAACACGAGTGATGCTGGGTTAATAGTTGTAGCAATGTAGAAAAATAGATATTAAATTTCTTGGGTGGCAAGAATCCCATAAAATGAGTTTCTTTTTTTAAAATTGTTTGTCATATATGGTCACCTAAGGGAGCATTCACGACAAAGTAGCATAGCAAATGAGTCACAATAGTGCGCTACTCATTTAAATCCCAAAAAGCAAGTTCAAGTCTTCATACCGAAGCAGCATGGCAGTAATGAATCTCGCACATTGTGACATTCATTTCTTCAGCTAGATCTGGACTTATTTCATGCGACTCTACTTGGGATGATGCATGCGTACAGTTGCCTTTTCAGCTGTTTTCTAATTGTTAAGAAAATTCAACATGTATTCACTTGTGTAGCGGTAGAGTATGGCAAAGATATCATGAAAACTGTTGGAAAGAGAGCTACAATTTGTACATGCGTAGGCTATACGATATGGCAATCGAAACTAGCAGAAAAAAAGCCTGGATTAAAATTTCTGAAACTATATCCTCTTTAGGTAAATTACAATATTTTAAATGCGTTTCTCAATAGTTCAAGTGAAAACATATAATTTACGGTAAACTGCAGATCACATTCGTTACTTCGATATGAATGCAAAACTGTGAACCATGCAACTCGATGTGCAGCCTGCATCCATGTAGTGCGATTCGCATGCTACGCTACTTCGATGTGTATACTCACTAAGATATTTATACAACAGATAAGTAGGCACATTTATTTTTGATCTTTGAGTGGGTGAATCATAATTTTGATTGGGTTTCCAACTCCTGTTCTGGCAACTTCAAATGCCTTAATTGTTTCTTCTAAGGTGAAATGATGTGTGATGAGTTGCTTCACTTTTGCTGCTCCTGAAGCCACCATGGACAGAGCTATTGGGTAGCTGTAACAACAGTAATTAACACGATTATTATATGGGCATGAGCTATCAGTATACTTACTCATAGGCATAGCAGAATATGCAGTGCGTTTCATGTACGAGTTGGCCAATCATGAAAGTTTCTGCATCGCGTTGGCCGCGGCTCTAACTCCCAAGCAACCAGTTGAAATATCTATCCAAATAAATCCACGATCGGTGTAATGATTCAGGTTCTCACAATTATGGTTAAAATTACAATGAAAATAACCATATACCTCATCACAAGAGTTGTTGGAAATGTCCTCCTCTTGCATCCACACAACACTGGCCTTGTTTTAGGAAATTTTCTTTCACGCACATAAGTTCAGCTTCCGAGATAGAGTTAATTTCTTTTGTCATATTGTCTTTAAGTTCTTCCAATATACTTTACTTCTCCTCAGTAAGTACGCACCGCTTTACCCTTCATTTCCAATCGAGAACTCGAACCCGTTTCCTGAAGTTTACTTACAAGTTTTCGCAAAGCTTCTCTGCTTGGAGGACGTACACCTGGGAATTTTGTTAAAAATGACGTCTTAATGTCCTTGTGAGATGATTTAATCACATAAGAATCATACATAAAAATCTGCTGCTTTATTGTATAAGCCTACTTAAGTCGTGGCATTATAACAGAACACATATACACTTGACACAAGCTGAAGTGATACTGTATTGTCAATAAAAAAAAATTAAGGCCAAGGTCGTGAGAGTGCTACAACACATGCTAGCATTGTATGGATAAATCACCAGTGATTTGCATTGTGAAAACCAGATTCATTACAAAATTAGCCGTTTCAGTTACGTAGATATTTCACCCAAACTTGAACTTGGAAAATAAAGTGTATAGATCAACACCCCCATAGGCCTACATTAGAAGAACTTATACCTCTATCTTGGAAGCTCAACTTATGCACATGAAATAAAATTTCCTAAAAAGATGGCAGTGTTGTGTGGAAGCAAGAGAAGGACATTTCCAACATCTCTTGTGATGAGGTACATGGTTATTTTCATTGTAATTTTAACTGTAACTGTGAGAACCTGAATCATTACACCATTAGCTGCTTTATTTGCGTAAATATTTCACCCGATCGCCTGGGAGTTAGAGCTATGGCCGCCATGACGCACAAACCAGCACGATTGGCCAACTTGTATGTGAAACGCACTGTACAAGATCTCATGAGCATGAGTTATCACTATACTTACTCATTGGCATAGCGGAATATACCACGAATATCAATTTCTCTTGCTAAAGCATTCACTAGAGGAATCTTCACTTCGGGTGCACCCATACCCACTACCACAGCCACTCCTCCAGATTTAGTAGCCTGCAAAAATAAAACATGAGTAATAATTCCCATGAAATAGATCAGATATGCTTCCATAGCCCTAGTGTAGAGGACCAGCTGAAAAGGTCAAATCTGAGCCATTGGCAGATATGTATAAAAGTGAGCATAAAGTGAGAGTTTATACTTGCTGAGAACTGTAGTCACTCACAAGTCGTAAGCAAAAAAAAATTGTAAAGACAGAACAGATCCCACTCACAGCCGCAGAGTTTATACTCCGGCTACCCATGCAAAAAATGCACCTGCGTCTGCACGTGCTATGAAAACAACAATGGTCTTCAATTAATTCACAGTTACTTCGGCGTTAAGAAAGAGTAAGAAAATTAACTAATTATATCAGTCTCGAAGGGACTTCATAGAGACGTACAAAATGGAAGGACAGGAATTCCATTCAATTTTGATTGCAATTTTGAAACAAAACAAAATTATTTTCTCAAAATCCCAGTTACCAGTAGTTCGGCTAAAAAAAGCAGAAGCTATGAAAGAAGCTGTTACACACAAACTCAAAATTTAATTTCAATTTCACTGAAACACAAGTTTAAAAAAAAATCCAAAACATGAAAACCAGAATATATTTATTAAATATATTTATTACAATATTCCGCCTTAACCCTTAACATTTAACACACAACTTATCTTGAAAATGCATTTCGGCATATGCTGCGCCATCTTCAGTTCATATAAGATGTAATGAACACCACAATTCTTCTGAAATAATGTTGTTTATAAAATTTGTTATTTGGTAACCTAGGTCACCGTTGTAGTCAAGTCAAATAAATTATTTTGGTCAATTATGTTTTCATTAAGGATGTTACTCTTATTCCTATAAATTTGAAAGTTTTCCAATATATTAAGTCTAACACCCTTATCACAGATATGTAGGACTTTCATGGTGTTATTTAAGTTATCCAATCTATGACCAGTATCAAGCAGGTGTTTAGCATATGCTGAGCGTAATCTGCCATATTTAAAATCAGAAACATGTTCACTGAATCTTTGCTTGAATTTTCTACCAGTTTGTCCCACATATACCTTTTTGCATTCAATACACGTCAATTTGTAAACTCCACTTTCTTCCATTTTATCCACAGAGTTAGTATTATTGCTGTACAATTTATTCTTTAAGTTGCAGTTTGTTCTGTAAGCAATTTTAAAGTTTTCTTTACGTAGTAACTTAGTGATAGCATGTATTCTGTTATCTGTGTAAGTAAATGTAGTAAATTTCTTATTATTGTTGTTTTTTGTAGAGGTGTGAGCTGGCTTACGGGGTTTTGTTTGTTATGTAATTTTGTTTTGAGTTTTCTGATTAAATTTCTAATCAGACTTATATTGTATCCATTATTTTCGGCAATTTTCATAATTGTAGGGCCTACTACATTCTTTGTTGTAGTTAGTTTCATTCATGGGTATGTTAACCAATCTGTAGACCATGCTGTTGAAAGCAGCCATTTGTGGCTAATAGGATGATTAGAAGAATTGCCGATGATATTATCCGAATAGGTATTTTTTTGGAATATACCAAAATCGAGTTTCTTGTTGATTCTGGAAATACTGAGATCCAGGTAGTGTAGCGAATAATTCTCTTCTTTCTCAAGAGTGAAATTCAGATGATTATTGATGTTATTAAAATCTTTGAAAATATCTTCTACTTTGTTTTTATTGCAAATGATAAGAATTTCATCAACATACCTTTGATAAGTGGTAATTTTATATTTTAATATAATATTCTGTATATATTCTTGTTCAATATGTTGTAAGTAAACTTCCGTTATAATCCCAGAAAGCGGTGATCCCATTGCTACTCCTTCTTTCTGTATACCTATACAATTTATTATCAAATTTGAAATAATTTTGGTATAATATGGTGTTAAGAAGTGGAGGTTATCTGCTTAGTAACACTGGTGCTTTCGCCGTTATCTAGAAGCCTATTTTCTATAGTTCTGATTGAATCATTTATTGGTATGTTTGTATACAAGTTGGTGATATCTAGCGATAATATAAGGTCCTCTTTATTAACACAAATGTCTTTTATTTTGTTAACCAAATCAATCGAATTTATGACATTGTATCTGTAGGGTAGATTTAATTTTTGCTTTAATATTTTCCCCAAAATTTTTGAAACTTTATAACTAGGAGCAACTGGTCTTTTTAGATTATTTACTTTGTGTGTTTTGATTTGTGACCTCAGTTCTGGAGTTCTGGGGTTCATATTTATGCACTTTTTCTTTTCCATTTCACTCAGTATTAAATTAGATTCTTTAACAGCTTTTTTGATAGCTGACTGAAAATTATCAGTCTTTATCTAAAATTTCTATATTATTGTTTCTTATAAAATCAAAAGTCTTGTTTATGTAGTCCTGTTTGTTAAGTAAGACTATTGTATTGCCTTTATCTGCTTTGACGTGAATAATGTTGTTGTCTTCCAATTTCTTGTTGATACTTTTTAGTATGCTCGTATTATGTTTAGTTGTCAAGTTTGGACGTTGTTTAGTGTTTAAGTTACTACGTAAAGAAAAGATTAAAATTGCTTACAGAACAAACTGCAACTTAAAGAATAAATTGTACAGCAATAACACTAACTCTGTTGATAAAATGGAAGAAAGTGGAGTTTACAAATTGACGTGTATTGATTGCAAAAAGGTATATGTGGGACAGACTGGTAGAAAATTCAAGCAAAGATTCAGTGGACATGTTTCTGATTTTAAATATGGCAGATTACGCTCAGCGTATGCTAAACACCTGCTTGATATTGGTCATAGATTGGATAACTTAAATAACACCATGGAAGTCCTACATATCCGTGATAAGGGTGTTAGACTTAATATATTGGAAAACTTTCAGATTTATAAGAATAAGAGTAACATCCTTAATGAAAACATAATTGACCAAAATCATTTATTTGACTTGACTACAACGGTGACCTAGGTTACCAAATAACAAATTTTATAAACAACATTATTTCAGAAGAATTGTGGTTTTCATTACATCTTATATGAACTGAAGATGGTGCAGCATATGCCGAAATGCATTTTCAAGATAAGTTGTGTGTTAAATGTTAAGGGTTAAGGCGGAATATTGTAATAAATATATTTAATATTAACCCTTATCTGTTGGAAATGAGTTATTTTAATTTTAATAATGAAAACCAGAATATAAAACAAAACAGATATGAAGAAAACCGAGAAGAAACCCATTATTTTGAAAGCATTGGAGAAAATAATGAGTCATCCACTCTACACTTTCCTTCCTAAATCTATAAAGCTCCTTGTAGTTCACATCAAGAGAGTCCCTACGTTCTTTGTAGGTTTTCATCATTTCTGGAATGTTCATATAGTATTCCATAATCCAACGAAACGTCCTCCCACCTCCCCCATCTCTCCTGTATAGTGAGTGAAGTGAGTGTTGTATTTGTTAGCTTACAAATTTCCTAGTTAATACGCCCGTCGCTCAGATTTTATGCATGCGGAATTGAAGTAGGCGCTATGTGACTGAGTACAAAGAGCGTCTTGTCACGTGATCGCAGTGGGTGGGGGGTCTGCTGAATTTTTATGCATACAAATGCGAGTAGAAACTTGAAATCTGCAAGAATAAATTTATACTCTCTTTTATACATATCTGCCAATATTCTGTCAATATGTGCATTAAAACCAAGTTCTGGTGAATTCCAGTCCACAGAAACAGGCTTTCAAATAAGTCCTTTGTTTATTCATGTGTATTGACGCTATTATTATTATTATTATTATTATTATTATTATTATTATTATTGTTGTTATTATTATTATTATTATTATTATTATTATTATTGTTGTTGTTATTGTTGGTGTTGTCATTTTTGTTGCTGTTGTCATGGAAGAAGCAGAAAAAAAGTATGTTTAGGCCTACTCAGCATATACAGTATTTCTACATAGTTTCCTTTTGCATATAATGGGCGACAGCACCACTGATTAAAAGTTGAGAGTTTACATCAATTTCGTCTCCATGGCAACCAAGAAAACAAGTGAGAAAACTTTCTTTCAACTTAGGCACCATTAAACTAAATTCTGACTACCACGCACATCACACAAGAACCTCAGAGCACATCCACCTATCTACTCATAGAATTGCATGCAGTCTTAAGAGTATTTTTCACAGGGGCATAATTTTATATAACAAAATCCCAGATAAGCTAAAAACCTATCAAACAAGTCAATTCAAAAAGGCAGTTAAAAAAAATGCTCCTGCATCATATGCCGTACACTGTTGATGAATTCCTGGACCTGGAACTCATTAACTAGATAAGTGTAACATCTTACCTAGTTACTGAGTTATATGATGTAACCTTAATATTGTAATTAATCTTATTAATCTTACCTTCACTTTGTATTAGTTACAGTTAGTTATAAGAATTGTTAGTTATTAGATTTAGATTTAGTTCCCTGACGAAGCCAATATTTCTGTATAGAAATTTACGGTGAATAAATATATTATTATTATTATTATTATTATTATTATCAATTTTGGATTTGGGAAAATCATGCCACACAAACCTCTAGCTGTGGAACATGTTTTTTCATCGGAACTAGCAAGATAAGTAAAATACCACAATGCCATGTAATTAGTTAACAATGATGGTAGCCTGATATCCTGTAACGTTTGCTGAACACATTGTAAATTTTATTGCTATTATATTGTTGTTCATCGAATAAACAACTTCCTCCCTTCTTTTAATCTCAAATACCATAATCAATAATATTTCCTTCTAAATATAAACATCTTGAAATTGTTCTATCTACTAATATAGTTTTCTTTTTACTTGGGATGTTGGAAGCAACTGTGCTTTTTATTGCTATTGAATCATCAGTTTTTGCTATTAATTACAATTGAAGGGTTTCTTACAAAAAGAGCCCTTGTCCATTTTTTGTAATTCTGCAATTTTTTCAGGAGACAGCAACTCACAGTTTTCAGATAATTAAATTTATTTAGATCTTATCCTAACTAGACCATCAAAGCTATATTTTAATGTGTGAATAGGTTTATTCATTGGCCGCAGGGGTCTAGAGGGAGAGTGCCTGCCTCTAGACCCAAAGGTCGCGGAATCAAACCCTGCCGTGGATTTTTCAGGACGTAAACATCCTGGGCACGGAGTCGTCCGGGAGGGGGCAGGTTTTTTTTCCCCCTCCAGGCCTTCCTCAGAAGGCACCAATGTCAAATGATGCCCTATAATGTTTTTAATATTGACTCCGGCCGTGAAAGCCTACAATGTTTTATAAATCTTATATTTATTTTTAAATTATATATTTTGTATTTGTAGTTTGAAACCATGAACTTTTACTTTACTTATTGTGCTCCTATGGGATTCAACATAACCTATGGGTGGGCCCATTAGCATCCTTGGGGTTTGGTAAACTTTGCATCCTTCCAAAAACATCCCTTAGGTAGGGGGTTCACAAGTATAAATTACTAAGCAGTATACAGACCACTAAACAGGTGATGGAAAAGTCAGAGGAATTTAACCTCCCACTGTTCATAGCCTTCATCGACTATACCAAGGCATTCGACTCTGTGGAGCACACAAATGTCTTCCAAGCACTGTCTGAACAAGGAGTGGAGAATAAATACATCAGGCTAATATCCCAACTATACAGAAAATCACAGGCTAAGGTAGCAACAGAAAGAGTTGGACAACCTTTCAATCTAGGGTGAGGAGTTAGACAAGGCGACCCCATATCCCCAAAACTGTTCACCAGTCTTCTTGAGAGTATTTTCCGGAAAACAAAGTGGAGGAAAAGTTATGGAATTAATATGAATGGGTACAAAATCACAAATCTCAGATTTGCAGATGATGTGGTCCTGTTTGCAACAAATGCTCAACACTTACAGGAAATGATACAAGAACTGAATAATGCCAGCATCCAGGCAGGGTTAGAAATGAATATGACAAAAACCAAAGTAATGACCAACAGACAAACAACCCCAATCAAGGTAAATATGACAGAACTTGAATATGTATCAGAGTACGTATATCTGGGCCAACTCGTCTGTTTCCAGCAGAATATGGAGAAAGAGATTAGGAGAAGGATGGCCATAGCATGGAAAGCCTTCTGGGCACTAAAATTCATCCTACTAGACAGAACTCTCAACAGAAGACTAAGGCTGGAAGCACTGGAAACAAGCATCTACCCAACAATGTTATATGGATGCCAAACATGGAACCTGACGGAAGGACAGAGAAAACGGATTCAAAGCTGCCAAAGAAGAATGGAGAGGAAAATTCTAGGGATAACCTGGAGGGAGAGAATTTCAAATGTACGACTAAAAGAAATGACAAAATCTAAGGACATCTCACAAAAAACCATGCTTCTAAAATGGAAATGGGGAGGACATGTGGCACGACTCAACAACAACAAGTGGGCACACATTTCAACAACGTGGGACCCCCCGTAATGGCAAGAGACACCGTGGAAGATCAGGTACCAGGTGGGCAGATGACTTCAAGGCGGAAGCAGGCGTACACTGGTCCACAATGGCAAAGGACAGAACCAAGTGTAGAGCAAAACTAAAGGAAAATGACAAGACAGTGCTATAAAAACAGTTGTGCAAAATCAGGGTTGTGGAAAAGACAATCACAAGACAGACTTCAAGTCAACCTTAGAAGGTTGAAGATCATATGGACTAGCCCTCCATATGTGATACCTAATCGAGCTAACCCTAATTAGGAGGCCATAGCCCTTCATGGGACAAATAAGGCTTATTCATTCATTCATTCATTCATTCATTCATACTGTAGTGACTCTTGTCTTACCAGAATTGCTAATCGGATATTGGCTTCAGCTCCACTGCAGTCAATAGTGATGTCAGGTGGTCCACCCAGCAAGGAATGTACTGCTTTAACTGTTTCTTTCTCATCGCTGCCTGGCTTTGATAAGTAGGTAAAATCTGCTCCCATTTCCTTAGCTATGCCAAGACGATGGTCAACTATGTCTGAAACAAGAGCGTATTCCAGTTAGAGATCAGAACCCTTTGAATATCCTGTCAGTGGCATAAAGGGCACTCTTATAAGGTGTACAGTCATGGCCGTCCGAAAGGGGGGGCAGGGTAGGGCCGCTACCCCTCCCTGGAAATTTTTACACATAAACCTCTAAATTAAATGACTATAAGCAAATAATGTGAAGTGAGGTTTAAGTCTCCAAATACTGTTGTATGTTTACGTTGTTTTATGAAAACGAGCTGTAACAGCTAACTAGATATGAGCATGTAGGAATAATTACTTCCCCTAAACTTGAAACCATTTATACCCAAACATTTTATTATAATGAAGATAAGGCAAGAAAATGTCGCATTTTATATTTGATATGAATAGTACAGAAATTGTGAAGGTGTATGAAAAGTCATGTGAGTGAATACATAAGATGTTTTCCTTGTATCCATGACCATAGTCCAGCTACAGTAAATGAAGGATGTTGATTAAATAATAATAATAATAATAATAATAATAGCAATAATGTGTATAGTAATAATAATAGCAATAATAATATGAATAGTAATAATAATAACAATAATATGAATACTAATAATAACAACATTAATAATATGAATAGAAATAATAATAATAATAATAATAATAATAATAATAATAATAAAGTGGTTGTAGTAGCATAGTGATGGTGGTGACAGTAATTCGTTCATTGGCCCCCCCTTGACAAAATTTCTGCGAACGCCCATGTGTACAGTCTCACAAACTTGGTGTCAATGAGATCAACACTGGCAATTTTTGCTCGATGTAGTATAGTTCAATTCATCAACACATATTTAAAGGGCTCAGCACCAAGAGGGTTAAGGGGGACATACAGCTTCCGGTGAAATTCATAGCAGAGACATAGGTGAATTTCATTATTTTTTCCCCCTACCAATGAATTGCTCTACAATCTTGCAATTTGACATACTCTTTATTGACTACTTCTACAATTGCATAGGCCTACTATTTTCAAAACTAATCAAACTGTTACAGTTATCGGTAATAATCATTACAAAATGGCAGACACGTTTCGTGCACTAAAAAGCTGTTTCCATGATAATTTCCACAAATGATAATATTTTTTAGTATTTCTTTTTTCTAACGATTTGCAAACATCATATGAACAACATCGTCTACAATCTTTGGAATATCTACAGTCTAAGTATTTTTTTAAAATAAATTTTTAAACATTTTATTTTTCATTAAAATTTATATTTTAAAAAATTTAATTATTAGTGTTAAATGAATGATTGTAGATAGTGTTCTTCATATGATATTAACAAATACACAAAAAATAATAGAAATATTGATACAGTATAAGCCCGAAATAGCGTGGTTCGAAATACCTCAAATTCAGATGTAACGCGGGGGAAAGTATGTCCCCCAATAAAAGTATACCGTAGTTTTATAAATAACATTTTTATTTTGGAAGTTGAGTTAAAACAGTAAAAATTCTGCAAAGAGCAATTCTGCAGTACATTCTTTTTACTGTTAGACCCACCCTCACCCGCTAGTTGACCGTCACCACCGCATTCCAAAGGATTAAGCAGAAGTAACAGGACATGGAATGAATATAGTGTAGTTCTATAAGGATTTTTAAAAAATCTGCACCTGCCAGAAATTCTGCCACAATGATTTTAGTCTGAATCAAGCATTCCGATTGTAAAGTCATGAGTTTGGAATACAAAATGTCACAGAAGCAGAAAGCATATTCAGTAGGAGATAAACTGAAAATTATTGATCATGTAAAAAACAGGGAAACGGGAATATTATACCTGAATGTTAAAGTGTATGTTTTAGTAAATGTTGTACGTTACTCTCGGGAATTAGAAAAATTCTCGCGCCCCATCTGCAAAAGAAGAGCCGTAAATTGAGATCAGTTACAGGACTGGATTAAATAGCATAACTGGTGAGTAATTTTTAAAGCTAGTGTATTTTATATTGCTGTAAAACATTGTAATTTATTAGTGAACCAATGTTCCCCTCCGCAGGGTCGATTTTTGTCACACCTTCGGTCACATTTCGATATACCACGGTAAGGTTATAACGCGGGGGTAAAGCACGTCCCCCGTCAACCGCGTTATATCGGGCTTCAACTGTATTTGTGAAAGTTATGAAGGAAATGGCACTTCAGTCTATGAAACGTAGCTACCATTTTGAAACAACAATTTCCCACAACTGTAACAGTTTGATTAATTTTGAAAATATTATGCAATTGTAGAAATAGTCAATAAAGAGTATGTCAGATTGCAAGGTTGTAGAGCAATTCATTGCTGAGGGGAGAAAAAATGAAATTCACCAATTTCTCACCTATGAATTTCACCGAAAAATGTATGTCCCCCATAATTCAATTGATAGTAATAGACCTACTCTTTTCCCTCGCACTGTCTTCCATAAATCAAATGCAAATATCTGTTAAAATTAACGGAAACTTAAATAAAATGAAGCTTGTAGTGAAGTTGGAAGATTTATAATTTATTGTATGATAATTAAAATTACTGTAGGTGTACTCAATATCCACTATCAAATCAACTAACAACAGTGTCAGATTTGTACTTTTCATAAGTATAGACCACTTTATTTGCACCGCCCCTTCCTCTTTCCTAGAAGTTCCCACCTATCATAATCACTCATTTGTAGGCCTTGATTAGGTAATAAACAGTTTTAAATATTTAAACATATGTTAGGTAGGTATTGAAAAATGAAATAAACGATTTAATTAGTCATAAAGTAAAAGTAAGTGAGCACCTTCTTAAATCTGCCGCCCCTAGGCATATTGACAAATCCAGGACTGACTAACAATAATTTACTGGTATTAGAAAAATTACACTTTTAAGACGAGGAGCATTTCTTGCATACGGTGGATTCCTGCAAGTAATATGTAGTTATTATTCATTTAGGTTACCATTCTGTGCTTTATTACACTCATTATGCTGCTTACTCCAAACAGGAAATCTGGACAGAATATAAATACATAAATTTAGTAATTTAGTGAAACGTTTAATTTAATATTTTTTTACAAAGGAACTACATTTTCTCTTCCCCTTCCTTCAGTGCTGACATGTGTAACAACAACATCTGTGAGATATTTTGTGTGCATAATTCAATTTTTAGTACTTATCCATAAGATAAGTTTGATAGGTGGTGGGCCCACCAAGAGTGCTGGATAACTTCAAAATATATTGCGACATAATACGAGGGTTATTCGGAAAGAAAGGTCTGATCACCGATAAAGAAAACAAAACATGAATAAGTAAGAAATATTTATTGCAATATTTACAAAGATTCATTGGCTACTTTTCTACATAGTCAGCACCATTATCGAGGCATTTATCTTAGCAGTATATTGGTTGCCAGTTCATAGGACTCTGCCGCCAATGTCTGGAATGATGAAATCTTTTCCGTCTGTACCTCAGCATCATTGTGGAAATGTTTTTCTGCCAGAAATCGCTTCATGAAACAGAATAGATGGAAATCACTTGGCACGAGGTTGGCTATAGTGTGTTGGTCAAAGATCTCCCATCCAAACTGAAGCAACTGATTCCATGTGGCGTTGGCTGTATCAGGCTGTGCATAATTGCTCTTGTCAGCATTCCACATCTCTTGTTTTGGATTGTCCTCCTCAGTGTTCATATTTCATCGCCAGTGACAACATTGAAAAGAAACTCATCACCTTTCTCTGCGTACTGCTGGTGGCAGAGTCCTATGACACAGGCATACAATTGTTGGTACAACGCTAAGATAAATGCCTCGATAACAGTGCCCACTATGTAGAGAAGTAGCCAGTGAATCTCTGTAAATATTGCAATAAATATTTCTTACTTGTTAATGTTTTTATTTTCTTTATTGGTGATCGGACCTTACTTTCCGAATAATCCTTATATAATGTCATCTTTGGTTGCAAGGCATAACTTCACCTGTTATAAGGATCTTTGCAGCACCCATGGCTTTAGCTGTAATGAGAGTGACCAATCCAATTGGTCCTGCACCAGTGATAAGAACTGTGCTTCCTAGACCAACGCCACCACGTCGACAAGCGTGAACACCAACTGAAAGGGGTTCAAGCAATGCTCCCTCTTCTAGAGTCACATGGTCAGGCAACCTGGGGAGAGAAACAGGGGGTTACATTATTAGGTTCAGGTATTATTGAAACCAGGAACAAGGACACCTCTACAATTCAGATTTATTATGTTTTTGAACTGCATCAAAATACAGTTATTAACATAATAATAATAATAATAATAATAATAATAATAATATTTATTTTCCTCATTGCCATACATAATGTACAGATTGAGATGTCGTGGTTTAAAATACAATTTAATTTAATTTACAACATTATTAAAACAGTAATTTAAGAAATATTTAAAATTTAATATTATAAAAGTCATGGGCGCTATACAGTGGGTTTGCCAACATTGTCTTTCTGACTGATGTTTTAAAAATATTGAATGACATATTTCTTATTTCAGTTGGTAAGAAGTTATAAAATTTAAAAGCCAAGCATATAAAACTATTCATAGTTGTGCTATAATTAAATTTTCTTAAATAAATATTGGATCTATTACGGGTAGAATAGTTATGAATTGCTGAACATGTGGAAACGTTATGCAAGTTGCGTTTAACGTACAAAAGGCAGTCCAGAACAAAAATTGATGGCAAGGTAAGTATTCCTAGTTCCGTAAAAAGTGGCTTACAGTGAGTTCTCGAAGGTACACCACATATCATTCTCACAGCTCTTTTCTGAAGAATAAACAGTTTCAAAGCTGAGGTGTGATTGCCCCACAAGAGAGTCCCATAGCTCAGATAACTATGCATGTGAGCAAAGTAAACCATTACTAGCGAGTCTCGTAATAATGTTTGTCTTAATATTCGTATCATGAATATTGCTTTGCTCAGTTTGTTGGCAAGGTATTCAGTATGTGTACTCCAGCCCAGACCTGCTTCGAGGTGTATGCCGAGAAACCTAACTGAAGAATGCAAATCAAAGCTATGTCTATTAAATGAGAAGTTAATGTCTACAGTCTTATTAGAGTTAATCTTGAGCTTATTGGCTTCACACCATGCCATTATTTTAGATGAAGATTCATGGAGTTTGATTTCCAACAATGCCTGATTTTCTTGAGCAAGACCAATAGCCAGATCGTCTGCAAACATGAAAGTATGAAGGCATTCATCCTCGATGCAAGCTGGGAGATCATTTATATAAATTATAAACAGTATGGGACCAAGAATGGAGCCCTGGGGAACACCGAATTTAACAGGTATAAACTGAGACATTGTACTATTAGAGTAAACAGATTGATACCTGCCTTTTAGATAAGATCTTAGAAACATAATACAGGAGTTGTCAAAACCATAAAACTGCAATTTTTTTAAAAGAATATCATGGGAAACTGTATCAAACGCTTTGGTGAAGTCATAGAAACGACCACTCATTAGTTTGAAATTTTCTAAAGCTTCAAAACATTTCTCCAAAAACTTAACTATTGCTTCAATTGTATTATGCGAGGATCTAAAGCCGTATTGGTTTACAAACAGATTATTACTTTCGAAGTAGTTAGTAATTTGCTTATTTAACAATATTTCAAATATCTTTGAGACTGTGGGAATTATACTGATGGGTCTATAGTTAGAGTAGTCAAGTTGATTGCCTTTCTTATATACAGGAATGGTTTTAACATACTTAAAGTTATCAGGGAATATACATTCATCAATACAAAGATTAAAAATGTGCGTTAATGGTTCACAAATAAAACTTGCGGCATATTTAATTATTTTTGGACTCAGACCATAGACATCTGTGCAAGAGCTTATCCTAAGCTTTGAAATTGCAAGATAAACATCCTCCACTTTAACATGGTTAAAAGTAAAAATAGTTTCAGGTTTTGTCAGATTATTTATAAAAGAAAATGAGTTATTGTTGTCATTGAACTGGTTTGCAATTTCGTCTACTTGATTGATAAAATGATTATTTATTTTTTCTGCGTCAATACTGGGAGTATGCCGAGGTTTCGAATCCTTGTTCAGTAGTTCGGTGACAACAGACCAGGTACTTTTAGACTTATTATTGGAATTATTTATTATTTTAGAATAAAATTCACTTTTCGCCGATTTAAGAGCATTCTTGTATGCATATTTAAAACGTTTATACGTATCTTTAAATTCAACCATTCCATGATGGGTTACTAAATTATAGTAGAGTAGACACTCATCTTTTAGATTTCTAAGCTCACTTGTATACCACTTACAACTGTTACCACGACTTCGTTTAATGGGCACTAATGGGAATGCAGTTTCAATAGCGTTATTTAATATTGAGGTAAAATAGTTAACTTTTTCATTAAGGTTGTCAAAGCTGTACAGCAGAAGCCAACTAATATTTGCAAGGAGAGACATAAAGTAACATATGCTAGAATTATGGATTAAACGGCTTTGTGATTTTGTGTTCTCACCAGTCGTTGACTTCGAAGAATTTTCAGTTAAGCTTGTTTCAAATAAGATAGCGTTGTGATCGGAGAATATAGTAGGTATAACATCTACATCAAGTCTGTCACTATGTATCGTTGTAACAATGTTATCAATGCATGTTCCAGGGGAATTATTTACACCAGGTCGAGTTGGTTACGGAGTGAAAGGTTATATACAAAACAGAATGTGGAAATGTGACAATTTAAACAAGACAATTCAAAATACAATATCAATTTTAACTTCAAAAAACTCATCAATAGAATAAAATCAGAACATTATCAATATAGTTACTTACACAACAGGATAACTCAGCACCTTTGTATTTTTATTTTTATTTTTGTACATAATTGTATTATAAATTTTGTATTTGTGTTGTAAATTATTACTATATAAAACTATTTAATAAATTACCTACAACCATAAAGGCTATAGAAAACATACAATTATTTAAAAAGAGACTAAGGTCCTTCCTACAGACACATTCCTTTTATTCTGTGGAGGAATTCCTTTCTTTGTAAAATCTCTTCAGCTAGGAAAGTTTAATGTTGTGACAAGCGGATCAAATTGGTCTAAAGTGTGAAATTATCCTACTATGACTTGTATAAATTAATTAATTCATATTTGTACTTTGTATCTTGATTCTGTTTCGAAGTTCATTTATTATTGTATACGCATATTACACTAAAAACTAATTTGTAATTGTTCTGACTCATTTGTAATTGTATTGACTCTTTTGTAATTGTTGTGACTCATTCGTAATTGTTTTGATTCATTTGTAATTGTTTTATTAACTTGTAATTATTTTGACTCATTGTACTTGTTTTGATTAATTTGTAATTGTTTTGACTCATTTGTAATCGTTTGACTTATTTATATTTGCTTTGACTAATTTCAAATTGTATTGACTCATTTGTAATTTGTTTTTGATTAATTTGTAATTGTTTTTGAGTAATTTGTAATTGTTTTGATTAATTTGCAATTGTTTCGACTCATTTGTGATTGTTTTGACTCATGTTAATTGTATTGATTAATTTGTAATTGTTTGACGTGTACCATAACATGAACATGTTGATATGGACAAAATAAAATACTAATATAATAATCTGTTAATGTTTATTTGTACACAGTATTATGTAAAATTTTCATATTGTACCTATTGCTTATAACTGTAAATTCATATTCTTATTTGTAATTATATTGACATGTCCCATAACATGTAATATGTTCCGATGGACTGAATAAAATCAAATCAAATCAAATCAAATAATGACAAATACGCAAAACATATATCTTAAAATGAACATCACTTGCTTAAGCAGTTTTATGCATTTTCTATGATGCTTCAATTAAAATTGATGTATTTGCAATGTTGAATTGATTAAAATAATAATAATAATAATAATAATAATATATTTATTCACCGTAAATTTCTATACAGAAATATTGGCTTCGTCGGGGAACTAAATCTAAATCTAATAACTAACTGTAACTAATACAAAGTGAAGGTAAGATTAATTACATACATCATATAACTCAGTAACTAAGGTACGATGTTACAATTATCTAGTTAATGAGTTCCAGGTCCAGGAATTCATCAACAGTGTACGGCATATGATGCAGGAGCATTTTTTTAACTGCCTTTTTGAATTGACTTGTTTGATAGGTTTTTAGCTTATCTGGGATTTTGTTATATAAAAGTATGCCCCTGTGAATAATACTCTTAAGACTGCATGCAATTCTATGAGTAGATAGGTGGATGTGCTCTGAGGTTCTTGTGTGATGTGCGTGGTAGTCAGAATTTAGTTTAAAGCTTTCGTTGTTTTTGTGAATGAAAGTGACAGATTCTAATATATATACACAAGGGAGCGGTAAAATATGTAGTTCTTTAAATATAGTTTTACTTTCGGATCTAGGGGGTACTTGTTTCATAATTTTTATTGATTTCTTCTGAAGAATGAATAAATCCAGGGATTTACTAGACATGCCCCATACAGCAATGCCATATTGGATTTGGGAGTGAATGAAGGCAAAATACATTGTTCTCAGAACTACTAATGAGGTTATTTTTCTAAGAATTCTCAATGCATATATATGACGACTGACTTTGGCTATAATCTTTTCAACATGAACGTTCCAGGATAACATTGAGTCAATCCAGATACCCAGGAATTTTGTGCATTGAACTTCAGTAACATTTTGATTTAGAACCTGGATCTGAATTGGGATTTGAGATTTAAGATGGTTGAACATTATAAAGACAGTTTTACTAACATTAAGCTGCAATTTGTTGTCTTCTAGCCAGTGCTGGAGACAAACGTTGTTAGCATTAACGTTGCTCTATCAATAGTCCTGAAGTTCTAAGATAATCGATAAGTGGCAGTGCTTGGAGGAGGGGAACCAGCCACGGTAGATCAACAGACTATATTGTGCTCATTTTTACCACTACTGCCTAACAACACTTGTATGCAATTTTGAGCCACAGGCATATTTCGCTGGGCTTAATCTAGGCAAAAAAGTGTGGCTTATATTCAGATAAATATGGCAAGCATCAATAGTAAAATTATCTACATATGTGATATCCCATGGTATTGGTGGGATAAATATGGCATCCTATCACTGTTGTTATCCTAGAGTTCTAGTGACCTAGAGGGCCACATACGAGTACAGAAGAAAACAGACATGAATGGTGTGACTTATACATCAATTACAACAAAATACTAATAATAATACAGGCCTGTTCTATCCACTGTCACATGAACTTACTGCTAGCAGCATCACATCAAACACAAGATATGGTAATCATCCCTCTGATTCTATGTAATATCACAGACCTATCACAATATCACAAGATCACTACTGCAGCAGTAAACAGTGTCATGGGCATCTTTAGAGGAGGGATGAGGGGTAGAGGGGATGTGTCAGTGCTAAAATTTTCTATTTCATATCTTTTTGGAATGGTAACTTTTATATTTTGCATAAGTTACAGAATAAAGCTTGTAATGAAACAAATACCAAGCTAATTATTCAAAAGTAGTCAAACCTTTAAAACACTTATAGCTCACTTTACATACCATTACTAGGACATGTTTCAAGAGGTTACTACCCTCCCATCGTCGGCTAGCAGTCGACTGGCGTTCTGGCGACTGTGTTGTGTGAAGTTCTGTGTGCTGCCATCTGTTTTCTTTGTGGTGAGTCTCACGACGTCATCTGCAGGCGGGATCTCGAAGTTCATGGTATGGTCTACATTCTTGATAATGAAGATTTTTTCCCATACATTCAATTTGGATGTTTTTTTCACATGTTTTAATAGTTTTATATCCTTCTTAACATGGTGGTTTTCTGTCCAGCAGTGGTGAGCGACTGCGGATTTTTCAGTTTGTATTAGTCTCACGTTTCTTAGATGCTCCTTCAATCTTGTTTCTAGCTTCCTCTTAGTTTGTCCAATGTATACCTGGGGGCAGTCATTGCATTCTATTTGGTATATGCCTGAGAGTTCAGTTTTTGGTTTGTTGTTTTTCAATGGATGGTTTAGATTCCTAATGGTGTATTTGTTTTGTGGTGCTAATTTAATATTGTAATCCTTAAAAACTTTTTCAAATTTGTGAAACAATTTTGGGTGGTAATTGAACTTCTTGAAAACTTTTTTTTGTTGTTTCCAGGTTTTCTAATGTACTAATTTCTTTGATTTTGTTCCTCTTTGTGTGTCTTTTGATCATCTTATCTATGAAGTTTGTTCTAAAACCATTAGTGACTGCCACTTCCAATGACCAAGACAGAATATAATTTAGAGTACCAACATATACAGGTATGACAGAATGCAATGACTGCTGCCCCCTGGTATACATTGGACAAACTAAGAGAAAGCTAGAAACAAGATTGAAGGAGCATCTAAGAAACGTGAGACTAATACAAACTGAAAAATCCGCAGTCGCTCACCATTGCTGGACAGAAAACCACCATGTTAAGAAGGATATAAAACTATTAAAACATGTGAAAAAAACATCCGAATTGAATGTATGGGAAAAAATCTTCATTATCAAGAATGAAGACCATACCATGAACTTCGAGATCCCGCCTGCAGATGACATCGTTAGACTCACCACAAAGAAAACAGATGGCAGCACACAGAACTTCACACAACACAGTCGCCAGAATGCCAGTCGACCGCTAGCCGACGATGGGAGGGTAGTAACCTCTTGAAACATACCCTAGTAATGGTACGTAAAGTGAGCTATAAGTGTTTTAAAGGTTCGACTACTTTTGAATAATTAGTAAAGCTTCACTGTCTATAAAACTTCATTCTAAACTTTGGAAATACCAAGCTGTTATCATGCCCAGGAATATTCTAATCTACTCTCAGCGTTCAGAGTAGAGTTCATAAAGTGCATTATTTTCTATCAGGTTTTCATTTATGATTTTGTGTTTATGTCTGTATATTTCAAAATTTTCCAGTGTACCTAGCTTTTGGCCTTTATTCTGTTTATGTAGTATATTTAGGCCGGTATGCATAGCCACAATAAGTCATACTTATATCCAAGTTGAACTTTAATCTCGCTTTAAGTTGAGTTTCTGACACAAACAAGTCGGACTTATGACATATTTACTTTATAAAGTCAGACTTAACGTTAAAGAAGTCAAACTTACTGCTATTCATAGTCACTAAAGTACGACTTATTTGTCAAAATAAGTCGTACTTTATCAAGTCAAGGGTCCCCCTAACTTATTTCAGTTTAAGCCAGAACCATGGACAGTGATTTTGAGGATCTTGGCGAAGTATTAGAATAAACTCGTGCCCTAAAGCGTTATTTGCGAGACACGATGAATCTATTCAAATTCTACAGTGACAATGAATTTAAAAAGATATTTCGTTTCAAGAAGACACAATTTTGGAAATATCAATCGCCTATCTTTCATCGGTATTTCTCTCTGATGGTATTTCATATCGGCCCAAAGCTTCCTAAGCTGTTTTGAATCTATCAAAAACAATAATTAACATCGAAATAAATACATAAGTGTACCGGTCTTAATTCTGAACAATGTCCAAGCTAATATATGCACAGAATATTGTAAAGAAACTATTGATCAGCTTACTTACACGCTGCATAATATTACTGGATGAATTGAATTCTTTGTTTACAATGCACAGCGCCGTCTGTATTTTTATATCATGACAGCAAAATACATACTCAGGCGGCTTTGCTTTACATAAAATCTGAAACACGATTGGCTAATTCAATTGTTATGGCAGTGAACGCGTGATTTGTCATATTATTGAGTTTGACTTGAATATGTAGAATAAGTAGAGCTTTATGAAATCATACTTAATAAAGTACAACTTTAAAGAAGACTATGAATACGAAAAACATATAAGTCGACTTATCAAATAAGTTCAGCTTTATAAAGTCGGTTCTTAAGTCGCCGACTATGAATACCGGTCTTGGTGTTTCTTCCACGGGTTGTAAATCCAGATGTTTTGCAAATCCCGATCAATTTCTATTGTATTTGAAATATAGAGTATGTTCTTGAAATCTTTCTTTGAAAGTTCTGCCTGTCTGTCCTATGTATACTTGATTACAGTCACTGCATTATAATTGGTTACCTCCACTAGTTTGAAATATGTCTTGTGTTTGTTTCCTACATCATGTAATAAACATTTTAAGTTATTAGTTTTATATGCTATTTGTATTTTTTGTTGCTGTAATGGTTTTACTATTTTATGTATTTTTCTATCTGTGTAGTTGAAACTGGCAAATTTTTTGTTTCCTTCATTGTCTTGTTTTATCGATGTTAACATTGATGTTGGATCTATTGTTCTTTGTAGTTTGTTCTTTAGCTTTTTAATAAGTTTATAAATAAGCAAGTCCTTGTAACCGTTGTTGCTGGCTATTTGTAAAATAATTTTAAGTCTATGTATCATATGGTCAAATGCAGCCATTTTGTGGGTGATCAGATGATTTGATTTACTATTTATTACATTGTTAGAGTATGTATCTTTCATATAAATGCTGAATTAAGGTGTGTTATGGAATCTTTTTATACTAAGATCCAACAAATTTATACTGTTCATTGTCTCTTTTTCCAGTGTAAATTCTAAGTTTCCATGTATGTTATTGAATTCATTGGGTATGTTATTGATTTTGTCTTCTTCACAACCTAGCAAAATATTGACGTATCTATCTATGGTATATTCTGATTTTGTGGTTATCAATAATGCTATCTATGTATTCTTGTTCAATATAGGCCTACTGTAAAAATGTTTCAGGTATAATTCTTGATAATGGTGAATCCATGGTCAGTCCATCTTCTTGTTTGTAAATTTTGTCATCAAATTTCAAATACAGTGAAGACTCTATATAACGACCATCGCTGGTTCCACAAAAAAGTGGTCTTTAAGAGGGGTGGTCTCTTAATAGGGGGAATGCATTTTTATCTCTTGAAACTGAAAATACAATAGAATAAATACGGTACAATACAGTAGGTGTCTTATGTAACACACAGTTGATTATTACTTACTTTTAATGTATTTAAAATTTGCAGCACAACAATAAGACACTTTAATCTATGCAGGTCAAGAACACCGAGCCTCTATTTACAGTATACCTGGGTAATGTTTCCCAGGAAAAGAAAGACACGTCTATTTTCCCTACTTTACATTTTGCTTGGTGGACAATGAAAGGGACTCGTCCAGCACGTTTCTTAGAATCGAGAATTTCAGAACCCCCTCATGTCCACTGAATAAACGTTTTCATAAGAAATAGAGTTACCCCCCCCCCCCGAGTCACTGCGATCATGTAGATAATAAAGGCAAGAATTCTTGAATGTATTGAAACAAGCAGGTCAGAAGTAGGAGATTGCAATGTGTTCTTTTCATGCCGTGCGCTGTACGGTACTTGTACGCTGTCTACTGTAAGGATTTTCCCAGAACACGAAAAGAAAACAACCCAAAGCATTGTATTGAAAATTGCAGTGCCCACATCAGTATTTCTCTTCAAATGCTGATTAATGCCTATCATTCGAGTAAATTCTTTTTACGATTTTGGTCGTTATAGAGGAGTTTAACGAAAATTAAACTCTGGTCGTTGGTCGGGGAGAGGGGTGGTCGTTTAATAGGGGTACAAATAACATTGGCCTTATGGGTTTTACTGTCCGTTCCTAGAAAAATTGGTCTATAAAGGAGGTGGTCGCTAAAGAGGGGTGGTCTTTAAGACAGGTTTTACTGTAGTTCTGTTTCAAGATAGTCTGGAGTAGTGAAGTTATCTGTTCTGTTATTGTATTACTACCACCATTATTAACTAGTGTTTGGTGTATGAAGTTGGCAGTTTCTTGTATGGGTATGTCAGTATACACGTTCTTTAGATCTTGCAAAATAAATCTTTCATTTTCGTTGAATTTCATGTTTCTTATTTTATTAACAAGGTCGAGTGTATTTTTTACAGTATATTTATTTTCTAGTTCTATTCTTTGTTGTAATATTCTTGCTACTATTTTAGAGATTTTGTATGCTGGTGCATTGATAAAGTTCAGAATTGGTTTGTTGTTTTTAGTGATTTTAATTTGAGACCTACATAATTGTATTTTAGGATTCATGTTGATAGCATAAATTTTCTTTCATTATGGGTTAGTACGGTATAAGATCTGGATCTTATACTAACCAGCTGTACTGGTAATAAATTCTTCATTTCGATACCAATGGACTGCCCAGTGTAGTGTCTTGATGTTAAGGAATCTTTTAGTTACAAGTATCAAACATATTATAATTCGTTGTTGGTTCAAGCTCTCATTTTAAATAATTTTTTTTTTGGTATAATTAGATACAAATATTGATTGATCAAATATTTTGTATTCACCAAATCTTGGAGAAAAAGTGGGAATATAATAAGTCTGTTCATCAGCTATACATAGATTTTAAAAAAAGCATATGGTTCATCATTGATAAATTTCATGGTCCTTTTGTGGTTAATATGGGAAATTTGTAACACTGAATGTTATGATAAAATGATATAATGTCCTTGAGAGCCAATCAAAATGCTTTTGGGCATTTTATTATATAGATTGAGGATATAAAGTTGTTTAATATCAGTAACACCCTCAACCCCTGTTGATAGGATTAATAATTTTATTTTCTTGTCATTAAACCATTTAGGTAATAGACAAAGTCAGGAGTACAAAGATTACATACATAAATTACAACACGAAATATACATAATTCACAACTAATTTTACAATATAAATGAAAATACTACATTAAGTTTCTTGTACATTTACTAACTATTACTAAATATAAATTCTTATGGCCGGTTGCAGAAAACCGCGTCTTGATCGCCAATCAGTTGATCTATGATTAGTTTGATTGTCAATCATTTCAAGTGTTCAGTTGCAGAATGGCTAATCGTCGATCAGGTCACTACGGTCAACTGATTCTCGATTTGACGGAAAAACATATGTGGCAACAACGCTAAACCAGGTCGCAGTGCACCATTCAGTTGTTTCAGCGGCCATTTTCCCTGTGTTGCGTATATACGTATTGACATTCTGTGCTTTAATTATTTTACTTTCCTTGCGTATATGTAAAAAAGAAGGATATCAAGGGGCCCAAATTTGAGCGGGAATGAGAAAGCATTGTTGCTGAATATTTAAGAAGGTTACACGAGCATCAATGAAAATAAAAGACCGATGCAGTTAGGGCAAAGCAGAAAGAGAATGCCTGGCAAGACATTGCTTCAGATTTCAGTAGATGCAGTCCAGAAAGGCCTAGAACCTAAGAAGTATATGCCTAGAGAGATTTGGATAATATACAGAGTCGTTATGCACAACTGAAATTACGATGGAAAAGTAGGCTATTGTTGTTTTATCTTTACTTACGTATTGCATACCATGTTTAGGTAAGGAGTCTTTGCTTGCAGTGCTGTGTGTAACTTATTCCCCTTGCACATGAATTCTGTATGATTCGCGTGTATAACACGTTCTTTTGGCGAAAGGAATATTATATACCGTAGGCGTATTTTTCTATTCAATTAAGCATAAGCATTGACCTCTAACCCCACATATAAACAAATTTCATCGGCCTATCTCTGTTTACAAACACATTACCAGCAAAGTTGATTGGAGAATCATTATTTGACCAGCAAAATATGGGTGATCAATTCTGACCAGAGATCTGATTGCCCATTAACACTGATTGTTGTTTCTGCAACCCGAATGTAACTGATCGCCGATCAAACTCTGGTCAAACTCCCATCAATCTCTGATCAAAATTGATTTGCTTTTCTGCAACTGGCCATTAAAGTCATATTCGAAATATTTATTAAATATTTATTTATTAACAGTCAACAAGAATTTTTAAGAATAACTTAAATTTAGATAAATTAAAAAAATAAATAAATAAGAATTTTATTGTCGTTAAACCCCTTTGTTACTAGATAAAGTCAGGACCACAATCTAGACTTAACCCACTATGTACATTTTAAAACCTGTATTCATATTACCATTACACTATATTACACTCAAAAAATTCAGACACAGAGTAGAAAGGGTTGTTAACCAGGTAGGTATACACCTTGCATTTGAATAGATTTATAGGCAATTCAGCAAGATGTGATGGTAGTGTATTAAACATTCTTTGACCTAACATTTCATAACTATTTGATGACTTATGTAATCTATGAAATGGTATATTTATTTTCTTACTTTGTCTGGTATTATAATTATGTATATCTTTTTTTAAGTTATGGCACGACAGAGGACACATGGAGGACTTTAAAAAAATCGAAGCAATCCATAATCACAATACTAGACACAAAACCAACCTATCTATACCTTCTCATAGTACATCCTTATTCCAGAAAGGAGTAATTTACACTGGAATCAACATATTCAACAAACTACCTCACCATTTGAAAAACATACATTGCACAAATAAATTCAAGAAATCACTGAAAACGTTTTTTAATAATGCCGGTTTTTATAGTATTGAGGAATACTGCAATCATGTCCGCACTACTCAATAAGTCACACTCACAACTCCTTCAGAGACTCATTAATTAAATATCTAAAGTTTTGCTTTTTGAAATATGTATTATGTGTACTATCTGTAGATAATTGTATTATTAGGTGTACTAGTTCTAGATCTCTGTATTATTTGTAGATTATTGTATTATTCTAATTTGTACTGGGTCGAGTATCTCGATCTCCACTGTCCCATATCAATGTATATTGATCACGTAGGACGTAAATAAATAAATAAATAAATAAATAAATAAATTGTTTTTTGTATAAAGCAGCACATTATAAATATAAAGGTTAACTATGGTAAGACAACGTAATTTAGTAAACAAAGGTCTACAATGTTCTAGTTTGTGTGAGTTTGTTATTACCCTAACTACCTTCTTTTGCAGTATCAGAATGCGTTGAATATGGACACTATTTCCCCAAAGTAATATGCCATATGAGATTATACTTTGGAAGAACGCAAAGTATGCAGATCTTATATAGTTATCTGGCACAAACATTTTCAGTTTTCTTATAAGATATATAACCCTAGACAATTTAGTAGTAATATAATTGACATGTGGTTCCCAGTTCAGCTTCATATCTATATATATACCTAAAAACTTAACGCTTTCTGTACTATTTTCTATTGGTAAATCTCTAAGACTAAAAAATATTTGTTGAGTTTTACTGTCATTTAATAAAAATCCATTGGCCCTAAACCAAATTGAAGCTTGTGCTATAGTATTTTGAGTTAAGTTCTGAAGCTCATTAAAATCAGAACTAAAATTTAAAAAAGTTGTGTCGTCTGCATATAATATTGTTTGAGTGTTCATGAAATGTGGCAAGTCATTAATCATTAAAGTAAACAACAGGGGTCCGAGCACTGAGCCCTGTGGTACACCAAACTTGAGTTCAATCCTGTCAGACCTATCGTTACCTATACACACTATCTGCTGTCGACTCACTAGAAATGATCTCAGTAGTGATAGACCTTTATCTGAGACTCCATAGTAAACTAGCTTATCTAAGAGGACTTCGTGGTCTACACAATCGAAGGCTTTGCTCAAGTCGCAGAATGTAGCATTAATAAAACCCTTGTTTTCAAAAGTGAGCAAAACTTTTTTAACAAGTAGATCCATGGCGTCAATAGTAGATTTCCCCTTAATAAAACCAAATTGTTCCTTACAAATTATGTCACTCTGGCTTAAATAACTGCAAAACTGTGTGTAGATTATGATTTCAATTATCTTTGAGAAAACTGGAGTAAGAGAAATTGGTCTATAACTAGAAGGGCATGATTTATCTCCTTTTTTATATATCGGAACCACTCTCGACAGTTTTAATACATTTGGGAATATACCAGTATTAAGACATCTATTTATCAAATAAACCAGTGGGTCTATAATACAGTCAATTATTTTTTTAATGATATTACTAGATAAACTATAAATATCTACACTATCTGAAGATTTCATTTTTTTAACGATGTCTAAGACTACATTAGTGGTTATTTCATTAAAACCAAAACTAGTGGGATGCAATTTTTCATTTTGAGATTTTAATAAATTTAATGGAGTAACTGAAGGCTTATTCATGCTATCACATATTTCTTGAACTGATAGTGCACAGAATTTATTGAAGTCATTTGGGTTGAGTGCTACTTCTTCTTTCTTGCCATTTTTAGCTACGGAATTTATTACTTTCCATGCTTTTTTACACTTATTCTTAGCTTTATAAATACTTTTTAAGTTACTAAGTCTTTTGGCTTCGTTAATGGCAATTTTATAATCTCTTCTATACTTAATATATACTGTCTTAGTATGATAGATTGATAGGGTCTAGAGGAGATGAGTGTTCTCAGCTTTAGCTGAGAAGCCACTCAGGACAATATAATATAAATCTCCTCAGTTAAATAAGAATAGAACATGTTAAATACTTGCTTTTTTATTACTCACTTGAAGCAGAAGTCAGCTGCATGGACGTAGTAGCGAGACAAATTGCCATGAACTGGAGGCGTGGCACAGAACACTATGTCAGGACATAAGTTATATCTACCTTCTTTACAGAACTCACATGTTCGGCAAGGAACTCCAGGTTCGATAGCAACTCTGTCTCCTGCAAAGAAACAAACATGCACTTTACAGATAGATAAAGATCCAGTTAAAATTCATCTCCTAAATGGTCTTGTGGTTAGTGCTGCTGCTTATAGATCCGTAGGCCCGGGTACGATTTTGGTACCTCCTCAGATATTTCTGAGGTAGGGAGGAGGTCTGGAACTTGGTGCACTCAGCCATGTGATTCAAACTGAGGAGCTACTTGACCAGTGGTGACTCATGTATAGGCACTGTGGAACTGTAGCACCCCCTATGTCCACTTGAAATTATCAATAACATATAACATAATGAGTTCTTTTTTCTTTAATTCTTTCTTTATACTTGTACAACATATAATTCTTAAGATTAATGCCAGCAGCCATCCCCCAGTTTATTAAAAAGAGAAAAGAAAATACTTTGTATTGAACTGTGTGCCTCACAGGAAGGTGCATAGGAAGGTGCATGCTGCAACTGGGAGGAAGAGAGAGCAAGAGAGCACTGTCTCTTCCATAGTACCAACCATGACATATTGGTGGAACGTAGTGTTTTTCTTTTTAATGTCCTTTTGCTCCGCATGTGTTGTGCTTAAAAACCATCTACCATATTCTTGAATGTGATAAAGTGTAGAATTAGATTATTATCTTGTTTCCAGCCATTCTATTTTATTTTATTTTTTCGGTTATTTTATTTAACAGAAAATTTTAACCATAGCAGATCAAGGAGAAAATCATTTACCTTTTCACGGAAATTAAAACAAGAAGAATGGATTTCATATTTTAAACAAAATGATCAAGCTTGAACTGTAACAAATAATATTAAAGAAAGTAAAAAATTTTGAGTTTGTTCTGCAGATTATTAGTAAGGCTGTAAGACATTGCCAACGTAAACAAGAAATCGTTACCTAAGTAGGGGGTCCACCCCCGAAAATTGTTTAAATATTGAACTAATGAAAATCACATTTTACGCTATTTTAGCACAGAAAAACTAGTTAGGAAATTTATTTACCGTACTCTAAGACATACGAACTTAAACAAGAAATCGTTACCTAAGTTATAATAGCCTATTTATTACTATTTATAAGAAAAGTTAAATAACACAAGGAACAATGGAAATAACAGGCCTACTCATTATGTTATGAAAACAAAATAACTGCTATATCATATTTGATACACCCACAAAAATTGTTTAATTTATCACATTTTTTAAAACACAAAAATAGAATTTTAGGTTTTGATTTTTGGGGGTCCGAACCCACTGGACCCCCTTTTCTAATCCACTATGGAATCTATTATTTATTATTTACGTCCACGTGATCATTAAAATGATATGGGACTTTGTATGTACAAATTATGTGACGGTATATACAATACTGGGATTCGTGGACTATCATAAGGCTTTCGATTCTGTGGAGCATGAAAGCGTATGGCAGGCAATGAGCAACCAAGGCATACAGAAAACCTATATCAGACTACTTGCAAAAATATACCAGGGCAGCCAGGCGAAAGTACGCACAGAGAGAGATGGGAAGAGATTCGCATTGAACAGAGGAGTCAGACAGGGCGACCCCCTCTCACCGAAGCTGTTCTCAAGTGTGCTAGAACACCAAATCCGGAAACTGGACTGGACAAACAATCATGGCATTCAGATGGATGGAGTCACCCTATCCCATTTAAGGTTTGCAGATGATATCATTCTACTGGCAAAAACAGCACCGGAATTGCAAAGGATGCTAAATGATATAGATAGAATCAGCAGAGAGGCAGGACTGACTATGAACAAATCAAAAACAAAACTGATGACCAATGCAGAGGAAGAACCAATAAAGATCAACGATGAGCCACTAGAATACGTGCAAGAATGCATTTACTTGGGACAAAATATATCACTAAAGGACAATATGGCAAAAGAAGTGAAAAGAAGAATCAGTCAGGCTTGGAAGAAATTTTGGAGCATGAAATTTATATTAATGGACAAATTCCAGAAAATAAGCTTGAAGATAGAGGTACTAGAAAAATGTGTAATACCAGTGTTACTATACGGCGGCCAGATTTGGGCACTAACATCAAAGCAGAGATACTACAGCACTACAGATATGCCAACGTAAAATGGAACGAAAAATCTTTTCATCTCGACAAAAGATAGAATAAGAAATGAAGTGATAAGGAAGAAAACAGGTATGTGCAAGGTAACGCTGAGAGCAGACAGACTGAAATGGCAATGGGGTGGACACGTAGCAAGGATGGACAGCACAAGATGGGCATATAGAGCAACCATGTGGGACCCGAGAGTTGGAAAGCGAAACGTAGGAAGGCAAAGAACCAGGTGGGCAGACGTATTCAAGAAAGTGGCAGGCGATCAATGGTCGAGGAGAGCACGAGACCGCCAGGAGTGGAAAAAACTCACAAGTGGAATCAGTGAAGTGCGAAAAGAGTAGTGCGAAAGTGATCTATGTAGAAACTGCGAGACGACCTAACACCCTCCTTAGGAATAGCACCCCTAAGGAGCTTCCCTAGCTATGCACTGCAGGAGGCCTTGGCCCTTAATGGGATGTTACAGGCTAATTTTATTTTATTTATTTATTTATTATATACAATACATATAGCATACAAATAGTACACAGGAACAGATCTAACAATATAGGTTGCACATAGATCAAATGGATACAATGTAGCTAACACATCAATTATAAAACATTCAGTGTACATTCAAGTAATTTACATTATTATAATTAACTTGCTTCCATGTTGTCGATAATGGTAAAACTTCTGCAAATTTATGTCTCCACTGACTTTCAAATAATTGTCTTAAAAGAAAAACACCTGACTATAATTATTAATATACATTTTTTTTCTTTCCATACCCCGCCCCCCCGGTATGGGCACCCTTGGCTTAAACCACAGTTAAATTTGTATGTCAGTGAATTAAACCTAAATCACAATAATCATAAATTGTTAAATATGTGGACAATGACCTTTTAGTTCAACTGTCTGGAACTTAGAATAGTGTGCAAATAGCAGATAAACACAGGTAATCTAATTTTTTCTGTAGAGCAAAATTCAGAAAAATCATACAGAGGAGGAAACTGAAAGAAAGTTTTGAAGAAGACGAAAGGAAAAGAATGTAATTGAATGCTATCCTACCAAAATAAAATTGCACAACATATTGTAGGCTTACAAAGATATCATAAGTTTAATTTTAATGATAAACTGTGATTTTATATACATATATATATACAGTATATATAATATATATATAAATATATATATATTTTATATATTATATATATATTGATTTTTTTAAATTTTAAAATGAAATATAAAACTTATATCAAGTGCATACTTCTTTAGAAGTTACATTCTCATGAAATCAGAAATAAGAGAAACATGCAATGGTTGACAGAGTAGCCTACACCATGTGACTGTAGTGTTCCAATAATAGACTCAACTGCTCAAGGGTTAATCTTCACAGTTTGTTAGCTACATTATTCCTTTTATGAATTTTTATGTACAAAGTAGTGGTGCCTATGCTTCTGCATTAGATTCATTCAAATAATTACTAATACTAACAGGTACTGCTTAATAATACAGTATAAATCTGTTGCTAGCAATGTGACAAACTTTGTTTGGCTCAATAAAAGTGTTTTGTTGTTATTTCCCAGCTAGATGGCCAATTGCAAGTAGACACATATAATTTAGATAAAATAATCATTAAATATAATCATACATAATGTTTGTGGGACTAACGGTGAAGAAGTCAAATTATAAAAACCTTATGTTATCACTCAACTTCACTTTTAAGTGTTTACTTGTCGCTTGTGAAATGCATATGTGTAAGTAAACACTTAAAAGTGAAGTTGATAACATAAGGTTTTTATAATCATTAATTATTTATTTAATACAGGGACCGGCAGATAAATCTGACGATTTTGGAACAGTCTGTATCTGTCACATGGTGAAATTGGGGGTGTGTCGACTGACGTATTGCTTCTGTTCCACAATGCCTCTTAAGTTAAGATGGAGCTGTGGATTGGGCGTCACTGCACTTTTGTGTTAGAAACCCATTTTTAAAATTGTGAATCTGTAATTGGAACCCAGCAATCGTTTCGTAGGGACTGGGGAGTTCAGTCTCCATCAACATGGCTGTGTACCCAGTCCTAACACAATTTGCTTCAAGAGACAGCCTCTTGTCTGGGAAAAAAAAAACCCCACAGCTTGTCTACATACTGTTTGTACCTCAGAAAATGTGCAAGCTTCGTGTCAGTCAGTCATCAGAAGTTCAAATAAGTTGGCCTGCATCTCAACACGGCACTGCTTTAAGAGTGTCAGACCTTAATGTTCGAAAGATGCTGCATTTGGAACTTCATTTCCACCCACACAAAATGGTAAATGTCCAGGATTTGCTGGAACGTTATCTCCAAAACTGCAGAGATCATGGACATTGTGATGATGGAGCAATCATCCTGATGCCCAATGAGGCTCACTGCCATCTCTCTGAATAAGTAAACAAACAGAATTTCTGCTACTGGGCACCAAATAATCCCTGTGGATATTGAATGGCATGCTCATGGCAGAAATGGCAAACTTCAGGAATGTTTACAAAATGGTGGTCGTCTTTATCAGTCACAATTTTCAAATCAAACAAAAACTAATGGAAGAACAGTAGGCTAAATGGCAATTATTGCTGTAATAAATGTGATAATTAAACCTTGCATTACACTGATAAACGTTTAATATTTATATTTGCTTTTCAAAATTGTCAGATTAATCTGCCAGTCCCTGTAGCCTATAACTGTGTCAATATAAAAAAGCAGTATTTTTTTTTATGTTCAGCTTCCCCTCATGTTACAATCTTGCTTCCTCAGAAAATAAAATCTCACTTCCAACAATTTGTGTCCTAAAATATGTAAGGAACTATTTTGTGGCCTACCTTTTTTCAGATGTTTTACGTTTTTCCCAACTTTTTCAACAATTCCACTAGCTTCATGACCCATTATCATGGGTGCATTCACTATGAAGTCTCCAATTCTTCCTCTTTCCAGGTAATGCACATCCGATCCACATATTCCAACACATGCCATCTGTAGAAGAACTTCTGTAAACAAATACAAATTTGTGGTGTAGGTTTGTTTTCTGCAAAACCACACAAACCAAAATTGGAGTGAAGTAGTCAATTATTTTATTTAAATCTGCTTAAAATTCCCATGTACCAGTATTTAAGTGCTAAGACACATACAGCCTAGGACATGGAGAAATCAAAGTGCCTACTACCTGAGGAGGCTAATAAATAGGCCTATGTCTGCTCTCTAACCTTTTCCATAACTAACAAGAGTCAACAGCTTTCAAGAATCAACAGAGATTACCTGAAATTTTAATTAAATTTTACACAATGCTTTACATAAAGTTTGTTTCAGTAAACAAACTGGTATTTATTGTTTCAGTATCTTTTGTGTTGTGTAATGGAGATGAATTAATTAATGAAGTCTGATTCTTGCTGAAACAATAACAGTTTGTGTCGATATACAGTGCACGCCGCTTATTGTGATCAATTCGGGATGTAGCTCATCTGATAATATAAACCAATTGATAACAGTAGCCAAAGGAATTAAATGAAGGTTATTTAGTCATATATAAGGTAATGCACTACAAAACAGAATTAAAAATATTTATCATAAAATAATACGTAACTGTGAATCATTGAACCACTCATAGGCTATACAGTAATAGACTGCAAGCAACTATTTTTTCAACCAGTAACAAAGTTTTTAATTGTTTTTAATTTCCTTTAGGAGTCAATTAACCAATACTCCATACTCAGTTAAGAGTTACGAGTGTTTTTGGAAGTTTATATTGATCTGTGGTGAACACCACATAGCAAAACATCTAACGCCTGTCTGCTCAAGGCTTTTCATTTTACACTAGCCATCAATGCATGTCAACACTGTTATCTTCATAAATCAAAAGTTGCAGCTTAACTGTGGGGTAAAACATGTTTTATTGCTTAAAAGAGAAAGGTAGGAAATGCCACCCCCTCGAACTGGTCATCCTTTGAGCTGGGAACAGAATTGCTACCTCCAGTACAACTCAATTCAGTTGAATTAGAAATGAAACCCTTAAAAACGAAATTTTGAATGCTGTACAGAACTTGGAAACAGAGCCGCAAAAAGGAAAATGTGATAACATAAACCGCATCTTTGATCAAAATAAACAGCATTTTCTCAATGTATCAGTATTAATTTATACAGGACTTTATAAAAGTGATAACATTACCCGGCTGATAACATTACTCACAATTACCTTAAGTGGCATGCACTGTATATTATGGTTGATATCAATAGACAATTGTTATGTTATTATTAAGCCTACTGGCAGTTAATGAATATAGGCTATATTAAACAGTAACATGTTTTTCTGCTCAGTGGGATTATGAATTTTCCTCTATTATGCAATGCACGTCACTGATAAGTAATTCATGCTACAGCTTGACAACACGATTTTAATAAAAATTTAAAATTGGAAGCTCTTATTTATGACTAATAAAATGGCTATATCTGTATTTCTGCAAAAATGACTTAAGGGGTACTTTATTCGTAACCATTTTCAATTTTTCTAGATTATATCCATTACAGTAGGCGGTACATGAAAACCTACCATAGTAAAGTTGTAGAGAAAATTAAAATGAACATTTTTTGTTTAAAACATTTCTTTATATATTTAACAGATATCAAGATAAAAACAAAATAAGTACGGCTTAAATGTGAATTTCAGAACATACGTCATGTCATTATTAAAATATGAATGCCATTTTGTTGCCCCTAGTAACAAGAAAACTTTAAGCCTAATGTACTTATTGTTGTGAAATGCAATCAGTTTAGCTCAGTCGCAATGAACACACTAAAACCAATTACAGCGAGGTGGTAGGCCAATGGGCTAACAGGGAAGAGGTCCTGAGTTCAATCAAACCTCGTGGTCGCCCAAATTGACTTCGGTTTTTCATGGTTTCCTCGTTTGCAAAAGCAAACGCCGGGTTTGTAGGACTAGCTTATTTTCCATAACTCATCGCCACTATGTCACTGAATATTATAATCGTTTAAACTGAATATCACATAAGAAGACAACACAAAACAATAGAAACAGATGACGCGAATAAGTTGTTACTATAGACTAATGCAGTAGACCTACAATGCAGTTAAAGCGTGCAATATAACCTAAGTAGTAGTAGCAGTAGGACCGCCGGCGTGGTCTTGTGGTTAGCGTCAGATCCGTCGGCCCGGGTTCGATACCCGGTACATCCTTGGATTTTTCTGAGGTAGGGAGATCTGGTAGGGGTGCACTCAGCCTCGTGATTCACATTGAAGAGCTACTTGATAGAGAAGTAGCGGCTCCGTTCACGGAAACCACCATTAACGGCCGTGGGAGTCGGCATGCTGACCACATGCCCCCAATCCTGCCATCTGCCTGTGGTAGTTGACGCAGCGCTCGTTTGGTAGGACAAATCCCTCCAGGGATGTAGTGCCACAGAGTTTAGTTTTAGTTTTAGTAGTAGTAGTAGTAGCGAAATCCAAATATAAGTCGTCCCTTAAGCTCCGCCCATTCGATATTCACATTTGCATGGACTGTGTGATGTATTTTGTTTCTGAGCGAAGCAGAGTGACCAACTGTCCTTGTATATTGTCGCAAGTGCCTTGTATCCACCTCTACATATAGCTAAATAATGCATAACACTAACCACATAGTTAAGTGCGGGAAGCGGAGGCGGCAGCCGTAGCGAAGCGCCCTTGCATTTTCGAATAATGTACGATACACTGTTTATAGGTTTCGAAAATGTGGCATATTATATCTCCCGCAAGGTTTGTCAGCCTGTCACCTCTCGTCTAGCGGTGTGACGTCATACCTCCAATGTCCAATCACGAGTTTCTTCATAATACGAGGACAGAAGAATTCGCTAGATCGTGGTATAAAAGAAACTGCATCAGCGAGGGTGAGTAGGGTGGGACCGATTCATCCCAAGGTTCGACTTATACTTGAATTTTCCCTTAGTAGTAGTACTAAAAATATGCAGTTTTAGTGCCATTGACTACTACTACTACTATTATTAATATTATTATTATTATTATTATTATTATTATTATTATTATTATTATTTCACAGTAAAAGCATTGAACAAAAAGATCGACCCTGATGCTTTCCATTCTACATACTTGTCAGTGTTATGAAAATGTAATAAGTAAAATCTAATTGTCTCTTTAATTTACTTTTTTCTGTACTAGCCTTTAACACGTATATGCGAGAAAGTTTGTGCAACATATTTTGCACCATTTATTTTGTTTAATATAAGCAACAACTAATTGTATTTCTGAAAACTGCTTGGCATCAGGTTACAAATATGTTATACAGAACATTACAAATTTTATTTACCTTGCAAATAAAAACTTTTTTTTTAAATTATCAAATGTCCCATCCCTCCTACCTGTAGAGCCTCAATGTCCATGTAAATAACATTATAAATCCTCATAAAGCTTAAAAATGGTTTTTTCAATGCACTTAAATAGAGCATAACAACAAAAGAGTTATAATAGGTAACTCAGAACAAAAAGCCTCTCATAAAAGTGTTGAAGCAAGCAAGATCGACTTCAATAGGCAAGTCTTTGAATCTAGCCCTCAACCTACCTAACTATGAAATAGAAGAAAAGCAACTCAAAATATGTAAATTTTCAATTTTGTAGTAAATATGGGAGGCAACGTTTCTCATTAAAATTGTGTCCCTTCCTTCCTGCATACAAATGTCCCATCCTTCCTGCATTGTAGTTATCTCATAATTTAATTTATAACACCCAGATATCAGACCTATGTCTTCCCTACATTACTGAAAAGTCAGACGTTTTTATCAGTTACAAAATATTTATGGAAATTTTTCAACTTTAAAAATTACAAGGTTATTTAGAAATTGCGAAATATTATAATTAACTGTCAAAAATGAAAGAAATTCATTTTTTCTGAAAGTTACAGTATAACATCCACCTAAAACTCCGTGGCGCGACATCCCCGAAGGGACAAGGCCTACCACCCGACCGCTGCGTCATCTACCTATAGGCAGATGGTAGGATTGGAGAGCATGTGGTCAGTAACCACGGCCGTTAATGGTGGTTTCCATGACCGGAGCCGGTACTTCTCTATCAAGTAGCTCCTCAATTTGAATCATGAGGCTGAGTGCACCCCTACCAGACCTCCCAACCTCAGAAAATTCCAAGGAGGCACCGGGGATCGAACCCCGGGCCGACGGATCCGTAGTCAGCGATGCTAACCACAAGACCACGCCGGATAACATCCACCATGCTTTCTAATATGGCAGACTATCTCTGTAATAATAACAATAATAATACTTTATTGATCCAGTAACAACACTAATGTACAGGTAGGGAAAAAAAAGCAGACCGACTCTTGTAGCTGAATATAATATAATTTGTGTTAGTATTTTATAATAATATTAATAATTAATATATTAAGTTATAAAACAATACGATTAGAAACCATATTCTGGGTAGCTAAGTAGAGATTAGATGTAAGCAAAGTAAACAGTTCTGTGTTCGTCTTTTGTCGTACAATTGGCTGTCAACAGTCGACACTAGAACAAATTTCAATACATTCCCTGCTACCCTGTGAATGCCACTAGGCATGCGCAGTGGCTCGTATTGGCAACTTAGATATTTTAGTCGGTCTGCTTTTTTTGTTTCCCCCTACCTGTGCATAGTACAATAAACAAGTCAGAACTTAAACATACTAAAACTAAACTAAATTAAACATAACTAAGAATCTACAATGTCGATTAAAAAAACAAAATTAGATTATGTTGGGTTTTATGGTTCTTAGGTATTTCTGATCAAGTATTCTTCAATGGAATAAAAGCAGTGGTCAGTAAAATGTCTTAAGAGAGGATCTAAAACTATGTTTTTGTTGAAATAATTTTAACTGATGTGAAAGACTGTTCTATAGTTTTATTCCAGAGTGACATGCTCCTTGTGGTATGGTGTAGTAACACATACACCAGAATGGTGCCTAGTGCAGTGGGAGAATTTCCAACAACTGTGCACTTTCTGATTAACATTATACTTTCCAATATGTAGAGAGAGGGCAGAGGAAGGGTGCTAAGACTTCTGATAAAGGGTATACATGATGCTCTTAAATTTTGTCCTTCCATTTTTCTGATGTTTTTTTCTGGGTTCTAAAGTATTTTATACTAGCAGGTGACCTTCTCCAGAATGCTAAACCATAGCTAAGTAGAGATTAGATGTAAGCAAAGTAAACAGTTCTGTGTTTGTCTTTTGTCGTACAATTGGCTGTTATTCTCATTATGTAAGTGGCAGTGCAAAGTTTCTTGTTTACTTTGATGTAGACGTCCCAGTGCAAATTGCTTTGCAATCATAGGCCTAGGAATTTTGTGCTGTAAATTTCATGGTCTGATTGTAGAGAGTTATTTCTGGAGCAAATTGCTTTTATTTTGAGCTGTGTGGAAGTCCATCGAGACAGCTTTATTGTTGTCAAATACTGAGACAAGAATTTCAAACATAGTTCCTGTGTCCCATCCCTCCACACTCTCTATTATAAGATTTTGCAATATCATTCTAACTAGGCCTAACTATAGACCAACATTTAACTTGGAAAGGTCACATCAACAATATATGTAACAAAATTTCTCCAGTTATAAGGGCATGTAGGCGAATACTGGTTTGAGATCCTTATATTAGGCCTACTCACTGATACAGTCTCACATGACTTACATGTTATTTATCTGGGGACGTTTTCATAAAGCTGAACTACAACCATTAAGAGTACTTCAGAATAGAGCAATCAGAGTTTTACTAGGTGCACATTATTTGACACCAACTCACATTCTTTATGACCAATCGAAAATCTTGCCATTTGACACCTTAGTTAAAGTAAATGCCATTACATATATGCATAGAGTAGTACATGGTAACATCCACAGTAATTTTCCAATAGAATATACTACCCGCGCGCGATTTCTTGAGCGCTCGGCTCCCTAGTCCTCGTTCGGTAGGTTTCGTTCAACTTCGTAGGTTAAGCTGACAACATTGAAACACGAAGTACGCTATACACCCTGACATCTAGTGGCTTCAATACTAAGCTTTCATTCTGTCTCAGGATTCTTA
Source organism: Ectobius pallidus (assembly GCA_964059195.1). NCBI lineage: Eukaryota > Metazoa > Arthropoda > Insecta > Blattodea > Ectobiidae > Ectobius > Ectobius pallidus. The sequence continues at coordinate 6,422,557 of CAXKWD010000008.1, read as the reverse complement.
TTTATTTATTGACATGATCTTTTCTGACGCATCGAGTTATGGGGAAAAATACAATCTTTCGAACTGCTGATTTCACAAACACTTCATTGTACATCCAACACTTTCCTCACCTCTTTAAGAATTCCGTATGTGCTAATTTCTGACGATTCCGTGAACTCTGATGTCAATTTCATGGACTGAAAGTTGAGCTAATTTTTCACAATTTGTATTAAATACGTTTAAAATTAGGCCTATAGCTTTCTCCACTTTTAGATGCCTTACCTCTCTTACGTTCTAAAACACGAAATTATGAAGCATGTTCTGCTAAGACTCTTCTTTATGCTTAAAATTAGTCATCCAGTGTAAAAATATTGAGCCTATATTATGCATAATAATCTTATTTGATGATTTATTTGATAACCAAAGGCTTATGACGTGTAATTTAATTGTTACGCAATACCGTCACCACGTTATATTATTGGACTGCATTAAAATCGTTGTATATTAAAGTCACTACATAAAATACCATACGCGCGATTCTGCTGAAACGTTATTTCTTTGGTTGACAATACTGCAGAAAGACTGGCGGAATAGCTATGTTTTGTTCCCCCGACCCTCACTTCCCCGTAAATCCAGCGCCCAAGAAGTGGCACGCGGGTAGTAACAAAGACATCCATAACTATGAAACAAGGCAAAATCAGAACATATACCTCACACATTCTTCAACTGTAAAATATGGGACAAAAGGATTAAAATATTATTTGATCAAAATGTATAATGAATTACCACAAGAACAAAAGAATATCATAAATTATAACAAATTTAAATTACAAATAAAACTTTCTTTAAATTCAAAGATTAATTAAGTTCTTTGATATAGTAATATAACATAGTAATAAATATACACTAAAGAGTAATAAATATAGTAATAAAAAGTAAATATATATATAAATTAATAGTAATAAAGTAAAAAAAATAGTCACTATATATCTATCTTTGTAGGATATTTCCCTTATGTAACTCTTGTATATAATGTACCTCTTGTATTTGCAATTTATGTACAATTGAATGTCATTTTGTATGTATTGAATGTCATTTTGTATATTATTGAGTGTCATTTTGTATATAGCCCCTTAAGGTGAGCTTTGCTCGTTGGGGTTTAAGTATTACAATAAATATAAACTAGTAAATATTGAAATTTCTGGTAACAAATTCTAACCGTCATGAAATGCTGGACACATGAACACATTGTTAAGAATCCAAGCAGTGATTTGTGACATGAAAATTGAAGATTTAAGTTTCTCTAGGCCTAGTGTATATATTTTAGCAATAGGCCTATTATTAGACACATTTATAGCCCAGTTTTCAATCAGAAATAATTAGGATAAGTTGAATTCTACCCCATTGATAGACTACTATCAGAGAAAAATTTATACAGAAAAATCCCTCTGGAGCTTACTGAACAGCCATTATCTCTCTTACTAACGATTGCATCAAGTTCAACTTTGTTTTCTATCGTTTATTATTAAATAGGCTACAGTATTGGTTGTTTTTATGTTTACAATAAACCTGATTGTTTTCGATAAATTTTTTAAAATGGTGTGGAGAAAGTAGGTTTTTATTTTGAGACTTTCAATTTTTGTGCTATATTCCTTTAAATAATAAATTTGGTCACAATAAGACACACTAGAAATAAAGTTATAATTGATCCACTTAACAAAATTCAGTTGTCGACACATAAAACAGCGTCACATTTAGTATCCATCTTGCAATTCTGAAGTCAAGGAAAAGAACAGGAACACAACATGTCAAACGTCACAGTAACCATACTGATACTAAAATCATGGATGATCACAAACCCTACATCAATAAAAAATTAAACAGTGCCTACTTAAACATGCACTGCTTAGCTCAAATTACCAACCTTGAAACTAGAAAAATTATTTGTTTTAGTTATTTTCATTCCATTATGACATGTGGGATTATACCATGGGGTGGCTTGACAGGATGGGAAGCAATCTTTAGAAGCCAGAAAAAAATTATCCACATAATATCACAGGTAGGACCAAAAGACTTGTAGAAACCAATTTAAGAAATTAAAAATACTAATTCAACTTTCGCAGTACCTTAAACAAGTATATGCATGCAAATTTCGACACTATATATAAATCGCAATATCAACATTGTCGTGCAACCAGAACATAGAATAATTTAAAACCACCCATCCACAGACTAAAACTATATGAACACTATATGCTGGTATAAAAGGCTACCTGCTCAGGTCAGGGATATCACAGAAATAAAACTATTTAATAATAATAATAAAAAAGTGAAGAACTTACTTTTAGACAAGGCCTACTATTCCGTGGCTTAATATATGACTGATAAGTGATAACATATAACCATTGATATAGGGTAGGCCTACTCTGATGCAAGAATCGCTACCGTACTCGCATCAACTAGTATTTGTAATTTGCTATTGTAAGCTTAGTGCATACATCTTCACAGCTTGTAGGCTACTATTATTAGGCCCTACTATATTTTCTATTGTCAATTTAGCGTAGGCCTATATATCTTTTTATAGCTTGAATTATTAGGCTTACTACTTTATTTTGTATTAAGTACACTAACTGATGAGTCACATGTTTACTGAGCACTTGCTCAACAACCTGTAAGCGGCCTGTCACACAAAGCATTCATCGATCAAGACCAACCGACTGCCATCGAGCGCTCTCGACTACATTTCTATTCCTTGTCACACTGCTTCGAGCATCATCAATCAACGGAAATATTATAGGTTATGTACCTATATGATTTTACTAGGTCTACTCATCACTGTATATTAGAGGTAAAGTACCTTATTAGGCCTACGTCTGCTTATCTCCTGCACGACATCATACTACATGTGTTGGGATGTAGGGTTTAATATTAGGCCTACTTTCTCAGGCTACATCTGTTTACTTCAAGCTTGTTGAGTGAAGAGGTTTGTTCGTTGCAGTTTGAACGGCTACCACTAGATGTTACAACTCGATGTATATTTGTATTTGTACAGTTAAATTACATAAGAAGATATAGTTTTAAGTGCCTTAATTTATTCGTGCAATTATATTTCATTCAAAAGTGAGTCTAAAACGACATTATTGTGTAAGTTAAATCTTCCAGTATCAATTCTGAAATTCAGGTGGGTACAAGGCTTTGGAGTGCTGCCATCTTCACTCATCGACTGTCAATTGAAAAATGAACAGGTTTAATTTCACAGAGCAGTTGATCCCTCTCGCTCGTTGTTGATCACTGGCGATCGATGCTAACTGGTACCATTCCCGTCTATTGGTTTGTTATATCAGTCAGTCGGTGACTGTCATTCGATCGATCCAGTGTGACAGCCCCCTAAGCATTTGTGCCAGTAAAGCATCTTATCTTATCCCCCATAAGAATTATTAAATATAAAAGAATGCATCATTAAGCCTATAGAGAAATCTGGTATAGTGACTAACATATAGAACTTACGGTCATCTTTTGGCTCTGGAATTGGCCGTTGTTCCTGTAACAATATGTGAAGAGATCAGTTAACATTGGAAGTTTATTATTTCAGTCAGAAAATATTAGCATTAACATATTTTGTGATAATATAATAATTAATCATACCTTTCTTTGGTAAATAATAAAATAATTTAATGTGAATGTTTTTTGCTGCAAGGAAAGTGAGATGGTTTCAATGTCAAATAGCATACCACCACTGAAAATCATTGGATCTTAAAAATAAAATCAGGTAAACTGATGTAAAAAAGTGCCAGTATGTTTTTTTTAATCAGTTATGACTGCAATTATGATATGCAGAATATGTTTTTTTAATTGATTTACAAGTTAAGCTCCAGATTTATTCATTAAGCAGGGCTTAGGGAAGAACAAAGGTCTAGTTTTCTTTTTAATCAGATTAAAATCTTCCAGCATCAGCTGAACTGTACAGATTTTTGATATCTTGACAATCGCACACTCACATAAAAATACGAAAAAGAAAGTGAAATTGGCTGGTTTCGGGATTTGAACCATGGAACTCCATAACGTGAGGCCAAAACGTTACCATCTCGGTCACCTGGGTCAGTTTAACGGTCTAGTTGTAAGTTATAAGCGCATGTAAAACAATAGTGTCTTTGGTCATAGCCATCTCTATTTTAATTTCCAAAGCCGTAAAATATCACAGTAAAACAATTGACTATGTTGTCATGATAAATGATTTGCTTTTTTTTTATATAAATTCTTTCGAATACGTATATTATCATAAAATAGGCACCAAATTGAGCATTACTCCGAAACAGGTGAACCGATTTCATCCAGTATCAGTAGACCTCTTCCCATGAACACTATAAATGTGTATACCAAATTCCATAAAAATCCGGTAAAGCGTATTTGAGTTACCGCGTTTTTAAAATAGACACTAAATTGGGTTTTACTCCGGTACCGGACAACCGATTTGGTCCAATATCGGTAGACGTCTTCCCATGTACATTATAAATGGGTATACAAAGTTTCAGGAAAATCCAATAAAGCATATTTGAGTTATCGCGACTTCTCATATATTAACATAAAAGGCAATAAATTGGGCATTATTCCGGTACTGGCCAACCGATTTGGTTGAACATCAACAGACGTCTTTCCATGGATAGTATAAATGCGTATACGAAGTTTCATAAATATCCGATAAGGCGTATTTGAGCTATTGCGCCTTTAAAATATACACTAAATTGGGTTTTACTCCGGTACCGGTCAACAGATTAGGTTCAAATTTAACAGAGTACTTTTCATGGATGTCATAAATGCGTATACCAAGTTTATCTATTAAAATAGGCACTAAATTGGGCATTACTCCGGTACCGGTGAACCGATTTGGTTCAATATCAATAGGGTTCTTCCCATTGACATTATAAATGTGTTTTCCAAGTTTCATGAAAATCCGAAAAAGCGTATTTGAGTTAGAGCGCGTACAGACACACGGACGGACTGACAGACAGACAGACGGACAGACATTTTTCGTCCCCCACACAATCTCATAAAGTACCATACTGGCACTTAATAAAAGAACTTAACTTTCCTTTGTAGCAAAGAGTAGACCCCATTTTCAGTGTGCATCATAATATGATTCATTTTCATGAACCTTCATGTACCAGTAGCCATTGCCACTTGTGGAGGCCTTTGTTGCCATTTTAATGACTAAACCACTAGATCCAATTTCTAAAAAAACATTTCTCAGTAACAAAATATTGTAACTTATATTGTTTCAATAGGTCTTGAATACTTTTTAAAATATCTATATTGAAATAAAGTTCCATCATTTGACAATACAAGATGTTCTTGACTTTTGCGCTCCTGCTTGGTGATTATTATTCTGCAAAGCAAGGATCTGGAATTGCTGATGATTTGTGTCTCCTGTCTGAGGCATATGGTGAAATACAAGCGAAGCTAGAAGAATTAGTAGAAGAAGGAAAAAAGGTGGGACTAAAAATTAACTCCTTAGGGACCAAGTCCTAGTGGCCAAAGATGGAGGAGCTGTACAGGATGTCTTGCAACGTATCCAAAAGGCGAATGGTGCCTTTGTCCGGCTTTACCCAGTGTGGAAGAAAAGCAGAATATCTATCAGGTGAGATGGACTCTGTTGAGTTGGAGGGGTGAAGGATTTCTTCGGTAAAAGTACTTACTTCAATTCCCGGTCGGAGTCCATTCTGTTTTACGCACCTCAACTTCCACAGCTGCTGTGCTCAGTGATAGGTGCATGAATCATCTCGGGGTATTGTCTTATAGCTAGTTACTGTCTTTGAAATAATAACTACACTATAATCCTTTGTCTAACGGAATTTATTCATAAACTGGTAGCTTGTAGATTGTGTTGCTGTGTGTATGTCGTCACCACTTGAGTTTCACATATAATTACTTACGTGATATTTGGTTTATCTTGCTAATCACAAATGAAAGTAACTCACACGATTATATATGTTCTGAATGTGTTGCGTATGTGGCTGTGGGAATCGCCATAGCTTAGGATTAATTGCCGCGAACTTCTCCAAGAGAGAGCACGACGCAACGGTCCGTGCTGTTAGACGAATAATAGTGGAGTGAGCTCCTACCAACGCTCTGTTTCGCGCTGAAGAATGCTTTTCTCTGATTGGCTACGCTCTCCCTTACGTAATGCCTTTTTATTGGCTAAACCAATTCGCGGTTTGGAATTACGAATTTGGTACGTTGTATTTTGAATATGTATGTTTTGTTTACAGTTAATATTTCAAATTTGGAATTACAAAATAATAATAATAATCGGAACAAGAATTTTGATACAGAAAATAATAATAATAATTTGGATAACTTGAATAAATATTAATTAACTGTACTTTTCTAAATAAATCGAAAGGGTGGAATAATTCCAGTTTCACAGGACCAAACTCCACATCTTCCGAAGCAATGTCAAGTCTGTTATATGGGTACAAGTAAGAATCAGTTTGAAAAATTTTATGTCATAACAGGGATTTGAACACGGATCTTCGGCTTAACGCGCCGATGCTCTACCATTGAGCTACCATGACAACATGCCAGTATGACATCAAATTCCTCAACTGATTCAGAAGACAAGGCAGACCACGGGAGGTTTCCAATGGATGCGTGTTCTCAACGGAGAAACCTCCCGTGGTCTGCCTTGTCTTCTGAATCAGTTGAGGAATTTGATATCATACTGGCATGTTGTCATGGTAGCTCAATGGTAGAGCATCGGCGCGTTAAGCCGAAGATCCGTGTTCAAATCCCGGTTATGACATAAAATTTTTCAAACTGATTCTTACTTGTATTAATATCCCAGACATGGATTTAATGTCTATTTCCTTTCCCTCCACTTAATTAATGTTATATGGGTCTGAGACTTGGAAAGTAACTAAAGTAATTGTCTCCAAATTACAGACCTTTGTCAACCGCTGTCTACAAAAGATTATTAACATTTATTGACAGGAAGGAATCTCCAATCGAGAAGGACAGGAGACTGAGATTGTGACGGAAATGGAAATGGATTGGGCATACACTGAGAAAGGGAAACGAAGCCATTGAGAGGGTGGCATTGAACTGGAACCTGGCGAAGACCTGTGCACGTGGAAGCAAAGGAAAAAGGAATGACCTGGAGTGAGGTGAAGAGACTGGCTGTCAGCAGAACCAGATGGAGATGCTTTGTTGATGCCCAATGTTACACGAAGGACAACAGGAATTTTGTCAAGTAAGTCAAAGCAAGGTTGGTTATACTTCCAGGCGATTTTCCAATAATGGTTTTATCTTAGGTCCACTATTATTCTTAGTCTATATTAATGACATTGCCATGAAAATTAATAATTTAGCACAAGTTGTTCTATTCGCAGACGATACAAGTTTATTAATATCCAAGAAATCATTTAACGACCTCATTAATGTTTCTAATTTGGCACTAAAAGAAATAAACGAATGGTTTAAAGCAAATAAATTGTCTCTTAATTTGGAAAAAACAGCAGCTTTGAAATTTCTAACCCACAAATCACAACTTTTACCTCTCTACATATCATTAAATGACAGTTATTTGGAAGAACCGTCAAACATAAAATTTCTTGGTTTACAATTAGACAATCATCTAAATTGGAAGAAACATATAGAGTATATCATACCCAAATTAAATAAAGCCTGCTATACAATTAGATCCTTGGCCTCTGTCACAAATATGACTACCCTAAGAACAACTTATTTTGCCTACTTCCATTCAGTTATGACTTACGGCATTATGTTATGGGGAAATACTTCAGATAGCAAAAGAGTTTTTCTAAAGCAAAAAAAGGTAATTCAAATTATTAGTGGGCTAAATAACGGAGATTCTTGTAGAAATGCATTTAAAAATTTAAATATTTTTACGTTACCTTGCCAATATATTTTCTCAACTCTAATGTTTTTAATAGAGAATCAAAATCTTTTCACAAGAAGCGAAACAGTACATAATATAAACACTAGAAATAAGATGAACTTTCATAGACCTATTGCAAATTTAACTTGCTATCAAACCGGTGTTTACTATTCAAGCATAACAATTTTTAACTCTCTACCACCACGAATAAAAGAATTTTCACAAGATAGGAATCAGTTCAGTCGTGTAATAAAAACTTATCTTCACAGCCACAATTTCTACAGTCTAAATGAATTTTTCAATGCTTAATATTTGTGTTCTCATTTTCTTTTCTATTTGATACTGTAACTTCTCGGTCTATCTTAATGTATCTCTTATCACTAGGGACCGGATTTTTAGGTTTTTAAAAACACTGTTTTAGGTTTTTCATTAGGTGAAATAGTTTTTTTTTAGGTTTTTTCCCCCAAAATATCGTTTTCGGGTAGAATAATTGGTTTAATGAATTTGAATGTGCTACCCACTGCCGTAATAAACACGATTTCATTTGTTTCGGCATAATTAACACGTCTTCTAAAAATTCACAGTGTGACCACTAATTATGAATAACAGGGAAGTAATAAATGCAAACAAGTGCTTTAAAACACAGAAATCTATATCCTTGTTCAGACACGGCAACAATGGTTGTTCGTACGGATATTTTAAAAGGAATACGCCGATACTCTTACACTTCCTCTCTAGATACTGTCCATCCTAGACGACAATGGGTTGAACGAAACGCTCGTGGTATTAATTTCAACCCGACAAAAATTATTGTCTCTCCGCAAAATATCGTTTTCTCAACTGACAAACAAAAAAAAAAAAAAAAAAAAAAAGTAGCCTAAATTAGATATTTTAGGTTTAATATCCCGTTTAGGTGTATTTAGGTTTTATACCCCATTTAGGTATTTTTAGGTGCCATAGAATTAATGTGGGTGAATCCTATGGACAAGATTCGAAAAAGTGTAGGAGCACTTTTTATTTTGGAAGTAAGGAAAAAAATAGGTAAAAACCTAAGAATCCGGTCCCTACTTATCACTGTTATTCATCTGTAAATGCTGTATTACATATTGTAATTATAATTGTACACATTTGACGGGTTCCATATCTCATAGTCATAAGACTGTTTTGAGATCTACGGAACGAATAAAGAAATTATTATTATTATTATTATCTCTATATATATAAAAGGCTTTGTCCTACTGACTGAATGAATGACTGACTGATTGACTGAATGACAGGAATCAACGTACAGCCTAAACTATAACAGGTAGAGACTTGGAATTTTGATAGTACCTTCGTTTCATAATGTAGATACTCACTAAGAAAAATTCTGATTCTAAATGCCAAAAATTAAATGTTTTTGAAAATACTTAATCCCTTTTTACATAGAATTATCAATTCCAAATCACAGAATATATTGTTGCCAAATGGTATCAGGTGGCCTTGGAAAAAACAATTGAAATGCACTTTTGACAAATAAGAGAAGTTATCAAAATAATTCATGTTATAAATAAATATTACAGAATGAAATCCACTAAAATAATGGAATCACATAACTTTCTCTACCCTGGACACAGAGAAAACAAAACGAGGTATGGTAATGTGTATATTATTATATTATATCGCAGGTTTTTGGAGAGAAAAGTATGAAAGTGATAATGCTTTATGGTAACATAAGAGTGGGAAATTTCCCGCCTCGATATTACAATTTTATGTAACAGGAATTTCTGTTTCTTCTTATTTAAACCTCTACCAGGCTTGCTGTGCACTGTACAAGCGATGGGATGCAACATTCTAGATCCTCTATGAGCCATAAAAAGCTATATCAAGCGTTTTCTGAGGGAATAGTTTGAGTGTAATAAGTCGTTCTTCCTATTTCAAATTATAAATGCCTATATAAGGACCTAGAATTTAAAATTGAAAATCCTTCATAAGCTAATTTCCAATTACAAAATACAAAACCCGGGCGACGCCGGGTCTTTTAAGCTAGTTATTATTATAACTTAAATTGAACAGTATAAAAAAAGCTGGAAACATAATCCTGTATGGAGTGTGGTACATGTAAGATAGAGTGCTGCTCTCACAACAAGTATATAATCTGTGCGTGAATATGAAATGGGACCACATGGTGGGGATTGAGTCATATGCCTGCATATGTCGTTCATATGCATTTAAGTAATATACTCTTGAAGGCCTGCAACACAAAACAAACGATACAAATTCTGGTCTACAGAATTGGCTAAGCAGGAACAAACTTTTTTTAAACCTTGATAAGACGGTCTATATAATTTTCAACAAGAATAAAGAATGTGAACGACCATTACAAATTGACCTTTACAACACATCTATAAAGGAAGTTGAGAGCACAAAATTTCTAGGCATTTGGATAGATAAAAATCTAAACTGGAATTTCCACACAGAGGAGCTTTTAAATAAGTTGAACAACATAGTGTTTGCCTTCAGAGTGCTAAATAAATCCACTTCACTTGAAGTAATGAGAATAGCATATTTCGCTTATGTTCAATCAGTTCTGTCCTATGCAATACCTTTCTGGGGCTCCACTTCAAAAATCAATTACGTATATAAATTACAAAAGAAAATAGTCAAATTAATTAAAAAAATCCCTTTAGGCAGGCCTACAGGCGGAGGTAGATTTCGAAGTGCTTTTGGTTTAATTTATTGTCGCTGCATAGCCCTCTTTTTCTTTAGCCTTGGCATGGTAAACCTGCAGTAATAAGAACTGAATTCGGTAAAGAGGAAGAGCCTACAATCATTTGTTTTGACAACAAGAATAGGATATAATATTCTGGGAGGCCGTACGCAAGATCAGCAATGAATCAAATTAGCAAAGCCGCTAAACAAGACAAAATTATGATATTATAATAATTCTTTTAAGTGTTATTATTTTCAAACATTAAAATCTCGCGTCATATGAGAGCTATCAAGAAACTATTTATTGATTTGTAGAGTACGGTACTCATCAAGAGCTTTTCAACGATACCCCACAAGATGTGGTTTCAAAAGTTTCGAATTTTCATCCCCCACCCCCACCCCCACCCTCACTCGAACCCCCGAATCGTTGGTGTCACTGTGAACTCCATAGGGAATACTCTAATTTATTCAAACAAAGTTTCCCTCTATACTTCATAGGGGACGAGATAAAAATGTTTTAAAATTTCAACCCCTTCCCCCGACCACCCCCTTGGGCCAATTTTGCTCATTAACGAACTTGTCCGAACTATTGGGCCTAGAAATAACATATTAAAATTTGGTTCAAATATCTTCAAAATTACGGCCGCTAGCGTGTAAAGATATATATAAATATCACAATTTTTTTTTTTTTTTTTTTTTTTGAACGGGCGGTGGTTTCGTACTTAGGGGAGCATGAAACGTAAAGATATGAAATAATTTTTCGAAAATCATGAAGTGGTATCCATTGCAATAGGTAGATTTTTCTTCAAAATCTACCTAAAAGTCCCCCTACGTACACCCAGCAAAGATGTATTCAAAGATCTGCAAATATTGCCAGTCTCATGTTTGTACATCTCACAAACAGTTAACTTTGTTCATGATCATAAAGACTTATTCAAAAGGAACTCTGAATATCACTCTCATGATACTAGATCTTCGCATCATATACACCTTAGCACGCATAGAATTACTAATAGCTTGAAAAGTATTTCCCACAAGGGTATTATTTTATACAATAAACTTCCGGATAATGTAAAAAAATTAACAGGAAAAACCTTTAAGAATAATGTTAAAAATATTTTGATGAAATATATGCCTCTTAGCGCAGATGAGTTTCTAGGTCTAAATTTTAGTGAGAGTTGATATGTTTATTAATTGTGTATTAATTTTTTTAATTAATTTGTGTATTTCATCACATTTCTTTTATTTTGTTATAGCCTGTATTTATGTCTAAATACTCAGTCAAACTATAGTATTACTGTACGCTTCATATAACACTGATGTATTTAGTCTCATAGTTCACTGTAAGTAAGTTATGTTTACCCTAGTTTTAGCATCTAAACTTGACTCAGCCAATGTATACTCTGTATTACTTATGGTGTCGAATAAATATTATATTATATTACTAGCGTGTGCCCGCGGCTTCGCCCGCGATAATTATTTCAAGAATTAAAAATTAAGAGCATAATAGTTAAATCATTACATTTATTAACACCTAAATCGCATGGACTACATACCACGATCAGATAGCATGGACTGGTAAAAGCGACCTCAGATTCGAGTTTCTTGGCCAAGAAAACCTCTGTATAGTGAGATTCGTCCAAATAAAACAACGTTTGACCATATTTAGGGCTTACAACATTCAAGCGATCGCGAAAGTTTTGTTTTCAAGGTTTGACAAAAATAGCCAAAGCCAACTGTAATTGATTTGACATTGAAATGTATAACTGAAAACTTATGTTTTGAAAACGCCAAAAATGCACGTTTTTTGCCAGTTTTTCACTCATAACTCACGAACGAAAACTAAAATTAAAATTCCGGCTTCGAGGTGCATTTTCCGACCCTTCAGCACACCTATGTTTAAAATTTCAGATCTCTGCGTTCAGTAGATTTCGCTGGACATCGAGGAGAATTCCTTTTATTAATATAGATAATATGAATTATAATGATACCTTCTCTAATTTGTCAAACATCCATTTAATTTAATCCAAGCCCACCTGATACCACTGGTAACAATACGTTCTGTGAATTTATTTTGATAATTCTATGTAAAAAGGGATTAAGTATTTTCAAAAACATTTAATTTTTGGCATTTAGAATCAGAATTTTTCAAAATCCTTTCTTATGAAGCGAAGGTACTGTCAAAATTCCAAGTCTCTACCTGTTATAGTTTAGGCTGTACGTTGATTCCTGTCATTCAGTCAGTCATTCATTCAGTCAGTCAGTCAGTCAGGACAAAGCCTTTTATATATATAGAGATATATTATAACAGAACAAATTCCAAAGTGTTTTGAAGGTCTACAAATAACCAAAACTTTCATTTTGTAAAATTAATTAATTTTACAGTACACACCTTTAAATATATATTAGTTGCAAATGCAAATAAGTACTAATCTACCTACAAGTTACGCTGGTTACAATTCTTTCAAATTTACTAATGGGTCTTCTTATTGCTGCTCATTTCTGGGCAATAGGAATAGTTGTCGGTCGAGTGTTCATTGCTCCAAGCATTAACACATGATGATGATTAATATGCTCATTACAATAAGAATTAAGTTCTTGGCATTGTAATCTTGAAGAAGAAATAAAGTTCTTGTGGAAAAATCTAGTATGCTTTCTTTTGCGCCACAACCCTTATTTATAAATTCATTATCAGGGCCCAGATTCTAATGACATGTCATCTTTTTATTGATGCTGCATAGACATTGCCAACTTGTGGATAAATCCTTATCATGGCCTCTAGATTACAGAAATGCATTTTTATTAGGTCATTTTTTGTCATTTTAGGCAATTTTATATTTTTAGGGCATTTATTTCAATTTTAGGTCATTAATTTGTCATTTTCGTGTCATTTGCTTCCTTATTTAGTCATTTTCATGTATTTACATTGAGTGTATTAACTTTTTTTCGTCGCTAGTGGTGCTGTCTTTGAAGTGTTGTTTGTATAGGCCTAATGCAAGAAGGAAAAATTCGGCAAGTGTTGACATGTCTCAGTCGGAAATAAGAATCAAAGAAAATTGCCAAAATTTTGTATTATATTACTATTGACTTGGCACCAGAGTCTGCCACCTGCTTGGATTTGAGAGTGCAAACTACTGTTTACCCTCAATAAACAACAATATAATCTGGCTGACCACAAAAAGATGTGCCGAATTTTGACTCGCCAGTGCCTCAGTGCCAGTATAAATTTCCGTGAGAAAAGAACATTCACAATATTACAGTTATTTACAGTTTTTACAATTATGTACAAACTAGTCTTTAACTTTGTGTGTACAATAATAATTTTTTATAAACGAAATACCAGTTGTTAGGTCATTTTTTTATAATTACTAAGTCATTTTCTTTAAAATTTAGGGTCATTTTTCAAACAATTTTAGGTCATCAGAATCCAGGCCCTGTTCATTATACAGAAAAAATATTTTCAGGGGAAAAAATCACTTTTACAGAATTTTGCATAAATCAGATCCTAAATGTTTCCTAAAAGCAAAGTTTTAACACCCTACAGCGCTTGGATGTGCTTTAATTGGCGCCATTTTTAATACTCCTAATACTCGTTTATCTCAGTTTCTCCTTTTTGCAATTTTTAAAATTAGAAAGTGCCACTGATTTGGTGCTAGGAAGCAAAATGTTTGTCTATTTTATCATTATACTAGCTGAAAAGGCCCTGCGTCGCCCGGGTTTTGTATTTTGTAATTTGAAATTAACTTATGGAGGACTTTCGATGTTGAAACTCTAGGTCCTGATATAATAATGTATGTAGAATTCGAAATGAGGAAGAACAACATATGGCACTCAGACTATTCCCTCAGAAAACGCTAGATATAGCTTTTTATGGTTCATAGAGAATGTCGAATGCTGCATTCCGTTGCTTCTACTCATCATGCCTGGGAGGGGTTGAAATAAGAAGAAACATAAATTACATAAGATTGTATTGACTTGATGGAAAATTTTATTTCTCATTCTCAAGTTAAACCGTTTAGGGCCTGAAATAAAATAGAAATGCAGTATCACTTTCATACTTTTCTCCCCTAAAACCCGGGACATAATATACTGCGAGTATAGGACTCAAAATGTTCCATCCCATGCTTAGGGCCTATGATAAATCTCAACTAATACAAAGCCTACAGCTATGGATAACTGACTATTTACCGACTTCTGATATAGCATACTCACACACTTAAGTTGTTCCTGCAATACGACCTCTTATTCTACATCAAAATGTGAAGTGAGAAAATATTTCTTATGTCGAGGGTAGAGAAAGTTATGTGACTGCATCACACTGTGCTTTATTTTCGTGTAATTCATTTTTCAGTAATTATTTTCGCCAATATATTACATGGAATCATAATTCGTTAAAGTCCAGCATTAGGCTATATAGTTGCCAAGGCCCTATGTAATCACAGTAAACAATTCACTGTTGCCATGTGAACTGAACAACATTTCATTTTTTTCAGTAGAATATTCACAGAAATTATATAATTTTCAAGGGAAGGACTGATTTGTTTCAATTTTAATGTTGACCGCTATACTTTCCGGGCTTAACTGGGTATGTGTGCAAAATTCCGTGTAAATCGGTAAAGAAATGTAGATTTGTATAAGGAACAAACATACATACATACATACCCACAAACACACATTCGACTTTATATATTAGATACGCCTACTGATGAATCCAATTATGGATTTTTATTACCTAGGATTTTTAAAATGTAATTAATTAATACTATCACAAAAATTTGCCACATTTTATTACTTTCTTTTTAAGTGAAACCCTATTGGAAAAATATGTAACATTTTTTCATGTAAATTAGTGTATATTTACAGGAGACTTAGATTTTGACAAGACTTGAAATAAGGGGTAATTTTTCTAAAAATAACAATTACTCAAAAATTACCGAAGATAAAAGTGTGGTACTTAAGGGAATGCATTAACATACTACAGATCATCATTTCGTCCATCCGATACAAAACATACTGCCACATTGTAATTGTAATTGTAATAAATTTCATAAACAAGTAATGTAATGTAAAAAAGTAATGTAACTACATCACCCCAGTGCCCAGCATATATTAAGATTGTGAATATAATCAATTCTAAAATTAATTATAGCTAAAATAGTAATATTCCAACAAAATTTACATCGATCACTTCTTCCTACACAGGAATTAGTTTTAAATGCCGAATTTCAATTGGATAGCCACATTATTAAATTGCTATGTTTGCAGGAACCATATTCTAAGCAGAATGAAGTTAAAGGCTTAGGTACAAACTTATTCATTTATTCAGATACTAGTAAAGAACAAAGGTTAAGAGCTGCAACAGTCACTAATTATCAAAATAAACTTAATCTTGTTCGGTACTGTACCCATGATTGTGTTGTGGTATCTGTAAACTGGAAAGGAATTATCTTATAATATGTGTGTAACATATATTTAGATCCAGATTGCGATTTCGACATTGCTGTAAACAGACTACACTCTATTTGTACAAAACTAAATGGTAGACCACTATTGGTGCTCGGTGATATCATTGCCAAACACTAAGCATGGGGAAGTCCACTAACCGATGAGAAAGGGAAAAAGTTTTACGACATGTGCTGTACCCATAATCTACACATCTTAAATGATGGTATTACACCAACTTATCGTCGCCAGAAGTCAGAAAGTTTTATTGATATTACTGTATGCCAGCGGCCACCAACTCATTGCACAATGAGTACAGCAATATGTGCAAGCTTACCCATTGCACGCTAGAATCATTTAGTGTGCACACACCACATGGTATACTGCCTCTCTTGAGTTCAGTATCGGCATGCTCATCAGGCTTTTGAAATTCTCAAATCATATTGGCGTATCAACAGATGATTGTTGTATAAATGTGTTTAAAATTATTATTTCATTATCATTTTCTTATGTTTTCTACAAAGAACATTCGTGAAGTCATGATGTGCAATATATTCCTAGCAAGGTAATACACACAAATTAATTCTATAGTTTTGAACATAGTTAAAAAGTTCCTTGTTTTATTCAGTTTTATAGTAATTAAATTGTAATGCCTCAAATTCTGCGAAATGAAAACAAAATCTAGACTCATTCCTTTAAATGACACACTTCCACATTTATATTATTGAAAATAAATATTAATACTAAAGTTATATGTGAAACAAAATTCAGAGAAACTATATATCCATGTAGTACATCAGTATTAAAGAAGAGCTCAGATAAAGCATTTCACACTACAAAATCACGCATTAGTGGAAGCTTGTTTTCTTGATTTTTGTTGTATCTTTTGACGCAGAAGTTTTTCAACATCTGGAATCAATGTTTGTGCAGCAGCCAGTCTAAGTAAACATTTTAAGTTTTCATCTGACAATTGACTTCAGCTGCGGGTTTTGTTTATTTTCATTAGTGAAAAACTGCTCGGTATATGTACGTAGATCTGAACATAGACAAAATCCTAGCAATATGTCTATACAGTCGGGGAATTTAGTTCGGAGAAAATCTGAATAAAAGTCACTCAAACTTCTCTTATATTGGTATTTGTTACCATAAATGTAGGAGTCGATGGCCTACATATTGGAACACATTCTACACCCAACATAATGCTTGGAAGCTGGTGAAATAGACGCCTCATCTGTATAATTATACACTAGGGTCTTGTTACTGCAGAAATCAGTTTCAGTGTGCGTTTTAGTCAGAAAAGAAATACAATTTAATAGTTTAAACTTTTCAAATTTCTGTATAGAGAAAGATTTCGAATGTTGTGGAGTAATTCTGGAATCAGAAGCAAGAAAAATTATAATTCTTAGTATATATAGATCCCCAATTGGTAATGTAGGTTTGTTTATTGAAAACTGGAAGAAGTTTTATGTTTTCTATATAAACCTGAAGTAGAGTTTATTCTTTGTGGCGATTTCAATATTAACTATCTTGATGACTCTAATGACAAAATGAACCTAAATTCACTGTTAACATCCTTCAACCTTAGCCCCTCAGTTAACTTCCCTACTAGAATCCAAATTAATTCTGAAACAACAATAGATAACATATTTGTAGATAATAATAGAAATAATTATTTTATCAAACCCGTAGTTAATGGATTAT
The DNA here is from genome assembly GCA_964059195.1 of Ectobius pallidus. Taxonomy (NCBI): domain Eukaryota; kingdom Metazoa; phylum Arthropoda; class Insecta; order Blattodea; family Ectobiidae; genus Ectobius; species Ectobius pallidus. The sequence continues at coordinate 6,404,850 of CAXKWD010000008.1, read as the reverse complement.
CAGACCATGATGCCCAATTACTCTCTATTGTAAATATCTCGAAGCCAATGGATAAAAACTGTCCTAAGCTAAGATACAGACAGATCAATGATGACTCTATTTTAGATTTTAAAATAAGTCTAAGCAATGAAGAATGGAATGCTATTTATGAACAGCAAACAATGGACTCAAAATTTAACAGTTTTCTCAACATATTTTTGCAACATTTTGAAGCAAGCTTTCCTATAAAATATAAAAATGCCCCCAAAGCAAAAAAAATAAATGGATCACCAAAGGAATCAAGATCTCCTGTAAACAAAAAAGAGAGTTATACATGAAATTTAGAAATAGTAATAATCCAGAGACTAAAGCTCATTAAAAAAAATATTGTAAAATATTAACTAAAGTAATTACTGAAGCTAAACAAATTTACTACAATAACAAAAATTCACAATTCTACAAATAAAATAAAAACATTATGAAATATTGTCAAAACGGAATTAGGCAAACTTGCACCCACTCCGGTTCAACTCTCGCTTGTGAATAATAATATTAAAATTGACAACCCAGATACTATAGCAAACTTATTTAATAGTTATTTCCTCAACATCTTAGATGATATGTCCAATAAATGTTCAACCAATGTTAGTTCCGAAGAATTACTAAATCAAGCTTTTCAAACAAAATTCACCGACATGCAACTAGAACTGACTACACAGCAGGAGATAGTTAAAATAATTAACTCTCTCAAAAACAAAACATCATATGGTTTAGATGAAATTTCCAATAAGGTTGTTAAAAATTGTGCTGTAGAAGTCAGTAAACCGTTAAGTTATCTAATCAATGAATCACTGAAAACTGGCATATGTCCCGATAGACTTAAGTATTCTATTGTAAAACCCCTATATAAGAAAGGTGACAAATCCAGTGTATCCAACTACCGTCCTATTTCCCTATTAACAGTTTTTTCCAAGATATTTGAAAAAGCTATGTATAACAGAGTTCTTCACCATCTAAATTTAAATAACATACTAATAAATGAACAATTTGGTTTCAGAAAAGGTTACTCAATCAATGATGCTACATTTAAACTGACAAATGATATTCTGAACTTTCTTAACAAAAAATATGTCACTAGTGGTATATTCTGTGATCTTGCTAAAGCTTTCGATTCAGTAAACCATGTAATACTATTATCAAAATTGAAATTCTACGGCATAAATAATTCATCAGCAGATTGGTTCAAATCCTACCTGGTTAATAGGAAACAAAGGGTTGATATTAGTAATATGTTTCAAACGGTAGCTACCTCTAAATGGGGAATTATCAAACATGGAGTCCCACAAGGTTCTATTCTAGGTCCACTTCTCTTTTTAATTTGCATAAATGACCTTGTACTCAATTTAAACAATATGTGTAAACCCGTTCTGTTTGCGGACGATACAAGTATACTAATAGCGAGCCACTCAGTACAACACTTGGATATCCTAACGAATGAAGTATTTGAAAAAATGAACAGATGGTTTTTAGCGAATAAACTAACTCTGAATTTTGATAAAACATTCTTACTAAACTTCACAGCAAGCAGACAATCAATACACCACTTACAAATTGGATACAACAATAATTATATTAATGAGATAAATTGCACTAAATTCCTGGGCTTGCATATAGACAATACCCTAAGTTGGAAGCATCATATAGAACACATGATACCTAAACTAAGCTCAGCTTGCTTTGCAATAAGAACTTTAAAATTTCTTAAAAACATTAACATTTTGAAAACTGTATACTTTGCATATTTCCACTCAATTATGTCTTATGGTTTAATATTCTGGGGCAATTCCTATGAAAGCAAAAAGATATTCTTACCGCAAAAAAGAGCTCTTAGAATAATAGCAAATGTTAAAAAAATAGAGTCATGCAAAGAGCTATTCAAAACTCATAACATACTTCCATTAGCTTGTGAATACATCCTAGCACTGATTACTTACACAGTGGATAATCTTGAGAACTTCGTAACAAACTCCAATATACATGGCATCAACACAAGGAATAAACTCAATCTTCACAAGCCAACAACTCATCTTACTCTGTACCAGAAAGGAGTTTTCTATTCGGCAATTCAACTCTTTAATCATTGTCCACACGACATAAAAATGAGCATTAATAATAAGCATCACTTGAAAAAGAAACTGAAAATTTTTTTACAGTCACACGCCTTCTATACTGTGGAGGAATTCATCAACTTTAATAAATCTGCAGCAAGGCCACAATAAATTGTAATCCCTTAATTTGTTTTGAATTGGCCTTTGTAAGTAAACTATATTTTATGTTTTGTAAATAGGTATGTATGGGTATGTGTGTGAATGTGTGTGTCCTGACTTGTTCCGCATCCAAATTTCTTGGATCCATGGAATGCAATATTATTAGTATTAGTATTAGAACCACGTCTGCCGACAGAACCCTGGTTCAGACTGACATCACGTGGTGCACAGGGGTCGCACAGTGCAAGGCTGCTTGCACGTGGACAAAATACAGTGAGTTGGAGACCATTGCTGTATGCAGTGCAGCACTTTTTCCTTATGTATTAGATCGGTCAGTAAGGGATTCCTTATCTGATCATGGACTTATCATTACAGAAATTAGTGAATTAAGAGGCACTTCAGTACTCTCTCCAACTGTTTATCTCACTCGAAATTTTAGGACCTAGAATATAAGGTGGTCTCACTATGAAGCCATTGCTAGGAGAGTTCTTAAAAACGCTGCAGAAAAGATAGCTGTAATTTCAACTCCCTATGAGATAAACACTTTTACAGAGGAAATCACTCATGAAATTGTACAACTGTGCCACTCTTATCTTCCTAAACTTTCTACCAGCCACCCAAGAAACTATTGATGGTCGCCACAATTAACTATTTTGGGGAACAGGCTGTTAGCAGCTCAGAGAAGATACAAACGATGCAAGTGTGATGTTCTTAGACATTAAAACAACACACTTATTTTTATCACTCAACTTCACTTATTAAGTACATAATTACCCATAACGCGTTTCACAAGCTATAGCTTGCATCATCAGATGGACACTGCCGGTTTCACTGGATTGCTGGTAGATGGCTCTGTAGGAAGGATCCATCTTGCGATCAAGTCGTTTTCATTTGGTATGTCAAAATTAACTAAATAGTTCTTGTTCCTTTGGATATAAATTCTTTCCCATACACTCAGGTCCACCGGTTTATTTAAACATTTTAATAATCTTACGTCGTCGTCAAATTCATGTTTTTCAGTCCAGTAATGGTGGGCCACTGCTGATTTATCTAATTGCTTGTACCTAATATTTCTTAAATGCTCTTTGTGCCTGACAGTTAAATTTCTTTTTGTTTTGCCAATATTTGATTTGTCACAGTCCTTGCATTTTATTTCGTAGATGCCCGAATTCTTGTTGGGAGGAATTTTGTCCCTTTGTTCTGATTACTGGACTGAAAAACATGAATTTGACAACGACATAAGATTATTAAAATGTGTAAATAAACCAGTGGACCTGAGTGTATAGGAAAGAATTTATATCCAAAGGAACAAGAACAATTTAGTTAATTTTGACATACCAAATGAAAACGACTTGATCGCAAGATGGATCCTTCCTACAGAGCCATCTACCAGCAATCCAGTGAAACCGGCAGTGTCCATCTGATGATGCAAGCTATAGCTTGTGAACGCGTTATGGGTAATAATCTACTTAATAAGTGAAGTTGAGTGATAAAAATAAGTGTGTTGTTTTAATTTAACCACTTCACTGTGTATTCCCGCAAGAATTATCGGATATGTTCTTAGACATATTTACGAGGAAGCATTCATCTCCATCAAAGAGTTATATAAGAATGCTAAAGGTGTCTAAAATCAACAGTTGGGAACAGTTTTGTTCTTCTGAAAGCACTAAAAATGCATGGGCAAAATTTATAAATTTTGTAGAAATCCTAACAATTTTAATTATACCCTGCATACCATCGATATTGGAACAAGACTCACGACTACGCCTTTAGAAACTGCTGAATGACTCATTACGGCATTCTTCCCTAAAGATGAGGTTGATAACGATACACAGGCAGCATTGAGACAAATATCCATTGTTGCGCCAGAGACTGGAGACGATATACCGTTTCACATACAAGAAATTAATAATATAATTTTAAAATTAAGTGATAAGAAATCTCGGGATTGGATGGCATAACTGCGAATATTATCCAACATATACATGTCGCATGCCTAGACTTGTTTTTAAATCTGTTTAATAAATGTGGACTGTCCGTGGGAAACGATATAAGTCCAAAAACTGAAATTGTCAGGAAATTTTAAAAAAAAACATTGTCAAACTTATTTTTTAAAATTATTCCATAATTTGAAAAGGCTTGCCACTATTTAAGACAGTCATATCAGTTAGTGTCAATCATTGCATGGAATATTATTATATCATAAATCATAAACAAAATAATCAATATGTAATGTTTTTACTTTAAACTGAACCCCCTCACCCAAAAAAATCTTTTAGGCGTGTTAAATTGCAAAATTCATAGAATTTATGGTATTTTGCATCTATGAAGTCCAACATGGATAGAATATCCTTCTTCTGCTCTGCAGTAATGTCTTTCTTTTTACTTAGGGGTATCAACTTGTCCAATGTCGGAAGATTCTGGAGTATCACATATTTTCTGGTCACACGGAAAAAAGTAAAATCCTCAATATCATTTAGAGATTTCTTTGTTTGAAGTATGTTGGTACAGGCAGAGGTGATCCTAATCCAAGCCACTTTAGATATCTGTAACGAATTACTTAGCCACAGACACACATCATGCAATAGCATTAACTATTTCAGGGCAAACTTATCTGAAGCCTGGGCAACGCATGCACGGGGACTTGTATCGTTCCCTACGAAACAGTTCAGTGAAATACATAAGTGGCATCTAATAAATGCTTTTTCAACCCCAAAGAAGACACAAAGGAACATATATCCTTCATTGGGTTGTTGGCAATGGCACATACACCAATTTACATGAAAAAACAAACAATAAATTTTTCTGGCACTTATTTCGTTTTCCACAGACACTCCACAAATGTCTTGCACTTGGCATTTTTCCAGATTGCTGGAAAGTATCCATGGTTAAGGTTATACTTAAGCACGGAAAACAAAATAAATATACAGCAAACTGTCTCAGACCAATAAGCTTATTACCAGTTCTTGAAAAGCTCTACGATAAGAGTTCCATCCATATGTTTGTGGATTTAGGCCTACATTCATTATCCCTCTTCTGTCTGTGTTGAAAATTTCAAATGTCTGCATGCCTTGACATTATAAACAAATGAATCGACCAGGGTGAGCTCACAAAATCAAAGCCATCGATAATTCCATGCAATATATTGAAAATATTGCAATGCTTTTATTTCCAAGTTTTGAAAAAAGAAGGCAAAGCCACCTGCAATTGATTTGACAACTGAAATGCTTCAATAGCACAAAAAATTAAGGTTTTCTGCCAATTTTTCACTCATAACTCGCAAACAAAACCGAATATGAAAAATCCGGCTTCAAGGTGCATTCAGCCATCCTTCAGTCCATCTATGTTTAAAATTTCAGATCTCTGTATGCAGTAGATTTTGCTGGGCATCACGTACAGACAGACAGACAGACAAACAGACAAACAGTTCCTCTTATTATTATTATTATTATTATTATTATTATTATTATTATAGAAGTGCAGTTTGTTATCTCTGTGTTACAAACATCACTCGTAACTATTTTATTAAAACTTTTCTCAGCGATCTAAAATTATCTTTTAGCTGTCACAGTGATGACTACAGCAGTTAAAAGGTTAAGGCTCTTGTTCAGCAATGCTGATAATTGTGTTATCTTCGTTTGTGTGACTACATGTACAGTACTACAACTGTACAATAAGAGGAACCTAGGTATTCAATATGTTAATAGAAACTGGTTATCATTGCCTCCTGTGGACAGATGAGATCAATAATTATTGTGATGATGTGTGAAAATTCCATGTTCTTGGAGATGAATTTATAACTGGAACAAATGTTTGTAACAACTTTACTACAGAGTATTTTCCAGCAAGTAGGAGAGAACCTTGTAAGACAAACGCTGGACCTAATTGATACTTTACAAGTCTTACTGTAAAATCATCACATTATTGTATATCAATGAAATTTTTACATAATAATGATTTAATTCTTTCATGCAGTTAGGAACAGGTAGCAGCAAAAGCATGGGCAACGTAAAAGTTACAAGTTCCAGGTAAAGAATACTGCGCATCTAATCTTATCATGGCCTGCGCACACAAGATAACACATAACTAAACTACTGAAACTGGCTGTATCTGATATTTGATATTAGGTACTTGAATGAAGTACTTAGGTACTTGATTATCTGGAGAATTCTGCATCAGTTGCAGAGCAGAGTTCTGGATTCTGGAAGGAAGGAGCCACAAATGTAGCCACAAATGTTCCACAATTTTGTAAACTCGCTCCATTGAATGAAGGAAGTCTCATCCACAGGCCTTCTTTTTGGTTCTTTATTTTTGCTTATGAAATTTGTTTGTTTTAGGGCCTGTATGACAACCTCCTGCTATCGTATTTATCTACCAGATAGAGAACCTATCTGGAAGTAGGCCAAGAATTGCGTATTATGGTTTCCTGACAAAATCTGTCTGGCAAGACAACTTCCAGATAAGCTAGCAGGAGGATGAAGTGGCTGACAAAGTGCCAACTGCTAGTTAGGGATCTTGGTTGAAACAAGATGGCAGGAGGCAGTAGCTTCCTAGTCACCTGATTTTCAGAATTGATGCTGGAAGATTTAATTTACACAAAAATCTCATTTTAGGCTCACATATGAATGAAATAGAATTGCACAAATCGATTAATGCACTTAAAACGATGTGTTATTATGTAATTTAATTGTACAAATACAAATCCGAGCTGCCGCACCTAGTGGAGAACTATTGAACTACAACAAACACACCTCTCTGCTCAACGAGGTAAGGACCATTTTAGAAATTTTTACTGCGTTCTTGCCGGTAGCAGTTTAGCGGTGGTATTACACGGCATCTTCCAGTTAAGCTATCTGGAAGTCATGTATCGGGAGGAATTGTCGGCAGGTGGTAATAAATTAGTTATTTAGTTTATTTTTGTCAGCATTTTTCAGAACGTTTGTTTTTATAAGACTGGCATAACCTTGTTTATTAATGAATGTCATTGAACATTTAAAATAAACAGATAGGAAAATGTATTCAGTACAGAAGGCATAGACACCAGACACACCTCATGTAGGCTGTAGACTTAAAGAAAGATGAACAGTAATGACGACTAGGTATGAATTTTACTTTCTAATGAGCAAGAGTCAGCCCATATATATACACTACATTTATATTGTTGCACCCATTTCACAGAAACTATTACTTGTTCATGCAGTGTGTTTCACGTATGAGTTGGCCAATCATGCACATTTCTGCAATGCGGTGGCCAAAGCTCTAACTCCCGAGCGATCAGGTGACGTATCTATGCAAATAAAGCCGACAGTGTAATAATTGAGGATCTCAAAATTACAGTTAAAATTACAATGAAAATAACCACGTACCTCATCACAAGAGATGTTGGAAATGTTCTCCTCTTGAATACGCACAACACTGGCACCTTTTTAGGAAATTTTCTTTCACACAAATAAGTTCAGCTTCCGAGATAAAGTTAATTTCTGTTAATATCCTGTTCCTGACCTAACCGCCACCAACCTAGACATACATGTACGGTACAACATTAATACTAATATCACTATCCCTAACCTAATAGCTATCAACCAAGCACTACATGTATGTCACTAACCTTAATATCACTGTTCATAACCTAACAGCAGCCAACCTCGCTATACATGTATGTCACTGACACTAACCTAACTATTACTAACCTAACAGCCACCAACCATGACATGTAGGTCACTAACACTGATATTGTTGTTTAACTAACAAACACCGAACTAGCTCTACATGTACTATGTCACTAGCACTAATATCACTCTTGCTTACCTAACAGCCACAACCTAGCAATACATGTATGTCACTAACACTAATACCACTGTTCCGAACCTAACAGTTGCCAGTGGCGGACGCAGAATTTTTTTTCGGGGGGGGGGGGGGATTTGAATAGGTAGAAAGAATACTAAGAAAAATTAATCAACTTACATATACAATTAGTTTATAAAACTGGCCACTTAAATTTTTTAATAATAATAATTTAATTTAATTATCGTTAGGCCATTACAGCAATAGACAAAGTCTAATACAAATCTAAAAATAGAATTAATATAAAACTACAGCTAAATTACTAAGTTACAAATAACACATATTTTAAGCTAAATTACACTATTACAATTGAAGTATTCATCCAAGGTATAAAAAGGGTTACAAACTAACCAATTATGTAATTTTTTTCTAAATACAATAATATGAGTATGTTGAGTAGATACAGATAGTTTATTAAACAGTTTATGTCCTATGATTTCATGACTATTCAGAGATTTGGATAATAATCGTTGGAACGGAATGTATATATGACTACTGGATCTAGTATCGTGGGAGTGAATATTATTTCTATACTGCAACTCTGACTGTCTATTTTTTATGTAAATTAAAACCGTAAATATATATAGATTGCATAGAGTACATATATAGCCTTTTTTAAAATTTCGGGGGGATGTAACCCCCCTATCCCCACCCCTGCGTCCGCCATTGACAGTTACCAACCTAACTTTACATTATGAGACTAACAATAATATCAATGTTGCTTATCTGTGAATATAGTGTGGTTATGATTCAATCCACACGTTGGACATATCACATCGCTATGTAAAAGACCTACATCAACGCACCACTCTCTCGCCCGTCTTTCAGACCGGAAAATCCTTTGCAATTCACGGAAATTAAATAATAGAGTAGCCATAGGACCATCTAGTGTGATAGCTTGCACATGTTTGTGCTGTGTGAATAAAGCAGTCTCCCAACTTGTGCATAAAGGACCGAGATAAAAGTTCATAGCCAGGCAATGGGAGTGTTTGTGTGCAAGCTAGGACCCGCGTTACCGCTTGGAATCTAAAAAAAAAACAAAAACAAAAACAAACAAACAAACAAACAAAAGCTAAAGTATGAGCTATAGTAAACCAGAAAGACGTATGAGCTAAAAAGTAGCGTACATGTTGCTTTGGTTATTAAATTTCGAGTAATATAAGTTAATACTCAAAACATTAAAAGATACAGTTGACGGAAGTTACTATGAAAAAATTGAATAAACCATCTGGAAACGGTGGGCGGGATTGAGGTTGTTGAAAACGAATTAGTGAAGAGCATGTTTACAAAGTCGTCCGCGGTGGTCTAGAGGTAGCGTGCCCGCCTCTAGATCCGCCTCTAGATCAAACTCGGCCGCGGTCGATGGATTTTTCAGGACGTAAAAATCCTGGGCACGGAGTCCTCCGGGAGGGACTTTAAGGAGGGGGTCCCGTGTCGTAGATTTACAGTACGTAAAAGAACTCCAAGCCTAACTTAGAGCCTGTGGACAAAATTTCTCGGCCCTTTCACGTCCAAGAAATACTTAGTTTCCAGAGGGGGGTTGCGAGGCGATGGGCTATCACCTGTCCCTCTACCCTCTCTCGGAAAATAAGCATATCAAATTAGTATAGGTAATGAAACCTCCATTGGAGGCCCCTTCGCCCAACCTGGGGATCATAGGGTACCAGATACAGATACAGATGTTTACAAGGCCGCTAAACTTGACCATAGCCCAGGATCGAATCGGGGATGACTTTCTGTGCGACAAGAACGCTAACGCAGTCTGTGTTGCAAATGCATGATTGATTATTGGGTTGCTTCTCACTCTAAATTACTTTTTTACATAAATATCTTGCAATACGAAGGAGAGGTTATGTAGTCTGCTTAAACAAATCCGGTGTTAAATATTCTTTTACATTAACCATGGACAGTGCGATTTTCTCCCTTCTTATTCCATCACATCCAATTTCTCAGCCTCACGCAAGTTCGCCAAGTTTAGTGGAAGGGGTAGCTTGTAAGTAGGGTGGGTCCCCCTGGAAGATTTACTGTTAAGGCCCCTTCACGTTTGTGTTTTGTCAATGCAAACGGGAATCTACTAAATTGAAATTATTTTCTCACCTAATGATGCGTTTTAAAATCGGTTATATCAATTTCAACCTTCTCCCAGCAAATGTAGGGCTGTATATTAAATTGTAATGTTTAGATGCAGTGGAACAGCTGATATATTGATACATTACCAATAAAATATTCGAGATTTAAAGATATCGATTTATGACTGTTTTGAGATTATAGGCTCCGTGCATGAAACATGCTGTTCCCTAGCACGCCGTGGCCCTAGGGTAGCCTATATTTCAAGTACAGGGTCCGGCAGAGAAACCTGACGGTTCTTAAATTGAAATTACGACAAAACTGTATCGTTTGCGTACATTATTTTACTTTAGAATTACCATACATCACAAAGTATTTTACCTACATCAATTACTTTTTGAAAATTGTGTTCCTACTTCAATCCACAAAGCTAAATACGCCCATTGCATCAAAATGAGTATTATGGTTTCGTGAAAAGTTGGAATCAGCCGAAACTGAGTAATGTCGTAACTCATTGTCGCCAGTACATCTCGGGCTTGCGCATTTAAGTAAAAAACAATTGTCACCCACAACAGTATGGTAACTTATTCCGACATGGAATATTCTCATTCTGATGAATGCTGAAATGGCGGCGAAACTCATACGATCTTGTTTACATGCAGGTTTCATAACTAAATTTTGCAATTGTTTTTTACTTGAATGCGCAAGCGCGAATTGTAGGCCTACTGGCGACAATGAGTTACGACACTACGAAGTTTCGGCTGATTCCAACTTTTCACGGAACCGTAAATCATTTTGATGTAATGGGCTTATTTAGCTTTGTGGATTGAAGTAGGAACATAATTTTCAAAAAGTAATTGGTGTAGGTAAAATACTTTGAGATGTATTGTAATTCTGAAATAAAAAAATGTACGCAAACGATACAGTTTTGTAGTAATTTCGATTTAAAAACCGTCAGGTTCCTCTGCCGGACCCTGTAGTAAATTGTCGCTTCCGCCTGTCAGCTGATCCAAGAAAAGAAAGCGGTTTGAAGAATAACCAATAACAATCATTAACAGGGGAACTACATTGAACCGGTAAATTTAAAGAGTCCGCAGCTGTGGGTAAGTCGGTAGCAATGCTTGCTTTCCACCCCGGCGGCCCGGGTTCGATTCCCGGCCGGGTTCAGGACTGGATGTTTGTGTCTTAGGTTTAAGTGGTAGGTAGGGGTGTGGCACACCTCGGAAACAAATACCCTAAGATAGATCACCAAGGATCGCTTGTGAACCGATGGATTAATAATAATAAACAATTATTTAAAGGATAGTAGACTCGATAGGAAATTGAGCCATTTTAGCTTGCCTTTTACATTTTTTATGCAAGAGGGTGACAATGGCGGCCCCTGCAGCTGCGGGGCCTTTAAACCGGCCTTGCATATAAGGAAACATGTTTTGAATTAAAGTTTTAGATCTTACTGTTAGTAGGCCTACACGCAGTTAGTGAACAAAATTTAACAAAACCCTTCGAACAGTTTTCGAGTAAATAGATACTGATGATGATGATGATGATGATGATGATGATTATGATGATGATGATAAGTGTCCGGCCCGGAGACCGGTCCTGCCCTTGGACGGCCCGACCGAGAGTCACTAGGCCGGATGATACCGCATAGACTAGAGTGTCCAGTTCCTTTCGCGGGATGGAAATGAGGACACAACCCAGTTCTGACCCAGGAAGGAAACTTTACATATCTGAAAAACCCCCGACCCAGCCGGGAATCGAACCCGGGCCGCCCAGGCGGCTGGCAGTCACGCTACCAACTCACCCACGGCCGCGGACCGAGCAAATAGTATAACATATTTTCTTCGTGGTATTTAAATGCAAGAAAAAGTCGTTGGCATGCATTTGTCCATATATAAAGTGTTATTTTGCGAGCTGTGTTGATGCCCGTAGTGAAGTGTATGGTGTACTCACCAGTCTCAAATCATTGATTTTGTAGAGAACTGCAGTTAAGTTATCAGTTGCCATGGCTTGCTACCGCGTCTGAATTAGCACTGGTAGTCAGGGTTATGTTTCACTCCACGAAGGTCACTACTTCATATATTCGAAGGATAACTTCACGCATGCGTACGACGCTCCAGTGTGATAAGACAAGTCATTCATTAATATGACCTACTAGTTATCTCTGTGAAAATAGACGTAAATCACGATGAAGTGTTTTTCGAGATAATGGTAAAGATTATGATAAGTAAAATGCTATCTACAAAGGCCTGGGTAGGCCTAAACGTAGATGAAGCTCTACACTCCACAGGGGTGCCCACAGGGGTGGTTAAGACGCAGAAATTTCTGGTTTGAAAATTATTGCAAAATTAGCACTTTATTGGGAAAAATAAAAGCATTCAAGTTTTATAACTTCAAAAGGTAATAAAATCAGGTAAACTGATGTAATAAAGTGCCAGAATGCTTTTGTTTAATCAGTGATAACTGTAATTATGATATGCAGAAATCAAGTTATTTTTGTAATAGGTCTCAGAGTTAAGCACCAGATCAATTTATTTACAGAAAAACAAAGGTCTAGTTTGATAAGCACATGTGGAGGAATATGTGGGTAATGTTATTTCCCAAAGTCAACTGTATTGCAACTTCCAAAGCCGTATATGAACACTGTAAAACAAGATGTAGTCACGAGAACTGATTTCCATTTCATAAGTACTTTATAATACATTACCATAAAATAGGCACTAATTTGAGCATTACTCCGGTACCGGTCAACAGATTTGGTTCAATATCAATAGGGTTCTTCCCATGGACATTACAAATGCGTATACGAAGTTACATGAAAATCTGATCAAGCGTATTTGACTTATTGCGCGTACAGACACACGGACAGACAGACAGACAGACGGACGGACAGACATTTTCCCGTCCAACCACACAAGCTCAGAAAGTATTATTCTGACACTTAAAAATCAGGTAAACCAATGTAACAAAGTGCCAGAATGCTTAATCCATTAATCCATTAATCCATCCTATATGCAGATGACACGACTTTTCTAAGTATGGCATCTAATTTGAATAAAAGTCAAACTGAAATACAAACAACTATTAAACAGTCCGAATTTTGGTTTGAAATGAATAATCTAAAAGTCAATAATGATAAAACAGAATACATTAATTTTAGTCTCAAAACCTCCCCTGAACCTAAAAGTGTAAAATTTCTAGGAATTTATGTAGATAATAGGCTTGATTGGAAAACACATACCCAAAATGTAATTGTAAAGCTCTCCAGAGTGATTTATCTATTAAGAAAACTTAGGTTAAGTGTTAGTAACACAATGTTAACTACAGCTTACTATGCGTTTTTCCATCCACATTTGTTATATGGGATTAGGTTATGGGGAAACAGCTCGGGAGCATCCCAAGTATTTATTTGTCAAAAGAAAGCAGTGAGGGCTATAATGGGGGCAAAAAATAGTGTTGCATGTAGGCAGTTTTTTAAAGATTTAAAAATAATGACACTACCCAGTTTATACATTTATTGTAACCTGATATGGTACGTAAAAGAAAACTTGGAAAACCTTAATACACGTGCCAGCATACACTCACATGAAACAAGAAATAAAAATAGATTAGATCTCCCTTGTTGTAGACTGAACAAAACCTTAAGCAGCCACTTGTATGTACAGCAAAAATTATTTAATAAGCTTCCACTAGCAGCAAGGTATATACCGTTGATAAATTTTAAGAAATCTATTAAGACATGGTTGGTTAGCAAAACATTTTACTCTGTTGACGACTATTTTAATTGTGATACTTTTGATTTAGCAATGTGAGCCTATATATGGCCTTTTACGACTCAATATGTAATAGTTTTATACTACAGTTTTAATACTATTGTATTTCCTTTATTATTTATTTAAAATATATATATAATACTTTACTATATGTAAAATAATTTAGTTTTAGAATGACGAAGTCTATTGTAATAATTGTATTACCTAATGACGAATAAAATCTATGAATCTATGAATCTATGAACCAACCAATGGTTAAACAATGGTTAATCCATTAACCAACAGAATAAGATCACCTGGAGAAAGAAAAAGGACCTGAAGATGACTGAATAGCCGAAATATATTGTCCACAATATACGAAAATTGTCTTATAAAATTGACAGATATAATTTTTAATTATGTTTTATAATATTGACAAATATAAATTTTAGATTTGACAAAGCTATTGAGCTGATATTTTAACAAAAACATTTTATACGAGGGAATAGGTGGAATTATTTTATACACGACATTCTGATATAGGCCTAGCACATTCGCTACCCATCGTTGGCATAAACTCAGCCTGAGACAACTAAAAACGCTCTCCCCACAATATCCTTTTATTTAAAATCAAAATTAATTATTATTAATTATTGCTTGCCCAGGGTAGAGAAAGCTATTTGATGTTTCATTTACCCCATAATTGAATTACAAAAATTAATTATATCGATAACCTCCCTAATTATATTATTTTTTTAAACCCAGTAAAATGCAACTGCCAAAGCCCTATGTGAACATTGCAAACAATATTGTTTTCATGCGAACTGAATTACATTTGATGAACACTGAAATACTTAAATAAAACATTTAGACCCCAAACTTTCTTTCTACTGGCCACATCGAGGATTTCAATAGCTTAAAGCCTTCTCCATACAACGTGGATCATTTTGCAAAATAATGCACGTAAATCGGTTCAGTAGTTTTGAAGTCTATAAAGGACACACATACTAACATTGCTTTATATATATATATATATATATATATATATATATATATATATATAAAGTAAATATTATATAATAATACATTAACAGATTAACAGGAAACAACAACTTTTCTGACAGGACATGGGAAATTAAAATCATATATGCATCGTTTTAAAATTATAGATAATCCGCTATGCACGTGCATAGGCGTAACGAGGGGGGGTTTGAACCCCCCATTGATTAAAAAAGAAATAATTGTACTATTTATTTCATTATTGTGATATATCACCTTTTTTAAAAATCTGCTTATAAATTACTTAATATGAGTTTAAAGCGTGGGAAGCCTAAAACTCGTTATTGTGCATCTTAATTTTTAAAATTTTCCGGGGGGAGGACCCCGGAACCCCCCTCTCCAGATGTTATAACCCCCCCCCCCCCCCATATGGTCGGCCTGGTTACGCCTATGTGCACGTGTGTAGATGGAAACCAGACAATGGACCACCTCATGTTTGAGTGTAAGAAACTAGAAAAGGAAAGTCATATTCCAAAATTATGTTAGAAAAGTAGGTGGACAATGGACAAACTCTAAAAGACAGTTGTTACAGAAATACAAAAAACAGTTCATTCAGTTTGTACAGACGGTAAACTTAGATAATTTATAGTATACTCAATCCATATAAACCCCTTACAAGATTGCAAATGCCATCGATTCAACCTTGTAACATATCAATTTATATACTGATTAATGTTGTATATATATATATATATATATATATGGAAACATTGCATGTAGTATTACTATCATTGTATTGGAGCATGCAGTAATAAAGGCTTAAAAAAATACATAGGCTACATACATACATATATATATATATAAGTATTAAAATAAAGCAAAATATTAACTTACATACGGGTACCATACATCATATAATATACACTTAGCACATGCCAAATTGACCAAACTCGTTACATTAAACTACAGTATGTGCACAAAATGTGCGAATTTCTTCATTCATTCATTCATAGCATCTTCTTAGCAGTGATTGTATTCATCCTTTATACTGATATGGTCTCAATGCATCCAAGTGATGTCAAATGACCTTAAATTTAAAAAATAATATAAAAAATAATAATAAAAACCTTGTATTTCTTACGAAAAATGTACCTTGCAAGTTTCAGTATAGCATTTAAAAGTCTAGTAAATTATTCGAAATCTCTAAATGTCTTTAGATCATGGTATACCTCACGGGGGTGCCAATTGGCCAGGTTTTCAAACTTTCTCCAGTCGCGCGGTTTTGTCTTGTGACGTCACTTGGTTGGCAGACCATCCCTCTCCCGTAAGGAGTGAATGGAAAACAGCTAATTTAAAAAAATAATATTTAATTATAGGCAGCAAGTATCTCGTGTTGCAGGATGCCAACCTCAAGTATAACAACTGTTCTATTAGGCCATGTGGGAGAAATGGTAAAAGTCGATACGGTTTGGTTTAAAAATTGTATCATTTGAAGCTGTTTTTAGAGGTTGCAATTGAGTCTGCAGATGATGTCGAGCTAACTTAGGGCCGATTGTATAAACAGTTTGATCTTGGATCAGATACTAAATTGATCTCAGTTCACGCTGAACTCGGAAATTTTTGTTGTATAAACGCTAATCTGAGATCAATTCGCACTGAACTAGGATCAATTTTGACTGGAGAAATT
This sequence comes from Ectobius pallidus, assembly GCA_964059195.1. Taxonomy (NCBI): domain Eukaryota; kingdom Metazoa; phylum Arthropoda; class Insecta; order Blattodea; family Ectobiidae; genus Ectobius; species Ectobius pallidus. The sequence goes on along the minus strand of CAXKWD010000008.1, from coordinate 6,388,255 downwards.
TCTCCGATCAAACTAGCTGATCTCAGTTCAAGGGGCTGTTTTCGTATTTGAGACAAGATTAGCTCATTATAAACATAATATTAGGCCTACCTGTGTGGTTACGATAAATATAATGAAAATACACAAAAGACAACTTCATACATTTCTAGCTATAACGTAGTTGTGCGTACATTTCTAGCTATAAAGTAGTTGTGCGTAGCCTATATAGGCTATGTTTTAGGCTCCTTATAATGCAGTGTAACATAATTCTACAGCATAACCTGTACGTTATTATTATGTTGCACTAATTACTGTAATACGAAAATAACCCTTGCACCACAATTGCAACTAATACGAAATTATCAATCTTCGCCATACATGAATTCTCGCTTATTACTCCAACGTTCGGACTTCATACCTTAAAATATAAATAGTAGGGCATTTCAAGAAAGGCTAAAGTAGAAATAAAACTGTTTTGAGGCTGAGTTTCCAAAGAGGACGAAATTATTGAAATATTAGTTAAATTCAGTGGTGAACGGCTTTATCAATAACCAATGATGTATGAAAAATACAGGGTGGTCAAAATGTCCGATGTAGTTTCGTTAATAAAATTAATAAGAATCTGAATTTTGGATTATTATAAGCTTCTTGTTAATGATTAATTTTGAAGTGAAAAGATTAATCTAGTAAAAACGGGAATTACAACTCCGTTAGATACAGGGTGATATAAATTGGTAAATCGATCAGTCTTTTAGGAATTTAAAGTAACTTTCTCTAATAAAACACTTTTACATGTTATGTTTATTTTGTAATTTTTAAAAGCTAATTTATTAATATTTATTCCATTGTATATATATACCTATTTTTTACGTTTCAAGATTATAATATATTAACTCAGAAACGAAATTTAGTTCAGTTTGGAAAATAAATCTATTACTAGAATTTGGGCATTATCACATCTTGTAGTTGTTGGTTATCACCTAGTCTGTTTCCTTTTATTTCATTGAAAAATTTTCAGGTTTTCATAAGGGAATTATGGGTGCCAGTTAAAAAGATTCAGCAGGGGCGCTTACAGATTTAGTTAAAAATGGTCAAAACCAAATCTACATTCAAAACCTAGCTTCCAACATACGTAACTAGTGACCCGTAAGGGGCTCACCATACAGCCTAACAGAACAGTTCTCATACTTTGGGTTGGTATGTTAGAACACTTGATAGTTGCTGCCTGTAATTAAATATTAAAGGTTAAAAACCATCTGTTTTCCATTCATTTCTTATGAGAGAGGGACTACCTGCCACCCTTGCCACGTCACATCCCGCAGCCAAGCAAGTGGACTAACCTAGTATTTTAAGAACCTTGGGTATACTTATGGTTCCATTTAATATGATCTCGAGTTGACTGACATTTATTATTATTGATATCTCATTACTGCATCTGCAACTGCAATTATTTAAATATTTAAGCGTATCAATATAAATGACATAGGCACGTTTATTTCCTGAAGTCAGGGCCGTGGAAAGAAAGCGAGGGCCCCAGGGAAAATTTTTCCCGTGCCCCCGTCAAATATTAAATTTACTACCCAACTCGCCCTTTATAATGTATGCAACAAAAGGATTATGTAATGATATTACATAATTATTAAGTGCCAGAATGGTACCGGCACTTTATGAGATTGTCTGGTAGACAGGACTATCTGTCTGTCCGTGTGTCTGTAAGCGCGATAACTCAAATACGCTTTATCGGATTTTCATAAAACTTGGTATACCATTTATAATGCCCATGGAACGAAGCCTATTGATTTTGGACCAAATCGGTTAACTGATGCCGGGCAGGAAACGGAAAAGTGCATTAAAATGTTCTAATCAGGAACAATTTTATATGTATGTACCAGTTTAATCATTTGAAAATTATCATTTTAAATGCCTAAGGTTAGTGAGGCCTACTGTTGAGTCCGAAAGAATTTGTGCTTCTACTTTTCAAAAATAGCAATTTTTCTTCAAGATTAATCCGTTTCAGATTATCTGATAATTCCGTCACCGTTATACGACAGTACAATACAGATAAAATAAACACATAAAACATAACATAAGCTGTTTTTTTACTTATAACCAGTTTTATTTTAGAGTAAATTTAGAAAGTAAAAAATAAAACCTGGTCGGCCGGGCCCCCCGGCTGCCCCTCCCTCTCGTCGGGCCTGCCTGAAGTAATGTAGCAAATGCTTTACTTCTTTGTGGATCCAATCCCTCGTTCATTTCCTACCATTTCTCTTTTTCTGTCTCATACACAAACACTCTCTCCCCCCACATCTTTCTTTTTTCTGCGCTGGTGGGAATATGAAGAATCGTTTGACCTGAGCAAAAGGCATGCATTTTTGGCGAGATTAGTTGTTCAATTAGTAGTTTTAAAATTAGTTCAAATTAGATTAGTTGTTCAATTATTGCTTTTTATGTAAGCCTTTATAGTGTCTTTATTACGCTAGCAACATAATTTGATTAATTTAATTAATATAAATATCATGAATAAGCCAAAGATCTACCGATGAGACACTATACTTCAGTTCAAAAGATCTATCTACTCTTATACAATTCAACGGCCCTAAATAGCGTGCTTGCTCGCTCGCCCGCTTCGTGAAACATCGGGTATACTCGGCGATGTTCGTCTCTCGCAGTGTAAACGTTCATGACGACTACAAGATTAGGAAAACTGTGTCTTTATTATATAAGGCCTAAGTGAAATGAACACAATGAACAAATATTCTAATTTTATTTTTACTTACAATTTTCATAGCTCTGAACCACAAATATTTTTAATACACTGCCAGTGTAAATTTCTTTAAAATCCTGGAGTCAATTAATAATGGCGGGTGAAGCCGCGGGCATCAGGTTTAATAATATTGATAGTTTAATCCTCGAAGTATCGCGGACAGTAAAAATCCAAATCAATCACTCCTTCTCTTGAAAAATTATATAATTTCTGAAAATTACACTGAATTTATCAAATAAAAATCACATCTCAGTCATCTGTCAACAAACAGTTGAGAAACGATACGTATTATCCACCGCCGCCTCGATAATTACACACGAGAATTAGCCTATACGGTTAGAAGGCAGTGGTTCACAGTTATCTTTGGAACTGCATAATCGAATCTGAGATCGTTTTCCCAGGTGGCAATTTCTAATCGTGGAATGTACAGTAGGCTACTCTAAAGCCGGAATTTTAGCTGTTTCATTAATTATTAATGGTTTAGTTTAAGAATGATTCGCGTGCAAGTGTTAATAAATATAATGCTTTAATAATTATTATACTATTAATTTTTAATTTTCCAATTAATTGTCGTGGACGAAGCCGCGGGCACATCCTAGTATCCCTCGTTTCAACGACCACTAGTTGACAGTGTGTAACTGCGAATGATTTGTTTTCAATCTTAGATCCTGTGATCTTAGATCTGCCAGTTAAGATGGCATGATTAATCAGATCTTATTTCCAGGATTAAGATCCTACGTCTATAAATGTTGGCTGGGTATATAAAGACGTTAGGAATTGCATAGTATCTTCACCTGAATTATTAAATTTGTCTAGAAGAAAATTTTCTTAAATATTCTTCTGATAAGAAAAAGGAAGAAATCTGTTAGTGTTGTACTACATAGGCAACGTTAAATTACAATTTACAAATTTGTTATAGTAATAAATGGGTAACATAATCATTACAGAAGCAAGGGTCTTCCATAGATTAATCGTTGTATAGGTGAATTCATTTATGTGATGTATTGTGTATCTGTGGAGTCCTAAATGTAACCAGCTTTCGCTGTTCTCCAGTTAGGCCCACAACAATCAAACTTGCTGGCATTGAAAATCAAACAAACAGAAATTTTTGAAAGTGAATAATGTTGGTTGAAACCCCCTGGGCTAGTAATTGTAATCTAGCATAATGTGTTGGCAGTGGTCAATGTAAGATAGTTGAAAACAAAGTCAAGTATTAGGCTAAATTATAACCTTTGTAATTACGTTTTGTTGTGGTAAGTGTTAGAATACTATGCTGTGCAATAAAAAATAATTTTTTCAATGTTACATAAATACACGCTATGCAAAAAAATGCAAAGCTATCAGAGAGGTTATGCATGCCGCTGCAATGGGATACAATAAAATGGATAAAGTAGAATAACTATAGTAAAAAAAATATGTTTTTCGTATGCAAATCATATGGTGGTCATGGGTAACGAAAGTTGTGTGAGTGTTCTAAGAGCTGGAATAAGACGCGAAAAAAAATAATTTCAATGCTTAAGGTAAAGAACGTTATGTGAGTTTTCCAACTACAGAAAATTGCAAAAAATGATATTAGGATTGAGAAAGTCGCATGAGGGTTCCCAGAGAAAATTGTGATTTCAATGCTTAAGGTAAAGAACGTTGTGTGTGTTTTCTAAGAGCAAGAATCAGACGAGAGAAAATAGCAAAAATTCTAATATGGTAGAGAAAGTCTCGTGAAAAAGTCCAAGAGCGGCAGAATATATGCTTAGGATTGTGGAATCCGTGTTTGTGAATTTAACACAGTTGAATTTGGTGGTGTGATTCAGGAAGTGACGTCACAGCACAGTGCTGCTGAAGCGGCTGAACACTGTATGACGCTAGACACAAGTTTTCTATTGTGCGTAATTCTCTTTCATCAAAACATTATTTTTGGTTGGTAGTGCCGATGTGCACTTGTTTTTATTCGTTTTTCTGACGTTTGTAGTACAAGTACTCGCGCAAAAGATTTCAGTTTCTTGTGTTTTGGTGGACTCCAAGCATCTTTTGGAATATCCTACCGCCAAATGTGCCAATTACACATTGTTTTTACTTGTATGTTTGTTGATAAAAGTGTAATTTAGCATAGAAGGTAGGTTCGTAATAGTCACAATGTCTTTTTGTAGAAATTGTGAAACCGTAATTTTGGATACTGTTATTCGTGGTAAGATGACATGAGGCAAGGCTTAGCATTTACACGATCAGTGATATTGACAAACGATCAATATTCTTGAGTCACTATGGCGTTACATATAGTACGCATTACCATCTGACAGTTTTCAACAAATTTGGCAAAAATATCGGATGTAGGCCTACAGTACCGGTAGCTTCTACTGGTTCAACAGCCACTCGTTAGGTCTGTCTTGATGATCATCGAAACGGAAAGAGAAGAATGTCGGGTGTAGTTCTTTGAATGACTGAGGAATGTTGTACGAGAGGGATGAATGAGCTTGCAGGCCTAGCTTCTGCATAACGGTAAAACCAAAAAGGTTGGGTGGAAGCTCAGCTCATTCACTTAACACTTGACTGGTCAGTTTCATTGCTCTGCGGCTGTGTTCACTTTAAGCATATAATGTGAAATATTGAAAAAAAGGTAATTTATTAGGGAGCCAATTATGGACAAGAATGTTAAAAAAAATTAATGGCAAAAGACAACTTTAGGTCATGCACAAACCAATCTTTGCCCGTTTTCGCCAGCCGGCTGCTTCCCCATGCTTCCAAGCCTTGCACGCACACCTCACTATTGTACCCTTCATCATATATGCATAGAAATATACAAAATCACAGCATTCACACAGAGTAGAATCGGTCTCACCCTAGTCCCCTTTCCACTCCATACTCGCCCGCCGGCTTCTTCCCCACCTGATCGCTGCCTCTATCCTGTCGGCTGCTACTCATCGCCGGTAATGCAACTCTCTATGTTATACGCATGCAAATTATAGGCCTATTCAATGCAATTGCAGTTACCAGAGCGGCCAATTTTAATTCACAATTAAAATACCCTTGCACCAAAACGGCTCTCAACATATTATTTCCCATTTAAAAAGATGGCAAGATTTCAGTATCCGACCCACCCGGTTCCCCTTTCCACGCCCTGGTCGCCTTCTCCGCTGGCCTGCCTGCGTGCTCGCTTCCCCTACACCTACCACGCATCATCCCGCGCGCATCTTCCCCGCTATGGCTCGTGCCGACCACTACTAAGCGCCGGTAATACAGCTTCCTGTGTTAAGCCGCGGCTTACTCTAATGATTGCATTGCATTGCATAAAAACTATTATAAGACACAAAATAAAATTTCACGAATTATAGAAAATGTCGAACAATTAAAAAAATACAGTAAACACAGATCTTTAAACACCGATTTGAAAGAAGAAAAAAAATTCACAATAACAAAAGACCCTTGCACCATAAATAATATTCCACAATTTTTAAAAACTATTATAAAACACAAAATAAAATTTCACGAATTATAGAAAATGTCGAACAATTAAAAAATACCCTTGTACCAAACATCTCCCCATCATTTTTCACGATCTTTAAACAGATAAAATAATATTTCACAATAACAAAATACCCTTGCAACACCAACAAACATAATATTTCACAAATTATAAAAAAATAATAATTCACGATAAAAAAAAAATACAAAATGCCAAAAACCCTTGCAACAAACATAATATTTCATGCCAACAGGATGTTTCACAATTTTATATATCTATATTAATAAAAATGAATTTTCAAAAGGGTTGTTGCCGCATCACTTGAGAACGGCTTGACCGATTTGGCTGGTTTTTGTTTTGTTGTGATCGTAATTGTCTGGAGAAGGTTTGTATGAAAGAAAATTTTTGGAAAATCCACGGGGAAAGTCGGAAATGTGATGAAATGAGGCAAAGTTAGACAAAGTTAGAGAGTTCTGCTGTCAATTGTTTACATAAAAAAAAATTGAAGTGTGACAAAAGAAGTGTGACATATTCACAGTTTGAGAGTTCCGCTTTCACATGTTTTCATAATAAAACAAACAAACAAAAACATATAAATTTCAGTGGATAGCGAAATGTGGCACTTATAATTTATAACCCAGTCTTCGAGAAGCATTAATCATAATGACTGAAATTCAACCCGGTCTGAGTGGCATAATTAAAATTAAGAGATGTAAGTCTTTGCGAAGTGGACAAAAGGAAATAATAATGAATGTGTTTAGTGGATTTCTTAAAAAATATCCCAGACTTGCAATAGAGGACATTGTAAAATTGACATTGGAATTCACCGATCTGGAATGTGACTGGAAAGTGGGTAGTGAATACAGAGACTCCGATTTAGTGAAAACTCATCCAATAAAGCCGCATAGTGTTTTAGATAACATTTCTTGACCAATTTGCACGACATTTTGCACACATACCCAGTTAAGCCCGGGAAGTAACGCGGTGAACACTAAAATTCAAACAGACCATTCCTTCCCTTTAAAATGTATACAATTTCTGAATATATTATACTGAAAAATGAAATGCAATTCAGTTATAATGACAACAGTGTATTGTTTAGAGTGTTCACATAGGGCTTTAGGAATTACATAAAACTGGGCTGTATCAAATTTTGATGCTATCGATGTAATTAATACATTTGTGAAAATAATTCTTGAAGAATGAAATCCAAGAAAATAAAGCACAATGTGAAGCAGTCACATAACTTTCTCTACCCTCGACATAAAAAATATTTCCTCACTTCACATTTTGATGTAGAATAAGCGGTCGTATTGCAGGGACAGCTTAAGTGTGTGCCAGTGAGTACGTACATCAGAAGTCTGTAAAAAATCCTATCCACTGATATGTCACTCATAGCTGTAAAGAAGACAAAATAGGGTGGAACATTTTCAGTCCTATGCCCGCAGTATATTATGTCCCAGGTTTTGGGGGAGGAAAGTATGAAAGTGATATTGCATTTTTTTTTTTTTTTTTTTTTTTAATTTCAGCTCCGAAACGGTTCAATGGTAACATAAGAGTGAGAAATAAAAATTTCCATAAAGACAATACAATCTTATGTAATCGGAATTTATGTTACTTCTTATTTCAACCCCTCCCAGGCATGGTGTGTAGAAGCAACGTAATGCAACATTCGACATCCTCTGTGAGCCAAAAAAAAAAGCTATGACTAGCGTTTTCAGAGGGAATACTTTGAGTGTGATAAGTCGTTCTTCCTCATTTCAAGTTCTACGTACATGTTATGCAAGACCCTAGAATTTGAAAATCGAAAGTCCTTCATAAGTTAATTTAAAATAACAAAATGAAAACCCGGGCGACGCCGGGCCTTTTACGCTAGTTATATATAAAAAAATCGAAATTTACATAATATTTCCCAATTTTAAAAAACGCCGTGTTATGACATAAAACATGGCTTAAATGATGCAGAAAAATTCCCTTGCACCAACACTACTCAATTTCATAACAAACAAACCATCTCAAAATTAGAAAACCCGATTCTTGCGTTAACACAAATTTAATGTTAGGAATAGGTCTCAAATAGGTAGGTAGGGTGAAGAGGAGGTGAGAGGAAGAGAGGAAAGAGACGGGAAAGGAAGAGAAGAAGAGAATAAAGGAGAAATAAATTATTTTTCTCTTTCACCATTTCCATACTAGATGTCGCCACCGTCGCTATTCTGCTAGTAGTTCTAATACCGCCGCTAGGTTTCTCCCCACCCTAAACCCCTACTTTCCAGTCGGGTCCCGTTAAGAGAGTAGTGGTGGGGGGCTCGGGTGGGTCGCATATTGTATTTTTCCCAAAAAGATTTTCCCTTGCACCATCGCCAACATAATCGGTGCCACATAATCTCTCACAATTACAAAAAACGATGGCGAACGATTATAAAAAAAAAATAATTATAGCCTATTTTAAAATAAAAAAGACCCTTGCCCCAAGCATTATAGGCGTATTTCACTATTATTAAAAGCTATTATAAAAAATAACAAAATATTTTAAAATAAAAAAATACCCTTGCACCAAGCATAATATTTCACGGAATTATAACGACACTTGCAACAAAATAGGCTATTTCACAATAAAAATAGACCCTTGCACCAAACGTAATATTTCACAATTACAAAAAACACCATACATATGCCAACAGAACATTTAAAAAAACAAAATATTTCACAATTAATTGCACCATACATAATATAGGCTATGACAATTTTAAAAAACGCCGTATTATAACATAAAACATGGCTTAATTGATGCAGAAAACTTCCCTTGCACCAACACTACTCTTTTCATAACAAACAAAACATCTCAAAATTAGAAAAACAGATTCTTGCGTTAACACTCATGAACGCATAAAATCACCCCTATAATAACTCAAATATACGAAAGCTTCCTTCGCTCCTCAACAATCGCTCGTGGCGTAATGCGTTAAGACTCGTAGCTATAATGCTAGGGGTCCCGAGTTTGAATCCCGGTCGATCCAAAATTTACTGTTAGAAGTAGGTCTCGAATAGATAGGTAGGGTGAAGAGGAAGTGAGAGGAAGGAGACGGGAAAGGAAGAGAAGAAGAGAATAAAGGAGAAATAAATTATTTTTCTGTTTCACCAGTTCATTACTAGATCACTCTACCGTCGCTACTCTGCTAGTAGTTCAAATTCCGCCGCTAGATGTCTCCCCACCCAAAACCCCTACTTTCCACGCGGGTCCCATTAGAGAGTGGAGTGGGGAACTCGGGTGAGACCGATTCTACTTTTTTCCCAATGACCTTTGCACCATATCAAAAATACACTAAAGAAAATTTAAAATATTCCGATAATGACCCTTGCACCAAAACGGTTATTTCTCATGTACTACAATGCTCTCTAAATTTAAAGGGATGAATTTTCCCTTCACCACTCAGCAATCGCTCATGGTATAGTGGTTAAGGCTGCTGGTTATGGTGCTAGTGGTCATGAGTTTGAATCCCGGTCGATCCAAAATTTACTGTTAGGAATATGTCGCAAATAGGTAGGTAGGGGGTGGAGAAAGGGAGAGGAATAGGAAGAGAAAAAGATAATAAAAGAAAAATAATTTTTTCCCAGTTTCGCCTTTTGCATTACTAGCAACGCAATCTAGGAGGGACATTCAAAACCCTAAACCCCTCCTTCTCAGGCGGGTTCCATTAAAGAGTTGGTAGGAGGAGCCTAGTGTGTAGTGATGTAAAATTTCCGGGAACTTAAACTCGAGGAAATATTCCAAGGCAATGTTCCTGGAAATATAGTGAACTCTTGATAGTTCGGACTTCGGATAACTCGGACAGATTCTTGGCGATCCAAACCCAGATCTACAGCCATTCTACGGCCACTTCAGAACTGCAAGAGAAGTAATTATTCGAAAGCAACAGAAATAATCTGTACACAGAAAAACATTTACAGTTTCTTTCGGCCTAAATCTTCTCAGAAAAATATGCTCACAGTGCCACACCAATCATAATATTGTACTAATAACGTAACAGTGTGTATTTCAGACTCTGACTAGAAATTTCAATATAGAACTGAAGAGCCAATCCATGTGAAAGTGGACAAAGGTGGTTACATCTTTTTTTTACGTGACATAGACATGTTATATATCAAAGTAAAGGTAAAAGACTGTAGAATTTTAAAATAGATTCACAATTCTATTAAATTAAAGGTATCTATATAATAACAACTGCTGAAATGTGTATTTTTTTCGTTGACTGAAATTTATAATTTAACATGTTGGCTAGTACTGCATTATACTCATGGAATCAGTAGATTTGCTGCAATTTTTAATTTCACCCACAAAAGCACAAATAAGTGAAGATTTTGTCATCATAAAACAAATTTTTAAGATGAGTTTCAGTGAAGATATTCATCAAATCAATTTTCAAAGTACCCTTGTCACACCCGTCACAAAAAACATGTAGCCTAATAGTTTGGGTAGAAAGCCAAGTAATCATTGTATAAAATGGAAACTTGGTAAAAGTTAAGATATTTCAATACAGAAGACACACCTAAAATATAATTTTGTAATGCCTACTATTTTGGCTTAATTTTGATGTGACGGGTGTGACACATGTTGCGTGACGGGTGTGACATATGTTGTGTGACGGGTGTGACACTTATGGAAAATGCCTTTTGCAGCTTTTGTATAGTGATCATTTCATGCAGATGTTGAATAAATCATATGTTTTCATTATTACTATCTTTTAAATGGCTCTTGGACTTCTTGGACTTCCGTGGCATAGAACAGAACTTCGTAGTTTGCAAGACAAAGAAACTACGATCTACCAGCTTTGGCTATGGATGACACGGATGACCGGTGGAAATGTCACAAATGTTTTAATGGTGGTAAAGAAGTGAGGTAAAGATCTAGTGATCCCTATAGAGGCCATGAAGGCTTTTAGGATTCAAGCGTTCAACCTCCAACAATTTCAGACTTTTAGCACATGAAGGTGGTAAGGTTGTCAGTCTTATCCACTGGCTGCCTTTACCCCAGAATTGCTTCTGGTACCCATTTCTGTTAGAAGATGAGTTGACCTCAGGGCCATAGTGCCAGCAGAAGAATTAGGCCAATTGAAAAATCTCAAAAACCTCATCAGGAATTGAACCTGTGTCCCTCAGGTTTCTAGCACAGTGCCTCAACCAGCAGCATGACATTGTACCCCAATAAAGAAGTGAGAGTGATAGTCTAATAAATTTTGTGCCTGATTTCTGTACTGGTAACTGTGTATCTTAGAACTGCAAAGAAATTCAGACAGACAATACCTCTAACAGCCGATGAAATGAGTAGGCCTACATGGAAACAAATGACGGAGAACAGATAGAAAAACAATCAGCCAATCTAAATATAGCTACACAATATTATTTTTGTATGAGAGACAACAAAAATGTCCTGGTGACAAGAATAACCAGATCCACATCAATTCAGTAAAAGTTTGTGAAGTAGTCCAGGATTTTAGAGTAGAGGACAACGAAAACTGCCTAACTAGTACCGGAGGAACATTTCACTTCACAACTTTACACCAGCCTGTTAAAAATATGGACAGAGTGGAAAAAAGACTAACAAGGGAATTCTTTTTTATGCTGAGATCATGTCCTGGGATTCCCCAGGATTATCACAAAAAATTTTCATGAAATTCATGCAAAATGGTACAGAGGCAGAAGGTGCAAAGTGTGGTTAGCGTTGCAGATTACAGATCCATCGGCCCGGGTTCGATCCCCGGTACCACCTCGAATTTTTCTGAGGTAGGGAGGTCTGGTAGGGGTACATTCAGCCTCGTGATTCAAATTGAGGAGCTACTTGATAGAGAAGTAGCGTCTCCGGTCATGAAAACCACCATTAATGGCCGTGGGTGTCGGCATGCTGACCACATGCCCCCCAATCCTACCATCTGCCTACGGTAGATGATGCAGCGGTCGGGTGGTAGGCCAAGTCCCTTCAGGGACGGAGTTTAGTTTAGTTTAAGTCTCGGTTATAAGTTGATGTTGTCCCATCCGACATGTCACACCCGTCACGTCACACCCGTCACACTGATAAAGTAAATTTTCAATAACTACGTAAATATTTTTGTAAAATCTAATTATGCATTTCAGTATGTTGATCAGTCCTCTTACTTGAAAAAATAAAACAAATATAGTGAAGCTAATCAATTCACAGAAATTTCAATTAAACCTACATAAGAAAAAACCTTTGTCCAATTATGGTCACACCCGTCACATGCACAATATATTTTCCAGCTCAAGCATACAGCCTTGAAAAAAACATTAGATCATATTTTGTACTTCCAATGGGTTGGTATGTTAACACAAAAAACTTTGATGACATTCCTGCAATATGGTTCAGAGGTAGAAAGAAATAAGTGTAATGAAATCTGTCCAAATGTCACACCCGTCACTATGGATTGGCTCTGAAGTGTTATTCTTTTTTATTCCAATTGAAGTGTGAATATTATGTTCTGCCTCATATGTTTTGCTATTGCAGCTTAAACACAAAATTTCATTACTTAAACACCATTTCCTAATTTACTCTCCATAAGCCGGATATTTCATAACTCGGACAGATCCCCGCCCACTTTAGTCCGGTTCATGGAGAGTTCACTGTATTCCCAAAATTAATAAATTCCTGGGACTAAACGCGTTTTGAATCGACGCTCCTCATATGTCATGCTGCCCCTGAGCAGTATAAAAACACATTACTTTATCCAACATAACTTAAATGTTTGGAAATTGAAATAGTATAAATGTACATAGATTAAAAGCACAATTTCAATTTTGTTGAAGCCAGTTTGTGTGCTTTTATTCTGTTCTGCTATTAGCTTGCTTGAATTAGGTTAACTAACTTCTGTGCAGCATTGGTAGCATTGGTTGCAACATGGTAATCCATCAATTCATGGATGGTTGATTCTTAGTATGCCGTGATCTTACAGCTGTTAGTTTTATTTTTATATAACAAATTAAGAAAGTAACTTAATTGTTATTTTTATTATCTGTTACATTTTTATTTATGGAATAACTTAGTCTCAATAAATCCAACTCGAGTTGACGAGTTTCATCAGATAAATTTGCTCCTGTTACACTATTGTGAATCTATCGTTAAACTCGTAGTCTCGTGGGATTACATGTGAAAAAATCAATTGCACTTAGGTGCAATAAAATGAAGGCGATAAAAAAATTGAGCAATTAAGTTATGACAATAGAAACTTGCAATTGGTTGGAATTTGGCATATTCTTCTACTGGATTGGTCACTAATTTATGAACTAAATAAACGCCTTAAGTTATATCGTGCTTATTTTAGTTTCTGTTTGAAGTAAAAGAAAAAAAAAGTGTCATAAATACCCAAGCTTTATTGATACTAAATGCTTTGATTGTCGTGATACTGGCTACATGAAATCATTTTTTATTCCAGTTCCTAATATTTTTCGAAGTGACCATCAGCATGTCAGACTCGTCAGATGAGCAGTCATCAGAAGACGCAAGCAAAGGTATGATGATTATTTTTCTGAAATTTATTCCACTACATGAATATTTTACCTCCGTCATTTAGATTTCCATGAATCTTCTTCTTCTTTTTTTTAAAAAGTTTATTTATTTAGTCAAAGGATCGAGATGAACAGGTACTTATTTTCGTAAAGGTTTGTTATTACTAGGGGGCGGATTTCTATGGCCCAAAAAATAGGATATACGCATAACTTACATTTATAACCTAAAAAACAGTAAAATATGGCAGGATAAAATTTAAAATATGACTTTACCACTTAGACATTGTGTATATTTTTTTTTAAATTTCATTACAATACATTTTTATTAAAATAGAGTGTTAATTATTTAAAATATCTGTCTATACTGAAAATATTTGCAGGTTATCACATTTCATCTCAGCTCATTATGGTTTGAATAAATGCATTTTCGTACTAGAAATTCACAAAAAGTATCATTATAATGCAAAATTTACAAAATATGTTATGAAACTTCCATATTTATGTAATATGCACAAAAATATGCCAAAATATGACCGAAATATGCATATGCATACTAAATATGCTACAGTAGTTGAAAATTTCCTAAATATGCACTTATATGCACAATAAAAGCCATTCCATTTTTACCAGGATGCTTGGAATCTGGTTTAAATTAGTCTGAAACCTGAAATAATGCAAAGGGGAAAAATATGACATGTCATAGAAATCCCCCCTCCCTAGTTATTACTATTGCAGTAATTCAAAGAGAGAATTTACATAACAGGGCACATGCTGTTATATATCAGCAGTAATATTTCTGTTTCTAACAAAGAGAATTAATTCAAATTTGGACCACATTCAAGCTTGTAATATCAACTTTTATAACTGTTATAAGATTACGTAGAAATTAATATACTTAATGAGTTGAATTTAACACTAAACTTCACTTGTGGTATAATTTACCTGTACTAGTTTGTGCGCCATCACTACTGTTATCAACAGCTATACTTCAACTGCCATAGCACCCTCGTGCAGGCATCGTACAAATTTTGAGATGAGGTCATCATTGTTAGGGATATCAAAGTTCATCAGTTGGTTCCCCTTCTTGTGAATAAAAATCCTCTCCCAGACCAAACGCTCCTTGTGGCCGCAGACACATTTTAATAGTTCTGGGTCCCTGTCAACTCATGTCCTGCCTCCCTAAAGTGTGCCGCTACCGCTGATTTGTCCATATTTTTATATTTCATGCATCTTATGTGTTCTAATGTTCTGACTTGGTTCTCTTGGTTTTTCCTATACAGACTTTTTCACATCATTACATTTAAATTGGTAGCTATTCTTTAATCATCATCATCATTATCTCCTTGCACATATTAGCAGGGTTGGAAAAAAAACATGTTTTTTTAAAGAACAAAAAAACTATTTTTTTTGTTTAAAACATGTTTTTTTTTGTTTAAAACATTTTATATATGAACAACAATGTTGGTTGTTTTAAACGTGTTTTTTAAAACTTTTTTATGTTTACAATATAGTTGTTTGTTTAAAAAAAGTATTGTTCATTTTGTTTAAATCAACCATTTTAATATATACACAGTTGAAATGTTTAAAACATTTTAAACAATTTGTTTTAAACATTTTTTAGCATATGTTTATAACACTTTTTAATTGGGTGTTAAATTAAATTATGCAGACAATTTACATTTTGTCAATCCAATGACACCCTGTGCTAAGACGTTCAAGATTTACGAGTCGTAGACTTAATAGTATTTGAAAATACATTTTGTACCAGTAGTATTTGTTTATGATTTAATAGTTCATGATTAATAACAAATAATACAAACTACTGTTTAATTACTCCCTTTACTGCTCAACTGATGATTGACTTTCACCATGCTTTACGTGGCCTTAGCCGCCTTACATTATCAAACTTACAAGGTGTATCCTACTACAGTGTTGCCAAATTGACACATTCAATATTTAATATTAATAATCTCTTTAAAAAGGAAAACCACAAAATAGATGGTAGGATGCAGTCAGAAAAAATTCAAATCAATTACTCGAAATCAGAAACTGGAAGCTGGCGACAGAGGATAGAGAAGTCTGGAGGAAAAGGATACAAAAGACATCACCTCACATGATTTTCTGGTATTCTGGCCCTAGTTTTTTTTGTTTTCTGTTTACAACACTAACAGGGTGTCACTGACTTGACAAAATGTTTACATTTACAAATTGTCTTCATGATTAAATATAACACGCAATTAAAAAATGATTTAAACATATGATAAAAAAAAAAACATGTTTAAAACAGATTGTTTAAAACGTTTTAAACAAACTTAAAAAAACACAAGCACTTGTTTTAAACATGTTTTAAACATTCCAACCCTGCATATTAGGCTTTTCATGTGCTTGTTATGCCTCCAGTTGTTAGCTTAGTTGGTCAATCCATCTTTTCCTAGGTCTACCTACATTTCTATTACCAGTTACATTATAATTTAATATTCTCTTTGTCAATCTCTTGTCTTCCATCCGTTGGACATGCATGAACCATTTTATTTTCTCATTTAAACTTTCCAAATTAACCTGTTGTAACTTATATCTTATTTCATATTTTATCAATAAAATATATTTAATTATATCCGTTGAAAAATGTGTATTACAGGTACATTAATCCCTTGTATTCCCAAAGTCAGCTGGAAAATGCCAACATCTACCACTCTTGACTAGCATAAACCGCCAAGTGGTTTTGAGCGAAAAATATAATAGATGCATATAAGTAACAATACTTAGTACATTAAAAATACACCATTGTAGTGTATTATTTGTTTATAATATTAATAGATACAGTAACTTATTGTTAGCTTCAAAATATATCGTCAAAACCAGGATTTTTGTAGAAAGATGTCACTTTTAAAGTCTGGTATTCAAATGCACATGAAAATTGAAATGCTTTAAATTAAAGAATGCTTTTTCTAAAACAAATAACTTGCTTTATTAAAAGTACAGCCTGTAAAACAATAACGTGCAGAAGAGTAAGAAACCACGATTTTAGGCCTACTCACCTATGCAGCTGCAGAGAAGACTTATTTCTCATTTTAGAGTCATGAAACATTGTTCTAGAACATTTCTGTTGAACTCTACACGTTATATATACACTAGCTTGTCTTTACCTTTTACAAACAGCTAGGTTAGTAATAACTAGGGCAAGGCATTTGATGATTTTGCATCTTTTTTATATGAACGTTAAAAGTTAGCTTCAATGTATATAAATGTATATCATTAAATAATTAATTAAATAAGGGCAATTTGTTTTTGCATTACTTTGCTTTATTTTGCATATTTCGTCATTTTTCAAGAGATAGGTCATTTTTTGGCAATTTTTAGGTCATTTTCGGCATTTTTAGGTCATTTTCAGCATTTTATGTCATTTTTGGCATTTTAGGTAATTTTCGGCATTTTAGCAATAAATATTTTTTCTTTCTTTTTAAATGGCACATATTTGCTAGGGGCAATTTGATGGGCATGCCAGTTCAGAAAGATTTCTTTTTCGCTAAGGGTGTCCAAGTAGTATAAATTTACTTACTTCTTTAGTAACAAAATAAGTGCGTTTTATATTGTAAATTCATATATAAAGCATCGTCATAAACTGTATTTAGCAATTCATTACTTAAGAAAAAACTAATTATAAGTAATAATGGTAAATTTATTGGTGATTATTTTAAGATTTTAGGTCATAAATGCATTTTTTATTTTGCATTTTTTCACTATTTTAGAGCCTTGCCCTAGTAATAACATAAAAATCTTTAAATTTAATTTGAATTATAAAAAACAAAACCAGATCTCATTCATCAGCTTTAAATCTATCAGAATAAAATAGAATCTTGTTAGTTAAATACCGTACATTGTGAAATATCTATTGTCAGCATGGAAATGCTTTAGATATTGGGATGGGTAGATATTATTGTTAGCCTCTAGAAAAGACATTATCTACGCATCGCACCAACTATATCTCATGAAATTGTAAATTCAAATAATAGTGTGTCGTAAAACCCAGATAATTAGTTTTAGTAATTGTAAGGGCAGGACCTGTTGTGTTAAAATCACAAGTTCTTCATTGCCAGTTAGTTCGGTAACTAGGTATGATACAGGGTCTGGCATACAAGTTCCCGGGATGATTTTTTTTTTTAAAATAAATTATTCAATATTAGTTTACAATCTTTTCAGAACTTTTCAAAGTATTCTCCCTCTGCTTTGATGCACCGTTGCTTCACCTAATCATTGAAGGCACCCTGGAAGTCATCAACGGGAATCTCCTTCAGTGTGGTCTTCGCATCTGCTTTTACTGCCTCCAGCGTCCCATGCTGAGTTCCTTTCAGGGTTCTTTCGATCCTTGGGAACAAAAAGAAGTCTGCTGGTGCCAGATCGAGGCTTTACGGCGGCTGGGGCAGCGTTGCCACACCCATTTTGGCCAGCAACTCGGAGACAGTGAGCACAGTGTGGCTGCGTTGTCATGGTGCACGATCCAATTGTCGCGAATTTCTTTTTGGACGCATCGAACCCTGTGGCACAACTATTTGAGCACTTCACAGTAAAGCTCCTTGTTGACTGTTTATCCTTGTGGCGACGACCGCACTGAAGGAGGTTCCCGTTGGCGACTTCCAGGGGGCCTTCAGTGATTGGGTGAAGCTTTGGCAACGGTGCATCGAAGCAGGGGGAGAATACTTGGAGAAGTTCTGAAAAGATTGTAAACTGATACTGAATAAATGATTTTTTTTTAAAATTCATTTCGGGAACTTTTGGGACAGACACTGTATAAGCAGCACCTGAATTGACATCATGTTTACCTGCAATACTAAGAAAAAGAAATTAACCCAGCAGTGAATAAGTAGTTATATTGTGCAATTTGTTTTAAATAGAGTGCTCATAAGCTATTGTATCATCGACTTTAATCTAGGAGAATAGGTGTGGCTTATATTAGGTCAACATTATTAATAATGGTGACCATTTATGAATTTTAGATGGAACGAGCAGAAACAGTAGTTCAGATGAGTCTGTTAAGAATGTCGTCATCTCACCGAAGAAAATTCAACGTTCTGCTTCAACGATGGTTGTCGAAGAAACAGACAAGGAATTAAAATACAGAAAAAAAAATTTCAGTGGTAAGTATATCAGATCAATGGGCATAGCAGAAGCAATATGAATTTTATTACAACTTAAATTCATTAAAAGTACAGTTTGTTGATTTTGTTTGTTGAGCTGCACATATACGAGGGGCATACCGGTACTGAAAGTGGTGAGCAACATTTTTTCACAACCTTAATCTTTATTTGTAAGTGAAACCAAGTATATCATCTCAATTTACAGACCTCCGTTTTTTTTTTTTTTTTTTTTTTTTTTTTTTTTTTTTTTTTTTTTGCACAAGTTTCCCATAATTCTGCAAGTTTGAAAATACCCTTGCGATAGAATTCCGTTCCAGGAGAAAGACATATCACTGTGAATGAAATTAGTGCAAAACATGCAGTTGGAGATAGTGCGGTGCAAAAAAATGATTCACACCTTAGGTTATCAGAAGGTTTGTGCCCATTGGGTCCCACGTTTATTGACCGAGGACCACAAACGTCTGAGATAAACCATTGCTCAAAACCTTCTTCAGAGATTTTGAAATGAAGGTGATGAATTTTTGACGAGTATTGTGACTGGAGATGAAAGCTGGTTCAGTCATTATGAACCTGAAACAAAACGACAGAGTATGGAATGGCGTCAGTGTCTGTGGGCAGCTGGAACGGAATTCTATCGCAAGGGTATTTTCAGACTTGCAGAACGATAGGAAACATGTGTGCAAAACAACGGAGACTATGTGGAAAAGTTAAAGGAAGGTCTGTAGATTGAGATGATATACTTGGTTTCACCACAGTGTAAGTATTGATACAGTAAAGAAACTGTGTGTTAAAAGTCCTATGACAACATGTTAGCTGAACGACACTAGCGTTCCATGTTGAGAATAACTAAAACTACATTCTCACCATATCAAATTACTAGGGAAAATACATAAACACATCACAAAATATGTTATGTTAAGAGAAAAATACACAATATTTTTATTTAATGCAAATCTGAATTTTAAATTTAAGAAATAAAAAAATCTGGTAAACTGATATAACAAAGTGCCAGTATGCTTTTTAAATCAGTTATAATTGCAGTTATGATACACAGATTTTTTTATTATTATTTTTTTTATTTTTATTTTTTAAATAGATCTCCGAGTTAAACTCCAGATCGATTCATTAAGCAGGGCTTAAGGGAGAACAATGGTCTAAAGTTTGATTCTTAACCTTAATTCATATTGGTATACTGTACACTGATATAATAAATTCTTAAAATATGTAAACATTTTACAAAATGCATTGACAATGAAATAGAACAGTAAACCAATAAGAAGAGGATAGTTCCACCTAGCGGTATGCAGTTTTGTTCTGAGTATAGGCTTATGCAATTTTAACGCAACGCAATAACTTTAAAGCTAGTTTCTGTTCGTGAAATAACATTTATAGGCTTATGTTACCATTCTTTAGGATTGGTGTTGTAGGTCAATGAAAGACAATGAATTCCCAGTTCTTTTTAAAGAAAAATGTAATACTTATTTAAGCACATTGACAAAATAGAACACAAGAATGGAATAGGCTCAATTTAACATAATTAATAATAATAAAAAAAAAAATTAGCTTTTGGGTAGATTCGAACGTGACATCTCTTGATCACTAGACAAGCACCTTACCCCATGACCAAACCACACTTCGACGTTTGAGTGTCCAATACCAAGGAATGCTATTTCGTCGTAGCTCACAGAAAAGAAAAATCACCGTATTTCGAAATTAGGCTATATTTCGAGCCTTCTAGTTTTCTTATGTTACAATATAGTATTATTCCATTCATTGTACCATTATATTCGCGATACCAGAGTCATAAATGGGGATTTGGCCCTCTCTAAAGCAGTGTAGGCTACCAACCTAATATTCTCAGAAGTTGATGTTTTTATTTATTAAGAGGTCAGGAATTATAAATCTGACATAGGCTGAAGTAAAATTCAATGCTTTAATTTAATTGTAATCAATTTTAGCAAAATAATTAGTCATTATACAACATTATTCGTCTATAATCGTACATATGGGAACATTTGTTTTTCATGTAGATGGCAACTGTCCATGGCAACTGAAGGAAGCTTTATAATCTGTCATTTATTGAAGACGCTATAAGAAAGAACCGAGAATTTGATTTTGCATTTGAAGAAGGTGCCTTCTTTTTAACCCTACTGTACTAAGGAAGGTTTCAGGAGGAATTGATGGCTTGTTCCAGAATTTCACATTATTTGCATTAGTAACGGGACCCGCCCGCTGATTGGTTGGTCGCGAGCCAATCAAAATGCTTCGAATTGAACCAAAATATTATAATTAATTTGACTGTTAATTACTCTTTATTTCGGTACTGGTCAACCGATTAAGTCCAAATTCAAAAGGCTTATTGCCATGGGCGCTATAAATGAGTATACGAAGTTTCATGAAAATCCGATAAAGCGTATTTGAGTTACCGCGCCTTTTGTTATATGATACCATAAAAAGGCACTAAATTGGGTATTATTCCGGTACCGGCCAACCGATTTGGTCCAATATCAACAGACATCTTCCCATGGACATTATAAATAGGTATTCCAAGTTTCATGAAAATCCGATAAAGCGTATGTGAGTTATGGCGCCTTTAAAATATACACTAAATTGGGTTTTACTCCGGTACCGGTGAACCGATTTGGTCCAATATCAATAGGGTTCTTCCCATGGACATTATAAATGTGTATACCAAGTTTCATTAAAATTTGACAAAGCGTATTTGAGTTAGAGCGCGTACAGACACACGGACGGACGGACGGACAGACGGACAGACATTTTTCGTCCCCCACACAATCTCATAAAGTACCATACTGGCACTTAATAAAACAGATATATTCTAGTTAAGAACAGGTAAACAATACCTAAATAGGCTACTGTTAAGGACTGTATCTAGGCCTAGTACTTTTCCTTTAATCATTGCCCTTTAATATAATTTATACTGTAGTTCAAATTATGAGATTAAATACGTATTAATTACGTAAATTACGATATTATAGGTCTGTAACGTTGTTCATCCTGCACTTCATTGTTGAGAGTGTATTTTGATTCTTTGCCTTGTATGGCAACATAAGACTTCAATTGTAGGTCTATATAGCCTCAATTACTGCAGCATGAACTCCATTAAACAAAACAAAAAATTCTGGAGCATTGAGGACACTGTTGTTACAGCAGTTTTAATTAACGAGTTTTTATAGGAATTCATAAACTGTCTGTTTTCAGCATGTTCCAAGTATAGACGGTAATTTTCACTCAGATATTTTACATCTTTTCTTAGTGGGTTTTCTTGTCGACCATTAATGACCCATTTTATACACCAGAAATATAAAAAAATTACATTAAAGTAAGTTGAAACATAACCACACCAGAATCACGAGTAAGCCAGTAGACCTACAATAAATATTACACATTTTCATTCTTACCTTTCTGGATCTTTCAAGAAAGTGAAGAAATGCAATTTAGGATTTCGTCCTCTATTATTACTGCAATTTACAGCAGAACTATAAGGTCGTTTCGAATATCTCTTGTTCTGATAAGTACAACACTCCTATTTATTTACATACTTCCCGGAGTAGTTACTGTAATATTAGTTTATGGCCACTACGATTGCTAGTATATGCGCGCACATGTTCGTCTGGCGGAAAAATGGACTGAGTTTCTTTACTGTATTAATTACGTATACTGTGGTTTCACTTACAAATAAAGATTAAGGTTGTGAAAAATGTTGCTCATGGCTTCCAGTATGCCCATCGCAGTAAGTGTTTGCATATGTTTGTTACTTTTAATTAGGGCTCGGATTTTTAAGTGCTTATAAAACCGAAAATATTTATTTTTTATGTGGTTAAAAAGTCGAAAATATGTTTAAAAAATATGAAAATATTTTTATTTATTTATTTAACCAATATTTACAGAAGTACTCATCTAGTCATTCTAGTCAGCAAGTGTAGAACTGTTGCAGTAAACGACAATAGTAGGTCTTAAGTTGTGCATCTTAAAGCTGTAACGATTTTCATGGAACAGAGACTTGTATCTTGAAAATGTACGTTCAACATTGCAGGATGTTAATCTTGCATATTTGTAACACTGACACTGTAACAATAATTCACTGACACTCAGATGTTCCATCTGCTCCAAGTTCTCTACACTGTTAACCATTAAAATATCTTTTGTATTGGTTTAGGTTAGGTGGCTCTAGGCCATTAAGCATGAAAAAGATATAAAAAGGAGAGGAAGGTGCCAGAGAACTTACCAATTGGCAGGAGAAGCTAGTCTTCAATTGGTGCTGGCTCTGGTATCATAGTAACACATAAAAAAGAACATTAAAAACGAAAATATTCGGACAAACTTTGCCCTTTGTCAATCACTTAGAGAATGGAGCTCTTCAAGCTGAAATTGAGTGCTAAATGAATAATGGTATGTACAGAATATTACTGTGAAATAATTAGGCCTACGTACATTAAGCGGAGTTCTCCGGCAGTGGCGTAATCAAATCAGAAGCATATCGGAACAAGCCTTATAACTTTCACCTAATTATTCACAACAAACTTGCAAACTGAAGGATTATATTACGAATGCCACGTTTCGCAATATGCTGAAACATTTGTAATAAGTTAATATTGTTATCTTAATAATTTTCGTCCCATATTATGAGTTTTCAAATATATAAAAATCAAATGTAGTACCGCACTATATTGTCTTGAAGCATGATGTGTGCTGCGGTTCAAATCACATTGCATTTGTTTACATGGGCTTGGATTCGCAAATGAAAGGATCAAGCTTTTAACCTAGCTTCTGTTGTCTGTCTAGTTGCAAAAAAATATACAACTCAGCGATCAAATTCTCTCTACAGACAAATGTGAAAACATGTTAAGAAGAATGTGATAATGACGCAATTATTTGCTGTGCTTGATGCAGAAGGAACTTGTGTTTTAATCACTGCATCAGCACCAGTCACTTCTGTTTTGTTTTCAACAGTCAATTGTTTCCGCGCATCCGGAACTTCGAACTGCAATAAGGGTTGTCCAACTTCTCCCACTGCACTGCTTCAACCTGACATTTTCCAGGTTCGATTTAGGGTACTTGCAGTTGAAACCAGCAGCTAATTTTTGCAGCGTGGACTTCTTACAGCATCTAGATAACCCAGTAAAAATATTGAGGCATGTTTCGATATGAGGGTAGTGAAAGGTTCCTTGTCAGTAAATATTTTTGTGGTGTGAATGTGTCATTTCATTATGTGTAACATTTTTTATCTTTCTTATATTTAAATTCTGGGGATAGTTTCCCACTTTGCTGGATTGGTTAATATGTTTCTTACACATGAAAAACGGCCAAATTTCATGTAATATTATTCTACAGAAGTTTTAGAATCTTTATATAGGCACATTATGCTTCTAAGAATATTTTAAGTATAGGTAAAATCGGTAAGAAGTTCACAGAAAACTAACCTAAAATGTCAGATGGAAAGAAAGTGCACACACCAGAATCTGCTGCTCTAGACAGTGCAGGTACATGCTGAGAAGAAGCCGATGGGTCACGTGGTGCTGGAATCAGGGCTGCCAACATGATAAGAGTGTGTGGTGGTCAGTTGCTATCACTATCTAGAACACCACTGGCCCCCAAACTCTCTTTAAACTTGAGCTAGCATGCCTAACCTAACCTAACGTTTTTTATTTCTTGACCCCCTTTTTCAATATAGGATAATTAGAAAACCCAGGAATCCCTTCTGCGCAGGAATTTAAAAGCGTGCACTTAAAATTGTTGGCAGCACCAAAACTAATGGGCCAATGACATGCAATGTCGTTGGCAGCCAATGGGAGTGTTGTCTGAAAGCCAGAGCCTGCATAACACCGAATATCGCGTTTGGAAATCCAACAAGGTGGGAAACTAACCTGAAATTCTTTGTTTTTTGAAATGTGTAAATAATCACAGAAAGAAAATCATAATGATTCAAAACTGGCCAAAAAAAAAAGGCTTTAAACCAATAAAATGGGCAACAGAAGCCAAAATAGGCAAAAAAAAAAAGCAAAATAAAAACTGGCCCTTCTGTCCCTAAACATATGGAAACAAAATATAATAATGATTCGGGATTTGTAAGAATACTTCACTTATAGCTTTTTTCTGACTAGTTTCGGGAAGACATTATTCCTTTCCATCCTCAGTTAGGCCGACTGGTGGTTCCTGTTGCTACACTGGTGCCATCTGGTTTTTGTGTGATGAATTTCCTGTTCTTGTCACTGGAAGAGGGAATTTCAAAATTCATTACTTTTCCTTCGTTTTTAAGGATGAAGAATTTTTCCCAATTCTTCATTTCTGTGGTGCCTCCTGCAGTTTTTAGTAATTTTGCTTTGTCATGGTTTTTATTAAAAAACATGCTGCAACTGCTGATTTATCTATTTCATGAACTTCGGAATTGTTCTTTTGTTTTTCCAATGTAAACTTACAATATATTTGATATATGCCAGATTTGTTGTCATGTGATATTACTTAGAGAAGATGTTAAAAGTTTGCCACCTGCAAGGGAGAGAGGTCTGGGCTGTAGGGTGGATGTTTAAATTCTTCCCAGCCGAACTTCTGTGGGAGACTTGCTGGGAGGTGTTTAAAAATCCATTCTACAGCCCGAATCTCGTTTCCAGTGATTTTTATCTTTTCCTACACCTCAAGAAATGACAGAAAATGAAAGAGAGGCAGAGATGGTTGTCACACAGTGGTTCAACGACACAAGCATTAAAAAGTTGTCACAGTATAGCAAATGTCTCAATTCTGGTGCCGAATATGTTGAAAAATAGCTTAACACATGTTGTATCTTCCATGGAATTGTGTTTTGTTTCTGTAAACAGTCCCAGGGAAACTTTCTGGACACGCCTCGTATTTGCCCATTTTGGAATTTTTAAATTTACGGCTTTCCTTTTGACTCGTAAAGGAACTGATGTCTTTGATAACTTTTTATCTTTTTTGTTTTTCAATTTTTCTGTCTATGAGATCTTGAGTGAAATCATTGAGAGAAGTTATGTTAGAGTTGGATTACTCCCACAAAGTCTCTGGCCTTGAAGACTAACCCAGCCAGCGAGCTTCTCGTTACGTCTCATTATCAAGATGCGTGGATTCGCTGCACGTAAGATCAGTGACCTACTGCTGGGCAGAGAGTAAAGATCATGCTGCATGTTGGCAGTGGTAGAAAATACTGTAATAGTTGAGTGGAGGGATAATGCCACAGACACAGAGACAGACAACACGTGGAGTGGGATAGCCAATCAGGGTGCAGCTACCTCCCCTACGCAGGAACTCTATGAACGGCGAGACTCGCTCCTAAGGTATATACGTAAAAACCCAGAGACTTTGTGGAGGTAATCCTACTCTAACAATATACAGTAGATCTACAACTATCCGGATCACTTTGAGGTTGTTTTCAAGTGTTTTTTGCAGGAGCGAGCATTGGAAAACCCTCTTTCAGGGCTGATTATTTGCAAAAAAAGCAAAACTTTTAGCCAACAAAATCGATAAAATGTTTCAACATTGGTTTTTACTTGTGAAATTAATATTATGATATACACAAATTTAGTTTTTTTTAAAGGGAAATTACATTTTTTCATGATTTATCCTGTTGGGGAAAGCTATAGGTTCTACTAGCATTTTCTACGTGTCTAGTATGAGTGTATATTCAAATGTTCCGCTCAATGTATTTCTCAATCTCAGCGCATTGATATTAGTCTGAGTCCGCCTGTTTCTGTGAATCCCCTCTCATCGGCAGGTGCAGCTTTAGAGGCAGCGTGATCTCACGGCTTCATGTTAGAACACAGTTAGCTCCAGGCATCCACGCATGAGAGACGTGCTGGATCGCTCTCTCGAGAATCGCGCCTATTTCAGACAATAGAACAGAGGTTTTCTATTAAGTCGCTAATAAATACATAATACTTCCATTTACAAGTATTATCGTGTGCTAGTAATTAATCTACACTAATTACAGTAGATTCAGTATTATCGGCTTCTTAGATCAGTCTAAAAGTTCGTGTATCAGTGCGGCAACGTTGTGCAACCAAGCGTTCACAATAGGTCGGCTATAAAGTTCATTACAGTCAAGATTTCAGTGTGAAATCATATTAGAAGTAATACAGCGATCCTTACGATCAGTTTCATATATAATTTACATTGCTGGGATAATTAACGAGAAATTATCACCACGTGTGTATCGAGTTCGCGCCAAATCACATTCCATTGTGCAAGTGCAAGTGCACCTATCTCAGATTCATTCTACATCTTATTTCAGTGTCTAATCGTTTAACAATTACATTATTTAGCCTATATCGTGTGAGATCAGATTGTATTTTTTCGCGACAAGTGAAAATCGCTTTTCATTTGCTCCTCTCGGTCCAGATATATGCAGTTTTTGCAGTCATTTTTGGTCGTCTCCGGGCTTCGGATGTAATTTGGACAAATCTCGACATCTCACACATATACGGTTTCTTCTCGGTATTGCTCTACCATCGGAACGGAATTCAGATTCCAATCGGTTTCTCGGGTACGCCCAATAGATCTTAGCAACCGCGTTTCGGACGTCATAACTTCATACATTGAATTCATGGTCCAGCGTTCATCTAGTTGCAGTGCCCAAGCCATTCCAAAGAAGCAGAAGTAAAGCTACAAGACATCAGCCTACAAGCAGAAAGCGGCAGTGTGCAGTGAGAAAAAGCTATCATCCAACGTGCAGTGACTACTAGTGGTGATCAGCGAAGACAAAACAACACAGCAGAACGATTCTTCAGAGCGAAGACATCATAGCAGTCAATTTCAAGTATTTCATTTCACATACAACATGGAAGGTGATTTACGAGCCTTAATTAGACGTAGAGGTATCATTAAGCGAGAGCTTACCTTTCTACAAAAGTCGTGTGAAACTGCAAATCAAGAAACAGACGTGTTTTTATTAAAAGCGAAATTCGACAAACTAAATGAACTATGGAACAAGTATGACATTGTTCAAACGCAAATAGAATCTCTTGTGGAAGCAGAAGAAGATTTGAATTAACATGCAGAACACAAGGAAGCTATGATGAATGGTTACTTCGAGTTAAAGGCTAAACTCAGTGCTATCATATGTCATCATGAACAGCCAGTTCGTAGTGCAAGTCCAGTGAACAGTGAACAATCACAGTGCAGTGGTACATCACATCACACAGTGCATTCTTGCAATGCACAGAGCAGAAATATCCCTCTACCAACTCTAGAATTACGCGTATTCAATGGAGATGTTACAAAATTCAAACATTTTCATGATACATTCAATAGCCTCATCGTAAACAATGAATCTCTAGATCCAATTCAGAAATTCCATTATCTCGTAGCAGCTCTTCAAGAAGAAGCGAAGGTGCTAATCGCAAATCTTCCCATCACCAGTGACAATTTCCCAGTAGCCTGGAAATTGATTTGTGATCGCTATAATAATACACGATTAATAGCTACATCACATGTGCAACAACTGTTATCATTGCCAGAAATGAGAGCAGACAATGTAACAGAACTCAGAAACCTTCTGAGCAGTTTTCAGAGCAATTTAAACGCAGTGGAAGCTCTCTCTCTAGAAGTTCCGCTACAAGAAGTGCTATTAACTCAGCTTCTGTTAAACAGCTTAACAGACAGCACGCGCAAAGAATTCGAGAGTAAAATCGATTCTCAGCATTTTACATCTCTTCAAGATCTAATACAGTTCCTAGAATCTAAAGCACACACTTTAGAGATTTTAGCAACTTCCAACAAAGTGTCCAGCAAGAAAGGTTGAGCTGCGATCGCCACAATACACTGTCCATGAGTTGCGGCAGTCGTATGAAGGTACAAACAGATTATCTTGTACCTATTGTCAACGAAATCACAAGCTTTACCATTGTGATGAATTTCGGCAAATTCCAGTCAACGAGCGATGGAATTTCGTCAACTCTCAGCACCTGTGTGTCAACTGTTTCTCATCGAATCATAAGGTACAACAGTGCAAATTAGATTCCTTCTGTAGTTGCCAAGGATCGAAACACAGTCAATTGTTACATAATGACATGAATATAGTTTCGCTCCAGAATGAATCTAGCTCTATGACAGATGAAATGCTACAAATGCATTCTTTTGTGGTAACTAGCAAATCTACACATCAGCAAATTTGTCCTCTGTGTAAACTAAACCACGCTTTACACAAGTGCAACAAGTTTCGCAAATTAACCATACAACAGCGATGGAGTTGTATACAATCCAAGAAGCTATGCTTCAATTGCTTCTCTATAGAACATAAAGTACAAGAGTGTGAATTGCCTTCTTATTGTAAGTGTGACTTAAAACATAGCAAGTTATTACACTTTACAACTAAGCAAGTTCAGTCCAAAGCATACGCTTTCACATGCTTTAATATCAGTCGAAGTCAGCAGAGTACTTCACGACATAACAATTCTAAACAAGTTAGAATTTGCAACAATTCAAGCAAGGCCTCTCATCACATGCAGAGCAAACGCTTCGAAACAAATAGACCCAGTGCAGCGGTCACACCAGTTCGCAACAGATTCGCTTCCTGCAAAAACAGGAACGAACATTTGCACACATCCCTTCACAATAAATCTTTCAACAGTCAAGAAAGATTTAGAACAAGTGATAGTGGAAATTCAAGATGTAAAGTGGATCCTTTCTACAGAGCTTTACATTCGCACAACAACACTCAGCAGTGTCTGTCTTCAGAGCGAAACAACACTCCGCAGTGTATGTCTTCAGAGCGAAACAACACTCAACAGTGTCTGTCATCATTTAAAACCAATACCAAGCAGTGTTTTTCATCTTCAAAATAGTGAAAAGCTATACGTGCATCATCTGCATATGTCCAGTCGGAGAGATACTATGTCAGCAAGAAATCTGATAGATAGCCAAACCGTTACGCTGTGATATATGTAAGAAAGTAACTCTTTAGCACTGTTTGTGTTACAAACTCACTTAATGGTTATCCAATGGTCTTTCTCCATTATGTCAAGATACCATGTTATTAATATAAGATCATCAGCTGTGCCCTGAATGATATACAGAAATCAACACGCATTTCTTCAACAAGATTCTACAAATTGTATTTCAACAAGCCATCTGATCTATACTACATGCTACTGATCCAGCTGTTGTGCACAAGTCGAAGTCTTCACTTATGGATGCTACAACAACGGTTTGGATTCCAGCCATCATTCACCTAGACCTTCACTACCTTACGTGTGTTGCCAGTCTAAAGAGTGTAGAGTCAGTGCTTTCCGTGTATATACAAGTGTATCTTCTTTATCATAGCTTTCTCCCTAGTTATTTTTCTTAAAGCTAGTGCTTTAACGGGGGGAGAATGTTGGGGAAAGCTATAGGTTCTACTAGCATTTTCTACGTGTCTAGTATGAGTGTATATTCAAATGTTCCGCTCAATGTATTTCTCAATCTCAGCGCATTGATATTAGTCTGAGTCTGCCTGTTTCTGTGAATCCCCTCTCATCGGCAGGTGCAGCTTTAGAGGCAGCGTGACCTCACGGCGTCATGTTAGAACACAGTTAGCTCCAGGCATCCACGCATGAGAGACGTGCTGGATCGCTCTCTTGAGAATCGCGCCTATTTCAGACAATAGAACAGAGGTTTTCTATTAAGTCGCTAATAAATACATAATACTTCCATTTACAAGTATTATCGTGTGCTAGTAATTAATCTACACTAATTACAGTAGATTCAGTATTATCGGCTTCTTAGATCAGTCTAAAAGTTCGTGTATCAGTGCGGCAACGTTGTGCAACCAAGCGTTCACAATAGGTCGCTATAAAGTTCATTACAGTCAAGATTTCAGTGTGAAATCATATTAGAAGTAATACAGCGATCCTTACGATCAGTTTCATATATAATTTACATTGCTGGGATAATTAACGAGAAATTATCACCACGTGTGTATCGAGTTCGCGCCAAATCACATTCCATTGTGCAAGTGTAATTGCACCTATCTCAGATTCATTCTACATCTTATTTCAGTGTCTAATCGTTTTACAAGTGCATTATTTACCTATATGTTGTGAGAATAAATGTTACATAGTTTATTACATGAAAAGGTTTGTTTCCAACATTGCAGTCCGGTGATCCCTGTTCCAGCTACCTACAGTTCATTATCTCCTTGTGTAATCTTAATTGGTGTAAATCACCTGGTTCTCCGAAAACCTATTAATTGTACCTGAGTTCCCTACATTTTTTCTCCTCACGGACCGGATACCCATACAATCCATTTACCCAATTAATCTAGATAGTTGGATTTCTGCTTTGTATTCTTCTTTGGTTGCTGGCCATTATCTGAGGATGGGAAGGAATAATGTCTTCCCGAAATTAGTCTGAAAAAAGCTATTTTTAGTGAAGAAATTGTTACAGATCCTGACATATTATTATATTATCAATAATAACTTCACTGTTACCAACTTATTATATAAATTAATAATATGGAAACATTATATATTAACAATTAAAATTAATATTAACAACACATTTGTTGTAAATAAAAATTTACGAAATTAGGACGCTCCTTTCGATGAGCTTCCATCGTTATCAGCTGAAATGTGTGAAGGTGAATATTTTCATTGTAATATATAATATGACACTTCACAATGTTTTCCAATTAATTTAATAAAATATGTATAGAAACATGATTATATCTTGTTGAGATCGGGATTTACACACTAACTTCACTTAATAGGTATATTTACCTCAGAATGCATTTCGATGGACAATTTCCACCATCATCAGCTGATCCGACTGTCACTCTAGCGGCGGGTGGATGAACTTTTCAATCAGGGTTCCTTGAATTCCCACTGTGGTGTCAAAGTTGATCAAATTCTCGCGGTTCTTTTGAATAAAAAATTTTTCCCAAACTAGATCAGATTGATCAGATTGTTTTTGATCATGTTTTAATAGGTCTATGCTGTCTTTGAATTCATGGCCTTCTTCCGAAAAATGCGCTGCCAGAGCTGATTTATCTGTTTGTTTGTTCACCACGTTCCTAAAATGTTCTTTCCTTCTTTTTTTTTTTTAAATTAAATTATTTAAATTTTATTTAAATTACATTTACAAACTTATGTACAAATACAAATACAAAAATACACAAATAAACAAAAAACATTTACAAATTTCAAAATTAAAGTACAGAAAAGAAAAAGAAAGAAAATAACCAAATATTTATTTAGAAATACACCCGAATGAGCAGACTGCTCGTGCTCGGGTGTAGATTCAGAACATCAGAGTGGAGAAAGAGGAGAAATATATTTAAATTTCTTTTGGTTTGGCCTATGTAAAATTTGTCACAATCTCTGCAGCTAATTTTATAAATTCCGGATTTGTTGTAATGTGATTCTACGTCTTTAACCTTGGATTTAACTAGGTTCTTGATACTGAATTTGTTTATCGGAGCAAGTTCTATGTTAACCTCCTTGAAGATCTTCTGAAATTTTCTGTGTGCCCATGGGTGGTATGTGAAATTTCTGTAGTTGGTTTTTTCTTTTATGTTCTCCAAAGTGCTTGTCTCCCTGACCTTCTTTTGTTTTTTGAATTTATGGATCTTTTTATCAATTACCTCAATTTTGAACCCATTGGCCTTTGCAGTTTTTGCTATGTGTTTATATTCTTGATTGTATTCTATTTCATTTAGTGGAGTGTTGGCCAACAGTTACAACCCGACTTCCCACAAGTATGCTGTGATAAATAGCCTCACAATTGCACAAAGTGTATGACATTAATTTAAAACCACTAAAAATTAAAATCAGTCTATTGATATTTATCACATACAGTAAAGCTTTTATATTAAAACTCCATGCAGAATGGAACAGTCATAGTTCAGAAAAACTTTATATAAAACTAGATTTTCTTGTGACCTGTACTTATATCAGTTTTTTGTTTATGGATAAAAACTAGATTAAAACTTCCTATTTTATCAAATAGGCGTCTTATGTTTCCTTACGTAGATATTATTCAACCATAGGTTCCGTATTTTCTGAAACGCTGATTCTATTTAGCTATATATAAAACTAATGTTTATTTGGCAAAAACTGGCTAGTGAAATGTGCGTCGATCCAGATAAAATATGTTGTATATGTTTATAAGTGCTCTTTTTCGGCTGCAATCCCAATATGCTGATGTGGTTATATGTTACATGGAACATTGCGCAATGATAAACTTTGCTTCTTTATTTACATGAACTAACACCCCCCCATTTCTATATTCTTCTGCCCTTTTATGAACTGAAGTAACTTTCAATTTAGGCATGGTTAGAGTTAATGTTCAAGTATAATAAGAAATATTATCGTAATTTCTACTGAACACCATCAGATACCCATTTGAAGAGTCCAGGGAAAAAAGGATGAGGGTCCAGTACACAGAGTTTTGAGAAAACAGCAGTTTTAATTTTAAAACGAAATAACTAAATCCTAAACAAAAAAACAATAATTATTATGATGTTACACTGATAAATAACATATCTGGCACATTTTTATTATGTAGATAGACCTTTTACATTAATGTAGTATATAAAAATAACATTTTAATTGATTCATGTCACAAAAATGTAGGCAAAAAAGATGACTGTCCATTCATTTGCAGTGAAATCTATGAATATATTGTTTGTGTGGTAGTTTTTGAAACAATTAAAATGACACCTGATATAAATTGGCCTACATCATTACCTGAAACTAAAAATAGGCTTCTTAAATACACAGTACACTTCACAAAATTTGTGAATCCCTCATTTAATGAGGGAGTGATGCATAAAATGTTTGGGCTTTAACAAAACAAAATTTTGCCAGGTGCTGAAGGTCATCAAACTTTGCTTTTGGAACAGGTATTGGCAGGGTTGTTATGAAAAAAGCCGGCCTGATTTTAACCGGCCGGTTTTAACCGGTTTTATCCACTTGAAAAAAGCCAGGCAATTTTATCCGGATAAAATCAAATTGAATAAAAATAATGGAAGTTTCTTTCATGTTTTTATTTCCAAACATCATAAATTTAAGTTACAAGCTCAGAACCTGTAGTAGGCCTACTTAGGACTACTGAGTGCAAATGCAGAGCTACCAGTTTTATCCACTTGAAAAAAGCCAGGCTGGCTAAAATCAAATTGAATAAATATAATTCAAGTTTCTTTCATGTTTTTATTTCCAAACATCACAAAATTTAAAAGTTACAAGCTCAGAACCTGTAGTAGGCCTACTGAGCTACCAGTTTTATCCACTTGAAAAAAGCCAGGCCGGATAAAATCAAATTGAATAAAAATAATTGAAGTTTCTTACATGATTTTATTTCCAAACATCACAAATTAAAAGTTTCAAGCTCAGAACCTGTAGTAGGCCTACTTAGGCCTACTTAGGCCTACTGAGTGCAAATGCCAGTCTTATCCACTTGAAAAATGCCAGGCATTTTATCTGGATAAAATCAAATTGAGTAAAAATAATTGAAGTTTCTTTCATGTTCTTATTTCCAAACATCACAAATTTAAAAGATACAAGCTCAGAACCTGTAGTAGGCCTACTTAGGCCTACTGAGTGCAAATGCAGAGTAACCAGTTTTGTCCACTTGAAAAAAAAAACAGGTATTTTATCCGGCTAAAATCAAATTGAATAAAAACAATTGAAGTTCCTTTCATGTTTAAATTTCCAAAGATCACAAATTTAAAAGTTACAAGCTCAGAACCTGTAGTAGGCCTCAGTTTTATCCACTTGAAAAATGCCAGACATTTTATCCTGCTAAAATCAAATTGAATAAAAATAATTGAAGTTCCTTTCTTGTTTTTATTTCCAAACATCACAAATTTAGAAGTTACAAGCTCAGAACCTGTAGTAGGCCTACTTAGGCCTACTGAGTGCAAATGCAGAGCTACCAGTCTTATCCACTTGAAAAATAATTGAAGTTTCTTTCATGTTCTTATTTCCAAACATCACAAATTTAAAAGATACAAGCTCAGAACCTGTAGTAGGCCTACTTAGGCCTACTGAGTGCAAATGCAGAGTAACCAGTTTTGTCCACTTGAAAAAAAAACAGGTATTTTATCCGGCTAAAATCAAATTGAATAAAAACAATTGAAGTTCCTTTCATGTTTAAATTTCCAAAGATCACAAATTTAAAAGTTACAAGCTCAGAACCTGTAGTAGGCCTCAGTTTTATCCACTTGAAAAATGCCAGACATTTTATCCGGCTAAAATCAAATTGAATAAAAATAATTGAAGTTCCTTTCTTGTTTTTATTTCCAAACATCACAAATTTAGAAGTTACAAGCTCAGAACCTGTAGTAGGCCTACTTAGGCCTACTGAGTGCAAATGCAGAGCTACCAGTCTTATCCACTTGAAAAATAATTGAAGTTTCTTTCATGTTCTTATTTCCAAACATCACAAATTTAAAAGATACAAGCTCAGAAACCTAAAATTGTATTTAGTGTAATTTAATACAGTCAGTCTCATGCAAGAGTTGGCCAATGACACGGGTTTCTGCGTCGCGGCGGGCACAGCAAATAAAGCCACGATCAGTGTAATGATTCAGGTTCTCACATTTACAGTTAAAATTACAATGAAAATAACCACGTACCTCATCACAAGAGATGTTAAAAATGTTCTGCTCTTGCATCCACACAATACTGGCACCATTTTAGGAAATTTTCTTTTACGCGCATTAAGTTCAGCTTCCGAAATTTTTAATTTAATTAATTAATTTTTAATTTTAATTTTTAATTTTAAGAGTTAATTTTTCTTGTGATATTGTCTTCAAGTTCTTCTAACGTATGGGAAATTAACCTATACACTTTATTTTTGAAGTTTCCCCATAAATAATAGTCACATGCTGTTAGAAGAACTTAAAAACAATATTACATGAGAAATTAACTCTGTCTCGGAAGCTGAAATTATGCGTGTGAAAGAAAATTTCCTGAAAAGGTGCCAGTATTGTGTGGATGCAAGAGAAGAACATTTCCAGCAGCTCTTGTGATGAGGTATGTGGTTATTTTCATTGTAATTTTCACTGTAAATATGAGAACCTGAATCATCACACCAATCGCGGCTTTATTTGCGTAGATATTTCACCCGATCGCTCGGGAGTTGGTGCTGTGCCCGCCGCTTCGCAGAATCCCACGTCATTGGCCAACTCTTGCGTGGGACTCACTGTACCACTTCACTGTGTAATTCCCAGCAATAGTTAATTACCGTATTTACTCCAATATAATGCACCCTCGAATTTAATGCGCACCCTGATTTTGAAACTTAAAATCATAAAAAAGGAGTTTGTTAGCGAATGTAATGCGCATCAATAGGATATTTTATTTGGAATTTTGTCTTAGTATTTATAGAATAATGAACCAACACATAAACATTTACAGTTAACTGCCAGTTTTAGGCCTACAAGTAGACCTATAGGCATGGCTCATCAATATTCACTAATGTGTTCATCACTGGAATCTTCGGAGGTGCTTATTTTTATTGCTAAATGGACAAACAAAATGTTAAATGCATGTTTCACAATAAAAGCTTATACCACTCTTAAATGAGTTTAAAATCGACAATGCACAATATTCCACATTTGCACTATAGAACTGACAAAAACTATTTTTTCAATATGTTTCAGAAATTAAATTTCATATGGTGTAGGCTAATGATAAAATGAACAAAGTCGAGAATTATAGCAGTGCCTTGTTATGTAGATCAATATTACCTCCGACCTACGAAACGGATTTGTACTAGAATTTAACGCACACCTCAGTATTGAAATCTACAAATGGACAAAAATAGGGCATGTTATATTCAAGTAAATATGGTAAATTCACCATTCATCATAAGGCTCTTGCATATTTGCTTTATTCTGCCTGTTGATGTATACAAGCTTCTGGGCTTTTTCATTGCCTAGTCTGTTTCTCAATTTTGTTTGTATTAACCCAAATGAAGAAAATACTCTTTCGATTGATGCAGAACTGGCTGGCATACAATGTAAAGATTCTATGGCTTGACAAAATTCCAGCGATAGGTGATTACGCTTCAGATTTGTGTAATTGATGGAGAAATAAGTATAAAAATTCCCTTTAGGTAGGCCTACAGGGCACAGGCTGAGGTAGATTTCATAGTGCTTTTTATGAATTTATTGGGGTAAGTGTAGAATAAAAACTGAAATATTTTTTTATAAAAAGAGAGTTGTTAATTATGTATTAATTGATATCTTTTATTATTTCATTTTTAATTTGGCCAAGGATTATTGTTCTAAAGATATTTAACTATTATTTTTAATATTTCAAACTTTATTTCATTGGTAATTTTAGCCTCAGTTGGTCCTCATGAATTCATTTCGGCATGCCTATTGGCTGAGGTATATTTTAAAGTGTTTTTGATTTTCAAAAATTCAAATCTCTCCTTATATGAGCGCTATTGAGAAACTAGTTGTTGATTTAGAGATTACTCATCAAGAGCTTTTCAACGATACCCCACAAACATGGTTTTAAAAAATTTTAATTTCCACCCTCACCCCCACAACCACTGAATCATTGGTGTCTAATTTATGCATACTAAGTTTCCCTCTAAACCCCACAGGGCCCTAAATATAATTTTTTCAAAATTTCAACCACTCCCACCTGCCCCAACCAGGAAAAATTGATTTTAGCCGGCTAAATTTGATTTTAGCCGGCTAAATTTGATTTTAGCCGGCTAAAATCATGATTTTAACCGGCTAAAATTGAAAAAAACCGCTGGTCAGGTCTTTTTCAATTTTAGCCGGCTTTTTTACAACCCTGGGTATTGGTCCATCATATGCTAGTTCAGGAAGGTGAAAGCAGCCTTCAGGTAGAGATAAGATTTTCCTCTTCGGTTTGGTGACAACACTTCCATCATCCATACCATTGTAGGTTTGCCGATGTAAGATCATTCTAGGATGGTGACGGACGATCTTCAGTTTCCTCACTGGACGTGTTTTAAAGGGACATTGTTTTACATATAGTGGGGAAAGAAAGGTGGTCCACGATCTGAATATTTCTTGATTGTCACAAGAAATCACTTTAAATGGTCTTGGTTTGTTTCTCGAGTTTTCGAGAACTTCGTTCCACTCAGACGGAAGTTCAACCACAGACTTCTGTTAACTAAACCCATGTTTTAAATGATTTGTAACATACAGGGATTTCACAAACCTGTTCATTCCTTATTACTCTCACCTTGTAAGAATATGAATAGGTGTGAAAGTCAGCCTCAGATTCTGGTTTCCTAGGCCGATGACAAGTGACAGGAGAGCACTGTATTAATCCACAAAGATGCATCGACTGTTTATCATGTGATTCAAGCTGATTAAACTTTGAAATAATATCACTTCTTTCACTTGCACTGATGTTTTTAAAACACTCTAGTTTTACGCACTTACAGTCTGGTCCTGTTTCATGGCTACTTAACCTCAACTTTTTCATTACACTTTGCATGCGGCCAAAGGATTTTCTTTTCCTTGAACTATTTTCAAAGATTGTATCCTCTTCATTTTCACACATTTTTATTAATATGTTATAGACCAAACCTGAATAACAACCAATAACAACCAATAAACTAACACTGGGGTAACACGCTTCATTAAACCACCAACAGCTGGTTGAACTGAAAGCAGAGCACTCTGCTGTCAGCACAGCCTACTAAGTGGACCCTCATCCTTGTAGCTCACATACAATGGCACCCTCATCATTCTTGCCTAAACCACATATTTTTGTTGGCTGTGTATCCACAGACATTCATCGTTTTTGCCTTCTGGGAGTAGTTCAACATATTCTGTTGGGTTTAAACTATACAAATTCACTGCAAGCTCATTTTTCATAAAAAGTGGACCCTCATCCTTTTTTCCCTGGACTCTTCATTTGCAAACAGAAGTGCCAACCATACCACTGTGGATAAAAGACGAAATCTGTTGAATACAAGTAACAAACATGCTGTAATCGATCATAGGCATCGCTAACTTGCCAAAGACATAGCAGGAAAGGAGTGTACTCAACAGTACAAACCAGGTCACAGACAATCTTTGCGTAAATTCTGCAATCTTTGTAATTGATCACAAATATCGATATATCGGTAAATCTTCGACAGCCACAGAAACAGCAGAAAAAATGCATGCTGCTAAGATATAAAAAATACAGTACACCAAAACACAATATTGTGATTTTAAGGCACATTTTCGTGTTCATTTCTCACTTGACGGACAGAAGGGGGCATATTTCGTGCTCATAGACACATTTCACGGAATCGAGTCAATTTCGCGATATTTCGTGGATTCAGTTTGGTTCATATTGGTATTTTAAGCATATAAAAGCTAAATATAGCTAAGGGAGGTTGTTTTATAAAATTTCGTGCTTATCGTTGTTACCAAAAAATACGGCCCCTAGTCATGGAGAATTTTGATTTTGAAGAAGTGCTGCAGTGGAGTTGGAACTGATTTGATTTTCAAAATGATTTATCTGTAAAATCGCTTTCTTCAAGCTCTGAAAATATTTGGCCTCTTGTTCCTAAAGAAGAATATGTAATTTTGGTCCAGGTTGCTCTCAAAGTGAAGGCAATGTTCAGCTCTACATATCTGTGTGAGGTTTCTTTTTCCAGCATGAAATTTATTAAAAATAAGTACAGAAAAAGACTCACTGATGAACACTTGGACAACTGTATTCGAATGGCAGCCACTACCTACTCTCCCAACATTATAAAACTTGTTGATGACAAAAAAGAGTTCCATCCTTCTCATTGAAGTTAATAAGTATAATACAAAAAATTCTGCCCGTACATTTATTTATTACTAACTACACTTCAATTTCTTTCTTGTGTACAATTCCATTTCAATTTCTTTTTGTTATATACAGTTTAATTAAAATTTATTTCATATTTAGGCAATAAACAAATGTAAGATTTTTTAAAGTTGGTAGTTCTTTTGGTTGGTAGCTCACAATAGGATTTTAAAACGGTACGGTAGCTCAGAAGCCTCATAAGTTTGGAGACCACTGCTATATACTATTGTTTCTCAGGCTTCCAGCCAGGTTGAGTTGGAGGATTTGTTCCAAGCTTTTAGCACTGCCATCTTCTGGGAGAAAAGCAGAAAATGCTTGGAACAAATCCTCCAACTTCCTGGTTGGAAGCCCGAGAAACAATTAGTACGTTTACATGCAGGATCCAATTCGAACTGAATCCGATCCCGATCTCGATCCTATTCCTGTTTACATGAGGCTGCAACGCGTTCGTATTTTTGGCTGCGCTATTGGTTATTCTGATGCAGGTGGCTGTAATGTTGGATAACCTGTGCGAACGACTGCCATTCTACTTCCGTCAAAAGTCCGCCAATTTTAACTTCCAACATTTTTATTACATTGTTTTCTGCATAGCCTAAGGCAAAGTAAAAAATGGACGCTAGGAAAGCAGTGCTTCTGTGCTTTGCACTCCAGTATTTTACGTCACTTTTCACTTCCATCAACGAAAAATGGGAAGCAGAAAAGAGAATACGCCAGAGGGAAATGACTTTTTTCCTGCACCAAATGAAGGTACAATCAGTTTTGTATTCAAAAGTACAGAAGAAGAAAAGACAGCCGAAAAGGTATTGGGTGAAGACACGCAGCCAAGACTGGTGGGAACGTATAGTGAAGAACCACTTCACAGAGAGTGATTGGCTGGAAAATTTCCGGATGAGTTCCACGACATTTAAATTCCTGTGCCAACGACTTGATCAACATTTAAAAGCAGAACAAAATTGTGTAAGGAAACCCACTCCAGTGGACAAAAAAGTGGCGATA
Organism: Ectobius pallidus; assembly: GCA_964059195.1. NCBI lineage: Eukaryota > Metazoa > Arthropoda > Insecta > Blattodea > Ectobiidae > Ectobius > Ectobius pallidus. The sequence continues at coordinate 6,347,638 of CAXKWD010000008.1, read as the reverse complement.
GCCATATATAAACTGGCTTCATGTGCAGAATACAGAGTGGTGGCAAATCAATTCGGAACGCACAAGTCCTCTGTACATAAGTACGTGTATGAGGTGTGTGAGGCGATCTTCACAGAGTTCAAGAATGAATTTCTCTCTCTTCCAAATGAAGTGGAAGCAGAAGAAATTTCAGATGGATTTGAAAATATGTGTGGGATTCCTAACGTAGTCGGTGCCATCGACGGAACGCACATTCCCATCCTGCCACCATCAATTGGGTACCGCGACTTCGTAAACCGTAAAGGGTGGCCTTCATATACAATTATGGCAGTTGTGGATCATTTATACAGGTACTGGTAATTTTTTTCATCTGTTTGTTATAATAGGCTTAGTTTCACATCAAATGCACATTAATTTAGAATTTAAAAAAAAAATGCCCCTGTAAATAATAAGTTGACAAACTTTCATGCATCCTGTAGGCTACAAATGAACTAATTACTGTATTTTTCACTTTTACAGATTCAGATATGCAACATGCCAGCATGCGGGAAGTGCACATGATGCTGCAGTGCTGAAAGACTCTAACTTATATAAGCATGCAAAACAACTCATGCCAAAAATTTCAAAAACTGTAGGTGGAGTAGAAGTACCCACATTGTTGTTGGGAGATCCAGCATATCCTCTCCTACCATGGCTTATAAAAGGATATAAAGGAACTCTAACGCCAGAACAAGAATCTTTTAATGTTTATTTGAGTCGTGGTAGGGTAGTGGTAGAGAACGCTTTTGGGAGACTGAAGTCTCGTTTCCGATGCCTCCTCAAAAGAGTTGATATAGATTATAGATTTGTGCCAAATGTTGTTGCTGCGTGCATCATCTTGAACAACATCATAGAAACAAGAAAGGACGGTTTCCAAAATAGCTGGTTGGAAGCAGTGAGAAATGCTGAACTTGAATTTCCCCAGCCTCGTCGTGGGTTATCACGAGAACTGGACAATTTTGATGCATCAGAAATAAGGGAAGCCATAAAAAATTACATGGCACAGTATCCACTTAGGAGGTCGAGGTTATTGTAGTTGTTTCGAATTGTTCTAACGTGTTTAATTTCTTGCTTTTGTGTGTGATGTGTAGTATTTCCATGTCTGTGTTTATGTTTTCATAATTGTGGTCTGTTGTGATGATGTGTTTTGCAAAATTTGATTTGTTTTGTGCTTGGTGGATAGCTTTGATGTGCTCTTTGTATCTGGTTTGAAATGATCTGCCTGTTTTGCCTATGTAGAAACTGGGGCAGTCTTGGCATTTGAGTTTGTATATACCTGTTGAATTAAATGTGTCTGTGTGTGTGTGTGTTTGTTTGTTTGCAAGGTGTTTTTTCAGAGTGTTGTTTGTTCAGTATGCAATTTTGTATTTCAGTTTTTTGAATGAGGCAGCAACTTTGTACATTTTATTGCTTTGGTATGTGGTATGATGAATTTATCTTTTAGTGTTTTTTGGGGGTTTTGTGTGTGTCCTTTTCGTTCTGCTTTTTTGAGCATTGAATTGATCATTTCCGGGTTGTATCCATTTTGTTGTGCTAGATATTTGATTGTGTATTTTATAACTCATTGATTGTGTATTTCATAACTCAGTGTTATGCCTTGCACTAAAAAAACTTGGTATTCTATTGAATAATACACTACTTTTTTGTGGAGTAAATTACGTTTGACTTTTAGTTTATGTCAGATTTGAAAATAGTCTATTGCGTTTCTTGTATTATGGTCATTTGTTTTGTCATAAGGTGTATAGCTCGATCGGTAAGACCTGAGCCAAACAAACGGCTGTGCAGTAGTCTACAATGACATAATCTGCCTGATCTTCATAGCACGTGATGTTCTTTGCTAGTTCATACTGTACAGACCGTGTAAAAACACTTTAGTTAGCCTCACAGCATTCAATAGTGAAGACCCAACAGCGATATTCTGAGTGTTATTTAAATAATATTTTATAACAAAAAAAACAAATACTTCATTCACTTTATTTTTGTCTTCAATAGTTACAGGCTATTATGAACCGCAAAGTTTGGAATGAATAGTACAGTATATGCATTCTCTTCTGCCTTTACTTCATTGCTACCAGTGGATGATAAGCTATCTGTTTGTTTGGCTCAGGTCTTACCGATCGAGATATACATGTCTAGTTTTTAATTCGTAAGAAATAAATATTTTAGATTCATTAATTTTTGTTTTTTAAAGAAATTAGGCTATCCTAATAAAGTTACATTATTTCATTTGGATGTAGCATTTGAAAGAAATTTTATCTACACTACAAGTGTCTACAAAATAAGGGACCCAAAAATCTTTATGGTCACCGTAAATACAAGAGAGAGCAGTAAAGAAAAATTATCCAAAAGCATTTCTCTGCACAAATTTTTTTTGGGAGAGGTTATAAGTCTATCATGGGCCCACCTATGTGGCCTAATGCACAAGTCCCCTGAGCCACAACTACATTATTATCACACTTTTAAATGAAATCTTTACATGTTAGAATAACATTACTACAATACTCAAACTAAGCAAGTTTGTTTATTGATGTGTAGGTCAGTCACACTTTCTTGCTTTCCCACTACTGGAAAATTTATCAAGCACTGCTCTCTTTGCTGCTATGTATAATATGCTCGAGGGGCAGTACAGTCAGCTTGATCAGCTGTTAGTAGCGAAGTGAGCTAACTATGCATTCGTGCCTGTTCGCGCAAGCAACATGTTTTTACTTTAGAATGTTTCAAATTATCCGCTTGCATTGTCCCGCTTTGATTGTCCTTTTATTCCCTCCTCAAGGCATTGTGGGATCATGCATGACTTGCTAATTTCTTTTGTTATATGTGGTGGTGTAGCATCACGCCAGTTAGTATTGTACGAGACTTCACTCAGATAACAGTGTATCTAGTAGGCTCGAGGAATTCCCGCTTTTTCTACCAAGATCCATTAATCTTGCTCTAGAAAGCGGCGAATAGTCACAATTGTGCGCAATTGTGGCTCTCAGTAATTATTCATACATAATTACATATAATTTATCAAATTCGCGAGTGAATTCTCCGAATTACAGAAGTTTGATATTACGCAACAGTTGTGTAACCAACGCTACATGTTCCAGTGCTTATATCAGCTTTTACGACTAAACTACATGCAAAAGTTTAGTGTTAACTTCAAGAGCAAGTTAATCTACGCATTTTAAGATATTATTTATCAAGTTTTCCAAGAAATTAATATTTTCAACCACGTGTGATAACGTACTCTTGCATCTTATGTATCAGTGTTTCTATTTCAATTAGTTTCAATAATTATTGTGTGTGAATCTAGTAAGTTGTGATTATTTCATATTTAAATTGTTTTCCTTAAGTAGTCCGTGGATTCCTGATACCAGTGTCCTGAGGTTACAGTCTATTTGCTCTCATTTTGATTCGTTCGAATCTGGTCCTCACTAGCTATTCAGAGGTGGCTAATCTTTCCTATCTTATGTTATTCCTATTTGAGAAGTACCTTAACCCAACATTTGTTCCTCACGGTCCTGACCCGTACATTTGGTTCCTCAACGGACCGGACTACTAAAGAAACAATTTCATTATTCACACACATATATATGGTTTGTCTCGTCTTATCGATCTCGTTCATTGTATGCAGACTCAACCGCGACGGCATCCGCGTATTCAAGAGCTACGATTTCTAGTACATAAACTCTGTATCATCTATTCGGCAGTGCTTCAGTACTACAGAAAACACAACAGCTCAAAAGACATCAAGAAAGCAGTGAACAGCTGACTCACATATTATCGTGCAGCAGTGGTAAAATTCAACTGTTAATTGCAAGTAATTTCCACATTTCACACAACATGGAAGGTGATTTACGAGCCTTAATTAGACGTAGAGGCGTTATTAAGCGAGAGCTTACTTTTCTACAAAAGTCTTGTGAAACTGCAAATCAAGACACCGATGTGTTCTTATTAAAAGTTAAATTTGACAAGATAAATGAAATATGGGACAAATTTGATATTGTTCAAACACAAATAGAATCTCTTGTGGAAGCAGAAGAAGATTTGGATGAACATGCAGAATACAAGGAAGTTATGATGAATGGTTACTTCGAGTTAAAAGCTAAACTCAGTGCAATCATATGTCATCACGAGCAGCAAGTGCATAGTGCAAACTCTGTGAACAGTCAGCGATCTCATAACAGTGTCAATTCACATCATACTTGTCATTCAGCTATTTCTCAGTGCAACAATAGGCCAATACAACTTCCCGCTATACAGCTTCCAACCTTCTATGGGGACATCACAACGTTCAAACATTTCCAAGACACGTTCGGCAGTCTTGTAGCCAATAATGCAGCCTTAGAACCGATACAGAAATTGCATTACCTTCTGTCATCATTAAAGGGCCAGGCACACGCACTGATAAAAAATCTACCAGTGACTAGTGAAAATTTCAGTGTAGCATGGAATCTAATATGTTCCAGGTACGATAATACAAGAATTATTGCCACAGCTCACGTACGTAATCTACTCTCTTTACCAACGATGAAGAGTGAAAATGTGAATGATCTTCGTAGTATTCTTAACAAATTCCAAAGCAACATATATGCTGTGGAAGCTTTACATGTAGAAATACCATTACAAGATATTATGCTTATGCAGTTAATCTTGGACAGCCTTTGTGAGAGTGTACGAAAAGAATGGGAAGGAAGAATTGATTCTCAGAATTTCACACCACTTCAAGACCTCATCAAGTTTTTAGAAGCTAAGGCAAATTCCCTTGAAGTATTGGCAGATGTAAACAACACGTCCAGCCCATCTAAGCACAAAGGTGAGCAAAGTACGAAGAAGAAGTCAGAAAAACACACTCGTCATTCTTATGTTGCGACAAAAGAAGACACGTGCCCATGCTGCGATGATAATCACAATTTATTAAATTGCAAGAACTTCCAAGAACTAAGTGTATCACAACGATGGGATGTCATTAAATCTAAACGCTTGTGTGCTAACTGCTTCTCTCCTAACCACAGAAGAGATCAGTGCAAGCTAAAATCGTTTTGCAAATGTGGGAAAGGTTTTCATAGTAAATGGTTACACAATGACACACATTCAAGTGAAAAGGTTTCTCGACAGAATCCTTCTTCAGAAAGTTCTACAGCCAGCACGGCAACAAACATTCCAGCTAGTTACTGTTCTATAAAAGAAAAGGCTAGCCAATGTGAAATTCTTCTTGCAACTGCAGTGGTCGAAATAGAAGACAAAAATGGAAAACTGGTAAAATGCAGAGCTTTGCTTGATTCTGGTAGTCAGATTAATTTCATCACGGAAGATTTGGCAAGGAAATTACAATTACCAACTAGCGCAGTGGAGACTCACATAAGAGGTATCAATGGCACCTCAGCTTGTGGTCATAGCATCACTATTAATATGAGATCCAGGATCCACGCTTTCCAAGCTAACCTAAACTGCCTAGTTCTACCTCACATTGTAAATAAGCTTCCTGCTGTCCAAATTGACCCATACAAATTCAATATTCCCAGTGAACTTCCATTAGCTGACCCTAAATTCCATGTACCTGGTGATGTACAATTGCTAATTGGCGCTAACTTATTCTTTCAATTAATCACAAACGAAAAAATAGTTAAACCAAATCAGCCTGTTCTGACCAACAGCGAGCTTGGTTGGATAATCAGTGGTACAGTTCCTAAGTCTGCCATTAAAAACAAGAAGGTGACGTTCTCACAGCATAACTTGTTTGTAACTGTCGACAACGTGGACAAGCAACTAAGGCAATTTTGGGAGCTGGAAGACTTCCCCAGCGCAGTACACACCAAAGAAGAACGTGAATGTGAAGAACACTCGTGCAACTGATGGTGCATTCGTAGTGCAACTCCCCAAGAATCAACCTGTAGATTCTCTGGGCGAATCTAGGCAACAAGCTATAAAACGCTTAGGACACCTGGAACGCAAACTTGAAGCTAACCCTAGCTTAAAAGAAGACTATTCCAAATTTCTGGAAGAGTATGAAAATCTAGGCCACATGAAGAAGGTTTCACTTCCTCAGCCTGGAGAAAAATGTTACTACTTGCCGCATCATGCTGTTATAAAGCCTAGTTCAACTAGCACGAAAACCCGAGTTGTATTCGATGCCTCAGCAAAGTCGTCTTCAGGCAAGTCATTGAACGACATCTTGAAACTAGGGCCAACTATACAAGACGATCTTTCATCTATTGTACTTCGGTTCCGCACCTACAAGTATGCATTTTCAGCAGACATTTCTAAAATGTACAGGCAAGTAAGGATGCATAAAGATGATCAGAATCTTCAAAGAATTGTGTGGCGTTCAAGTCCTAATGAACCCATACAAGACTACGCTCTAACTACTGTTACTTATGGTACCAAATCTGCATCATTTTTGGCCATAAGATCTTTACATCAGCTTGCGCTAGAAGAAGAAGAGAAGTATCCGCTTGCTGCTCAGGCAGTACGGGAATCATTTTATGTTGATGACTGTTTAGCAGGCCACAATGACATCCAAGAAGCCCTGAAACTGCAAAGGGAGCTTACAGATATGCTCAATTGTGGTGGATTTCCTCTGCGAAAATGGTGTTCCAACCATGAAGCTTTATTGGAATCAGTACCTCCTTCACATCGAGAAACTCAATTGCCCCTGGCACTTGATAACAATGAAAACATACATGCCCTAGGCTTACTTTGGCATCCAGTTAATGATAAATTTCAGATCCAATCACATCCTTCACTCCAAACCCATGTGCAAGGTAAACTAACCAAACGAAATATCCTTTCACTTATTTCATCTATCTTTGATCCGCTAGGATTGGCTAGTCCTATTGTCATAAATGCTAAAATCTTTATGCAATCTCTCTGGATTGAGAAATTAGACTGGGATGAAACCGTACCTGTGCATCTGGTGGAGAAATGGCTGGAAATCTGTGAAACATTAGCTACTATTCACACCTTGCGTATTCCCAGATATGTGCTTACATCTGGTACAGTGCAGGACATTCAATTACATGGTTTCTGTGACGCCTCCGAGAAGGCGTATGGAGCTTGTATATATATTCGTTCTGTAAATAGTGAAGGTGAAACTACTGTTCAACTGTTATGTTCAAAATCTAAGGTTTCTCCTCTAAAGAAGCAAACCATTCCACGCCTTGAACTCTGTGGTGCACTTCTGCTTGCTAAATTATACAACAAAGTGCTAAGTGACCTCAAGGTACAACCTTCACAAAATTATTTGTGGTCAGATTCTACTGTGGTACTGTCCTGGCTCAAAACTGATGCACGAAAGTGGAAAACCTTTGTTTCAAATCGTGTGTCACAGATACAAGAACTTTCTGAGACTGCTACATGGCGACACATTGCCACACATGAAAATCCAGCAGATCTCGTCTCAAGGGGAATTTCTTGTGAGCAGTTATCTGAAATCGATTTGTGGTGGCACGGTCCTAACTGGTTATCTTCACCAGAGACATCCTGGCCAAAACAACCACAACAACTAAGTGTTCCTGATTCATCAGAACAACTTGCAAATGTCTGTCTGGTGTCAACAAAGGAGAGAGAACATTTTCTTACAACATTCTCAGATCTCCGACGCCTGCAAAGAGTAACATGCTACATGAATAGATTTATTGCTGCATGTCGCCATGAAACAAAATTTCATGGACCTATTACAGCTGAAGAGCTTCAACAAGCTTTACAAACTTGTGTTAAAAGTGCTCAGCATTCATCTTTTAAGAGTGAAATTGCAGATCTTAAAAATCTGAAAGAAACTTCTGCTAAAAGTTCTATTCATACATTAACACCATTTCTGGACGAAAATGGTCTTCTACGAGTTGGTGGTCGCATAGATAAATCTCATCTTGCATATGATGCTAAACATCAGATCATATTGCCAAGCAAGCACCATCTAACTGCTCTAATTGTAAAGCATGAACATTTTAAGCTTTTACATGCGTCACATCAGCTTACGATAGCCTCTTTAAGACAAGCATATTGGATCCCTTGCGTGCGCAGACTGGTGAAATCTGTTCTACACAAGTGTCTGACTTGCTATAAACTAAAGGCACAATCTGCTCAACAGCTGATGGGCAATCTTCCTAACTACAGAGTAACTCCTGTTAGGCCCTTTCTACGCACAGCAGTAGACTATGCTGGTCCCTTCAGCATAAGATACGGATCGCCTAGAAGTAAAATCATTGCCAAGGCATACGCTGCAATCTTTGTATGTCTTGTAACTAAAGCCATTCATATTGAATTGGTATCAGACCTCACATCAGAAGCTTTCTTAGCTGCGCTAAGAAGATTTACTTCCCGTCGTGGCCTATGCAAGGATATCTTCAGCGATAACGGCACTAATTTCATAGGCGCGAATCACAAATTGAAAGATCTTCGTATTCTACTACAATCCGAAGAATTTCAGAAGTCAGTTCAAGATTTTGCTGCAACCAATGATTATAACTGGCATTTTCTTCCCCCGTCGTCTCCGCATTTCGGTGGGTTACATGAAGCCGCTGTGAAATCTATGAAGTTTCACCTAAGGAGAACGATGGGTGCACAAATCCTCACATTTGAACAGCTTTGCACTCTGCTCACTCAGATCGAGGCTTGTTTGAATTCCAGACCACTCGTTCGTCTTAGTGACGACCCAAATGACTGTTCATATCTTTCACCTGGGCATTTCCTCATCGGTGAGCCTCTCACCTCCCTGCCATCTCATCCTCCCACAGATGATATGAAATATCTTGAAAAATGGCAAATTCTACAAAATCATCTGCATCATATATGGAAAAGATGGTCTTCCGAGTATTTGCATACACTTCAGCAGCGACAAAAATGGTCATCTTCCAGTGAGAATCTGCGAGAAGGCATCTTAGTCATTCTGAAGGAAGACAACTTAGCCCCACTTCAATGGAAGATAGGCGTCATCACCAAGGTGCATCCGGGAGAAGACGGTCTAATTCGTGTGGCGACAGTTCGCACTCCTAGTGGCGAATATAAGCGCCCGGTAGTGAAATTATGTCCATTGCCAGATCAATAATAAGTGTAATACAGTGCAATTAATATTTCATATCTCTTTATTGTTTTACAAGCAATTATAGTGTAGACAAACCGTTACATTGTAATAAGTGTTTTTTGGTTTTCCTCCTTACACAATAAGGTTTTACTTTTCGGAGATAAACTGTGTTATTGTGATGTATATAATAAGTGTTTTTTTTTATATTATTTGTCCATTTGAATGTATTTTTCATAGCTTGCTCTCTATCTATTTTGTTGAACTAAATAGTTCAAAGGGGTCGGTATGTTCGCGCAAGCAACATGTTTTTACTTTAGAATGTTTCAAATTATCCGCTTGCATTGTCCCGCTTTGATTGTCCTTTTATTCCCTCCTCAAGGCATTGTGGGATCATGCATGACTTGCTAATTTCTTTTGTTATATGTGGTGGTGTAGCATCACGCCAGTTAGTATTGTACGAGACTTCACTCAGATAACAGTGTATCTAGTAGGCTCGAGGAATTCCCGCTTTTTCTACCAAGATCCATTAATCTTGCTCTAGAAAGCGGCGAATAGTCACAATTGTGCGCAATTGTGGCTCTCAGTAATTATTCATACATAATTACATATAATTTATCAAATTCGCGAGTGAATTCTCCGAATTACAGAAGTTTGATATTACGCAACAGTTGTGTAACCAACGCTACATGTTCCAGTGCTTATATCAGCTTTTACGACTAAACTACATGCAAAAGTTTAGTGTTAACTTCAAGAGCAAGTTAATCTACGCATTTTAAGATATTATTTATCAAGTTTTCCAAGAAATTAATATTTTCAACCACGTGTGATAACGTACTCTTGCATCTTATGTATCAGTGTTTCTATTTCAATTAGTTTCAATAATTATTGTGTGTGAATCTAGTAAGTTGTGATTATTTCATATTTAAATTGTTTTCCTTAAGTAGTCCGTGGATTCCTGATACCAGTGTCCTGAGGTTACAGTCTATTTGCTCTCATTTTGATTCGTTCGAATCTGGTCCTCACTAGCTATTCAGAGGTGGCTAATCTTTCCTATCTTATGTTATTCCTATTTGAGAAGTACCTTAACCCAACATTTGTTCCTCACGGTCCTGACCCGTACATTTTGCCCCTTCGGACCGGATATTTTCCGGCCGTCCCCAACAGTGCCAGCTTGAACTGCTTAGGTAAAAATTGTAAGTCTGAATTATGTAAATACTTAGGCAAATTACAATTTGGAATTTCTTTTACGACAACATTGAGGGGGGGGGGGCTATAGCACTCTGAATATGCCCATGTACTGCACATTGCAGGTAAAACATCTAATAAATCATTAAGCTGCAATTCCACTGAGGCAACATTTGGGCAACATGTAGCATGCGTCAATGCCGCATGCTACACACAGTAATTCAATTGCAGCAACACGAAGCGACAAACGACAAGTCGCCTTGCCGCATGCTACAAGTTGACTGTTGTCGCCAGGAGGCCTTTGTCGCCCTTCGACAAAATTCCTCGTGTCGAACAGTGTCGTCGCTATCCGACAGCCAGCGGATCGGGGCGACATGTAGCATGCGACATGGGCTGCTTGCACCTCATAAACAAGCTATGAAAACAAACAAACAAGGGTCTTCATAGAGCAGAGCATTTAAATCACAGCCACGTCAGCATAAAGGAGGAGAAAGAAAATAACTACTGTAGTACTGTATATCGAGTCTCCTTGAAGTTTTAAAACTTAATAATTGTTTTCCTTCAAATCCCAATAATTGCCAATACAGTAGTTCAATTGAAATGGGAAGCAGCAATGAAAGTAGTTGTTACATATATACATTCGAAATTAGGCTTGAAAAATAATAATTCCTTTATTGCAACCAATGGTTATATCATGATCATGGCCCGGATTCTAATGACATGTCATCTTTTTATTGATGCTGCATAGACATTGCCAACTTGTGGATAAATCCTAATCATGGCCTCTAGATTATAGAAATGCATTTTTATTAGGTCATTTTTTGTCATTTTATGCAATTTTATATTTTTAGGGCATTTATTTCAATTTTAGGTCATTATTTTGTCATTTTCGTGTCATTTGTTTCCTCATTTAGTCATTTTCATGTGTTTACATTGAGTGTATTAACTTCTTTTTCGTCGCTAGCGGTGCTGTCTTTGAAGTGTTGTCTGTTTAATGCAAGAAAGAAAAATTTGGCGTTAAAGTGTTGATATGTTTCAGTCGGAAGTGAGAATCAAAGAAACGCCAAAATTTTGTATTATAATACTATTGTTATTAGATTGACTTGGCACCAGAGTCTGCCACCTGCTTGGATTTGAGAGTGCAAAGTATTGTTTACCCTCAATAAACGACAATAGAGAGTTTTTGCCATAGCGTGTTGTTATATTTTTAGGGCATTGTTTGATTTCATCAAAGGCTTATGTATTTATACAGTACTTTACTGTGTATATGTTTTATTTCTTATTTCTCGCCGGGTGATCGCCTAATGGAGGAATGCTTTCATTTCGGTGTGTTTATGTTTCTGAGTACTTTACCCGCTCGCCCTCATAGCGGCTGGCTCTTAGAGTGGAACTGACATCTTAAGCTAATTCAGTCTGTCTAAGTTTCTCGCATTACTAACATGCATAGACTCCCATATTCACAAGTATTAATTATATTGTGTAGTTGTGTAGGAGTGCTTCACCAATAAAGTTATTGTAGTTTCAGTTATTGTTCTGAAATATTCTCCTACAATATTTCTCTTATGTAGAAGGTGTTTCTACATAATTAATGGCGACCCTGCCAGGATACGAATATAATATTTTTATTCGTGTGATCTAATCGTTCTATACGATTCGTGTGTTGTGCGCTGTTAGACGGCTTCCACAACCATCGCTCTGGCGTATTACCATCTGCTTCTACAAGCATCGCTCTGTGTACGGGAGCATCTCATCATACATTTTACGAGGTAAGTGACAGCCTTCCTTTCCATTCCTATAGTTCAAATACAGTGTGATTCACGATGTCATGCTCAGAAGATGATAGTGCTAAACTAACCCCCCAGCAACAAGCCACCATGGCTGCATCCATTAAGAATTACAAGTCTAATAGGGCTTTGATTAAGGGGAAACTGACTAGATTCAAACAAAGTGTCGATAATGCCGAAGACGAAGTATCTATTGAGGAACTACGCTTGCGCCTATCACAATTTAAATCTCTATATGACGATTTTGACGACATTCAGACAAAAATTGATCTTCTAGATGGCGACACAGATTCCGAGCGGGAAAGAGCAGATTTCGAGGACAAATATTTTGCCACTATAAATAAATGCCAACGCAAAATCAAAGATTTTGAAAATACATTATTAGCGACCAATGGTTCAACAGTAGGCCTGCCTGCGCCTTCACAGACCCATTTCGAAGCTAATCAGCGTGCACAGTTACCCAAGTTAGAAGTTCCGACTTTCAGCGGAGATTATCAGGAGTGGCTTCCCTACAAGGAATTATTTATTGCTCTAGTACACTCGAATGAAACAATTTCTACCATTCAGAAGTTTCACTATTTGCGTCTTTCTCTGAAGTGTGATGCCTCTAAATTGGTCGATTCACTCCCTGTGACGTCAGAAAACTACAGCGTGGCCTGGCAATTGCTTCAAGAAAGATACCAGAATCAAAAAATAATTGTACAGAATCTTATCAGATCTCTTTTTGAATACGTTAAGGTCACTAAAGAATCCGCCCCTCAGCTGCGTAATCTTTTGGATCATTTCCAACGACAAGTGCGCACACTAGAAGGAATAGGCCAGCCTGTTCAACACTGGGACGCTTTTCTTATCCATTTGATTATTTCCAAAATGGATCCAGCTACGCTTCGTGCTTGGGAATTTGAATCTTCTCCTACCGAGGTTCCAAAATTTTCAGACATCTGTAAATTTCTGGAAATTAGGTGCCAGTCTCTTGATGTTTTGGAACAGGAAAAGGAAGGGAGAAATAAGTTACACAAGGTCGAAACAGTCAAAGATACTGCCAAAAAGTTACATATTGGTAAATATGGCGATCATCCTAAGTCTTACTTTGCATCTAGCTCTCAGAAGTGTTCATACTGTAAGGAAGAGCATTTTATCCAGCGCTGTCCTACATTCAGAAATTTAGATTATAAGGACAAGAAGAAATTCGTTTGGGACAATAAGTTGTGCACAAATTGTCTCCATCGAGGGCACGTTTCTGCCAACTGTAAGGGGTCTACATGTAGAACTTGCAACAAAAAACATAACACGCTTCTTCATTTTCAAGATGGCTGTAATATTTCAAAAAGTGAAGAGAAACCTACTGATGTCAGCAGTGCGATTGTTCCTCATACTACGGTGCAATCCCTCGCCAGTATCGCTTGTGGTCCTACTCAAGTAATGCTTTCTACAGCTAACGTATTAGTGCAAGCATCAGATGGGACTTACCACACCTGTAGGGCTCTTCTGGATTCGGGCTCTACACATAGCTTCATTTCACAAGACTTGTGCCAGCAACTGAGACTGAAGTGTTATGATTCCTCTGTAGCAGTTTCCAGCATAAATTCGCATTCTTCACAAGTGTTGTGCAGTACTCACGTCAAGTTCAAAGATGCTTACCGTAAAGGATTTAAGGGTGAGATGCAATGCTTAGTCCTGCCAACTATCGCTACTGATGTTCCTTCATTGCCTGTAGACGTTAGTAGCATGCATTTTCCGTTAGGAATACAAATAGCTGATCCAAAGTTCGACATTCCAGCTAGAGTGGACATGTTGATTGGCGCAGACTTGTTTTGGGAGTTACTTCTTGGACAAGTTATCTATCTTGGATCACGTCCCAATGATGGGCTTTCGTTACGTGAAACGAAACTTGGATGGATAATCACAGGAGTTGTTCCTGTAACTTCACATAGTAACGCAAGTCCTAAGTGTCATTTCATCTCTACGGAAATGCTGTCGCAACAGATGGAGAGATTCTGGTATCAAGAGGAGCTTCCAACTCGCATATTATCGGAGGACGAGAACCGTTGTGAGGAGTTGTTTGTTTCTTCAGTTAAACGCCAGCCTGATGGACGATACAGTGTACAGATGCCTATGAAGGATCCTACCTCTGTTCTTGGTGCTTCTCGGCAACAGGCCTTGAAGAGATTTTTCGCTATGGAAACTAGACTTCACAGAAATCCGAAATTGCTGTCTGAGTATGCAAAATTCATGACAGAATATATTGACCTGGGTCACATGGAAAGAATCACTTCCGGTTTTGATGACGATGGAAATCATGTTTATTATCTGCCACATCATCCTGTGATCAAGGAATCCAGTACGACTACTAAGTTGAGGGTGGTCTTCGATGGCTCTGCCAAGTCTTCTTCTGGAAAATCGTTGAATGACTTACTCATGGTAGGACCTTTACTGCAACAAGATCTTTATTCATTAATATTACGACTGCGTTGTCATCGTTATGCAGTGACAGCGGACATAGAAAAGATGTACAGAAATGTGCTTCTAGACGAGACGCAGCGGGACCTACAGCGCATTTTCTGGAGAGAAAGCAAAGACAAACCTATTCAGATTTTTAGACTCAACACGGTCACTTACGGCTTGTCTCCATCTTCCTTCCTTGCCATCAGAGTGCTCCACAGACTTGCTGAAGATGAAGGCCATAGATTCCCTCTAGCTGCTCAAGCACTTAAGCATGATTTTTATGTTGATGATTACATCGGCGGTAGCTCTTCTGTTGAAGAAGTTATGGAATTGAGACAACAACTCACCGACATATTACGTTGTGGAGGCTTTCATATAACAAAATGGTGTGCCAACGATGAAAGGATACTTTCAACTATACCAGAGTTTGAACGCTCCACCTGCACTCTGTTGGATTTCGAAGACAATCAGTCCATGAAGACTTTGGGCCTACACTGGAACCCGAAAGTTGATTCACTACAGTATGTCGTTGCAAATCAAATCACGGCATTCACCAAGAGGAAAATACTCTCAGAGATTTCTAAACTTTTTGACCCTCTTGGTCTACTGGGACCTGTCATAACTTTGGCCAAATTGATTATACAACAATTATGGAAGCTGCAGACTGGGTGGGATGATCCAGTACCAGAAGATATTTTACATGTCTGGAACAGAATTCATGTAAATCTCCCAGAAGTTATGAAGATAAGAATCCCACGATATGTGCTTTGTGATCAAAGGTCACCTACTGTCGATTTGCATATCTTTTGTGACTCAAGCGAAGCTGCTTATGGAGCCTGTGCTTACTTAAGAGTTTCTTCAGATGGTGTTTATCAAACACACTTACTCACAGCAAAATCCAGAGTTTCACCATTGAAGAAAATATCCCTGCCACGCCTTGAACTCTCTGCAGCCCTCTTAGCGTCTGAACTGTACGTGAAGATTTTGTCTGCCATAACATTTGTTCCTGATAGGACTTACTTTTGGACTGACTCTACCATTGTTCTCGCATGGTTGGCTCGACCTCCAGAGAAATGGTCTACTTATGTCGCCAATCGTGTTACTAAAATCCAGAATGCTACGCAGAGTCATGAATGGCACCACGTGCGTTCGGTGGAAAACCCTGCAGATGTTATAAGCAGAGGATTATTCCCCGAAGAACTTCAGTCTAACGATTTGTGGTGGTTTGGACCTTCATTTCTGAATCACGTTGAGGATGACTGGCCCATCTGTACTGATGCATTGCCTGAACATGTCCCCGAAACCAAAAAGCATGCTGAAACGTGTCTGACAGTCTTCAGCCAAGAAGACCTGCTACTTAAATATTCTTCACTTCGTAAGCTGCTTCGAGTGGTAGCTTGGTGTCTTCGCTTCATACATAATGTTTCACCTGGGTCCTCGCCTATTAAGGGTCCTATTTCTTTGGCAGAAGTGGACAAGGCAAAAATCTGCATACTTAGATTGCTTCAAAGGCAGGCTTTTCCCAAGGAAATGCATCAACTGGAAACTGGACAAGCAGTCGACAAACAGAGTCGCATCTCTTCTCTTTCGCCGTTTATTGACGAAAATGGTTTGATACGGGTAGGAGGACGCATTCAACATGCGGATTTGAGCTATAATCAGAGGCATCCTATAATATTGCCTAAGAATCATCACCTGACATTTCTTATTGTTAGGGATGAGCATTATAGAAATCTCCATCTTGGCCCGCAGTCTCTTCTGTATGCTTTGCGCCAGAAATATTGGCCAATGGATGGGTTACGAACAGTGAAATCAGCACTGAAAGAATGTCTGGTTTGCTTCCGCTTCAAGCCCAAGTCAGCACAGCAAATCATGGGTTCCTTGCCAGAGGTACGCATTGTTCCATCAAGACCATTTACTCACACCGGAGTAGATTATGCTGGACCATTTAACATAAAGACTGGTTTAGCTCGATCTAGAACTGTCTCTAAAGCCTACATAGCATTGTTTGTGTGCATGGCCACGAAGGCACTCCACTTGGAATTGGTGTCGTCATTATCCACCGAAGCCTTCATATCTGCCTTGAAAAGATTCATTTCACGTCGAGGCAGAGCCGAGCATATTTACTCTGACAACGGTAGCAATTTTGTGGGCGCCTGTAGAGAGCTTCAGGAGTTGTACGACTTGGTTACTTCTGCTCCAGTGAAGGAAGAGATCATTACCTATACCTCGGATCTTGGCATTACTTGGCACTTTTCTCCACCTAAAGGACCACATTTTGGGGCGCTATGGGAGATAAATGTTAAATGTGTTAAAGCCCATTTGCTTAAAGCAATCAGATATTCAGTTCTTACATTCGAGGAATGTTACACACTGTTAGCCCAAATCGAGGCTATTTTGAACTCCCGACCTCTGACCCCTTTGTCTGAGAACCCTAGTGATCTTTTACCTCTAACGCCGGCTCATTTCTTAGTCGGGGGTCCTGTCACTGCCTATCCTGAACCCACTTTGGAATATGTCCATGATTCCCGGCTGTCACGTTGGCAGACTATTGAGAAAAGGAAGCAGCAGTTCTGGTGCAGATGGTCCAAGGAGTATTTATGCAGCCTGCAGCACAGACGCAAGTGGACAGAAACTGCACCCAACGTGGAGATTGGTGATTTGGTTCTGCTTGGGACTGATGGTATTCCTCCCCTTGTTTGGCCTGCAGCCAGGATCACAGCACTGCACCCCGGCCCTGATGGAAGAGTCAGAGTCGTCACCGTCCGCACAGCCAAGGGCGAATATAAGCGTCCAATTGTTAAAATCTATCCCTTGCCTAAAGATGTCAATTTCACTAATTCCCCCGCCCCCCGGCATGTTTGATTTCATCAAAGGCTTATGTATTTATACAGTACTTTACTGTGTATATGTTTTATTTCTTATTTCTCGCCGGGTGATCGCCTAATGGAGGAATGCTTTCATTTCGGTGTGTTTATGTTTCTGAGTACTTTACCCGCTCGCCCTCATAGCGGCTGGCTCTTAGAGTGGAACTGACATCTTAAGCTAATTCAGTCTGTCTAAGTTTCTCGCATTACTAACATGCATAGACTCTCATATTCACAAGTATTAATTATATTGTGTAGTTGTGTAGGAGTGCTTCACCAATAAAGTTATTGTAGTTTCAGTTATTGTTCTGAAATATTCTCCTACAATATTTCTCTTATGTAGAAGGTGTTTCTACAGGCATTTATTTCAATTTTAGGTCATTATTTTGTCATTTTCGTGTCATTTGTTTCCTCATTTAGTCATTTTCATGTGTTTACATTGAGTGTATTAACTTCTTTTTCGTCGCTAGCGGTGCTGTCTTTGAAGTGTTGTCTGTTTAATGCAAGAAAGAAAAATTCGGCGTTAAAGTGTTGATATGTTTCAGTCGGAAGTGAGAATCAAAGAAACGCCAAAATTTTGTATTATAATACTATTGTTATTAGATTGACTTGGCACCAGAGTCTGCCACCTGCTTGGATTTGAGAGTGCAAAGTATTGTTTACCCTCAATAAACGACAATAGAGAGTTTTTGCCATAGCGTGTTGTCGGATACGGTACACACTAATGTCACATGATCGAATACGGTAAATGGAATAATGTCTTGTGCTACGACGGAGTTTTTGCCAGCGTAAATTGACACGGTACGGTATAAGATAACAGAGAAAATGGAGGAACTGCTTCAGACTGCCACACTTGAAGATTTTAACAAAGAGTTATTGGAGAATATGATACCAAATTGTTCTCCGAATGTGATAGGCCTATGAATAAATTTAATTTTCCATTGTTTCTATTATAAGCCTACAGATATATGAATTCCATAGCACCTCATAACAGCATATAAACATTAACATAACCTCAAAATGGGATTTTAATAAGAAAAATCTGATGTGAAAGTCACATAACTTCCTCTGCCCAAATAAAAGTTTGCAGCATTTACGCTAATTATGCTATAAATATCTTATTTCCCCTTCTTTGAATGTTGCGACTAAAAACGCAGGCTATGGGAAAAAAACAAGTGACTGCAAACGTTTATTGAACTTTCTGCTGTAAAGAATAATTTCCTAAATTTATCAAACATTCCCCTCAGACATTTCTTTACTGTAAGCAGGGCCACCAGTACATTTTTCTCTCTTCACGTGCTTATATAGAATAAAATGCCTTAAATATCCGCGTATTGAGTTGTTCACCAGGCAAGTTGGTAGGTTACAACCACCCTTCAGAGAATGTTTTTGAAATGGTATAAGCAATCCATGTACAAAATTTAAAGGAAATTTTTAGAGCAGTTTATGAGAAAATAGCAAAAAACAAAATATTCTTCATGTAAAGTCCCCTTAAATATAAGAAAAGGTTGTAGTCAATCTTCACAGCCTCAGAAGGTACCTAACCCAAATACAAAATTTTGTTTTCGTACGATTTACAAGAAGCCGTATTGCAAAAAGCACGTATTCTCAGTGAGTTGCTTATAACTACCCTTCAGAGAATTTGTTCGAAAAAATGTTTCAAATAAAAGTTTTAGCTCTTGGTACAAGCAATCCATGCGCAAAATTTAAAGAAAATCGTTAGAGCCGTTTTCGAGAAAATCGCGAAAAACGAAAATTTCTTCATGTAAAGTCCCCTTAAAAATAAGGGAAATTTGTCGCCAATCTTCGAATCACATCTTCAGAAGGTACCTGACCCAAATACGAAATTTTGTTTTCATGCGATTCTCCGTTTCGGAGCTAGCCTGTTCACAAACTTCCACACAGACAGACAGACAGACACACACACAGACACACACACAGATATGTTTCCAAAAATAGTATTTTTGGATTCAGGGGGCCTTGAAACGTGTATATATGCTAAAAACTCAACTTCGAATTTTAGGGTCAAAAACAATACTTCCTCTACCTATAGTACCTATAGTACGGGCAGAGGAAGTAAAAATATATTTAACTTGTGAAAATTTATAAACACTGCTACGCAAGTTTATTGAAATGTTTTTGAGTTTGTTACAGGCATTAAATTATCTGCAGTGGTTTATTATACTAGAAATAATTGAGGCTATAAATACCGGTACTCATCATTGAAAATCTACTGTAACTTTCAGAATAAAAATCATATAAGATTATAGCTATATGCCATAAGTAGCCTAGCCAGAGAAATATTTTGTATATTATCAGTAAATATTATTCAAGAAGTAATTTTATATTGGCATCTTTTTAGTTAAACTCTCAAATTGAAATAAAAGTAAATAGGCCTATACATTATTGAAAGAGTTTCTTCTAGTTCCTTCTGTTATAGATTGCTTTTGGTATAAAAACGCTGAATTAGTTTTTTTTTTTAGTATAGATTCCCTGCGTCTTCTTTTCCTCATAGGAGGAAGATGTAAAAATCTAAAGTTGGGACCTTGGGCAATCAGCTGACCATTGGAAGTAGGGTGAGTTTCTAGTTCTTTATTGAAGGTTAAACAACTGCTGTGTGGTGGGATGTCATCCACAATCACGTCATTGTTTATACTGTATACTGATTATTTATGTCAGCTATAACACCAATACTGCACAGTGCCTCTCCCCTGTCTTCTAGTCCTCTCCTTCTTGAAGCTGATTCACCAGACTCCATTTTAACTTTAAATGCGTTAGCCATGTCTGAAATTATTGCCATCTCCTACCAAAAAGTCGGGAACATCATAAGCATTTGAACCAATAACCTCACGCAAGAGAATCAAGTCGTTATTTATGTTAAAGTGAAGTCTTTCCTGTTTTTCGGGATTCATGTCTATTACCGTAAGCTTCACGCTAATCATTCCGAAATAACGTGTCACGTTATCAGATATAGCGTCACGGCAAACCGGCGCATGCGCACAACATCAATCACGTGACTTTAACGTTTACGGTAACTCAACGTAAGCTGGGCAAAAACTCTCTAATATAATCCGGCAGACCACAAAAGGATGTGCCGAATTTTGACTCGCCAGTGCCTCAGAGCCAGTATAAATTTCTGTGAGAAAAGAACATTCACAACATTACAGTTATTTACAGTTTTTATAATTATGTACAAACTAGTCTATAACTTTGTGTGTACAATAATAATTTTTTATAAATAAAATATCAGTTTTAGGTCATTTTTTATAATTATTAAGTCATTTTCTTTAAAATTTAGGGTCATTTTATAGGTCATTTTTCAAACAATTTTAGGTCATCAGAATCCGGGCCCTGATCATGATGAATGAGCACTGGTAGAATGATGTATTGCAGGGGAAACAGGAGCCCCCCCCCCCCCCCGATAGACAAAGTCAGGTAAAGTAAACTATGCAAAGTGACAGCAAGCTAAGTATTACGCCATAAGAATCTTACATTTTTACAATTATTACATAACCTGTCAATAGACCAAGTTAGCGCATTCTCAAGACACAATAATATAGAGAATAAAAAAATAATTTAAAAAAATTAAAATGTAAGGATTATAGTCCAGTCTGATTGATGTTAAATAGAAATAAGACAATATTAGGATACATTGTTACGATATATTACTATTAAAAAATTCATCTATGTTACAAAATGGGGTTTGAATATGCCAATTCTCTGATACGATTCTCAAGAGTGGAGTAACTAAAATCAATTATACCAAAAGTCCCTCTTGATGGATTCCTGGCCAACCAGTCATGTGCTCTTATCTTAAAGAAATTTACAGGTAAATTTTGATAAATTATTGGTAATTTATTAAATAGTGTCTGCCAATAATTTGACAGCTATTCAGACATTTTAATAGCCCATGGTGTTGTATATAAATATGGGTATTGTATATGGTATTATTAAAGACATGTTGCACCAGACTGAAGTTGCTTCAGTTGAATCGTTCTAGTCCCATGCTACACGCCTAGGCGACAAAGCGAATACGACATGGGGAGACAAATGCCGCATGCGGAATATGGAATTATTGTGGCACATTGTCGCACGCCTACAATCAGGCAACACTAGGATACAAGTCGCATGCCACATGTCGTTCAGTGTTGCTTCAGTGGAATTGCGCCTTTACATGTAACATCAAACATCCTCAAGAAGATATCTGCCTATTCCATGGAACTTCTGGGAATACAACCTGTGCTATTAACATGAAGTTCGCTTCCATTTGCCAGTAATAGATTTTAGGAGAGCGTCACCAGAATGGGAGTCGTGCAAATAATTTATAGTCAATTCGGGCCGTGGAAGCCTACAATTACAAATGCAGATTCTGTTCTGGCACTATTTGTCACATCCTCGACACAACGGCCCACTTTCCCGCTGCAGCTCACTGTTATATTCTCCAGCCATGAGCAAGACCCAGTACCTAAGCATATGCGGCATCATTACTACAAAACGAGGTATCCCCTTGAACCAAAATGGCTTTTTAAGAGAAAACATAATATTTCAAAATTATAAAAAATGGCTCGTACCATAACTATTTCTCATTTATTAAAGCCCTCTAAACTTAAATGAATTCTCGCTTCACACCACAATGATCACTCGAAGCCATAGTGGTGATAACTGCCTAGCGGTCCCATATTCGAATACGACAGACTAAATGCAGCAACAAGAGCAATAAATGACATCAAGCTTATAAACAAACTTTCACTCGAAACAGCCTTGCAGTTATTCCAGCTGAAAATAGACCCAATAGCCACATATGGCTTAGAAGGAGTATGGACGCATCTAAAGAAGAAGAGTATTGAAAAGTTGGAGAAACTGAAATCCACATATTTGAACAAAGTACTTTCCCTCTCCAAGTACACACGATCGCGACCTGTCTACGAACTTTCCAAGGAAACTTTTTTATATAGAAGATTTGAGATTAAAATTACTACTTCCAGCAACACCGGTATATCAGGAGGTTCTAAGAGAGTTGTACGACAAGAAAACAAAAATTTGGGAAGAATTTTATTCCACAGATGCAATGGTGAATCGCGAATGGACCCGAGGAGGATATGAATTGCGGCACATAGTGACGAGATTTGCTGTGCATGGCTTCCATCACAGACTGTGTTGCATAAAGAATTTTCATGAACCCAGCATGGACTGTGGCTCTGAGTGTGGGAGATATCATGCGATGAACTGCAGACTCCGCCAAGAAACATTAGTGAAGTTCTGCACCAAGAACTAAGTCATGTCCCAACTGCACATTGTGCGCTCTTCTTAATTTATTATTAATACTGTTAGGTGCAAAAATTTGTATTTCCCAATGTGATAATTTGCCCTTTTGTTTCCACATTTTGCTAAGTTACACCCTCCCCCTCAAAAAAAATACCCGGTACGGGTAATTACTGGCTGATCATTTACAATACTTACCTGAAAATTGAAGCTCTGAAATGAATAACGTAAATTGCTTACCTTTGTAAAAGGTCATGTTACTGCTTCAGTGACAGCCCTGTTGTGTAGGCCTATTCTATTCAGGAAACACTCATTTGAAAGCAATACTTGAGCAAACTGGAAAGGGGGTGAATTTTTCAGGGTTGCATTAACTTCTAACACTGGTATGCACATTAATTTTCCTATTACTTATTATTATTTTTTCATTTTACAACATAATCTAACCTATCCAAAAATAAAACAAAAACCTAACCTAAAACACTTTATAACCGAGTTGTCTTAAGCCTATCCAAAAATAAATATAAAACAAAAACCTAACCTAAAACACTTTATAACTAAGTTGTCTTAAGCCTATCCAAAAATAAAAATAAAACAAAAACCTAACCTAAACCACTTTATAACTGGGCTGTCTTAAGCCTATCCAAAAATAAAAATAAAACAAAAACCTAACCTAAAACACTTTATAACTGTCTTTTACTCTTTTCTCATCCTCTTCTGGGTAACTTGGTGCTCCTCGTCTTCGCTCTCTGCAGCCTCAGTCCGCTGCCGTCTTGCCTGCTGCCCACTTGTAGATGGCTGGGGAGAGGACGGGCCTGGAGCAGAGAACTGGAAAGGAGGCTGGGGAGAGGACGGGCCTGGAGCAGAGAACGGGAAAGGAGGCTGGTACACAGGAGGATAGGGAAAAGGAGGCATTGTAGCAATTTTCTCTACTGTTTGGAGAAACAGTGAACACATGGTGCTCAATTCCTGCTCCCTCTTCCTGTTTGCAGCTTCCTCTCTCTCCTCCTGTCTCCTAAAGAACTCCTCCATCATTTTCTGTTGCTGGAGGAGGAGTTCGCCCCAGCTTCCTTCCTTCTCCCGTCTTGGCCGTCTTCGAGGCTGGCTGGCAGGCTCGTTGCCATCTTCATTGGGGACAGTGGCATCGACGACAGCCTGAAGGTCTGCCACTGTCACCGCAGGATCCACTTCAATTTGAACTTCTAATGGGATTTCTTCCTGCGGCTGGGTGTCCAAACCTGGTGGGGGTAAAAAGCATTGTTTTAAATGACAGCAACCCACATCAACACTCAACGAACAAAATGTGTTGAGCAGTAAAGCATATAGGTTATAAAGGTTATAAAACATATAGCCTAGGTAAATAGAAAATATTTCTCCTTTGGAACAATTATCGAAATCTCTATATGAAGGTAAAACTATTGTTAAAGATCACACACATGAAGTAAAAAATTTCGTACAGAACTCAGTAACTTTTTTATTCAATTTAAAACCTTAAGTTACATACCTTCAATGGACGCAGACGGGCGATTCCCCAGAATCTCGTCAAGGAGTGCGAAATATTCGCACTCCTTTCTCTCTGCCCCAGATGCTCCCATTGATTTTTTACTGGCATTATAAGATGTCTTCAAACTCTTCCACTTATTTTTTATCATTTCTGCGGTATTCCCCACGAAACCACGTGCTAGCATCTCAGACTCTATCATTTTGAAAATCTCGACGTTCTTAAACCGCTTTCTGTCAAAGAGGCGGTTTACCTCTTTCTCTCGAATGATTGCCAACAAGTTGACGACCTCCTCGCTCGTCCAAACATTTCTATTCATATTTATTTGAGCACTTTACTGACACACACAACTACAAAACAAGCTACAATGGCGGTATCAATCACAGAACACAAACTTGTATCAATGGAGTCTTGCTTTCCGGAAGTTGAAAATAAAACAAATGACGGCAGACCGTGCGAATGTGTGCGCGCGCACCAGGATTGAGTCCATTCGCGTTTACATGGAACTGAATTCTAACTCAATCCGATCCATTCCTCCATTCCAAGAGGATCGGATCGAAAATTCGTTCCGGACTGAGTTCGCGTTTACATGAAGATTCGAGCGCGTGGATTGGATTCAGATCGATCTGAATCCTGCATGTAAACGTACTAAATAATACATTCTCAACACCAGGAGAGCCTCAAGTCACATACGAGGTCTGTTAGATAAGTATCCGACCTTATTTTTTTTCTCGGAAACCTGCCGGATTTGAATCAAGCCCGCTTGCATGAGCCGACCTTGAACCTTCGTGCGCATGTGTGAATTTTTTCCCGCCTGTAGATAGCGTGTGTTGCTGGCAAGCAGCATTTGAGTGAGGTAGTGTATAGTGCTCTCATCGTTGCAAGGAAAATAACGATTGTGACGACTGGAATTTGGTTTCCGGGTCGTACCCGTACACCACTCATAAAGGTGTTCATAAAGTCGGGGTCACTGTTTGTGGACTCAAGCATGTCATGTGAGACTTCAACACGTTGCTTTTGCTCCGCCGTCAGCAGCATCGGCATTGAATTTCACCGCCAGTCTCTTCATGGCCAAATCTTCGGTCATAGTTAAATGGGCCGAAAAAGTGATGATGCCCACCTCTTCCGCAATTTCTCGGATACTCACACGACAGTCCCGCATCACCACAGCGTTCACTTTGGCAATGACCTGGTCATTTCGGCATGTTGATGGGCGACCGGAGCATGGCTCGCTCACCACCGATGTTCGGCCGTCTTTAAACCTGTTGTACCACTCCTTAATCTGTGTGATGACCATAGCATCATCGCCGAAATCCGTCTGAATTTTCCGAATGGTTTCCACCTGGCTGTTACCCAGTTTCAGACAAATAGCGCTGCTCCAGTCATTCCGTTATTTTCCTTGCAACGACGAGAGCACTATACACTACCTCACTCAAATGCTGCTTGCCAGCAACAGACGCTATCTACAGGCGGGAAAAAATTCACACATGCGCACGAAGGTTCAAGGTCGGCTCATGCAAGCGGGCTTGATTCAATTCCGTCGGGTTTCCGAGAAAAAAAATAAGGTCGGATACTTATCTAACATACCTCGTATATCGTTAACCCATCATAAGCAGAATATTTTTAAATTCACTTAGAAAGGGAAGACACAATGAAGTGAAATTAATTAAACACATTATCTTCAAGAGCACTCTCTACTTCATTAAATTGACTATTGTCAATTTAATGAAGTAGAGAGTGCTCTTGAAGGTAATGTGTTTAATAAGAATATTTTTGCAGAAAATTAATTTGCTTGTGATGACATTTTAAGGGATCTATGAAGAAAGTTTTCCGCATTTCTCGTAGGATTGTCAATAGATGTCATCCACAACACGTGTCAAATTATCTGTTAACTTCAGTAATGGTCGCTGAACTGTAAAGTTTACTTGGTTAAAATAAGAAATAATTGAGGCGGTTTCACAAAGACTTTACATCTACAAAAAATAAAAATTTTCAGGAGAGAGATTTTTTAAATTAATTCACAAATTAAACAGATTATTTTCGCAGCTAATATCAGTTTTCAGAAAAGGATGTAAATAAAATATGGTGTGGAAATTTTACATATTTTTGTAAATAAATACTGTCTCTAAATTAACCCTGAAAATAACAAATTTTCACAAAAAGTCGACATCTACATACTTTTCAAATATTTTTTAACTTGATAATCAAGATTTTCAAGAAAACCCTACTATTCTTTGATTTTTAAAGCATATTTTGTAGTAAAAAGTGTATTAATAAATCTGAGGCATTTATATGCCTTTGTTCTATTGTTTCTAGTGGTGTAACAATGCAGGGTGGGAGGGGGAGTCCGCCCCAGGCCCCGCTTTGAACATAGGCCCATTTATGTATTTTTACCAGAGCAATGATGAGTGTTTGTTTGAGTGAATAAACAGTTGTCTATTAAACAACGTATTTTTTTAAATGAATGAATGAAATAAAAAACAGATTAGAAACATCTGAAGTATCGTAGGCCTACTATAATAAGCTAACGTACGCCTTGACGAACAAGAGAAGAGAGGGCAGTCTCGTTTTCAAGCTTAGCCTTGAGTACTCTGTTACAAAAAGAGTATTTTCATGACGTAATAAGGAAGATTTTTGTTTTATGTACTGTTTAGTTTGTAATTAATCTGCTTTAAATTACATCTTTGCTGTTTGCAGTCTGCATAAAATAATATTGTGAAATTACAACTATTTAGTTGAAATACCTTTTAAATGCCATGGCTAAAGGAATTGCGTACTATCATGGATTTTCTCCGGCTACAAGTCAGTACAGATACTGGTACTCTAAACAAACTTATGGTAAAAACGTAAATTTGCCTAATGCATAATAAACATGTGAATGCCAAATTGAAAAAGTAATCAATTATTTAACAGTTTATTCAGGATGTACGAAATGTAATGAAAAAGGCAGCTTACTATCGAATATTTGTGTAGACTGTGTGAATGGTATAAATGGTGGATTCTGGGTAGTCCCCCATATTGATTAGCGCCCCTGGCCCCCATCACTGTTGGTACACCACTGGTTGTGCCATTGAATATATTCTGTCGAACAATAGTGTCAATAATTAATCATAAGAGTAACAGCACACCTCACTGATATCGTCTAATACGAAGCTTCTTCGTCATGATGCACAGACCGCTGCATTATCTTCACCATTCTTCTAACAATCCCGGTACACCTCTTCATAAAATGTTATGCTTCTTTGTTAAAATATAAAACATAAAACGATTGGCCCAAACTTTCCACTAAAAGTTCAATTAAAACTATAAATAATGTATGTATATTGTAAAACTTTTTATAGTTAGTGGTTAAAAACGTAAATAAAATCGGTTAAAAACCTTACACTGCACTGACGTTTCGGCCTGCCCCCCAGGCCTTTTTCAAATAGACTGATAGCAGGGATCTCTTCCACTCCCGATGGACGTGTTATCCAACCGTTGTTGTTGATCGTTGTTCAGATGTTCCTCATAATCACATTCCCTATAGCTGTTGTCTCTTTGGTGTTCCCGTATCCATTCCTTGGGTATACTGAAGTTGATTTCCTTTCCTGGGGAAATATTGGGAAACTTAGGGATGGACCTCTTACTTTGCAAATTCTTTATAATGTTTATCCATTGCTCTCCCAAATCCCCCTCATAATTGTTTAGACAGGTTTCCCCGCTCTCGATAATATGAGAAGCTTCGCATATTTTCCTGCGGATCTTTTCAGCCTCAACCTTTAAAATCTTGAAGTGTCCTATGTTATGTCCCGCCCTAACTAAATGTTGGCTTAATCCAGTATTGCATTTTTTTGTTTTCACATCTCTTTCATGCTCTTGTAACCTCACGTTAAAGGTTCTGCCTGTTTCCCCTATGTAAACCTTCCCACAATCTCCGCACGTGATGGAGTAAACACCTGGATTCTCCATTCTTTCTTTATTTTTTCCAAAGTGTTTGTGCTGAGCAAAGGATTTCTCTATCGTACTTAGAGGTTTATATGCTGGTATCAAATCATTCTTACGCAAAACCTTACCTATTTTATCCCTTGAACCTGGGACATACTTCTTACTCCTTATGAAGACACGTCGAAGTAACTTCTTTATGTCAGAACTCTTGAAGGGAAGTTTCATAGCTGTATCAATGGTCTTTGCATTACTCATTCTCGGCTTAAGAACTCAGTCAATACTGGGCCCTGTTTATGTTTTCATGTATACCTGTCCCTTCTTATATCGCAGCACATGGACGTTAGTCATTTTGAATGGAAGCTTCTTCAGAATGTCCTAAGTTTTAGGTTTTAAATCATATATTTGCCAGTCTCTATCAAGAATTGGGCACTCACCATGTATATTTAAATAAAGAATATAAAGTTTCAGTGAGTGATGTGTAAATGTACACTTTTGTAAAAACCCGTTGCAAGTAGCTGTCAAGTTTTGTGAAAACTCCGTCACTTCATCCGCCTTTTATGTCAGTAGATATCAGTAGCGGCTCGTGGCTCAAAACGAAAGTGTGCTGCAAATATTATTTCATACAGCAAACTTAAAATATTTTTAAAAATTATTAGTATGCCTATCTAAACTGCTCGTCTCTTAATCCGTCTCTGGGAACTCTCACGCGATTTTCTCTGCCCTAATTATTTTTTTGCTAATTTCTCTCGTCACGTCGAACGTTGTGTGAGTTGTGTGACGAGAGAAAATAGCAAAAATTAAAATAAAAAATAATAATAACAATAATAATAATAATGATAATAATATAAATAATAATAATAATTAGGGTAGGGAAAATCGCGTGAGAGTTCCCCGAAATGGAATAAGAGACGAGAAAATAGTATTTTTAATGATCGAGGTAGAGGAAGTCGCTTTGTGTTCCCAGTGCGACAGAATACTTAATCGGGGTTGTGGAATCCGGGTTTTTCTGAATTTAACACATTCGAATTTGGCGGTGAAGATGAAGCTTACTCGCTACATCACGGTCCCCTACCGTCAGATGGTGGAAGATCTTCTCACATAACTAACAGCTCGGCCGCCGGCGAGACGTGAACCTCCCTCAGAATCCCACTCGGCTGCCTGCTGCCGCAGCCAAATTTGCAGGTTAAACTTCCATATACGCAAAGCAGCCAAAGTCGAGCATGACGTCACACCCTCCAAACGCTGCGCTGTTCATAAACTGCATTCACGAAAACGGGAAAGATAATATTCACATTACCGACTTCCATTCTCCAACGTCAGCTAAGGAATTCTCGCGTGGACGCGCCAAGTTCAAAATCTACGCAAAAGAAAATATAATATTGCGTTTGAAAATAACATTATACGACGAGCAGAAAACAAGCTGTGTGCTGCAGCACTGCAGCACATAGGAGAAACCGCCACTGGTAGATATTAAGTTTAGCTAAATTTCGACTACGCCAATGAATTCAGCTGGTGCTAAAACATAAGGATATACCAATATCTCAAAATTGAAAATTTTGTAGTTAAGTTTTGTGAAACCTGTCTTCAATTTTAAAAAATACTACACTGACAGGCAAAAAAAAAAAAAGATTAAATGAAGAAATGAAGTTGAAAACAAAATTATGAAGTACTGCTTGAAATAAAATTACTGCAATTGTATACATTTTCCGCCCTGGTATAACTGCCCGTTTCTCAAAATCTTCTCACGGCGTTTTCAACCATGGTGTAAGGTGAATCAAAGGTTGCAGCGGCATAACGGAGGCTGCGTCCATCATTAATTAGAGCAACAGCTTTGGCAAAGTCTTCGGGACTGAGAGGTATAATATCAACTAAACTTACCTACAGAATCACTGCGATGCGAAGGGAGACAATTTCCTTTCAGATTGGAAGGAAATGACGCAATACAACAATGAAACATCTTGCAATGTGTATGACAAGCTAGTGCAGATAATCAGATCGGAAACAGCCTACCGCGATGTTTTTTGTTTTGTTTGGTGATAAAGTGAAGATATTAAGAAAGTGGATATGCTGTATCTATAGCTAATGGTCCAATGAAGATAATTCATCCTCACCAACAACAGTACCTAAACATCCAACCAATTTATGTTTAATCTTAAAATTACAACAAATTTTACAGTGATCGATTTATTTTTGCTTAACAGTGTATATCTGCCCTCAATGGGGACCTGCATTCACTTCACTCTCTGACAACGTAAAAAGTGAGCATGCGCTACAGTAACATAATCTTGTTTTGTTCCAGATCCTGATGAAATTGCAACGAGCCTCAAGTTACGCTGTACATCTTGTAATACCAGTTTACAGTCACATGTATTAGATGGTAGAGATATTTACCACCATCCTGTCCTAAAAGTTTTGATTTGCAAGGTAAGTTTGTTTTTTAAGTGAAATTTCTTTACCTGCGGTAGGAGTAAATCGAGAGCTTGCGTTACGGACAAAATCGTCTCGAAATTGTTACGCTCAAAATAGTCATGAAATTAGTGTTATGCTCAAAATCGTCACGAAATTAGTGGGGTGTGACGGAAAAGACTGCACAGAAAATAATCAACTCAATGATTAGGCTTATCCAAAATTTAAAAATATAAAAATCCAAAAAATGAAAAAAATCAATAATAAAAATTTTTAAAAATTCAAAATCCAATATTCTAAAATTAAAAAAATTGAAGATCCAAAATTAAAAAATCCAAATTTTAAAAAATAAAAATCCAAGTATGCAAAATTTAAAAATTAAAAAATCTAAAAAACCAAAATTTAAGAAATAAAATATCCAAAATTAAATCTAAAAAACCAAAATTTAAAAAAATCAAAAAATAAAAGAATTCAAAGAATTTAAAAAATAAAAAATAAAATCCAAATTTTAAAAATTTAAAAATTAAAAATTAAAAAAATCAAAAATTTAAAAATCCAAAAAAAAAAAAAAAATAATAAGATCCAAAATTTGAAAATCCACAATTCCGAAATTTAAAAAAAATTAAAAAGTCCAACAATCCAAAATTTAAAAAATCAAAAAATTGAAACAAGTTTCACTTGTGTCGTGTCGCGTGGTGTTCCATGCACACTTTTTTTTTGTTACTGTAACTTTTTATTTATTTTACCATATTGTTGAGAGTTTAATCTGTGACTTAACCTGGGTTAGAACAAGATTTTGTACATGCTTCACTCCCTTTTATCACTTAGCTACACTTTTATTGAGATGCCAACATCTTCAGTTGAAGCTGTACATGATAAAAGTAAGTGGAGCTTTATTAAAATGTAATTTTATCTTAAGTTATCACACGTATCTATTTATGCCAGCTTTCATGGATGTACAGATTTGTATGTCAGATTTGCTTCTATAATATTTTGTGCTTTTATATTTTCGAACACTTAACAAATATTCTTATTTTTTGAACATAATCAACATAAGACAAATTCAATTGTATTGTAACCACAAAGTTGGCAATGTAGTTGACCGTTCACAAAAATATGAAAGTCAAACAGCTGTAAAATTGGTCATGGCAATCAATCTTTCATTTCCAGAATATCGTTCGATAATGTACTGCTGTAGGTACAATTCTGAACACCAGGGGTACTATTTCGAACAGTGGCATTTTCACCAAACGAACTGTTTTCTTCCAAATATTATTTTATTTATTATTATTTACCAATAATATGAGGGTAATAATGATGTGTCATGTTTCAATTAGGCAGATGGCAGGATTGGGGCATGTGGTCAGCATGCCGAATCCTATGGCAGTTATTGATGGCTTACTGAACCAGAACAGCTACTTCTTTATGAATTAGCACTTCCGTTGGTGTCAGGAGACTGAATGCACCCAGTTCCAGCTCGCCCTACCTCAGAAAATTCTGAGGAGGCACCGGGGATCAAACCCAGACTTGCGGGTCCGTAGTCAGCAACCACTAGACAACGCAGGCAGTCTGTCATAACATCAACAGCAATAATAAAAATACTTAACAGCTCGAGAACGATTGCTGCATGCTATTCTGTATTGCATAAATTGGTGAGATGTAATATCAATGCCTAGTATGTGTAGTGCATAACTCTTCGTTGAAATAATACCACTGTTGAAAGATGTATGAATGCCATCCTTTTATATTTTACTAGCACTGTTAATAATAATAAACATGCAGAATGCTGTGATGGCAAAACAGCTTTTCTGTGCAAGACAAGCGAACGATTGCGGCTTAAAGTACTGTTCAAAATTGTACCTAAAATGTGTTCATATTTGTACTTCGTGCTAGATTTTGTAAATTATTTCATAGTTGCAACTTCCGCTCACGAATAACACATGTTGTGCCAATGACTTATGTATTAAAGACTACCGCTATTGGTTGGTATGAGTTAAAAATTGGTCCTCAACAATATATTCCAGTAACACATCGAGGAATTATAAGCAATTTTATAACTTGCCATTTTTCAAGCATGGAGTTCTTACCTTTGATTGAAAATAATAATTTATGGTCGTATGAGACAGCTTAAAATGTCATTCTCACAGATACAGGTCAACAAAACAATCAGTATGGACGCTATATAATTAAAAACAGGTTGGCCAACATTTGAAACCCAAAAGTGGATAAAAATCTTAGTTTGTTCAGAATTGTACCATGTTAAAAAATGTACCTCCTTACCCTAAGTGATTAGTTTGAGAAATGTATTAAATCACAAGTGAATCAACATCCTGAAGGAGTAATTATTCGCAGTTATTACAGCCTCACTGTTGGGCACCAGTTGTGGTAGTAATATTGCGTGAAGGGCTATAAGTCCTCTACTGGTTTATTATAGCGTATTTATAATTACCCTCTTTCCTCGGCAGCAGTCGATCTTCAAGCATGATGGTCCAGTCTCGGGGTAGATGATTGGAAAGCAGGGCTGGACGATCGTTGTCATAGAAATAACTATACCTGTACATGTCATTTCTGATATAACAAATTCTTCAGTTTATTGTTCAACTAAACAAGTAGTACAAATTACATGAAGTCACGGTACACCTGAAGAGATACTTCATTTATATGATATCGATGTTGATTTTATAATTACGGTCCTTTAATGTTATTTTGCAAGCTATTCATGTGTGCGTCTATTTCTTAGGCCACAACGAGCCTAATACACTGCACACCTTGTGGTATACATCTACACTAGAAACATTCCTATAATTCCCTATGAGGCAGTTGTGTACCTCTAGTCTAAACAACACTTGGTTCTTTATGTTATTTTATCTCTATTCTAATTATTCTAGCACACATGAACTTTCTTGAGTATTACTTTACATACCGAACATGGCTGAGAAGTGATCCCACAACCTTACCCTATCGGATATAGTTTAGAAGTCCTTTTCACAACCTCACTCTATCGGATATATTTGAGAAGTGTTACTTTACCTTACCAAGACAAAAATCAACTAACTATTTTACCCTAAAATATACGCCTCTCCTGATTGCGTATTGGCCACATTTATTTTCTGTGATTTAATTGGCGATTGCCATAATTGCAACTCAGCCAATGAAATCACGAATTCTTAACTAGAGGGAGTTGACACAAAATTTTCACACATTAATTATATATATTCTTTTTCTCACGATTTTAAGTTCTTACAACGCATGTTTACGCATTTATTCCGTAGCTTAAAATCCAATATTACATAGCCTAAAAATCCTATTCACAACAAGCAATCGTGTCTTATCTGAGATCTCATAGTTTAAGAAAGAGCTTCACCTTTTCACAGGCCTCCACAATTTATTCGATGGCACCTGGGTTTTATTACTAGGAACAACTAAATAATGTTGTCTTCTTTTGAAACAGTGTCTCCCCTATCCATTTATATTCCTTTGTAGTCCGGAAGCGGCTACTATCTTTCAACTTGTATATTTTCTGTTTTTAGCAAAGACCGAACTCATTTAAATTCAGGTACACGTTTTTCCGTGAGAATTAAACTTTCACCAAATATGCTAAAATCATTATCAAGTACTACAAATAATTTGCTTTGAATTAATTCCATTTCAATCCATGAAAGTTGTTCTGTCTAACAAAAGTGACCACACAGGTTGTCATGTCGAAACCTACCCACAATTTTGCATATTTATAGGTTTCATTAGAGATAGACACATGCAAAATATTAGCTGCTCATGCGTGAGTGAAAACGTGTTCTTTATGTTCTATAAGGAGTCAATGGCAGGCACTTGTAAAACTCATTTGAATAGCCTCCTTACTGGGAAGAAGCGACAGCGGGGTGTGCGATAGTGGAGGGGAGGAGCTACCTTTTTGTTACTCGTTGATTGCATTTTACTAAGTAATACTTTTAGCCATTTCCATATTTTGAAACTATATAATCTGTATAGACAGTGGGGATTGTTTATGATAGTTAGTGTGTGTAAGTGTTGTAGAAGTGTGATCACTCAATTTGCGTGGTTAAGCAATTTGATTTTCATCATGCACAGCGAATCTAGCGCTTCAATCTACTTGTTCTCAGTGTTAACATTTACTCTCAGACAGAACTCTCTTTAAGGGGGGACATACAGCTTTCGATGAAATTCATTGGTGAGAAATATGTGAATTTCATTGTTTTTTCTCACCAATGAATTGCTCTACAGTCTTGCAATCTGACATACTCTTTGTTGACTATTTCTACAATTGCATACTATTTTCAAAATTAATCAAACTGTTACAGTTATGGGTAATTATCGTTTCAAAGTGGCTGCCACGTTTCATGCACTGAACAGCCGTTTCCCTGATAACTTCCACAGATATAAATATTTCTGAGTGATTATTTTTCTGTGTGTTTGTTAATATCATGTGAACAACATAATCTAGGATCTTTGAAATATCTTCAGTATAAGTAAACAGAACAAATCATATCAAATCTAAACTTAGTTCATGTAAATGAAGTGCATAATTATAACACAAGAAATTCTGACAAAATATTCTTGAAGCACAGTAACTCTAGTAGATAGGGACTAAATGGTATAATTTTGTCTTCTATTAAAGATTTTTATACATTACCGTGTCATATACGACAATGTAAAACTCTGACTAAATTCAAAAGAGATGCCCGGTCTTATTTAATATACCAATTTGTAGATAACTCCTTGCAATAATATTTATGTTAACTTCTTTTGTCATTTTGTCATTATATACAATTAATAGGTATAAATCTCTGTAGTTCCTGTATGTGTTTATGTTGTATTTATTAATTGTTTTATATTGCCTCATTGATCTATTATAATTTATGTTCAAAAAATGTAAAATTTGACTGTTCCTGTTAACGAGCGTGAGCTCATTGGGACCTTTGTAAAATAAAATAAAATAAATAAATAAATAAAATAAGTATTTTTAGAACATTTTTTTGAAATTTTCTTTTTTGTTAAATTATAAAGATTAAAAAAATATACTTATACTGAAGATATTTCAAAGATCCTAGATTATGTTGTTCACATGATATTAACAAACACACAGAAAAATAATCACTCAGAAATATCTATATTTGTGGAAGTTATCAGGGAAACGGATGTTCAGTGCATGAATTTCATCGGAAGCTGTATGTCCTCCCTTAAGGATTAAGAACTCGGACTATCATACTACGTATTGTGCTCTTTATTATAGGCCAATGTCAGAAAAACAAATAATTGAACTAATTATAAACATCATGCGAGATTCATTTTGCTAATCCTAAACACTTAAAGAGGTTCTAATTACTTCATGAGACCCATTGGAATACAAACATGTGTATCAGAGGAAGTATTATTCATTATTATAATATTATCCGCATTCGTAGTGATAAGAAAAGGGAGAGATAAGGCTCTGGTATCCGTGCTCTGCAGTATTGTGACAGCCGATGCACCAGCACAGCTCACTCTGGGTGAATTTCCAAATTCACAGTTTTCACCCACTAATAGTTCGTGTTAGCAGATAATATTTGGCATGTGCCTATGCCAGTGAGGATATTTTTCATACAGTTCCCTTGTATTATAGTTCTTC
Source organism: Ectobius pallidus (assembly GCA_964059195.1). Lineage (NCBI taxonomy): Eukaryota > Metazoa > Arthropoda > Insecta > Blattodea > Ectobiidae > Ectobius > Ectobius pallidus. The sequence goes on along the minus strand of CAXKWD010000008.1, from coordinate 6,311,622 downwards.
TGTAAAGTTTTAATTTTGTTTATTGGTATTTGTTTTGTGATTAATACCATTCATACTGAAAGTGGATTTTTTTTTTTCCAGAACTGTCTTGATTTTTATGGTGATGGTAACTTCTCTCCAGATGAAGATGGTTTAGATAAGTATTGTCGTTGGTGTGGACAAGGAGGCATGTTGTACTGCTGCCAAGCGTGCTGTTGTGTCTTTTGTAAGGTGAGACACTTCGTTATCAATTACAATTGATATGACATATAACTTAATTGACATGCAGAATTTTCCTAGAGTTTTGTAACAAGAAACTAGGGTGCATCCTTTATGCAAGAAAAAAATGTAGTAAAAAAAAACATATTTAAAACATGTGCCAGCTAACTATCGATAGCGTACCTATCAACATATCAGCTGCAACTGATACCGTATATACCCGAATACTACCCGCCCCCGAATAATACCCGCACCCAAATTTTTATTCTTAATTAAACAGTTATAATTAACTTTTCATATCATAAAATAATTAAATATGATAGGCTAAAAGGCACTTATAAAAATAACGTGCATGGTAACAGCCCGCCGAAACCTCGCCGTCTTATACGCGCAATGTAATACCTCAACAACAACAACACTCTTCATTCTGCGGGAATCACCCGTGATGACGTGCGTCTGACTCGTTCCGACCCAAGTTCAAAGTAGTCCGGAAATTTGCCGAACTTTTTCCCGAGTTATTGTACTGCACTTGCGCCGTGACTGCACTGTTTGTTTGGCGTCTCTATGCGGACCATGTGCATAAGAAAGCATCTTCTTTGTTTCATTTTCCTTTCATTACAGCTTCGTTACTGTTATACTATAAGCCTACTGTGATGCTACTACAAAGCATCGTGTTATATTGACCCGATATAGTACAAAATGTCGAAATTCAGATGAGAGTATTCAGTATTCAAATAATATCCGCACCCCAGTTTTGCGTTCGTGATTTTTTTTAAAAATATGTGGGTAGTATTCAAGTATATACGGTATATCGAGTGTGCTGTATATATGACAATCGATAGTCAACAGTTGCATAAAAGATAGAAACAACATTCACATTTCATCAAGACACTCTAAATTCTCATTCAGCGGCTCTGTTACTGCGTTCTTTTAAATTTGATAACTTTCAGCCTAATGGTCGAGTGCCCAACCTTGGTATTCAGAATACGGCAGTAAAGTTGCTTAGTTTACCCCGGTAAAGTCATAAGTTCGTTGCACCATGCTCGGTTTCGACTTTTATCGCGGTAAGATACTAACTGGCCGAGAAGGAGCTGTAAAGTGAGAAAACTGTGGTTTTCTTTCCAAGGTAGAAATCAGTGTAATGTATCATATTTTCGATATCTAGGCCAAAAGCTAATTGAACATAATGAATAATGAGAGACAGGTGGAATCTATTTGAAGAATGAACGATGGTGCATATCTTTGCAAATACTGTGCTGTAACGTCGATTGAAATGACCTTCCTTTCTTACCTCAACCAAAACAGGCCCATCCAGTAGTAGGCATAACCAACTCATTATCACGACTGGTACAGTATCTATGGTGTTTGAATTCAAAGTCAGACATATAAACGCAATATTATATTCCATTTTATTCTTACGAACATTCATTACCTAACAATAAGGCAACAAATAAATTAAATATGGAAAGCCAGTGTGCCTAGGCCAAATTTACAGTGAAGGGCTGCATGCATCTCAATATAGCCTGTGTACTGGTGTATAGGGTTTGTAATCAATTTATCATACTTGCACATATACTAAAATAATTCTAACAGCCCTTTCATGGCTACGTACATCACTTTGCTCCTAAAATTTCCACTACTCAAACGGAAATAAAAGCGAGGCTATGTCGAACTCGGAACAGAAATTTCATGGTGTTGCTTTGCCTCGGCAAGGTTGCCTTGGATTGTACTCGTGTGAGAATTATTCTTTAAAATATAAATATTATTTTATTGAAACGTACAGACTGCTAGAGAGGATTACATTAACAGAAACGCTGTAAACATTGCACTTTATTCCTACCACTCTCTTATCTATTCTTGAGAATAGATAAGAGAGTCACCATGACTGGCAGATGTGCAGAGAGAGAGATAGAAACTAGCGGCTATGGAAGAAGCCAACACAAATTGCTCCATGGGAGTGGCTTCGTAGAAGAGTAACCACAATGTATTCGAGCGTTTGGAAACCACGGTATTGTAGCAATGGTGCACAGGTTTTCTTAGAATACCCCGATATTATTTTTACCCCGGTTACGAAACTGCTGAGAAAACTGCAGAATGGTGCACTCAGGCATAAAACTCTCTGTATAACTTGAATATTTTGGTTGATTCTTATCCATTGTCCAAACAGAAGTTTATCAACACAGCTGTCTACTGCAGACCTACTACTGACATAAGAATACTGCGATATTAATCGACAATCGCTGAGTATATGAGTAATTTGTGTGTTAATAAGAACCAATCGCTTTTACTGTTTTCATGCATTGTTGTTTAAAAACTTTAATTTAAAAATTAAACAAGCCATCCAATCTTATGACTTCAGACATTTTAAAACAAACTTTTGTTAGAAATGAGATACGACTGTTACACGGGGAATTTTTATTCTTTGTTTTTTAACACAAAAGTTAGGGGTCCATTATGCAAGTAAATGCGGTATTGGAAGTAACAATATCATTATCAAACTGCACTGTGAAGTCACTGTACAGTAAAACCTCTATATAACGACCATCGCTGGTTCCACGAAAAAGTGGTCTTTAAGAGGGGTGGTCTCTTAATAGGGGGAATGCAGTTTTATGTCTTGAAACTGAAAATACAATAGAATAAATACGGTACAATACAGTAGGTGTATTATGTAACACACAGTTGATTATTACTTACTTTTACAGTATAACGGAGTAATGATTTCCAGGAAAAGAAAGACACTTAGAATCCAGAATTTCAGAAACCCCCTCATGTCCACTGAATAAACGTTTTCATAAGAAATAGAATTACCCCTCCGAGTCTCTGCGATCATGTAGATAATAAAGGCATGAATTCTAAAGGGTATTGAAACAAGCAGGTAAGAGATTGGAATGTGTCCTGTTTATGTTGCGCGCTGTACGGTACTGTACGTTGTCTACTGTAAGGTATTTCCCAGAAGGCGAAGGGGAAAACAGCCCAAAGCATTGTTCAACCATATTCTCATTTCTGTCCATCACTCTTGTAAAAGTACTGTATTGAAAATTAGAAGAGACGTCTTGCAGTGCCCACATCAGTATTTCTGTTCAAATGCTGATCAATGCCTACCATTAGAGTAAATATATTTTACAATTTTGGTCGTTATAGAGGAGTTTAATGCAAATAAAACTCTGGTCGTTGGTCGGGGAGAGGGGTGGTCGTTTAATAGGGGTACAAATAACATTGGCCTTATGGGTTTTACTGTCGGTTCCTAAAAAAATTGGTCTTTAAAGGAGGTGGTCGCTTAATAGGGGTGGTCTTTAAGACAGGTTTTACTGTATATTATCTGACTTGACTTTACACATACTTTTGCTTCGCTTACCTCGTTTCAACTACATAGTCAACTGCCAGATCTTTCTCAGCAACACCCTGATGAACACCTGGGCCCTATTTCATAAAATTCTACAGGTGTGACAAATATGACAATTACATCAAGTCTGACAAATTTGTCAGTATGTCATGACAGTTGTATTTTTCATAAATATTACAACTTTGCCTTACATTAGAGGCAAATTAATGTAAATTGTCAGACTAAAAGAATCCATTTCATAAACGCGACAATTTTATGTCAAACCTAAAGATTACTTTAGTACACTGTAGATGGCTCTCACATACGTGTCTCAACATTGAATATGATACCTAAGCAATCGATTATTACTATCGAAAATAATTGATCTCTTTTAATACAAAGTCACTGAAATTGAAAGTTAGGTTAATCCATTGCCTAAAAACCCTGCACGGTTTCATGTCTATTTCTTCATTACTTTCACTACTACCAATATCACTATTACTATTGTTCATTATTAACAAGGCAATTTAGCAAGTTTATTAACAAGTGTCCAACAGAGACAATTATCTGTGGCTCATGAATGCTTATATATCTAAGGAATTTTAAATCACAAAAAACTGTTTGCCAAGTTATGCCACACATTTACATAACCTACTGACTTGGCCTACATATGAAAGATGCTTGTTAGAGCTGTCGCCATATAATTTTGCCGCGATGGACAAACCAATTTACGTGAAGACCAAAAAGTACGCAATGGAAGTTTCTTTAAAGAATAATAAAATTGTTGTTGTTGTCAGCTCGCCCTTAGGATGAATCAAGTACACTGAAATCATCGACAAACTCCATTACATTTCGTTGCACAGCTCCGCCTCCTAGTGGTCCCTTGCATATCGCGGCAGAATTATTTGGCATCAGCTCTACTTCTGTAAAGACAATTCTACATTTTGTGTAAATTTGTAAATATGTCAACAGAAATTAATGTTTTATAAATGGTAGGTATCCTAAGATTTGACATATTTGTCAGACTTTTACCTGTTAACTCAAAAGTTTTGAGAAAGAATAATATGTAAAATTAAAACTTAAACACAAAACAGTTAAAAAGAAAACATACAATGGATGTCACATAACGTATTAAAATTCCGATGTTTGCTGAGGAAGAAATAGTGGGTGGGCCGAAACGTCGGAATTTTAATAAATTATGTGACATCCATTGTGTGTGTTTTTTTTTTTTTTTTTGCTGTTTTGTGTTGACGTTTTATTGTACATACAATGGAAAAGGGACTGTCTGCAATGTTGTGTACAATATGTAAAATTGTCACACAAATCTACAAAATTGTTATGACATTTAGGCTATGTAAAGTTTTCAGCTTTTATGAAAAACGCAATTGTCAAAATGTAAACCTGTAAAACAATTTACTGATACCTGTCACCTGTAAAATTGTAACTTTTATGAAATAGGGCCCTGGTAGATTTTTTTACGAACCTCTTGATCAAATTGTCTTTTTCTGGTACAGGTAGACATTCAAAAATCCAACCGTTGAAAATCCAGTTCCCTCAGATTTCCAGCACAGGTTTTCAAATGCATGTTCAGATTCACCGTGTTGGCCCGCCACTGTTTCCTGGAGGCATTGTTTATGTTTTAATGGTGCTGTACTCCACAATCAGCTGTTGGGAGTTGCTTGCACTTGCCAACAGGCATTCCTGCTCATTATTTCTCATTTTTTCGTTTAGTTGCTGCTGTATAGCCCCATTGGAAAAACAGAAACATTGTGTATTGTCATAACAGAGAAAGTGGAAATGCTAAAAGAAAGAAAGAAAGAAAAAAAACTTGATAACGGCGTATCTGTGCAAACCATTTGTGAAAGATACAACATTGGATATTCAACTATAGTAAAATTTGTTCAAAGTGGAATCGTATGGGACCAAAAGAATTTTCCAAATTGGACAATTGCCGGATTACACAAAATACACCAGGCTACATAAATGTTATCAATTACTGTACCATGCGCCAAAAATGTGAATTTGTAATACTGTAATTAATTACAATCCTTAATTCCTGTACAGCAGATATTCTTCACTTTATTTTTATATACAGTAAAATACTACACTATTATTATTAATTAATAACACTAACACAATATAATTATGCAATTACTGTAGGCTAACTATTTTCTTGCCTCATTATCCCTAGGTTTATTTCAATTTTGTCGCCACATATCGGGACATCGGTTCAGACAAAGGCAAGTTTTTAGCCCGCGCATTTACAAACCACTCCCACACTATTTCATTAATTTCTTCATTTCCCGTCTTCTTTGCTTTTCTCTTCATTTGTCTGTTCCCCTTCATCCACTCCTCCCTTATCTTATCTTTGTTCTTTAAAGTTTCGTAAATTTGCGTTTTCCCGCATTTGAAACGCAAAATTATTTCGCGCACAGAAAGTTTGACTCTCTCACTTGCCTCGATCACCTTCATTTTTTCATTGAGCGTGAGCGATACGTACTTTTTGTTCGACATGATGATGTTACTTAAGATGCTACAAGCAGTATAAACAAGCCAACTGAAACTGAAACCTGGCGGAAAATAGAAAACAAAGCTGGTAGCAGATTTCTTGACTACTGGGTAAATTCCATTGTTGGCTGAAACATAAAGCCACCGCCGTGTATACTCTAACGGAACTCTCAGGGCTGTACAATATTCGTGCTAAGAAGTAACGTGTTCACACAGACGTGAATAACAAAATATATATTGTAATGCAGTAGAACATACAATGCTGCTTTTCTGCATTATAGAATAAATTGCTACTTAAATCTTAAAATTTCCATTCCGTTTCCGCGTTAAGCACGTTCCATTTTATACAAAATATTGACATTTAAAAATGTATTGCGTGCGTCGGGACCGAAATATTTGTACGCTTTGGACAGATTTCCGGATTATACACGTGCCGCTTTGAACACGTTTTACTGTATTTTTAAAATCCTCAGGTCCGGAAGTTGTAGATTTTTTTATTGTTAAAATTAATTAATGAATTTAAACAGTTTTTCTTAATTTCTCCCAAACTTCTAGGTCAGTATTTCTTGTAAATATTCTCACAATTGGCATATTCAGTTCACATGTCCCACCAAAATAGTGGTAAGTTAAGTATCAAAGTCTGTTAAAAGTGAATTCTGATAATAAATTTAATTTCTTACAAACGTTTGTGTAACTTCCTTGTATTAGTTTATTATTTTGAAATATTTTGTATATACTGTATTATTGATATGATTCACTTCTCACACAAAGCAATTAGTTAAGTAATTAGCGGTAGGCCTTATGTAATCTTCCCCCATGCAATATAGAGATGAATATTTCCCAAGAATGCTGCAAATATATTTTCATTTTATGTAATTAAAGAGGTTATATGAGGCATACACCCAACACAAATATTACACAGAGTTATGCGAGACCCGTTCATAAAGTAACTTTCCCACAGGCCATTAACGGAAACAAAACACATTTTAATGGAAACGTTTATTGCACCAGATACAGCTTTTTTTTACTTATTCCCCACCGGAATTGAGACATTTGTCATAACGTGGGACCAACTTTTGAATACACATGCCGTAGAAGTCTGCCGGCTGGGATTTGAACCTTTGTGTGATAAACTCTGTTTCTCTGTCAATCTCTACAATTCTCTGTCATTCATTGTCATTTCTTGAGAGGTACAAAAAGATGAAAATCTCTGGGTGCGCGTTCCGAGCTGAAGGGTGGAGGCTTCAGCACCTCTCTGCAAGTCTCCTGCAAAAGTTCAGCTGGGAGATTTTTCAATATCCACCCTACAGCCTGGACCTCGCTCCCAGTGATTTCCATCTTTTCCTACACCTCAGTAAATGACAGAGAAGTGGAGATGACTGTCACACAGTGGTTCAAATCCCAGGCAGCAGACTTCTATGACACAAATGTTCAAAAGTTGGTCCCACAGTATGACAAATGTCTATTTTCTGCTGGTGAATATGTTGAAAAATAGCTGAACACTTGCTGTATATGTAGCAATAAATATTTCAATGAAATTTTGTTTTATGTAAACAGCCCTAAGGGACTTACTTTGTGGATGGCCCTCGTAGTTGTGGAATCGTTGCATTCAGTATAATACATTAAAACAAATAAATATGCATAAACTTTCAATGCTCAAAGAAATGATGAGAGTAGGTTCTTTCTGGGCTGTTAGGTGTATCAGTTTTCATGGTCTGTCATTTCACTCCTGAGTATATCGAGCCAAACCATGCCCAGGGTCTAAATATTGGAACGTCGTGGGTCCAGAGCTCTGTCTATCAATGCCAGTGAGATGGACACTTAGCTGCAGGAGAATTGTCTCTCAAGATGCTCGCCACAGTAGCGAGTGAAACGTCATTCCATGGTCTAACAGCCTTGACAAATTTTTTACAATAGCTTCACAAGTTTCCCGGAGTTTAATATTCCCAATGTTTTGTACGCTGTTGTGACAGACATCTTTAGGGGGCTCACTGTAGTATGAAGTCTGGATTGCTGCGACTCAGCTTATATGGGCTATGAGTAGTCCTGCATGTGAACTGCATGTACTGCTTCCTGAACCCATAACAATAGTTTCAAGCATAAAAATAAATCAGAAAGAGTCACTAAAGCCAGGATCCCCATCCCAAAAAAAAAAAAAAAACCACAGTCAAGAAACAATAACCAATCAACACCCCACTCGTGGATACATACAGGAAAAGACAAGCGTCCACCGTATCTTCCATGCATGCGTGGTAAGTCCAGCAGTTGATGTAGATGACAGCGACGTGTACGTGATGTTCAGTGTATATATCTTTAAAGGAACATTAATAGGTCTTCAAGTTTCCCAAGGAATAGATAGAGGTCTCCTATCAGAGACCCATAGATCACTATTATTATTAATTTAAGGTGGTCAAATACTAAGCCTGTTGTTTCAAAATGCAATTCATCACAAAATACATTGAGATTCAATCTGCTTAAACTTTTGGCAATGGGGCTTTTAACATAAATTGTCACTCCATCATGCAGGTGATTTTCCCTACTGAAACTGTTAATTAAAGTGAAGTCTTCTAATATCTTGTAACTAAGTTCTTCCTTTTTGCACCAATGCTCATCTAAACAAAGAACGTCGAACATTTCATTGGTAATTAAATGTTTTTCTCCAGTACCTTGAATATTGAGATAGCCTATTCTAAACTCATCTTTTGAAAGTTCCCTAGATTCATAACTTATTTTATTGTGTAAAGTTGCTCCAAGTTAATACTAATTTTTCTTTAGTTATTAATATACCAGACGAACACATACCAGTGGACCTACTGAAGGAATAAGGAGAAAATGGGATGAGGAAACTTACCAAACTTATCAACCGAATTTATGACACTGGAGAATGGCCTCAAGATTTCCTAGAGGTAACTATGATTGCACTAAAGAAGAAGAAATGTGCCAAGATGTGTAGTGATCACAGCTTGCTATCTCACGTAGGAAAAATTGTGGCACGAATACTAACTAGAAGACTGGAAAGAAGAATAGAAGACGTAATAGGAGAAGACCAATTTGGTTTCCGGAAAGGAAAAGGAACTAGAGATGCAATTGGAATGCTAAGGATTATATCAGAGAGAGTTTTAGCGGTCAACGAAGAAGTGTGTGTCTGCTTTATTGATTGGCAAAAAGCTTTTGACCGAGTGAACTGGGAAAAGTTAATGGACATACTCAAAAAAATAGGCATTGACTGGAAGGACAAGAGACTAATCCGCAATTTGTACCTTGGACAAAAAGTGAAAGTGCGTCTAGAACATGGAGTGACCAACAGTGTAGAAATAGGAAGAGGTGTGCGTCAAGGATGTTGTATGTCACCCATCTTGTTCAACCTTTATGGAGACTGGCTAGCAAAAGAAACCTTAGAAGGAGTTAGGGATTTTGTGATAGGAGGATACGCTATTAACACCATCAAATATGCGGACGACCTGGTGATTCTGGCAAAGAAACAAGAAATATTGCAAGGAATGATTGACAGGTTGGTGGAAACAGGAAGAAAGTATGGAATGGAAATCAACATAGGTAAATCGAAGGTGATGAGGATATCGAAGAGAGAAGAGCCGCTTCAAATTATCATGGGAAATCAAGAATTAGAGAACGTGAACCAGTTCAAATACTTAGGAAGTGTACTGACGAAAGATGCCTATTGCACCAAGGAGATAAGATCAAGAATTGCCATGGCCAAGAAAGCATTTATGAAGAAGAGAACTCTGCTAACTAGTAGTCTGAACCTAGAGCTACGTAAAAACCTGGTGAAGTGTTATATTTGGAGTATTGCTTTGTATGGATCAGAGACATGGACTTTGAGGAAATTAGAGAAGAAATATTTAGAAAGTTTTGAAATGTGGTGCTGGAGATAGATAGAAAATATAAAGTGGATGGACATGGTGACAAACGAAGAGGTTCTGAGTAGAGTGGGTGAGAAGAAGTCAATCATACACACAATTCGTCAGAGGAAAGCAAACTGGGTTGGCCACATTCTCAGAAGGAACTGCTTATTACATGATGTCGTAAAAGGAAGATTGGAGGGTACAACTAGACTTGCAAGAAGAAGAATTCAGCTGTTGGACGATTTAAGGGAAAAGCGGAAATATTGGATGCTGAAGGAGGAAGCAGAGGATAGACAGTTTTGGAAAACAAAATTCGCATACCAAGTTTGAAAACCTGCCAGAAGGCAGAATACTTACTACTACTACTAATATTATTTTTAAAAACGTGATCTCATGCCTCCTAAATTAATTCTAAATATTGGAAAAGAAGTAACTGTCCATGTTATGAACTTAACAGCAACAGAACATATGTTGACTGCTGCGTGAAAGGTCGCACATGCGTAGAAGGTACCGTGGATGCTTGTCTTTTCCTGTATGTATCCACAAGTTCAACACCCCCACATAGAAACTCCAGAAACCATTCTAGGTGATGGGTCTACAACGCAGCTTCACATGCGTGCAGCGATCCGGACTTCATACTACAGGGTGCGGCAGAAACAATGACCCATTTTAAATTGCGTGCCATTTTTGAACATGACTTCCTAGAGAGTTGATGTTGGTACCAGTGTGCAGTGCAGTTCAAAGCATTGGCAGTCAGTATGGAGCGTTAGTCAAATGAACATCGTGCATTTGTAATTGAAACGTTTTTCAAAAGTGGTGATAGTGTCATACGTTTGTTTAGGCAACATTTTGACATTGGTCCAAGTGGTGCTTGGAGTTCGTAGGGATGGAACTTCATATCCAGATGAAACATTCGTCGCACACTTCTTTCCGAGATGTTAAGAACTTGAGAATGCCGACGAACTGATCGCGTTGGACTCTGCTCTAAAGCAGCTGTTACTTTTGCAACGCTGTCCGGGGTGCGAACCGTACGTGGCCTAACAGGGGGCTTCTTGTTTGCTGCAGATGCTGTTGCTTTGCATCTCGTAATTGACTTCCGGGATGGAACTTGATCATTCCGACCAATGTCAAAATGTTGCTTAAACAAACATATGACACTATCACCACTTTTGAAAAAGTTTCAATCACAAATGCACGATGTTCATTTGACCAATGCTCCATACTGACTGGCAATGCTTTGAACTGCACTGCACACTGGTACCAACATCAACTCTCTAGGAAGTCGTGTTAAAAAATGGCACGCAATTTAAAATGGGTCATTGTTTCTGCCGCACCCTGTACAGTGAGCCAGGGGAGACTACACATTCCAGCTCCACAAGATTTCTGCCACAGTTGTAGGCAAAACATTGGGAATATTAAACCCCATTGGACCATGGCCTACAAGCCCAGTTAATTTGTCAAGCTATTCTAGCGCCAGCTGAGAAAGTCTAAGTTGTTTACCAAATGTTTTATGTAACATGTTCATGTAAGAAAATCATAATCAAGTGACAAATGTTTTCAAGAAGCATGGATATTGGAAAAGGATGATTAATATATAAAACAAAAAATTTACATTATTATTATTATTATTATTATTATTTTACTTTAAAATGGTGATGTCAATTTTTATATCCTTATATCCTTGTATTTACATTGTAAGAACTATTACTAAGGATTCTATTTCTGTAGATAATTAAAATGTATCATAAAACTTCTTTGTGTAATAATTCTTATAAGATTACCTATTATATAATCAATTATTTTGTAATAAAATGTTAAATAGTCTAAAGTAGCTTTAATTTTTCATTTGAATTTTCAGAAATGTATAAAACGAAATTTGAGTCGCACTATCCTTGTAGATATAGAGTCTGAAGAATGGAAATGTTTTGTGTGCGATGGAAAGCCTCTGTGGGAACTACGGGCTATATGTAGAAATGCTCAGATACTTTCGAGGAATATAAAAAGGTATTTATGCTAGCATTAGTTCATTAGTTCTTCTCTTATCTAGCCAATAGCTCAATTACTTTGGATCTTTCAGGCTTCATAAAAAAATTATTTGTAATTTATGAAGAGTTGGAGGAAGAGTTTTTAATTTTTAGATCAGGGTGTCCACATTCTGGAAAGTCAGGTAAATTGAAATTGGTTGGAAAGTCAAGAAATTTTGTAAAGGAAAGGAAAAAGTCAGGAAAATTTGTTAAAAAAAATAATATATATATATATTTCTGTGGACACCCTGTAGATTGACATTATTATTATTATTAGGGGGCGGATTTCTATGACCTAAAAAATACGATATATGCATGCATTTATCACCTAAAAACATTAAAATATGACCTATAAAATTTAAAATATGACTTTACCACTTACACATTGTGTATATTTTTTTAAGTTTTATTACAATTCCTTTTTTTAAAATATAATGTTAATTATTTAAAATATCTGAATTCTCAAAGTATCATTATAATGCAAAATTTACAAAATATGATATGAAACTTCAAAATTTCTTTAATATGCCAAAAATATGACCTATTGTTGGGATCTGACGAGATGATCCGTGATTTGGTGGTGGAATGCAGGGGGAAGACGGTGTTGTGCTATATCTGCATGTGTAGGGCAGCACTGCTATTGGCTGCAGATAAGAGCTCCTCAGTCTGGCCAGGGATCATCTCGTCAGCTCCCAACAATAAATATGCATATTCATACTAAATATGCTACAATGATTAATATCCCAGACATGGATTTAATGTCTGTTTCCTTTCCCTCCACTTAATTAATGCTACAATAGTTGAAAATTTCCTAACTATGCAGTTATATGCACAATAAAATCTGTTCCATTTTCACCAGGATGCTCGGAATCGGGTTTAAATTAGTTGGAAACCTGAAATAATGCAAAGGGGAAAAATATGACATGTCATAGAAATCCGCCCCCTAATTATTATCATTTCTTTATGCCAACTTGTTTAGGTGAAAATGCTAAGAGACCATATAAATTGCAATAAAAATAATAGAAATCTGATAAGAATCCTTGTATTTGATAAATTTTGGTCAAGCCTTTACGTTAGTTTAGGAAACATATAGTAATTATAGGGGATATTTTATTTGAATTTTATTCTTGTTTAATTTTTCTTCTAGGTTTAGAGAGTCTTGTAGTAAATTGGTTTAGACAACTCTTTTTCAGGGTTAAAAACTCAGAAGGGGTAGTTTGTTTGAATTTTAATGTTGCCTGTGTCTGTGTGCAAATATTGGTAAATGTACAGAGTGATCCATTTGTGTATGGATAAAATAAAAACACTGTAAAACATTTACTATCAAACTTTATTTGTTGAAATTTTGTGTATACAACACTGAAAGATGGGAGGTTCCTCAGTATTCAACTTGACCCCCCATAGCGCACTCTGCATAACTCATAATGGTGATGCAATTCAGCCCATGTCCATTATAACATAAGAGGGGTGATTTGTTGATAACCTTGAGTAATTTTTGCTCTCATATCAATGTTCCTGGGTTCTGTGCATAGGCAGTGTCTTTAACAAAACCCCACACAAGAAGTCAGGAGGAGTTAGATATGAGGAGTTTAGGGGCCAAGCAATGGATCCACCACGACCACACCACATGCCATTGAAAGTGACATTTAGAAAATTACAAACCTCCCATGTCCAGTCTTGCTGGAATACGCACACCATACTCATGTCGAAATTCCCTTTGATCTCTTTTCACACTCTCAAATTTAGCATACCAAAGAACACATTGTGCCTGCAGTTGATTTGTAGTATCCATTTTAATCATTTATGATTTTCATTTGTCCTTTCAGGTTATGCATTGTTGATTGTCATGGAATATCTCATCTTTTAACTATAACATAACCAGCAATAAATTTGTCCTACAATCATATTGACTTTTATAATAACACTTAATTTTATCCATGCCCAAACGGATCACCTGGTATATGTATTTATTAATGTGTGTACCTTATATACTCGAATACTACCCGCATATTTTTTTCAAAAATCGCAAACTAAAAACTGGGATGCAGGTATTATTTGAATACTGGACTCTTCTTATCTGAATTTCGATATTTTGTACCATATTTCAATTATTTTCATTTTCTTACTGATTTATACAGTGTTTTAAAATGGCAATTTCCACCTATGCTCAGTATTTAACACATTAGAAATTTAGCCTACTTTTAAAACATAACTCATGTTATTACAGTCAACATATATAAGTAGTGTAAGCTGCTAGTCTAGAAATATAAAAACTTGCTTACGTACAATAAATTAGTCATAAGCAGGGCCTGGATTCTGATGACCTAAAATTGTTTGATAAATGACCTATAAAATGACCCTAAATTTTAAAGAAAATTACTTAATAATTATAAAAAATGACCTAAAAACTAATATTTTATTTATAAAAAAATTATTGTACAAACAAAGTTATAAACTAGTTTGTGCATAATTGTAAAACTGTAAATAACTGTAATGTTGTGAATGTTCTTTTCTCACGGAAATTTATACTGGCACTGAGGAGTCAAAATTCGGCACATCCTTTTGTTGTCTGGCAGATTATATTACTGTTTATTGAGGGTAAACAGTAGTTTGCACTCTCAAATCCAAGCAGGTGGCAGACTCTGGTGCCAAGTCAGTCTAATAATAACAATAGCAATATAATACAACATTTTGGCGTTTCTTTGATTCTTATTTCCAACTGAGACATGACAACACTAACGCCAAATTTTTCCTTCTTGCTTTAAAAAAACAACACTTCAAAGACAGAACCGCTAGCGACGAAAAAAAGTTAATACACTCAATGTGAATACATGACAATGACTAAAGGAAGCAAATGACCTAAAATGGAAATAAATGACCTAAAAATATAAAATTGCATGGAATGGAAAAAAAAAAAAGACCCAATAAAAATAATTTCTATAATCTAGAGGCCATGATTAGGATTTATCTACAAGTTGGAAATGTCTATGCAGCATCAATAAAAAGATGATATGTCATTAGAATCCGGGCTTTGGTCATAAGTATTACTAAAAATTCTTAAAATTGTTAAAAAATGTATTTAAAGTCCTCTGTTGAAATGCAGATGCTCTGAGCATGTGGTTGGTGAGGACATTGACCATCTCGCACTCCTTACTGCATTGGCACCAACACAGAGGAATAAATGTGGAAGAGGGAGATAGTTATTACTCAACCACATAATTCAGTCATAAATTCTCTAATGCAAGTTTGTTAATCCATGCTGTCAGTGGATGTGATACCAATCAGCCCTGTTTATGTTTAAAACATCCAGAACTTTTTATTAAAGCAGCATCATTCCTTAATCCTCAATCAACAGCAGAAGTAGGGGAAGGTCCAGCAATTCAGAACCTTGATGCAGCTAAAACTAAATTTAACCTCGCTGGGGGAGAAAAGACATATCTCAAAAATATTGACTGGGAGACCCGAAGGGAAGGGACCATTTGGAAGACCTAGACGTAGGTGGAAGGACGATATTAGATTAGGTTTAAGGGAAGTAGGATTTGTGATGGATGGCTGGTTGGAATTAGCTCATAAGAAGGTTGAATAGCGACAAAGAGCAGGGTAGCTAAAACAAAAACATATAAAACAATATTGAAACCAATAGTTATGTTCGGAAGTGAAAAATGGACATTGTCAGAAAAGGACAAATGTATATTAAATTCCTGGGAGAGGAAAATATTAAGGAGAATATATGGACCAGTACAGGAACAGAATATTTGGAGAATTAGAACAAACCAGGAATTGAAAGAATTATATAAGGACCCAGACCTGGTAGGAGAAATAAGAAGAAAGAGATCGGAATGGGTTGGACATGTATGGCGGATGGGGCAAGACAAAATAGGAAAAAAAGATTTTGCAAGGAAAACCAAATGGAAGGAAGAAAGTTGGAAGACAGAAGTTAAGATGGTTGGAACAAGATTTGAGACAGATTAAGATCAAGAGATGGAGACAGAAGGCTGAGAATAGAGAGGAATGGGCAGTTATTATGAAGGAGGCCAAGGTTCTTAGAGGACCATAGCACCAAAGGAAGAAGAAGGTTGAATGACTGGTTAATGTAAGCACGGCAATGAACCTCCAGGTTCCATAAAATAGATAATATTCCTTTAGCTTGCTTAGGAATTGACTGTTGGCATTAAATAAGTAACAAAGATTGCTGCTAACAATAGATGATGCTCAACTGCATGCCAGGAGAAGTTACTACCAGGTGCAAACGTGGCTGCATGTACACTCCATTAAGCCTCTGCCCTAAGAGTCCAGCACCAGAGTCCCTCTTTCAAAGCATTGTACTTGCAAATAAGGTTGCATGAATGCTTGTGGATGCAGGAAAGCAGGTGTGCTTTGTTCTTTACTATACAAATATTGCCGCGGACAGTCTTGCAAAAATGCAATGTCAGTCATTTTAGACGAGCCTGGAGAGCACCAATTGATAACTGGAGTGTGGAGACATTGAATTGGAAGTAGTGAAATGCTACTCTGTGTGTGAAATGGCACAGGCCTTGGTGATTCATGTTTATTATATTATCTAGTTTATTTTATTTCTTCCTGCAACACCTGCAGGTTGCCATTGACGAAGAGTACCAACAACAAATATACGAGGGTTATCCAGAAAGTAAGGAACGTTTTGGAATTAAAAAAAAACCAAGTACAAGAAAAACATTTTATTATATAGGCCTACATGTGAAAGAGGGACTAAAATACTACTTTCAACAAAATCACCATACAAATTCAGGCACTTATCATAGCGGTGGACAAGCTTTGAAATTCCTGTGTCATAGAATTCTGCCGCCTGTGATCTCAGCCACTCAGTGACGCTTACCTGGCGCTCCTCATCGTCGTGAAGCTTCTGTGAAACAATTTCAAAAAATAAATTCCGTGAGACTTGTGGGAAACACAGAGAAAGCCGGCAGTTTTCACGAATCTTTTCGTCAACTTGGGCGACCAGATCGTCAGTCACAATGCTCGGACGTTCACTCTTCTCTTCATCATGAACGTTTGTTCGACCATTTTTAAACTGAATACACCACTTCCTGACACACTCATTACATTGTTCCCGTACACTTCACACAGTTCCCGATGAATTTCTATTGGTTTTAAGTTTTTTGCCAACAAAAAGCGAATTACATACCGCACCTCACAACTGGCGGGATTTTGGATTGCAGCACACATTTCAAATTTGAATAATAAAAAAAGGGGCAGCGCAGAGATGTTCCCGTTGGCACAGCTGGATGCTGTCTGTGGTGCCGAGTACGAGCACACCATTGTATACGCTATTGGCGCGCGCCTGGCGGCATCAGGTGGAAACGTTCCTTACTTTCTGGATAACCCTCGTATATTCAAACAGTAAAAGAAAACAGATTAAATTAATAATGAAGCTTTAACAATTAGTATATATATTATGTTGTTTTCTCTTCGTTTTTCCAGTATTCCTACATCCTTCTGCTGTGCTCTCTTCTCCTCTCCTCAGACCACTTTGGACTGCGTTTCTTTTTCATTCTTCCATTCTTAAAACCTTATATTGAAAAACCTCTCTTTCCATAGTCTTCTCTTCTTTTATTTTATTTCCAAACCTCTCTTCACCTCTTGAACCTAGTTTGTTGTTGACATTTCTTCCAAAGGTACTTTAATTCTTGTTCAGTTAATTTATTGTCTTTCATTCTATAGATATATCCAAAGATAACAATCTCCTTTTTCTTATCGTTTCTGTTATATTTTCTATGTTCTGGTATATTTCTTTATTACTTCTTAGTTTCCATTGTTCTGTTGTTTTCGTTGGGCCTAAGATTTTTCTTATTATTGTCCTTTCTAGTACTGTCCGTGCAATTAGACGAGAGCACTGTAAACACAATGCGCAGTGGAATCAGTCATTACGTGTTTCATACTAGCAACACATTCCCCTTCCGTCCCGCCCTATCTCTGCGGTGCATGCAAGTGCTCACGTCTAAATGCACAGGCTGTACTTCAAGTTTATCTCAACTGTAGTTCAAAACTAGACATTTGCTCGCGTATGGACAATCCCGTTTCACCACTATATTGTAGTGCCTTATCTTGAGATTTTTAGGTAAGCTCTTCTTGTTACAAGAATTCTTAGTATTGCTATCTGCCCTTTCCATCTTCTTCTACAGCAGATTTTTCTAAACTGTTTCCTTGAATTATTTCCCTCAAGCATTTGAATTTCTTTATTTTCTGTATTCGACCAATATCTGTTATCAAAAATTTTGGAGCATTTTTTATGTTTGTGATAAATTTGGTTTTTTCTACAGAAATTCTCAAACCCGTATTGTTGCTATTTTTTCCAAGATTGATTTGTGTTGTTGAATCTGTCAGGCTCTCTGAATGTCTGGTATCAGGTTCGAGAGGAACAAAATGAAGGGAACTAAGGTATTTTCAGAGGACCAGGCAATATGCCAATTAATAACTAATCGAAGGGAGACAATGGACTGTAGGTAGCTGGGACAGAGATTTCAACCTGTGTAATTTGCAACGATCTATATTCAAGAAACCTGAATTCTGAATTATTTGATACAACACTTTTACACAATAAAATATAATAATAAATACAGTTACTGTTCTAGTAGAAAACTATTCTCCCGCCCGTTGGCGAATGTAACGCTAGACAAAGCCTGTTAAACTGTACGTGGCTTCTAGGTTACGAGACAATGGAAATACTTGTAAGTGACACTAAAGTACAATATTATTTCCTGAATTTCACACGTAAAGCTGCCTTCACTACAGGAGCATGAAATACGCGGAGTTGCAGATGAGTATTAGTAATATAGAGCGAAAACTGGCCTAAATCAGACGCAGCTGCACCGCAGGTCTATACACTTTCACTTCTCGATCTGAACTAAACTGCGCTGGCTTGGCGTGCCTAAGCAGGTGCACTCAACAGCCAGGAAATGAGTAATTTCAGCGCGGCAATTAATGGCGCTCGCGCCAAACTAACACAGAGGCTAATTTAAAACACTAAAACTATAGACTCTTGATCTAACATAACTCCCGCCTAAAATCGACAGATTTTATATAACACCTTGAGGATAGATCAAGATAACACTAATAAATTTACACTTTACTGAATAGGCAAGGGACACACTTTTACAATTGGTCGCTTGTATTCACCATTAGACGTACGCACTGTCACAACACGCACTAAACCGTCGTCACCAGGATGCACTGATGAGATGATTCCCAGCTTCCACTGGAGCGGTGGAGAATTATCTTCTTTCAGGAGCACAAGGGTACCAATCTGAATGTTTTCGCTGGACGCAGACCACTTCTGCCTCTGCTGCAGTGAATGTAGGTAGTCAGCTGACCAACGCTGCCATATGTGATGTATGTAGGTTTGTAGCTGATGCCATTTAGCAACATGAGAGACATTCTCTGCCATAGGAGGAGAAGGTAGGGCTGTGAGTTTTTCTCCAATGAGAAAGTGTCCAGGAGACAGATAGGATGAGTCACTAGGATCATCACTTAGGCGTAGGAGAGGTCGAGAGTTTAGACAGGCCTCAATCTGGGTGAGAACTGTAGAAAGCTGCTCATATGTAAACACTTGGCTACCCATCACTCGTCGTAAATGAAATTTCATGGATTTAACAGCAGCCTCGTGCAGTCCTCCAAAATGTGGGGAGGAAGCAGGGATAAAATGCCATGTGAATTCATTAGAGGAGGCGTAGTCTTGGAGAACTTGTTGATGGGTGCTGGACTGAAGCAAGAGACGCAGCTCGCGAAGCTTGTTGTTAGCACCAACAAAGTTCGTCCCATTATCACTAAATATTTCCTTGCAAAGTCCTCTACGAGATGTGAATCTGTGCAGGGCGGCGATGAAGGCATCAGAAGTAAGGTCGGAAACCAGCTCGATGTGAACTGCTTTCGTAGCCAAGCATACGAAGATAGCAATGTATGCTTTGACCTGAGTTTTGCTGCGGGGGGATCCGTATCTTATGAAGAATGGTCCAGCGTAGTCAACCGCAGAACGTAGAAATGCTCTAGCAGGGGTCACCCTGTAGCTAGGTAGGCTGCCCATCAGCTGGTGAGCACCTTTGGCTTTCAACTTAAAACAAGTTAAACATTTGTGTAGCGTAGACTTCACAATTCTACGTACACTTGGAATCCAATATCGTTCTCGCAGAGAAGATATGAGCAGTTGATGTGATGCATGAAGCAGTCGCAGATGCTCGGATTCAATTATCAATCTAGTGAGGTGGTGACCTGGAGGGAGGATAAGCTGATGTCGTGCATCATGTGGTAACTCAGCTTTCTCCAGACGTCCACCCACTCGGAGTAGGCCATCCTTGTCCACAAAAGGCACCAAGGAGTGGAGCGAACTCTTGTTATTCACTTGCATCTTACTCTGAAGATCGGACAGTTCATGTGAATAGGCTGCTTGCTGAGCTATTCTTATACAAAGCAACAAAGCTTGTTGTAACTCTTCAACTGTGAGAGGGCCGCGACGTTTAACTTGGCTTCTACAGTTGTTTATAAAGCGTAGCATATATGAATTAACTCTTTGTAAACGCGCTAGCTTAGAAAAACGTAGCATAAAATCTTCTTCAGCATGTGTGACTAGGCAAACTGTGTCACGCTGCTCACTACTGTCCTGCAGCTCAAGTTGCTGAGGTTGTTTGGGCCATGATTCAATAGGCTGTGAAATCCACACAGGCCCGTTCCACCATAAATCAATGTCTAAGATTTGTTCTGTAACCACACCTCTCGAAATCATGTCAGCCGGGTTGTGTTGGGTGGCCACATGCCGCCAAGCTGCCGTCTCTGACATCTCCTGGATTTGAGATACGCGATTAGACACAAATGTTTTCCATTTATGGGGATTAGATTTGATCCATGAGAGCACAATCATGGAGTCAGACCACAGATAATTTTGTGATGTAGGTAATTTCAAGTCATTGACAACTTTATGATACAGTTTCGCAAGTAACAAGGCACCACACAACTCGAGTCTTGGAATTGTTTGCTTCTTCAATGGTGAAACCTTGGACTTGGAGCAAAGTAGTTTAGTTGTAACAAGACCACTGCTCTCAGTAGACCGTACATACACACAGGCACCATAGGCTTTCTCCGAGGCATCACAGAATCCATGTATCTGTATGTCGGTAACCGTAGCTGCTGTTAACACATGGCGTGGGATGCGAACATTATGAATTGTAGAAAGAATGTCACAGATGTTCATCCACTTTTCCCTTAGGTGAGATGGCAACTCCTCATCCCAACTAAGCTTAGCTAGCCACAGAGATTGCAAGAATATCTTGGCATGGATTACGATAGGACTTATGAGGCCTAGAGGATCAAAAATAGAGGATGTAACAGCAAGGATATTTCTCTTGGTAAACTTGTAGGAAGGAGGTTCTTGGAGAGAGGAATGTGATTGTATCTGTAACAAATCAGTACTGGGATGCCACAGAAGTCCAAGCGCATGAGCATTTTCACTGTTGTCGAGGGACAAAGGAAGTTGCGTTTCTCTGTGCTCCACGGGTACTGCTTCCAAGATAGCCTCGGTATTTGAACACCATTTGCGTAGTGGAAATCCTCCACTGTTTAACATGAGTATAAGTTCACTTTGCAATTGTAGAGCTTCCTGTAGATCATCATGACCTGACAGGCAATCGTCCACATAGAAAGAGGTTCTTACTGCGTCTGCAGCACGAGGATATTTAGACTCTTCTTCTTGAGCGAGTTGACTCAAAGACCGTATGGCTAAGAAAGATGCTGACTTAGTACCATAGGTTACAGTAGTCAAGGCATAATCTTGTAGTGGCTCACTTTTGTCTGGACGCCATACAATACGTTGGAGATTCTGGTCTTCAGGATGCATATGTACCCT
The DNA here is from genome assembly GCA_964059195.1 of Ectobius pallidus. NCBI lineage: Eukaryota > Metazoa > Arthropoda > Insecta > Blattodea > Ectobiidae > Ectobius > Ectobius pallidus. Next base: position 6,289,836 of record CAXKWD010000008.1, on the reverse strand, counting down.
CCTATACATTTTAGATATATCAGCTGAAAATGCATAGCGGTATGTTCTGAAGCGAAGAATAATTGATGACAAATCATCTTGAATTGTAGGACCACATTCTAGGATGTCATTCAAAGAGCACCCTGTGTCCGTCTTTGCAGAAGCATCAAACACTACTCGTGTACGAGTCGTAGATGAAGAAGGTTTTATTACTGCGTGATGTGGCAGGTAATAACATATTTCATTCTCTTGAGGAGGCGAAACCCTTTTCATGTGACCCATCTGCTCGTACTCTACAAGAAATTTAGTATAGTCTTCCTTTAGAGTAGAGTCGTTCTGAAGTTTTCGCTCCAGGTAACTAAAACGCTTAACTGCTTGTTGTCTGGATTCACCCAATGAAGTTTTATCCTGTTTCATGGGCAGACGTACCATAAAACTACCATCATCATTGCGAGTGGTATTTTCTGCATAATGCTGTTCGCACCTTTTCTCTTCTTGTGTTAATATCTGTTGTGGAAAGTCTTCGATGTCCCAAAACCGTCGTAGCTGCTTGTCCACATTGTCCGTAGAGATGAAGAAGTTGTGCTGGGAACCAGTATCTAGATTGCCTTTCACAGAGGACTTAGGAATGGTTCCAGACAATATCCAACCGAGTTCTGTACTGATCAATGCAGGAAACCCAGGATTGGTCAAGATCTTACCATGGAAAAGTTCAAAGAATAATGCTCCTCCAATTAGCAAATCAATTTCAGAAGGAATATTAAATTTAGGATCGGCTAATGGAATTTCAGAGGGAATGTTCCAAGAGGATGGATCAATTCGGACTGCGGGTAACTTCCCTGTTATGCGAGGAAGGATTAGGCAATCTAGATTCCTTCGATAGTTGTAAACCATAGATCTCACATTTATGTTTACACTATGACTAGCATTAGATGAAGTACCGTTTATACCCTTGACAGGCGTATCAGCTGTCCTTGTAGGAAGTTGCAGACGCCTAGCTAGATCTGCAGACACGAAACTGGCCTGGCTGGCAGAGTCTAGAAGGGCCTTACACTGTATGTAGTTACCATGCTTGTCTTGCACTTCGACTCTTGCAGTCGCAAGTAAGACGTGAAGCACTGGCTTTATTTTCACTGAGCAATAACTTGCAGGAGCCTCAGTCCTGTTGCTATTTACTGTCTCACTGCTTTCACTCGAGTGCGAAACCGTTCTCCTGTGATCACTGTTGTGTAACATCTTGCTATGTAGTTTACCACAGTTACAGAAGGAAGATGCGTTGCACTGATTTACTCGATGAGTATTAGCAAAACAGTTGAAACACAGATTTTTACTCTTCACAACTTTCCATCGCTGTTCAACACTCAGCTGACGGAATTGTTTACACTTAAACAGGTTATGGCCGCCTTGACACTGAGGGCATAACTGTTCAGTTGTAGACACATATGACTGACGACTATTATTATGTTGATTTCTAGGCTCACGACGTTCATTTCTAGGTTTTGATGGGCTGGCCCTGTTGCAGGAATTATTCGACAGCACCTCTAGAGAATGAGATTTCGCTTCTAGAAATAACACAAGTTCACCTAATGAAGTAAATGTTTGAGAATCGATTCTAGATTCCCATTCACGCTGCACACTGTCTGGTAAATGTTCTAATAACAATTGCATTAGAATGACTTCATGAAGTGGCACTTCTAATTCTAACGCTTCAATGGCATGCAAATTGTTCTGGAATTGATTCAACAAATTTCTCAAGTCTGCAACTGTCTCTTGTCTCGCTACAGGTAGGGACAACAGATGCTTAATGTGGGATATGGCAATTAACCGCTTATTGTTATATCTTGCACACAATAGGTCCCATGCAACTTGGAAGTTATCACTCGTGACTGGTAAACTTTGCAATAATGTTTTAGCCTCACCCTTGAGTGAACCGATGAGATAGTGGAATTTTTGAATAGGTGATAAACTGCTATTATTCACAATCAAACTCGAAAAAGTGTCAAAATAATGCTTGAATTTCCATCACTCTCAAATACTGGAATTTGAATTGTAGGTAATTTTATCCCATTACTTGCCTGCGAAACACTAGAGTTCACTGATTGTCGTGTGCCACTGTTATTTGAATTGACACTGACTGAGGTAGGTTCATGCGCATGTATTAATTCACTTAATCTTGCCTTTAGCTCTTCATAACAACTTCTTGTTGTTTCCTTATGCTCTGCGTGTTCATCTAAATCTTCTTCGGCTTCTATAAGCGATTCGATTTGAGATTGAACTGCCTCGTACCTCTCCCAACTAACGTTTACACTGTCAAGTTTAACTTTTAATCAAAACACATTTGTTTCTTCATTTATAGTGGCAAGAGTCTTTTGCATGTGAGTTAGTTCACGCTTAATTATACCTCTTCTTTTAATCAAAGCCCGTAGTTCACTTTCCATGTTGAAGTGAAATAATTAACACTGACGGAGGAGAAATGATTAGACAGTCAACTGCAACACTGGAGGCGGTCGGAGAGGCGGTATTCTTCCTCTCGCGTGATTGAAGGCGGGTACCATATAACACGTGGAGCGGCAGCCAGCTGGTGCGCGCGAAGAGAAGCAAGTATAGATGTCCGAGCTCGCTGGAGCCGAAGAAGGTCAACGTAACCGAACCGAATCTGACACGAAGTCCGCACAAACGCGTCACACATGAAAATCAAGTACGAGTCGCACTTTGCTCAAACATTCAGAAACCATTGCAAATATATCACAGATCATGCCCGGAGGAACCAAAATGTCTGGTATCAGGTTCGAGAGGAACAAAATGAAGGGAACTAAGGTATTTTCAGAGGACCAGGCAATATGCCAATTAATAACTAATCGAAGGGAGACAATGGACTGTAGGTAGCTGGGACAGAGATTTCAACCTGTGTAATTTGCAACGATCTATATTCAAGAAACCTGAATTCTGAATTATTTGATACAACACTTTTACACAATAAAATATAATAATAAATACAGTTACTGTTCTAGTAGAAAACTATTCTCCCGCCCGTTGGTGAATGTAACGCTAGACAAAGCCTGTTAAACTGCACGTGGCTTCTAGGTTACGAGACAATGGAAATACTTGTAAGTGACACTAAAGTACAATATTATTTCCTGAATTTCACACGTAAAGCTGCCTTCACTACAGGAGCATGAAATACGCGGAGTTGCAGATGAGTATTAGTAATATAGAGCGAAAACTGGCCTAAATCAGACGCAGCTGCACCGCAGGTCTATACACTTTCACTTCTCGATCTGAACTAAACTGCGCTGGCTTGGCGTGCCTAAGCAGGTGCACTCAACAGCCAGGAAATGAGTAATTTCAGCGCGGCAATTAATGGTGCTCACGCCAAACTAACACAGAGGCTAATTTAAAACACTAAAACTATAGACTCTTGATCTAACACTGAAATTGTAGCATATTCGTCTGCAAATGCCAGTTTTCAATTTCAACGCCTTCTGTTCATTCCAAATTCCTACAATTTTCTCTAAGGTACAGTTGAACTGAATGGGCGATATCACTTTTCACATTCTCTAATTCTGGAAGTATTAGGGGTAGTAATTTCATTTTGATCTCAAATTGTAGATTGTTTACTCTAGTTTAAAAGTGCTGTTAACATATATTGTCTTACCAATAATTTTGGAAATAATAAAAAAGAAAAAACAGCGACAAGTTCAACAATTTAGCAGTTTTTTCAAGATGGCCTTGGTGTTGGGGAATTAGAAAACCTGGACATTTCAATAGTATACCAACCCATACAACATATAAAAAAATCATAATTTTATTGGTGCATCCATTTATGACAATTTGTTGGACTACCTGCATGATTACTATATTTCATTTGGAATTGTTACTATTTGTTTCAGACAAAGAAAAAGTGAGATTGAGCAGAATCTCAAGCAATTGCAAAAGAAGAAACCACTTGCTAGTAAGCTGAAAAGAGATCGAGGGAACCGTTGGCAGAAAAGATTTGACAATAAAAGCAGCACAGATGATGAAGATTCAGCTACTGATAATAGTGAATCAGAGAAGAATAAATCAAAAGTAAGAACCATTAATTTTATTATTATTACCGTATTTATCCGAATATACGCCGCCCCTGAATTTAAGCCGCACCTGCCTTTTTAGCAGTAAAGAAATGGAAAAATAATTAAATTATCCCCAAAGTGAAAAAAATTAATTGCCTCATTTTCATAATATTAAAGTAACACATTTCTTAGCCAAAATAGGCCTGAAATAAGAAAAAGAAAGTATCAGCTGACTTAAGTTTTGATATTCAAATTATATTTAATATAATTAAATAATTCTGACGAAAAAGAAAACAGAAATCAGTACTTTACACTTCATATGACTATCAGTGTTGAATTTCCCGCGATTTTTCTATTTTTAACTTCACTTTCAGTTACCATCAGTTCAAAATTGCCTTTATTCACATTCCCATATGTTACGGCATTTTTTTACTTCTGAGCAGTTTATAATACATGCATATTCTGTAATACCACTATAAAAATGACAAAAATTCGCAAAACATCACTTTCTTACGCATCTTTTACGATGCTTCGATTAAATCGATATATTTTCGATGTTAAATCGATTAATATATCGATAGTCCTAGAGATTCGAGATAATCGATAGGTGGCGGTGCTTGGAGGTGGGAAACCAGCTACGATGGATCAACCGGCTATATTGTGCTCATTTTTACCATTATTGCCTAAAAACACTCGTACGCGATTTTAAGCCGCAGACATATTTTGTTGGGCTTAATCTAGGAAAAAAAGTGCGGCTTATATTCAGATAAATACGGTTTATGTTTAATCTAATACTAAAAATATTTAAACTAATCCTACAACTAAAAAAAAATAATTAAAAAAGTAACAAACACATACAATATAAAAATTACACTTAAATAAAGAAAATGACATGGAGCATATTTTAACTATCACTTCTTAATTATTACTATTTTAAAGTTATATATAATGGTCTCTCGGGCTTCCAACCGGGTTAAAATATGGTTTGCTTCCGAGCTTTCGGCTGCTGTCAGCTCTGCAGCCATCTTCTGGGAGAGAAGTGCGCTAGTTCTGTGTCTGGCTCCTTTTTATAGCTGGTGGAGTTTGCAGAGAGCGACCAATCGGAGCACAGGAAATCCCGGAGTGAGAAGCAGGAATGCTATTGGTTGGTGTTGAAGTTGGTCCTGATTTGGCCCGTTCCAAGACCATTATATATAACCAACGCCGGGAAAGTCTCAAGTCTTTTATTATTTTAAAGTTCTCAACTTTTTATCACAGATATTTTTAAACCGTTTATTGTTAATATTAAATATATCTATATTGCCCATTTTGTGCAATTGGTTCTATAGACGGAACACTTTACAAATTTGAGAATTATTATAGGAGTCAGTGTTTGATTTTGGAATGAAAAAAAGATTGTACAATTTATAAGATCTATATCGTGGAACATAAAAAGATATCTTCAAGAATATTAATATAATATTTATCTTTACTTACACACTGAAAAACTAATTTAACACAGCCTAACTTTAATGTTTTCCTATGTATTAAGTCAAATATAGCCACTTATTAATTTCTTCCATTTAACATTATTCCAACGCTTCGATTTGGCCATGGGATGTGCTAGGTGCTTCCACTGGTCCGTAGCACGTCTGCTTGCACAGGGTATTGATCGTATGTGAAGATTCTTGATGAAGTTCAGTTTTGTTGTTAAGTTTGTAATACAAGAATCCATTTTCATCAAATTTGTATTGCTCAAGGCACAGTTAGGGGGCTGTCACACTGGATCAATCGCCAGTGATCAAGAACGAGCAAGAGGGATCAACTGGTCTGTAGCAAATGGTGGCAGCATTCCAAAGCTTTGTACCCACTTAAATTTCAGAATTGATACTGGAAGATTTAACTTACACAATAATGTCGTTTTAGACTCACATTTTAATGAAATAGAATTACACGATATCTTCTTATGTAAATGAATTGCACACATACAAATGTACATTGAGTTGTAGCACCTAGCAGTGAGCGATCGTACTACAACAAACAACAAACCTTTTCACTCGGCCAACTGGTGAAGCTTGAAGTAAACAGATGTACCCTGAGAAAGTAGGCATAATATTAAACCTTACATCTCAACACATGTAGTATGATAATGTGCAGGAAATAGGCATTCGTATTCCTAATAAGGTAATATACTTTACCTCTAATATACAGCAATAAGTAGACCTAGTAAAATCATATAGGTACGTAACTTATAATATTTCCATTGATCGATGACGCTTGATGCTGTGTGACAAGGAACAGAAATATAGTCAAGAGTGCTCAATGACAGTCGGTTGGTCTTGATCAATCGAAGCTTGTTGTGACAGGCCACTTCCACTGTGGTCAAACATTTGTCAAGCACTTGGGCTTATTAGAACAGGTTCTATTCCATTCAGTGATTTGACTTTAACCAACCAGTCACTGCCCGTACACCCACCAATATGCGGTCTGCAAGGAATTCAGACATTTTACATTCGGTTGCAAAAAGGATGGGCTGCATGGAAGTTATGTAAGTTCGAGGCATAGAATATTATGCATGATCTGCATACACTAGATAACACATAACCATTGAAATGGGCTGTATTTTGTTTAAGAGTCTGATTTTGTTATCAAATCAAATGGAGAGTCAGTTCAGTCAGTTCATTCCACAGCGGCCGATCCGAGTGAGGTTTTCTGGGGTTTTCCTTGTTCTAACAGGTGAAAACCGGATCGGAGACACTACCCTCATTAGACAGCTGACACAAAGACAGAGTTACACAGTTCTATTAGTGCTGAATCAAGCAGCCAACTCGGTTCACACCCACATGATAGGAAACGCAAGAGCAGTAGAACGCATGCACTGAAAAGTTGTTGGGACCGGAGTATGGCCTATGGTCGAGGGCTCCAGGAGTGGTGGAGGGCCAAAAAAAAAGTCAGTTCTGGATGTGGTTGGTTCATCATCATCAAGATCTAAAGGCAATGCCTTGTTGTATTAGCCATGTCTTCCTCTTCATCACTGTTCTCTTTAGATTTTTGTATGACAGCACGTCCATATCCTTTATCATGTTTTTAATAAATGAATTTCTTGGACGTCCTCTTGATTTCTTTCCCAGTATTTTCCCTTCAAAAATGTTAATGAGTAGATCATTGTGCCGAAATGTATGACCCACTAACTTTGCTCTTCTACTCTTAATTGAATTCAGAAGGGATCTCTCTTCCATCACTTCATTAAGCACTTCTTCATTTGTTTTCCTATCCACCCAACTCGTCTTTGTTAGCCTTCTCCATATCCACATTTCTGCTGCTTCTAGTTTCTTGGCTTCTGCTTTTCCTATTGTCCATGTTTCGCATCCATAGGTTATTACACAACTTACAAATGTTTTGGCAAATTTTTTCCTTACTTCCATGCTTAAATGGTTATTTGTGAGAAGATTCCTTTTGTTCTGAAATGCTTGTTTAGCCAGGTTTATTCTTCTCTTAATTTCTGTGTCACTGTGGTTGGTTAACTGAAAAATATCATTGAGTAACATAAAATCCATTGGAACCAATCTAGAGTATAAAGCCACATATTATGGTTATTATACGGTCCTAGCAACAGCAGTTATAGAGAGGGTCCTAGCAACAGCAGTTATGTTGGCAGCAGGCAGAGGTCATTAGCACTTTATCGAGGGTGCTTTGTGTTGTCAGTCGCACATAAGTTATGAAAAGTATAAAACCATTGTCAGCTGTCACTTTTGTAAATAGGGATAAATACCGACATGAACTTACGAACTCCTGGTCATGATGTTTACTTTGTATCAAGTTACCGACAGAAATGACATGACAATTTGTTCACCTGTTGTTATTGGAACTGGAGACGAGATCACACAAGACTGAACTGACAATGAGAAATAAAAATATTTTTATGTAATTAAGTTGTTGACTATTAACCACTTTTCCTAAAGTGTTTAATAGTCAACAACTTAGTTAATTACATAATTTGTTGCTTCACTGTATTAAGTTTCATTATCTCTTGATTCTTCATAAAAATATTTTTGTTTGTGAACGGCGAGTCTAAGTGATATTGTGAAAAGACATTTTTATGTTATGAAATTGAGTTTAGTAGAAATTTGTGCCATACTAGGCTTGGGCTGTGTGGTCTTATGGCTAAATACGCCATTGCATGTGTTGTATGTTATTGTCTAACATTTCAAACTACTACCCAACAATGAAGTACGTTAAAACAATGAATGTGATTAAGCAGAGACAGCTGCAGACTGCAAATATTACCTAATTCCATATTCGGAGTTACGTATTCTCTGGGTACATGAATGAATAAGTGGCCTGTCACAAAGAGCATCGATCGATCAAGACCAATCGATTGCCATAAGTGCTCTCTACTACATTTCTGTTCCTTGTCACACTAACCATCGAGCGTAATCGATCAACCACTGCCAAACTGCTATCAGAAAGAATGCAATAAAATTCACTTGTTGAGCGAAGAGGTGTGTTTGTGGCAGTTTGATCGGCCACCACTAGGTGTGACAACTCGATCTAATTAAATATTTGTATTTGTACAATTAAATTACATAAGAATATATAGCTTTAAGTGCATTAATCGATTTTTGCAATTCTATTTCATTCAAATGCGAGCCTAAAATGGCATTATTACTATAAGTTAAATCTTCCAGCATCAGTTCTGAAATTCAGATGGGTACGAAGCTTTGGAGTGCTGCCATCTTCTTCAGCCACCATTTGCTATTGACTGTCGCTTGAAAAATGAACAGGTTTGATTTCACAGTCCAGTTGATCCTTCACGCTTGTTGATCGCTGACAATCAATGCTATGTGACTGGTACCATTGCTGTCTATTGGTTCGTTATATCGGTCTGTTGATTGCTGTTGCTCGATCGGTTTAGTGTGACAGCCCTCTAAGGCAGAATTTTTTATGCATAGTCATTTTGTTTTAATTGTTTTAATTTATAATGTGAGTGGTATTTCTAACTTTTCAGAAATCTACATCAAGAAATAGAAGTAAAAGAAGCAAGAGTTCTTCAAGTTCGGATAGTGCAAAGAACAAGAAGAAAGATCCTGAAGTTATAATTATGGATTCAAGTGAAGAGGAGGAAGAAGTAACTGTATTAGGTAAAAAATTGCCTAATAATGTGGATTTAGAGGATGCAGAGGAAGCAACAACCATTCTCACAGAATACATTAACGACATTGCTACAACAGGCCAGCTGATAGTTACTCGAGCAGAAGGACTCCTGAAGAAAAAAGTAAACAAAGAGGAGTTGACCGACACAAGCAAGTTTATCAAGGTTGCGGGCAGAGTGAAGCGCCTAGCCGAATTAGCAGGTGATAATTTGAAGCATATAGTCAGTATCCTCGATTCACGCCAAGAAAAGTGGTGTCGAGATGTACGTGTGAAGCGCAAAAGGAAATCAAATGTAAATATTGAAAACAAACAACTTAAAACAGACGAAGCCAAAAAATCAAATGAAAATGGGGACGTCACAACTGAAATTGAAGCTGATAAAATAAACGGTGCTGATATCACAATAGATAAATTAAATGAAAGTGAAAATAATATTGAAGATGGCAATGATTTGTGTGAAAAATCGGTTGATACAAGCGATGGTGTTGAAGTAGAACCGGGTAATGACATAACGAGATCTGCTGTGAAGAGGAAGTCAGAGTGTGATGATGTACAGCTGCCAAATAAAAAGCTCAGAGTACAGGATCATACTAATGAAGTACCTGACGAACTAGATGATAGAATACATCAACTAGATACGCAAGAGTATGCTGCTGATGCTAGTGTAAAGTCAATACTGGATCATACTAATGAATTACCTGATGGTGAACCAGATGAAAGAATACATCAACTAGATATGCAAGAGTATACTGCTGATGTTGGTGTAAAATCGGTACCTGGCAGTGATATACATCAACTAGATACGCAAGAGTATAATGATGATGTTAGTGTGAAGTCATCTCACGAAGAACTTAATGAAGGGAATAAGAAACAAAAATCTAGTCCTTCAAGTATAAATAGCATGTCTACAATTCTTCTCAATAAATCACAAGATATGTTTGAGGACATTGTACAAGAGAAAACAAGAAGTGAAGATGAGAACAGCAATACTGCAACAATCGAGTTTCTCAATAATGAAGAAACTGTTGATGATTTGAACATGGAGAAAAATGAGGATGTGGAAGAACCCATGATGGAAGAAAATCCACATGACCCTTTAGCTCTAGACAGTGTTATAGGTAAGACTGATAAAAATGAGGAATGTGAGAAAACGATGGACCATGATAGTAAAGAGAGTGGTGAAAATAAGGAATCAGAAGAACATGTTAACATTCCATTGAAACCTGATATTGAGGTAAGCGAAAGAAAAGAAGTAAGTGAAGGAAAAGATGTAAGCAACAAGGATAGATTAAAAGTTGATGATTATTCTGAAGATTGCATAGAAGCTCAGAAAGCACTTCTCGTATACACATCTGATGATGAAGACGACGATAAATCCAAGCCAAAGGAGAAGAAGAAAAGTAAGAAAAAACAGAAACAAAATATTGATACTCATGGTGAAGAAGGTGTTCGTGCAGACAATTTGAAGAAAAGAAAGCATATTGGACCTAAGTCACGTACCGGTAGATCATCTTCATTATCGTCCATCTCATCATCTGATGTAGAAACAGGTTCTTCTTCTTCATGTAAACAGGAACCAGTAGAAACAGGTTCTTCTTCTTCATGTAAACAGGAACCACAGAAGTCCGGAAATGAAAAGAAACATAAGTTGAGGTTGAAAGACACAGCGGAATACAAACAGGACGAGAAACTGAGATGGAGGTGCACAGTCGTCGTTGAAAACCTACCTGAAGAGGAATTCAAGAAGTACTATGAGGAATATTGCAGCAGTGGAAAAGATGACCTGGAAGAAGAAGAAAAGGCCAAAAAGGATATAAAAAGGTAAAATCGCCTCAGATTTGTTAAGGGAGTGAAATTTCTTACTTTTACCATGTTTGGGAAATACATATTCCTTCTAAACTACAGTGAGTCCCACGCAAGAGTTGGCCAATGACGCGGGTTTCTGCGTCGCGGCTGGCACAGCTCCAACTCCCGAGTGATCGGGTGAAACATCTACGCTAATAAAGCCGCGATCGGTGTAATGATTCAGGTTCTCACATTTACAGTTAAAATTACAATGAAAATAAACATGTACCTCATCACTGAAGATGTTGGAAATGTTCTCCTCTTTCAACATATCAGGTAATTCACAACCCAGGTCAAACTCTTTCCACCGGTTATGGACATAAAATTGATTAAAACTGTTATTAAAACTTATATACAGTGGATAAAATTTTACCTTTAAAACGGTCACTACGTTTCAGCCTGACCTCCAGGCCTTCACCTGAGGAAGGCCTGGAGGTCAGGCTGAAACATAGTGACCGTTTTAAAGGTAAAATTTTATCCACTGTATATAAGTTTTAATAACTGTTCTCCTCTTGCATCCACACAATACTGGCACCTTTTAGGAAATTTTCTTTCGCACGCATAAGTTCAGCTTCCAAGACATAGTTCATTTCTCTTGTGATAGGCCTATGAGACATTGAGTCGTATAAATAAAACGAAGCCACTGCTACCAAGCCGTTGCTTATGAGAAGGTTGAGAATCTAGCACCCGCTGTCTGTTTCGTATAAATAAAAACTTCCCCTCCCTGCCAAGCCGCGACTCAGGCAACTGGTAGCAAGTGCTTGGACACCTGCATCCCATATCGCACGACACATAGCAGCTGAGTAAACAAACATGCCATTTGACTGTCTGTGCAGCAATTTAAAATTTAAAGTTTAGTATAATGTATCAGAATGGTTGAAGAAAATAGTGTATTTCAAAAGCAGATCGTGCAAATTGTGAAAATGCACAAACGAGTACTGAATAAAGCTCAACTGCCAGAGTCCAAAAAGAAAAAATTCTCTAGCAGTAACTGTTTTCAAAAGTCAGCTAGAACGAGAATGTAACGTAGTGTTAACTGAAAACCAGATTTTAAGAAGTATTAGTAATTTGAAGAGCCGGATAAAGTAAAATTCGACCTGAGACTCACTGCGAATAAGCCGATAGTCTTAAAAAAAAAGGGAGAGAACCCGAGAAGAAAAGGAAAAATTAGAAATATAAGTACTGAATTTAAAGAAAGAAAAACTATTTTGGGAGAAAGAAAAGAGACAAGAGAGTGAGGCCTAGTATACAAAAGTCCTGGGTTCAAGTCCCAGTGTCAGAGGAATTTTTCTCCTACAATATTCTCTAGTATTCATGTTTATTAGCAAACCTTGATTTTAGGGCACTAAAAATTATGTTTAGGCTTGTAAATTAATATATTAAGCATTTAACTAGAACAGTAGACAGATACAATTATACTTATTTCTAATAAACAAAAGTTAACATTTTATACTAATAAACACATTTCATACTTAACAGTGTCCCACATTAATATATGTAGTTCTTTTATTAATATTTCATTAGTTCCCATAATTAATTAATTTATAAAATACGTTCGTTTTGAATCTGCTTGCTATATAATAGATTTGAAGTTAACCTATTTAGTTTACAGTATTACAATTTGAAATAGCGTTTTAGTATATTGCGATACAATTGCCGTAAGCTGTGCATACGGATCGAGGAAAGAGTTTGAAAAAACGAGGCGCTTGCATACTGTTTTTTTGCACGATGAATATTTATATCAATTTATTTATATTAATTGAGATAATAGCTGAAAATATTATGTATATACACTATTGAAGATGGATGTTATATTTTAGAAAGTGATTCGCATATGTTGGTTGTTATGGGGACCGAATATTTGTCCTGTTAAAGTCGCCTTGGTTCCGGTCTTCCATAAAGGCTTGTATTATGATGATTTTACTTACAGCACTTGTGCTTTTTGTAATTTTTACCGCACGGAGATTTCTTTTGTTTTCATAGCAACCAGATTGCGTGCGGGAATGTCAAGTTACGATCCACGGCAACAATATTCGTAAGTACCGCTAATTAGTTACGTTGTTCAAAAAAAGAATTAATCGCGTTTGAAATATTTTAGTTCATATTGATACCAGTAAAATATGAGAATGTGTTAGACCTATAATTATGTATTAATTTTGTGATTATTATTATTATTATTAAAAAGAAAAATAACAAAGTTAAGTTACACATGTTTTACAATTTTATTGTACAACCGGTTCTTTACATCTGTGCACATCATAATCCATACGTTCCTTATAAATTACTCATATTCGTTAAAAAGTCACCCCCATGAACCCCGCCAATACGATTAAAAACTTCACTTGAGCAAGCTGAGTCCACGAACGAGGTACCTTAGAAAAAAGCAAGCCGCTGCTAGCAACAGACAGCTGTGGCTTAGTTTTATTTATACCAAATCCCAAGCCGCGGCTCAGCTGTCAAGGTCGTTGAACAACGGCTAGGCAGGTGGCTGAGGAAGACGTGTTTTATTTATACCAAACCAAGCAGCTGCTAGGAATTGGTGAGTTTTGAGCCACTGCTTGGTTTTATTTATACGACTCATTGTCTTTAAGTTCTTCTAACAGTATGGGAATATTATTTATGGGGAAACTTGAAAAATAAAGTGTATAGGTCAATTTCCCATACATTAGAAGAACGTAAAGACACTATCACAAGAGAAATTAACTTTATCTCGGAAGCTGAACTTATGCGCGTGAAAGAAAATTTCCTAAAAAGGTGCCAGTATTGTGTGGATGCAAGAGGAGAACATTTCCAACATCTCTTGTGATGAGGTACGTGTTTATTTTCATTGTAATTTTAACTGTAAATGTGAGTACCTGAATCATTATACCGATGGCGGCTTTATTAGCGTAGATATTTTCACCCGATCGCTCAGGAGTTAGAGCTGTGCCTGCCGTGCCGCAGGAACCCGCGTCTTTGGCCAACTCTTGCGTGGGACTCACTGTATTAACAGTTGTGGCGATTACTTTTGAAATAATAAACAGTTTACTTACTTCCCCCCCCTCACCCATCTGTCTCATTTTCATTTGACTAATACTAATAATCCTTGCTTAAGCCTGAATGTGTGCAACACTTTACACAGCCCCTTCTATAAGCTTGACTTAAATAATCAAGATGGCCGATATCTGTAACAGTCGGTCATTTCGTAGATGGCTGAGATTGTATTTTGAGGTTATGCATCCATTCTTAGGGTAATTTGTTAGGAAACATTCTGATCTGCTTTTGCAGAATTATAAACATTGTTTCTTGTTTGCAGGACATATTTCCAAAATTTTACCCATGATTACAGCTTCTGAAAACAATATAATGAAGTATTGAAACTAGATTTTCTCTCGGCAGACAATACACTACTGTTTGTTCATTGCTCAGACAAATGGCAACATTGGCGTTCTGCAGTCCTTCATAGCTGTGGGCTAGTAATGTCACCAGCATCATGATGCATTTGATGTTTCACATTCAAACCTGGTGTAACACTTAGGGCGGTATTCCACTATCCAATTCATTGGACAAGAACTTCACGAAGAACTTGTCAGGCGATATTTGAATCAAAGATGCGCTAGTACACTACATCCAATAGCTTTGACCAAAACCAGTTTTCTCTGTATAGGGAAAGCTTCAATTTTGAAAATTAAATGATTAAAACATTCTTTATAATGGCATTAGTTTATTAGTTTTATATAAGTTTTTTGTACGGTAGCATAATTGCAGAAATATCTAAATGACAAGGAAGTCAGACCGAATCGTTACTTTCTTTAAATTGAAGGTTATGTTAACGATGCCACGAGTTTAGGTTCGCTTGCAATGCCAATATTTATATCTTCTGGTATGTCGCTTTCGAAATGTGGCTTAAATAGTATAAAATATGCTCTGCCATGAAAGTACTGTTTGAATGTTTGTGATTTATAATGCGGACATACATTGGTTCTGCTTAATACTAAGTAAAAAATGCAGGCTATATACAGAAGGCTTGATTTTCCATGGTAAATCGTAAAACAGTATAGGCATAAATTTATTAGTTTATAAATGTTTTTGAGAAATATCTAAATGACAAAATCAGGCTGAATCATTGTTTATATTGGTTATGTGAGACGAGTTTAGGTTAGCTTACAGGACTTTTAAAAATATATTCCTATATTACTACTATAGCATGTAGTACCGGTACATAATTTTTGAAATGTGGGTTAAATACTGAATAATCATTTATATAGGCCTACTTGAAGAAAATGTGGTATCAAACTATTTTGGTGCCGTTTATTTCTCAAAACAGTCTATGTTTAGCCGCCATTTTGGAACCCTATGCTATGAATGCCGGGAAATCTTTGATCCAATAGAACGACATGCAGAAAGTCTTCAAATGCTCGTCCAATACGGTTTCCTTGAAGCAACGGGCGGCCATTTTCTTTTTTCTAGACGATTTGATCAAATAACTTGGATAGTGGAATACCGGCCTTAGCAGTTATGCTTAGTTTTATTAGTGATACAGCTTATGTAGAACTTTCACGCTGATCATCCAAACAACTATTCAGTGCAAATTTAAACAGCTTTTATTAGTAAGACTGATAAGACTGCTGAAGTAATGCGAAAAAGTCCACAGAACAGACTGTGTGCACCTCACAGAAAAATTATTTGTCATGCCTGGAATTAGGATAATAGGGTAGGTGGGCTATATCCTAAATCAGACAGACTATGTCTGAGACACGATAGTGCTTCAGTTTTATTATAAAAACTCAAAAATAGGAACTTGAGTTGTTGCACAAAATGAAATTTAATTATGACTTTTACTAATTAATATAGGCTATAATTCATGTCAAGTATCTGATCAGACCTGACAGTGGTAATTTGTTAGAATAATGGCTGTTAGCTACCTGCTAGTAGTTGTCACGGTGTACTGTTCAGATCTTGGTATTCTGCACATCTTGACATTCTAAAAAAAAAATCAGGTAAACTGATATAACAAAGTGCCAGAATGTTTTTTTTAATATAATTGCAATTATGATAGGCCCATGCAAATAAGAAGTTATTTTTGTAATAGATCTCCAATAATATTAATGATTCAATAGGCTTACGATTCGCTGACATGTTTGTTTGAAGTTTAAAGCAGCCTTATAGGTTATGAATGAATAAAAAGTCAATCTGAAATCTATCTGTCAGGAATTACATTAGGTATATTGCTGCACAGGAATGAATAAGAAAAATACATTAAAAATAATGTAGATATCAGTATCTATAGAATATCAATATTCAACGGCTAGTTGTGTTTTAAATCTTCTATTTACACTGACATCATTATGAAGAAATAAATCAATCAAGGCAGGCTAACAATATCAATAACAATTGGCAATTTGTTACATTATGTTTAATATTATATTGTGGGCCATGCAATAAATAATATTGTAGCGTTTTATAACCAATACAAAATTAATATTCATATACTCATTATTTTGGTACCGGTCAACCGATTTGGTCCAAATTCAATAGGCTTGTACCCAAGGACGTCATAAATGTGTATGCCAAGTTTCATGAAAATCCGATAAAACGTATTTGAGTTATCTCACTTTTCTAATATTTTGCCATAAAAATAGGCACTTAATTGGGCATTACTCCAGTACCGATCAACCGATTAGGTCCAATATCAATAGGCTTCTTCCCATGGACGTTATAAATGTCTATCCCAAGTTTCATGGATATCCGATAAAGCGTATTTGAGTTATCACACGGACAGACAGACGAACACATTTTCCCATCCCAACACACAGTCTCATAAAGTACCATACTGGCACTTAATAACTCGTCTGTAGCTCTGCCTTTCTAGCCAGAGCTGCCTTGTTGATCATACGAAAGAGGGAAAAAGTCATAACCATTTAGTTACCACATCTACCCACCATTGTGTTACATGAGACAGATACTACTCACTGTTATGTAAATACATCTTACATAATTATGTCAATAGAGGTAAATTGTAACCTCGATCTCCATGAAAGAATCGCTGAGCCTGCAATTTGGTTTCATTATTAAAATACGAGATTACTAAGATTTGCTTACATGGTTGAATAAGTGTGATTTGTACACTATCATGTCATTACAGATTTGATGCCATGGCAGGGCATTACAGATTTGTAGTCCTGTGAATAGATTTAGGGAAACTGAATCTATTCTTGATAAGAAACCGAGAAAACATCACTGGACAAAATTTAGAATGAAGTCCAAAGAAGTCTCTGAGAAAGCTTCCACTGGATCAGCCTCGGCTTGGAATGCCATCAGATGTTATTTATTTATTAGCTATCATAAAGGTCCCAAAGAGCCAGATGGCTTGCATAAAGGGACAGTCATTTACAAGTTTGCAGCAGTTACAAAACATAACAACAATATTCAATACATAAAAAGCACAATAGGCATGTAAACAATTATTTACAAAAAGGAGGCTACAACAAAGGTAATTTTTGAAAGTTACAATAAATTACAAAATACATACATTAATCATTAGAAAGTAAGAATATAACAAAAGTTACAACAAATTATAATGTAAAAATACATACATTAATTAGTCCAAAAGCAAGTATCTAACACAAAAACATAGGAGCCATCTAATATAAACCCTCTAGAAGCAGAGTTATTTGAACAAGAAAGGAACAATCGGTGTATGAAATAGATATGGTTTAGCCCAAGTAAATTTGATTAGTATATTGGTATATAGGTCTTAAAATGTTTAAAATTAAAATCCTATAAAATAACTGTAACAAAATAATGTGAGAAATCTGTGCACTTGAATTTAAGGGGCTATGAATATCCTACTACACTGGCAAACAGCATGCTTCCCACTGCCAGGGAAATCCTCGTTAAGCCAGCCAAGCTTCCAAACTAAGCTTCTGCATTTCAGCTGTATATTATAATTTTTAATAGCCTATAATGTAATAATACATAATTCATTATGAAATTACAACAAATTCAAAATCAATATTTCCTATGATAAACTAAAATATAAGTGACAGGATGTTAGATTTAAGCTGAGTGACAATAGAAATTACTTGTAGTTCATAATAATCGTAATTGATGAATTATAAAACTTACATTATATGCATATATATATGCATATAAAACTTACATTAATTATATGCATACAGTGAAATCCCCGTACAACGATTACCGATATAACGATAATACTCTTTATAACGTTAAAATATTTTGGTCCCGGCATTCTTTCCATTAAAATAATGCATAATTCCCCTCGGTTTTACGATACTCTTAATAAGATAAACCTCTCCATTACGATTACATTTAGAATCCCTGTAAAGTACCTTTTCCTCGGTACAAGGATAAAAATAGATTGTGAAAGTGCAAATCATGAACTCCCCGGAGCTAACGGAAGAAAACATTGAGGAAATCCAAAAAAAGCAGGCGGAAGATGAAGAAGAGGAGGTAGAACAAAGTGTGCATCTACCAACCTTAACCGCACTTGAAGCCATTGCCTCTATGTATGTGTTCTGTGCTTGCGAGGCTCTGCAGAATTTTCTGTCGAGTGTTCCATCGGTGCCAGAATGTCATTTAGTGAACCTCGAATCAAATAAGGGCATTGTGTGTATCCCTGTTCATAAAAAAAGCTAAACAGACTGTCATTTCTGACTTTTACAAACAGGGGCAAAAATGAGTAATCCTGTTCATGGTGCTGTGCTATAATGCAATGTAAAATGTGTTTGTTCATAGTGTAATAATTTAAGGGTGGAGTGAATACAGTACAGTATAGAAGTTCTTGTGATAAAATTGATTATTTCTCTAAATACCGGTACTTAAAGAATTTCAGCTACTGAAGTTATTTCTTATGTAGGCTACTACCAAACTTTGAACATTTTTTGTAAATTCTCGATATAACAATATATCTCTCTACAACAATATATTTTTCTGGTCCCTATGAAATCGTTGTATCGAGATTTCACTGTATATATATATATATACACACACACACACACACACACAGAGTGCTGCAGTATACACACTTTGAACTGTCATAGAAAATTTATTTCTTATGTAGGCTACTACCAAACTTTGAACATTTTTTGTAAATTCTCGATATAACAATATATCTCTCTACAACAATATATTTTTCTGGTCCCTATGAAATCGTTGTATCGAGATTTCACTGTATATATATATATATACACACACACACACACACACACACAGAGTGCTGCAGTATACACACTTTGAACTGTCATAGAAAATTTATTTCCCGTCCTACAAGGTTAAATTTCTGGGAGAAAGTAATGTTATATTTCTTCAACAGATAACAGCAGAATAGATTCAACAATCTTCAAACAAACGTGCCAATAATCATCCTACAATGAAAAATACCAAACAATGCTTACTCATTCCATATTCCCTGCCATTCGTGCATTATACGGTTATATTACCAACAAGATGGCGCCCCGCTGCACTATCATAGGGACGTACAAGCATACCTGGACCGAAATTTGCCAAGTCAGTGGATAGGCCTAATATGCTGGGTCCCAATCGAGTTTCCTGCATGCTCTCCAGACCTTACGCCGCTGGATTTCTTCTTATGGGGCACAGTAAAAGATGAGGTGTACAAATGTAAACCACATAACCTAGACACACTTTAGAATGAGATTCAAGCGGTGTGCGCAGAAATCTCATTGGACACTTTGGTACGATGTACAGAATCAGTGGTGACCCGTACTCAGAAATGTATTGATGCCGTATAACTGTTCGTAGGGGGAGTATTTGATTAGCACCGAGATGAGCGCCAATTTATAACCGTTTGTAGGTTTGGATATATTGGCCTAGAGTTGGGCGACCAATTTATAACCGATGGTTAGTTAGGCCACAAGTTGGGCAGCTAATTTATAACTGTTCGTTGGGTGATGAAATGATTAACGTCAAAATGGGTGCCAATTTATAACTGTTCGTAATGTTGGGTGCTAATTTATGACTGTTGGGTGCCAATGTATAATTGTCAGTAGGGGTCGTTGAATATATTATGTCCGGCTATTTCTAACTCAGTTGGTAGAGCGAGATCTCTTTCAGGGTCGTGCTCGACGAAAACTAAAATAGGATATAAGATGAAGGGATTATAGGTCGTAAATTTGAAGTCTATTGATAATGAACTTGAATAATATTTGTAAGTTTATTTTGTCCGAAAATCTTTCACTTAATTTGTTAATTTCTTAAAATGTCTGGAGGAAGAAAACAGTAATGTCTTTATCTATTTGCTTCGTCGTCGCCAAAATTACTTTAGGTTATATTATTATACTTATAACATCTGCACGTTTTATTGCAGGAATTTTAGGTTATATATCTTATGGCGGTATTTATTCGTTTAACTTTTCAATACGAAAAATAATATCTATAATCTTGTCTTATTCCAATATATATATATCTTTATCCTCGACCGTATTATTTAAAAGTCGGTATAAAATTAATATTAGTACTTGTTACTGTTTCACTGTATATTTCTAACTCCGGTTTAGTCTATAAAAATTACGTCCGTCGCTGTTGAATAGATGTCTTCAAGTCTCTGTTGGTCGCTCCTGTTCGTGTTAATATGTTTCGGTGTTAAAATATTCTAGCCATTCCATTGGTTCAGTCAGTAGGCTTTGTCTCTTGTGATTGGAAATTAGCTAAGTCGTCTGCTAGTGTTTGAAATATTTGTCGTTAAAGTGGGTTGAGGTTTGGGGAGAAACGTATCCATCAACTTGACTTTAATAGCTGGCGACAGTGGACTTCTCCAGACAAAAAGCCACGCCTTCACTTCATTGTATTCCCTTATTTAGTTAATAATTCATAAAGTAATTGTCACTATTGTCTGCAATAAGTGTAGTTGTATAGCTTTCTTGATTATGCGTTGAATGATGTAATTTTCTATGTTGTCGTGTTAATAATTAATCGTTTGATTAATTATTTGTAATTGCTGGTAATGTCTTTTGATTCAGATGGTCATGTTGTATATCAAATTGTTCGTGTAAATGTCCTCTGTCTTGTCATGTAATTTGTTTTATGGTCATTGTAATAGTCTAGGCGTAATGGTAGTTTTTAGTAGTCGATAATGTTGCGGGAAGTTCAAATATTGTCCGTGAAATGTATTTTCTTATATTTGATTCCTCTTTTTATATAAGTCCATATGAACTGATCGGTTACAAATGTCCGAACGCTATAATTATTAAAATTATGAAGGAATTGGTATTTGGAAAATAGTTTTATAAATAATTTTAAAAATTTTTCGTTAGTCTCGCATCCAAAATTTCTCGGTCAGTTCGTATATCAATTAGTTATTTTGATTTTGTAATGATGAATATTTTGTAATTTATTATCTGTTATCTTTTATCTGTGTTCTTCCTCGTCGACTGAATAAAAATATAGTTTTCACATTAAAATTCTTAAAATATAAACATTGTTAAATCATACACTTGTTACATTGAATCAGCTGATAATCTTCCTTTCTTTACTTCATTGTACTCACTTGTAGTACGCTTCTCTTTCCTTTTCACCTAATAAAATGAAATCTTTGTTACATTGAATTACTTGATAATAGTCATCTTGACTGGTTGTAACTCATTTCTGGTACATCACTGTTCTTCACCTAATGAAACAATTTTACTAATTACACTTAATTACTTACCGTTAAATACATAAAATTTTATTTAACACACAATGGGATTTGATTACTTATACACTTCACACTTTATGTTTAATTACACAATCTAAAAACGTATTATTTTCTTTCTTCTGTTCTTCAGGTATCCTTTTTATTCAAATAAATTTATTTTGCTTATTTCGTAATATCATGTTCAAGTTTACTACAAATTTATGCATTCTTACTCCTACACAATCAATAATATCATTCTTAAATGTCAATCTGCTTTTTCTAGCATGATTATTATAAGTGCATGCCTTACCTTCATTTTATTATTTTCTTTCTCATTAGTGATCTTTTTCACTCTTTTGACAGTGGATTCCTTCCTTGTCATACTTTTCTCATTTTTCATCGTCGACTCATTTCTTACCTTTAATTATTCATAATCTTTGCACACTCATAAATTCACTTTTCATAACTCATTATTTATCTCTTTGATTTTCATTTTATACCTTATATTTGATTGGTGTGAGGTTGTAGGGAGGATACTAAATTGAATATGCATGATAGTGAAATACTTATTCATTTATAAATCTTAATTCTTTAACCAAAGTGTAATGTGTAATTATAAAACTTAATTCAATATTTTCAATAAGTGTAACTAAAATTTTCTTATATATTTAAATCAAATACTAGTATGATTATCCTAAGTCAAATCGATGTTTCATTTTCTTCAGTATAATTCAGAGGGGGAATTCGCACATCACTTCTTAAATATATATACAATTTTAGTCGAAGAAAGGCTGTACACACATTTCTTCGTCTTCAAGGAAACACTGCAAGAGATCACTTCATTATATGAGGTAATCCTTGTATCGGTATTGTCTTCAGTGCTTACTTATTAAATGAGGGCTTCATCATTTTTTTACCTTAAATTAATACATTCGTTGTGCTAACGTAAAAATGAAACATAGATCTGAGAGGGTTCACGCAAAAATATTTTACATTCCATTCTCGTAGTCCTTTTTCGATTCCAGTTCGTTGAATAAAAGCAAAATTTACCTCGTAGATGTTTTGATTCTTAGGAAATTAGTGACATGATATAATATGGTTTCAATAAATATTTACGGAACTTTTCACAATTTTATGGGGTTTCTTGGCCTCTTGTTTTATTCGTATATCAGCGCATAGTGAATTGGATTGGATTGGATTTTCTAGTAAATGTTCTTCGCTGGTAGATTTTATTATCATTTATAGTTTTGTGGTATAAAATATTTATTGAATCATTTCCTGCTGACTTGGAACTTTCTCTTTCTAAAATAAATCTCAAATATTTACAGTACGTGTTGGAATTTTTGTATGGGCTGTCAATTCTACAAGTTAGTTTTAAATTAGTATATACACTGTAGAAATGTGAAAGTTGGGTAGTTATTTACAAGCGGATGCACTTCCTTTAGAAATAAATTTAAGAGGGTCACTCTGTGGGGGTTTGGCTTACTTCTTCATAAGAAATGGTGCCTTATTGGGGTGACTGGAATAACAGTGTTACGTGAGGTCGTAAAAAAAAAGGGGGAATGACCTATATGTTGTTTGGGTAAAATTCTTAAGAAATGTTTGTGGTAAACAAGAATATGTTTTGTCAAGAATCGGGGTTATTTGCTTCTTTCGTTAAGTTACTTTAGTCTTCAACAGTAGGTGTCGGTGACTGATTGCCATTGTTATTGTCACGATTATTCATAGTGCTATTCATTGTCTGATTGTTATTTATTGGGTCATGTTGGTAATCGTTATTTTGTCCATTGATATTAGCATATCGGTTTAGTCCACGACGTGAGTTATTTCTACCTCTAAAACTTGGTCTAAAAAATCCTTGGTTGTACTGAGTCCTATTGAACCAGCGTGGTGTTCCATTGTATGGTCGTCTGCCATAGTTATTTCTGTTATTCTGATTCGAGCCTGGGGAGTTATCATGTGGGTAGTCATTATGATTATTGTTATAATTATTGTTATAGTTTTGGTATCGAAAATTGTTGTTTCTGAAACCATTGTTGTAGTTTGAGTAGTTTCTGCCATTGTTGAAATAATAAGGGCGATTTCTGAAATTTCTACTTCTCCAATAAGAAGTCCTATTTCCTCTCTGATATGGCGTATTTCTCCAGAACTGTCCTGGGCTATTCAAGCTATTTTCTTGGGTAACATTAGTCTCGTTTTCATTTACTTGTTGTTGTTCCTCACACAACTGGGCAGATCCTGTCCGCGTCTCGCATCCAAAAGCGTTTTGGTTGGGTTTGGTTTGAACGTAATTAATGTTTCTTTTTAGGCCTTGATTAGTGTTGGTAACTTGGGATTTATTTATCTTTTGTGGTGGAAACGGGGATTCCTGTAGGGATTTCAACAATGCTATCATGTCAGGGATTGTCTTGGGGCTTGCAACAATTAAACTGTTCTTTATTGAAAACGGATAGTGTAAGCAGAGGGCTTTGATGAAGACTTCATCTTCGATACTAGGGGTTAACAGCTGTTTTGAATCACATAAAGAAATAAAATGTTCCATATAGGTTTGGCCGCTATTACGATCAAAACTTCCATGAAAAATCTGACCTTTTAATCTCTCTTGATCTGATATTGACCAGAATTCTCGAAGAAAGGACTCTTCGAATGTCTGCATATTCAATTCCAGCGTATCATTAACAACATTGAACCATCGAGCTGCACTACCTTTTAATGACCTGGATACCATGATCATTTTTAACTGTTCAGGTACATTTCTTAAGTTGAAAAAGGTCTTTAATTCGCGCAAATATCTTACGGGGTTAGTCTTCTGTTTGTCCTCAAACGTGGGAAGAGGCAAGTCGCTTTGACTAAGGGTAAATCCAATCTGATTACTGGGGTTGAAATTTTGATGATTATTATTATTACTTTGACTTGAATTACCTGCAGTGTGATGGTTCAATCCGTTATTGGATCTTGGTAAGTTTGCGGGTAGAGGGGGAATGATAGGTGTATCAGTAGGCGTGTCTGGGAGAGCAGATGAAGTTGACGCAATTTCGCCCCGGTCAGAGACCAAGACTGTACTCTCTGTACGATCTTCCTGATCCCGTAACCTATGACGCAATCTGTCCAACTCCGAATTAAGGGATACCAATCTAGTGTTGTTACTCCTAACTTCTCTTTCTACTGCACTTACATGATTTCGAATTCCATCTACCTGGGTACGAACCTCTGTCTGTACAGTTTCTATTTGTCCAGTTAAGATATTTTCTGAAGATGCTATCTGTTGTGTTACTCGGAAATCGATTTGCATTAATTCCTCAGCAACCTGTTGTCTATGGTTTTGCATTAATTGAGTAAGATTACTAGTTTGAGCTGTTAGCTCTGAATTCAAGTTTTCATTAACTTCTGTCTGTAGTGAAGTTAATTGAGTATTAAGTACTGTTTGCATTGAATTTATTGTTGTTGTTAAGGTTGTATTTTGATTATTACATTCGGTCTGCATTGAATTCATTTTACTATTAAATTCCGTCTGCAATGAGTTAATTGTTGTGTTTAGATTAGTGTTTTGATTGTTAAATTCAGTCTGCAATGAATTCATTTGATTATTAAGTTCAGTTTTAAATTCAGTCTGCATTGAATTAATTGTTTCAGTTAGCGTAGTGTTTTGACTGTTAAATTCAGTCTGTAATGCATTAATGGTTGTAGTTAGATTAGTGTTTTGACTGTTTAATTCAGTTTGCATTAAATTAATGGTTTCAGTTAGCGTAGTGTTTTGACTGTTACTTTCAGTCTGCAATGAGTTAATTGTTTCAGTTAGCGCAGTATTTTGACTGGCCAGAGAAGTTATAGCATTCATAATTTGTTGTAATGCATTGACATTTACAGTGGCTATTTCAGGGTTAGAAGACATAGTATCTGTTGGAGCAGCTGACTGGGATGTTACACCTGCTGTTAAATTCTCACTTACATTGACATTTCTATTGTCTAATTCACTGCTTTGCAAACTAGAAAGATCATTTGACACTGGGTGTGGGGGTTCATGCTGTGGTTCTGGGTCACTTGAACATGTTACTACTTGTACAGTTTTCACAGACATCTTAATTTTGTTATTGCGTAAACGCATAGAAAAATGTGAAATTGAAAAATAATTACTGAAATATAAGTCTAAAAAGTCATTCCTTCTTGAAAGGATATAATTTAAAGTTATTTTAAGCCTTTACAAATAAAATTGAAGAAAAAAATATTATTGTTCTGTGAACTCTGTAAGTATAAGCAAAAAATTTTAACGATACCCTAGTCCTTCTGTTGTTGCAGCTGTCTGTCGGTCAATAGCCTAGGAATGGCCATCAGCTGACTGGAGGTCACAAGCTGAAGAGGGGTGTTGATCTCTTGTAGAATTGGGGGGGCGGGGGTGTAGATTTTCAGTTGAGTGGAGGGTTTATGGTGAATGTTGATGGTGAATGTTGATGTTGTTGGTAATCCACATGGAGTCTATACACTATTGCTGTTTATTTCGAAGAATTAATTTGTTAATAAATTTCGTCTATCCCCGTGTCGTTTCAAAAAAATTTTCGACTTTTGTTGGCCTAATTCCTATATCCTATTTCGTTTCGAAAATTCTGCCCTGAGATGGGAGCCAATTTATAACTGTTCGTAGGGGGAGTATTTGATTAGCACCGAGATGAGCGCCAATTTATAACCGTTTGTAGGTTTGGATATATTGGCCTAGAGTTGGGCGACCAATTTATAACCGTTGGTTAGTTAGGCCACAAGTTGGGCAGCTAATTTATAACTGTTCGTTGGGTGATGAAATGATTAACGTCAAAATGGGTGCCAATTTATAACTGTTCGTAATGTTGGGTGCTAATTTATGACTGTTGGGTGCCAATGTATAATTGTCAGTAGGGGTCGTTGAATATATTATGTCCGGCTATTTCTAACTCAGTTGGTAGAGCGAGATCTCTTTCAGGGTCGTGCTCGACGAAAACTAAAATAGGATATAAGATGAAGGGATTATAGGTCGTAAATTTGAAGTCTATTGATAATGAACTTGAATAATATTTGTAAGTTTATTTTGTCCGAAAATCTTTCACTTAATTTGTTAATTTCTTAAAATGTCTGGAGGAAGAAAACAGTAATGTCTTTATCTATTTGCTTCGTCGTCGCCAAAATTACTTTAGGTTATATTATTATACTTATAACATCTGCACGTTTTATTGCAGGAATTTTAGGTTATATATCTTATGGCGGTATTTATTCGTTTAACTTTTCAATACGAAAAATAATATCTATAATCTTGTCTTATTCCAATATATATATATCTTTATCCTCGACCGTATTATTTAAAAGTCGGTATAAAATTAATATTAGTACTTGTTACTGTTTCACTGTATATTTCTAACTCCGGTTTAGTCTATAAAAATTACGTCCGTCGCTGTTGAATAGATGTCTTCAAGTCTCTGTTGGTCGCTCCTGTTCGTGTTAATATGTTTCGGTGTTAAAATATTCTAGCCATTCCATTGGTTCAGTCAGTAGGCTTTGTCTCTTGTGATTGGAAATTAGCTAAGTCGTCTGCTAGTGTTTGAAATATTTGTCGTTAAAGTGGGTTGAGGTTTGGGGAGAAACGTATCCATCAACTTGACTTTAATAGCTGGCGACAGTGGACTTCTCCAGACAAAAAGCCACGCCTTCACTTCATTGTATTCCCTTATTTAGTTAATAATTCATAAAGTAATTGTCACTATTGTCTGCAATAAGTGTAGTTGTATAGCTTTCTTGATTATG
The DNA here is from genome assembly GCA_964059195.1 of Ectobius pallidus. Lineage (NCBI taxonomy): Eukaryota > Metazoa > Arthropoda > Insecta > Blattodea > Ectobiidae > Ectobius > Ectobius pallidus. The sequence continues at coordinate 6,262,425 of CAXKWD010000008.1, read as the reverse complement.
CGTTGAATGATGTAATTTTCTATGTTGTCGTGTTAATAATTAATCGTTTGATTAATTATTTGTAATTGCTGGTAATGTCTTTTGATTCAGATGGTCATGTTGTATATCAAATTGTTCGTGTAAATGTCCTCTGTCTTGTCATGTAATTTGTTTTATGGTCATTGTAATAGTCTAGGCGTAATGGTAGTTTTTAGTAGTCGATAATGTTGCGGGAAGTTCAAATATTGTCCGTGAAATGTATTTTCTTATATTTGATTCCTCTTTTTATATAAGTCCATATGAACTGATCGGTTACAAATGTCCGAACGCTATAATTATTAAAATTATGAAGGAATTGGTATTTGGAAAATAGTTTTATAAATAATTTTAAAAATTTTTCGTTAGTCTCGCATCCAAAATTTCTCGGTCAGTTCGTATATCAATTAGTTATTTTGATTTTGTAATGATGAATATTTTGTAATTTATTATCTGTTATCTTTTATCTGTGTTCTTCCTCGTCGACTGAATAAAAATATAGTTTTCACATTAAAATTCTTAAAATATAAACATTGTTAAATCATACACTTGTTACATTGAATCAGCTGATAATCTTCCTTTCTTTACTTCATTGTACTCACTTGTAGTACGCTTCTCTTTCCTTTTCACCTAATAAAATGAAATCTTTGTTACATTGAATTACTTGATAATAGTCATCTTGACTGGTTGTAACTCATTTCTGGTACATCACTGTTCTTCACCTAATGAAACAATTTTACTAATTACACTTAATTACTTACCGTTAAATACATAAAATTTTATTTAACACACAATGGGATTTGATTACTTATACACTTCACACTTTATGTTTAATTACACAATCTAAAAACGTATTATTTTCTTTCTTCTGTTCTTCAGGTATCCTTTTTATTCAAATAAATTTATTTTGCTTATTTCGTAATATCATGTTCAAGTTTACTACAAATTTATGCATTCTTACTCCTACACAATCAATAATATCATTCTTAAATGTCAATCTGCTTTTTCTAGCATGATTATTATAAGTGCATGCCTTACCTTCATTTTATTATTTTCTTTCTCATTAGTGATCTTTTTCACTCTTTTGACAGTGGATTCCTTCCTTGTCATACTTTTCTCATTTTTCATCGTCGACTCATTTCTTACCTTTAATTATTCATAATCTTTGCACACTCATAAATTCACTTTTCATAACTCATTATTTATCTCTTTGATTTTCATTTTATACCTTATATTTGATTGGTGTGAGGTTGTAGGGAGGATACTAAATTGAATATGCATGATAGTGAAATACTTATTCATTTATAAATCTTAATTCTTTAACCAAAGTGTAATGTGTAATTATAAAACTTAATTCAATATTTTCAATAAGTGTAACTAAAATTTTCTTATATATTTAAATCAAATACTAGTATGATTATCCTAAGTCAAATCGATGTTTCATTTTCTTCAGTATAATTCAGAGGGGGAATTCGCACATCACTTCTTAAATATATATACAATTTTAGTCGAAGAAAGGCTGTACACACATTTCTTCGTCTTCAAGGAAACACTGCAAGAGATCACTTCATTATATGAGGTAATCCTTGTATCGGTATTGTCTTCAGTGCTTACTTATTAAATGAGGGCTTCATCATTTTTTTACCTTAAATTAATACATTCGTTGTGCTAACGTAAAAATGAAACATAGATCTGAGAGGGTTCACGCAAAAATATTTTACATTCCATTCTCGTAGTCCTTTTTCGATTCCAGTTCGTTGAATAAAAGCAAAATTTACCTCGTAGATGTTTTGATTCTTAGGAAATTAGTGACATGATATAATATGGTTTCAATAAATATTTACGGAACTTTTCACAATTTTATGGGGTTTCTTGGCCTCTTGTTTTATTCGTATATCAGCGCATAGTGAATTGGATTGGATTGGATTTTCTAGTAAATGTTCTTCGCTGGTAGATTTTATTATCATTTATAGTTTTGTGGTATAAAATATTTATTGAATCATTTCCTGCTGACTTGGAACTTTCTCTTTCTAAAATAAATCTCAAATATTTACAGTACGTGTTGGAATTTTTGTATGGGCTGTCAATTCTACAAGTTAGTTTTAAATTAGTATATACACTGTAGAAATGTGAAAGTTGGGTAGTTATTTACAAGCGGATGCACTTCCTTTAGAAATAAATTTAAGAGGGTCACTCTGTGGGGGTTTGGCTTACTTCTTCATAAGAAATGGTGCCTTATTGGGGTGACTGGAATAACAGTGTTACGTGAGGTCGTAAAAAAAAAGGGGGAATGACCTATATGTTGTTTGGGTAAAATTCTTAAGAAATGTTTGTGGTAAACAAGAATATGTTTTGTCAAGAATCGGGGTTATTTGCTTCTTTCGTTAAGTTACTTTAGTCTTCAACAGTAGGTGTCGGTGACTGATTGCCATTGTTATTGTCACGATTATTCATAGTGCTATTCATTGTCTGATTGTTATTTATTGGGTCATGTTGGTAATCGTTATTTTGTCCATTGATATTAGCATATCGGTTTAGTCCACGACGTGAGTTATTTCTACCTCTAAAACTTGGTCTAAAAAATCCTTGGTTGTACTGAGTCCTATTGAACCAGCGTGGTGTTCCATTGTATGGTCGTCTGCCATAGTTATTTCTGTTATTCTGATTCGAGCCTGGGGAGTTATCATGTGGGTAGTCATTATGATTATTGTTATAATTATTGTTATAGTTTTGGTATCGAAAATTGTTGTTTCTGAAACCATTGTTGTAGTTTGAGTAGTTTCTGCCATTGTTGAAATAATAAGGGCGATTTCTGAAATTTCTACTTCTCCAATAAGAAGTCCTATTTCCTCTCTGATATGGCGTATTTCTCCAGAACTGTCCTGGGCTATTCAAGCTATTTTCTTGGGTAGCATTAGTCTCGTTTTCATTTACTTGTTGTTGTTCCTCACACAACTGGGCAGATCCTGTCCGCGTCTCGCATCCAAAAGCGTTTTGGTTGGGTTTGGTTTGAACGTAATTAATGTTTCTTTTTAGGCCTTGATTAGTGTTGGTAACTTGGGATTTATTTATCTTTTGTGGTGGAAACGGGGATTCCTGTAGGGATTTCAACAATGCTATCATGTCAGGGATTGTCTTGGGGCTTGCAACAATTAAACTGTTCTTTATTGAAAACGGATAGTGTAAGCAGAGGGCTTTGATGAAGACTTCATCTTCGATACTAGGGGTTAACAGCTGTTTTGAATCACATAAAGAAATAAAATGTTCCATATAGGTTTGGCCGCTATTACGATCAAAACTTCCATGAAAAATCTGACCTTTTAATCTCTCTTGATCTGATATTGACCAGAATTCTCGAAGAAAGGACTCTTCGAATGTCTGCATATTCAATTCCAGCGTATCATTAACAACATTGAACCATCGAGCTGCACTACCTTTTAATGACCTGGATACCATGATCATTTTTAACTGTTCAGGTACATTTCTTAAGTTGAAAAAGGTCTTTAATTCGCGCAAATATCTTACGGGGTTAGTCTTCTGTTTGTCCTCAAACGTGGGAAGAGGCAAGTCGCTTTGACTAAGGGTAAATCCAATCTGATTACTGGGGTTGAAATTTTGATGATTATTATTATTACTTTGACTTGAATTACCTGCAGTGTGATGGTTCAATCCGTTATTGGATCTTGGTAAGTTTGCGGGTAGAGGGGGAATGATAGGTGTATCAGTAGGCGTGTCTGGGAGAGCAGATGAAGTTGACGCAATTTCGCCCCGGTCAGAGACCAAGACTGTACTCTCTGTACGATCTTCCTGATCCCGTAACCTATGACGCAATCTGTCCAACTCCGAATTAAGGGATACCAATCTAGTGTTGTTACTCCTAACTTCTCTTTCTACTGCACTTACATGATTTCGAATTCCATCTACCTGGGTACGAACCTCTGTCTGTACAGTTTCTATTTGTCCAGTTAAGATATTTTCTGAAGATGCTATCTGTTGTGTTACTCGGAAATCGATTTGCATTAATTCCTCAGCAACCTGTTGTCTATGGTTTTGCATTAATTGAGTAAGATTACTAGTTTGAGCTGTTAGCTCTGAATTCAAGTTTTCATTAACTTCTGTCTGTAGTGAAGTTAATTGAGTATTAAGTACTGTTTGCATTGAATTTATTGTTGTTGTTAAGGTTGTATTTTGATTATTACATTCGGTCTGCATTGAATTCATTTTACTATTAAATTCCGTCTGCAATGAGTTAATTGTTGTGTTTAGATTAGTGTTTTGATTGTTAAATTCAGTCTGCAATGAATTCATTTGATTATTAAGTTCAGTTTTAAATTCAGTCTGCATTGAATTAATTGTTTCAGTTAGCGTAGTGTTTTGACTGTTAAATTCAGTCTGTAATGCATTAATGGTTGTAGTTAGATTAGTGTTTTGACTGTTTAATTCAGTTTGCATTAAATTAATGGTTTCAGTTAGCGTAGTGTTTTGACTGTTACTTTCAGTCTGCAATGAGTTAATTGTTTCAGTTAGCGCAGTATTTTGACTGGCCAGAGAAGTTATAGCATTCATAATTTGTTGTAATGCATTGACATTTACAGTGGCTATTTCAGGGTTAGAAGACATAGTATCTGTTGGAGCAGCTGACTGGGATGTTACACCTGCTGTTAAATTCTCACTTACATTGACATTTCTATTGTCTAATTCACTGCTTTGCAAACTAGAAAGATCATTTGACACTGGGTGTGGGGGTTCATGCTGTGGTTCTGGGTCACTTGAACATGTTACTACTTGTACAGTTTTCACAGACATCTTAATTTTGTTATTGCGTAAACGCATAGAAAAATGTGAAATTGAAAAATAATTACTGAAATATAAGTCTAAAAAGTCATTCCTTCTTGAAAGGATATAATTTAAAGTTATTTTAAGCCTTTACAAATAAAATTGAAGAAAAAAATATTATTGTTCTGTGAACTCTGTAAGTATAAGCAAAAAATTTTAACGATACCCTAGTCCTTCTGTTGTTGCAGCTGTCTGTCGGTCAATAGCCTAGGAATGGCCATCAGCTGACTGGAGGTCACAAGCTGAAGAGGGGTGTTGATCTCTTGTAGAATTGGGGGGGCGGGGGTGTAGATTTTCAGTTGAGTGGAGGGTTTATGGTGAATGTTGATGGTGAATGTTGATGTTGTTGGTAATCCACATGGAGTCTATACACTATTGCTGTTTATTTCGAAGAATTAATTTGTTAATAAATTTCGTCTATCCCCGTGTCGTTTCAAAAAAATTTTCGACTTTTGTTGGCCTAATTCCTATATCCTATTTCGTTTCGAAAATTCTGCCCTGAGATGGGAGCCAATTTATAACTGTTCGTAGGGGGAGTATTTGATTAGCACCGAGATGAGCGCCAATTTATAACCGTTTGTAGGTTTGGATATATTGGCCTAGAGTTGGGCGACCAATTTATAACCGTTGGTTAGTTAGGCCACAAGTTGGGCAGCTAATTTATAACTGTTCGTTGGATGATGAAATGATTAACGTCAAAATGGGTGCCAATTTATAACTGTTCGTAATGTTGGGTGCTAATTTATGACTGTTGGGTGCCAATGTATAATTGTCAGTAGGGGTCGTTGAATATATTATGTCCGGCTATTTCTAACTCAGTTGGTAGAGCGAGATCTCTTTCAGGGTCGTGCTCGACGAAAACTAAAATAGGATATAAGATGAAGGGATTATAGGTCGTAAATTTGAAGTCTATTGATAATGAACTTGAATAATATTTGTAAGTTTATTTTGTCCGAAAATCTTTCACTTAATTTGTTAATTTCTTAAAATGTCTGGAGGAAGAAAACAGTAATGTCTTTATCTATTTGCTTCGTCGTCGCCAAAATTACTTTAGGTTATATTATTATACTTATAACATCTGCACGTTTTATTGCAGGAATTTTAGGTTATATATCTTATGGCGGTATTTATTCGTTTAACTTTTCAATACGAAAAATAATATCTATAATCTTGTCTTATTCCAATATATATATATCTTTATCCTCGACCGTATTATTTAAAAGTCGGTATAAAATTAATATTAGTACTTGTTACTGTTTCACTGTATATTTCTAACTCCGGTTTAGTCTATAAAAATTACGTCCGTCGCTGTTGAATAGATGTCTTCAAGTCTCTGTTGGTCGCTCCTGTTCGTGTTAATATGTTTCGGTGTTAAAATATTCTAGCCATTCCATTGGTTCAGTCAGTAGGCTTTGTCTCTTGTGATTGGAAATTAGCTAAGTCGTCTGCTAGTGTTTGAAATATTTGTCGTTAAAGTGGGTTGAGGTTTGGGGAGAAACGTATCCATCAACTTGACTTTAATAGCTGGCGACAGTGGACTTCTCCAGACAAAAAGCCACGCCTTCACTTCATTGTATTCCCTTATTTAGTTAATAATTCATAAAGTAATTGTCACTATTGTCTGCAATAAGTGTAGTTGTATAGCTTTCTTGATTATGCGTTGAATGATGTAATTTTCTATGTTGTCGTGTTAATAATTAATCGTTTGATTAATTATTTGTAATTGCTGGTAATGTCTTTTGATTCAGATGGTCATGTTGTATATCAAATTGTTCGTGTAAATGTCCTCTGTCTTGTCATGTAATTTGTTTTATGGTCATTGTAATAGTCTAGGCGTAATGGTAGTTTTTAGTAGTCGATAATGTTGCGGGAAGTTCAAATATTGTCCGTGAAATGTATTTTCTTATATTTGATTCCTCTTTTTATATAAGTCCATATGAACTGATCGGTTACAGCCGATGGCCACCATTTTGAACATTTGAACAATCACATTTTGATCAGAAAGTAATTTATTTTTCAAATTGAACTTTAAGCTTTCCTAACCTTGTAGAACGGAAAATAGATTTTCTATGACACTTCAGAGTGTGTATACATTTTTCTGAAGCACTCTGTGTGTGTGTGTGTGTGTGTGCGTGCCTGTGTGTGTGTGTGTATCTATATATATTCTCTAAGATAATATCGCCAAATTAATAACACCACGATATTATTAAAATCTTATAACAAATTTTCACAAAAATAAAATCACTGTTACGGACCTTTAGTTATTAAGTGTCAAAGACTACTCCACCAACTGCACAATTTCCTTACTGCCTTGAAATGAATCTAAATGTTTTCTGCTAGCTGTGTGAGTCTTTATGGGTATACCATAAGTATTGAACAAAGGTGAGAAAATATTACACTGCAAATGTGCAAGAAACTCAATGGCAGCCAATGTTGAGCATTTGTCTTTGAAACATACAAGTAACATATAGATGTACTGTAACCTTTTACATTATCTACCATATATTTCTGCAGATAAAACGATCTTCAGATAAGATGAGGTATAAATTTTCGTCAAAGTTTTACTGTTTTAGCATATATCTGTCCTATAAGACGACCCCCAAACTCTCAACGGCCTAAAAATTTATGTTTACGAAACAACTTCAAAACCTTTTGTTTTTTATAATTAATTAATTTCATTTTCCAGTGGCATAAATATGATTGATAGAAGTATATAAATCTCTGCCTATATACCACTCGAGAATAAATAACAGAAGAAGCAAAGCAAGGAAAACCAAGGAAATGTAAAATGAAGGAGTACATGCTTAAATGATAAAAAATTTTGTATTTATTATTAGTTATTTATGGTCATGTATATAAAATTATGTATTAAAAGATGTAGTATACCCAGTGTAGAAACATTGAGCTCAGTGTTAGTATATTACTGGTTCTGTATCTTGTTTAAAAACATAAAATTCATAAGTTAAAATTAAAATTAAAATTTACACTTAATTTTTATCATTTAAGCGTGTACTCCTTCATTTTACATTTCCTTGGTTTTCCTTTCTTTGCTTCTTCTGTTATTTATTCTCGAGTGGTATATAGGCGGAGATTTATATACTTCTTTTGTTTTTGTTTCAGTTTTCTGGTTGATCGTAAAAATATTGCCAACTATCACGCTGTTATAATCCATAGTAGAAGTTAGGGCAAAATAACTACAGTAAGTTAGTTGAGAAGATTGTTGGCTACCCTTACCGGAACAAAGCCTCCTCAATCTTTTTTTTTTTCTTTCTTTCTTTCTTTTCTTTTCTTTTCTTCTTCTTTCTTTCTTCAAAATTGCATCATTGAGCACAGTCGCACCACATTGGAACAGAGCGATGCGTGCATTGATACATAAACCAGTAGTAGGAAGAAAATGAAAAAATACCAAAAATAGGTTTTAATTTGTGGATTTGGCATTTGTGGTTTTATTTACGAAATTTGCGTTATTTCAGGGCTTAAATTTGCCCACCATTGGTTCCTAACATCTTAATATACCAAGATAATATCAACTTGACATCAGAATAGACCTACGACATTTTATATTGGTTTTAATTTACATAAATTTGTCTAATTTATTTATTTTTTTATTTTTTATTTTTTTTATCTGTCCTAAAAGACGATCCCGGACTTTCAGGGCCTTTTTTTATGATTCAACTATTGTATTACCTGCATAAATATACAATTATTACAAATTGAGAATGGGTTATAAGTTGAAATAGCACAAAATCCAAAATTTTCCTGTAGACATCAAACATTTGCTATTGCTGCAAGCCCAATGTTGCAGCTCCATTTCAGTTGCGTCTAGTGTTTTATTGGTTGGAACTGGATGGTTCTTCAGAGATTCCAACTGCTACGGAATTTCCATAGTTTCTACGATTTTCTTGAATTTGCTACAGAAATACGGAAATTGTACTGAGTATTACGGATTTTACGAATCCCAATATCTTTCTTTAAAATTTTTCGTTTCTCCCGCGAGCATAAAAAAAATGTTTGTGCCAGCAGAGATGTCAACTGTTATCATGAGAAATAGTTTGTAAAAGAAAACACCCGTTGTGTTGGCGACATTGGGCACTACAATCTTTGACGTGAGTGTGTGTTAATCAAAGATGTTATATCTTACAGTTATAACATAATTGTAGTTATAACATCTTTCGTGTTAACATATTTCCTCTTTTTTATTATCACTGTAATCTCGCTGACGACTGCCGATGCCGTTGCTTGCTAGAAGTTTAATTGAGTGTTGCAGTGCAAGTAGGATATTGAGGAAATATGTCGTGTAAACGTAAAACCAGTGACGAGTCTGATGGACAAAAACGAACTGCGGCAAATCAGCAGTATCGAAAGTAGTATACAGAAGAGTTTCCTTACCTCGGACCTTCAAAAATTTCAGCGAATCACGTATTTTGTGAAACCGGTAATTGTGATTTTTCGGTTAAAGATGGAGGACATGGTAAGTTTATAGGCCTATGTATAGTGCATGTTGATGTTTGATATTGCATATATTAATTTGCCCGAGACGTCGAGTCCTCCACCATCTGATTAGACTCACACTACTGATAACCACCTTTAAAGTTTGGCATCTCTGGATCTTGGTGCTGAGTTGTGACTAATAGCTAGAGGTCCGTGAAAATGGTTTTTATTTTTTTAAATAGCAATATTTTGGTGTTATTACTACTTTGGCGGTGTTATTTTTAAAATATGATGTGATATGTTGGTCACCTTTCAGATCTAGAAAATGCATTAATTGACTTCACCCGTTATTATGAGCACACACTCCTCTTGGGTGATATCAGTACAGATTCCAGTCTTGCAATATGACCGTTCTGCCTCTTCAACCTACACACCATACTGGCACTACAGACACGTGACTTGACTTCCCACCACCTGTATTTTCATATATTATAGGAAATATTTATTCATTTCAAATCACAAGTTCACAGTAAATGCTCTTAGTTAGATATTCATATCTGCAAGAATTTAGGAAATAAACATTTTTTAAACATGCAACATCAACAAGTACAGAAAATTAAGAAAATATTCCTATAAATGAATTAATGTTAAGATTTTGTCAGAATAAAACAGTTTTCCTGAAATTTGTGTAAAAAGTAGAATTACATTTATTTTTTGCTTTATTGTATGATTTTCTTGGATTTCTACCTAAAGGTCAATTTTATCATAAAGTGGAGATACCAGTCTTCGTAGGGTTTACCCAAAATTAACATAAAAGAAAATTCCTTGTTTTTCTTCCAACATCCTTAAAATGTTATATATAAATGTGCAAGATACATTGTTTTGAACATAATTTTTTTATGGTTTTCAGTTTAGTGAACCTAAAGAATTTGGAGAAAGGGAAAGGAAGGACATCTAATAGTCTTGTATCTGAAAGTGATTCAGATTCAGAAGACAATCAAAGGAACCAGAGGGTAAAAAGAATGAAGGCAAAGAAGAAGGAAGATGAGGAGACCTTAATTGATTTCTTCAATAAAGATGACGAGGAGGATGATGAAGCAATTTCTAATGGTATGTTATCCTGTCAAGATATTCTTATTACTGTTGTATGGTTTGCATGGTCACTATGAAATATTTAAGTTGGTTAAAATAGATGAGTGCACTCAAACTTTAATTTTGTGTTTTTCTGCATTTTACGCCGTAAATTAAAATACAACTTACGCCCATAACAGAATACATTTTTTTTGTACTGTATATACTTTAATAATACATGCCTATTTTTCTTCAAAAATTGCAAACAAAAAAACTCGGATGAGGGTATTATCTAAATACTGGATTCTTCTAATCTGAATTTTGACATTTTTTACCATATCAGCTCAATATAGCACAATGTTTTGTAGTACAGGGTCTTTATTATAAGTTGAGACCGGGCGACCGGTGTTTTCACTCTCCGCTACGGAGTCCGCATTAGCCGCCGGTGACGCGCGCGCGGCTTCCCTGCTTAAAGTGTAGGCTATATAGGCTTACCTTATAACATATGTTGGAAGTGTCGTCCTTCCTGTGTTATACAGGCATTGTATCTGGAAACCACATTCTGGCTGACGCGAGTGAGTTCTTCCACTGTAATGGCCCTAATTTCATTCGTAATGTTTTCTTTCAGCTGAAACTGAAACCCCTACTTGTTGGGCTAATTTTGAGAGTGATTTATTTGGTGAATGTTCAAGATAAGCGCCAATCTCGTCTAGCTTTTCTTCTGTTAACACTGTTCGTGTGCGTACATGCTTTTTGTTTTGCACTGAGCCAGTATTTACAAATTTATTAACAATTCTGTGAATTTGTGCTCTTGAAGGTGGCACATCAGCAGGAAATGTCCGAATAAATTCATCACGTACACGTCTAGCAGACTCGTACTTAAAATAATGTTTACACACAAAAATACGATGCTGCAGCGAAATGGGTCTCACCATGTTGACACTTTAACAATAACTGCACGTGCCGCTGTTGCATCAAGGTCAGACCGGCTGCGCGCGCCTTTCGTCGCCCGGTCTCAACTTATAATAAAGACCCTGTAGCAGTATAGTATAACAGTAGCGAAGCTGTAATGAAAGGAAACATAGACAAAAAAGATGCTTTCTTATGCACGTAGTCCGCCATGACTGATGGTGAAACAAAGCTTTACGCATAGGGATGCCAAGCAAGTAACAGTGCAGTATAAGCAGAACACAGCATGACTTTGACCTTGGGTCGGACGCACATCATTGCTTGTGAATTCCTGCTGTATAGCTAGGTTCATGAGTGGAGAGTGTTCAAAGTGTAGGGTGCACGTATAAGACAGCGAGATTTAGGCTGGCTGTTAACCATGCACATAATTATATTTTAGCCTACCACAGTTAATTCTTTTATGATATATAACGTTAATTATAATTGTTAGATTAAGAATAAAACTGGCTAAATAATTTTATATGTGCCTATAGATTTTTTTTTGTTTCCTTTTCTCCAAATTTCCTTTCTAAAACTTTGGGTGCAGATATTATTCAGGGCGGGTAGTATTCGGGTATATATGGTAATTTGTTAGACCTGCAGTACATTAAATCTCGATCTTACATGGGATTGTGGAAGATCTTGTCTTAGGACAAGCATCTAGCTCCACTTTCGTAACAATATTGGATAGTGGCATGCATAGGCGTAACCAGGCCGACCATATGGGGGGGGGGGTTATAACATCCGCGGGGTCTGGCGAGTATGGAAGGAGAGGGGGGTCCGGGGGCCCTCCCCCGGAAAATTTTAAAAATTAAGATGCAAAATAACGAGTTTTAAGCTTCCGGGGGTTCTCCCACGGAAAATTTTAAAAATTAAGATGCAAAATAACAAGTTTTAAGCTTCCGGGGGTCCTTCCCTGGAAAATTTGATAGATTAAGGCGCAAAATAACGAGTTTTAAGCTTCCCACGCTTTATACTTGTATTAAGCAATTTATGGGCAGACTTAAACAAATTATACAATTTTCCTTTTTTTAATCAATGGGGGGGGGGGGTTCAAACCCCCAAAACCCCCCCCCTCGCTACGCCTATGGTGGCATGAGTCAACCCTTGTTCATGTCCAAGTGTTTCAATTTAACATTGTGTGAGGGCTCTGCATACTGTATGTACTTACTTACTCAATGGCAATAGACAATTCATCACCAAGCTAAAGAAATAATTTATCTATTTTATGGAACCCGAAGGTTCATTGCCGCAATTATCTGAGCCCACCATTCAACCCTATTCTATGCTAACTCTACCCAATCATCCCTCGCAAATCCTACTTCCTTTAAATCTATCCTAATATTGTCCTCCCACCTACATCTAGGTCTGCCAGGTGGTCTTTTTTCTTTGGTTCTCCCAGTCTTTCCTCCCCCATGCACTCAACATGTCCAGTCCATTTCATTCTCCGTGATTTAATTACCTTTATTATATCAGGTGAAGAGTACAGGTCATGAAGCTCGTCGTCATGCAGTTTTCTCCAGTCCCCATTTTCATCTCTCTTTGGCCCAAATATATTCCTAAGCACCCTGTTTTCAAACACACTCAGATTATGTTCTTCCTGAAGGCATACTGTATTTTCCCAAGTAATACACACACAAAAAACGATGGTGAATCCTTTATGTAAGGAAAGAAATTTAGTGTAAGAAACATGCATTAAAAGATTCACTGTAACTAAGGAACAATAGCATATGTATCGATATAGCAGCCACAACTAATTGATATCAGTTGTATTGCACGTATGATGATCGGTAGTTAAACATTGCACAAACAGACTAGAAATGCTTATGGACATTGCCCTCGGAACTGTAAATTCTCGTCCAGCTCAGTTAATTGTAAATTATATGTAAATCCAAGAATTTGATAGACCGCCGGCGTGGTCTTGTGGTTAGCGTCGCTGACTACGGATCCGTCGGCCCGGGTTTGATCCCCGGTACCTCCTCGGATTTTTCTGAGGTAGGGAGGTCTGGTAGGGGTGCACTCAGCCTCGTGATTCAAATTGAGGAGCTACTTGATAGAAAAGTAGCAGCTCGGTCATGGAAACCACCATTAACGGCCGTGGGTGTCGGCATGCTGACCACATGCCCCCCAATTCTGCCATCTGCCTATAGGTAGATGACGCAGTAGTCGGGTGGTAGGCCTTGTCCCTTCGGGGATGTCGCGCCACGGAGTTTTAAAGAATTTGTTAAGCAGCCAAAAGCTTGAATATTTTGGTCGGTTCTTATCCGTTGTCTCCTCAGTTCGATTTATAGCTATACATTGCACTTAAGTGGTTGTGACCATTATTTTTCGATTGTTAGATCCTTGGAAGTAGACTTAATAAGAATAGTTTGGTACTGCAGAACTTGATGTGCTATGAGGTTCATTCAGAAAATAAGTTCCAATGACTGGTAAAGAAAGCATGAGTAAGTAAGAAATATTTATTGAAATATTTGCAGAGATTCACTGACTACCACGTGTACCTCAGCCCCACATGAGGCAAAGACATAAAAGTCACGATATTGAAGATCTCCACCATCCAAACCGAAGCAACAGATTCCATGTGGTGTGGGATTGTGCATTGCTGTGCCTCTTGTCATCATTCCACGTCTTTTGTTCTGGATCGCTCTCTTCAGATTCCTCAATGTTTAATGATACCAATCAGCTTTTACAGCCTCTCTTCATGGTAAAATCTTGTACAGGAGGAATCATGTTGATCCTAGAAGACAGTGCACAACTTTTTTTGACAGAGATTGTCTGCTTTAATTTGGTTTTCACAGGTGAATCACTATGCTGCCAATGCATGTAATTTTTGTTTCTGGTGTGGCATGCAACACCCACTTTCATCCCCAGTGATAACATTGTTCAGAAACTCGTCACCTTTTTGTGCTTACCGCTGGAGGAGTGTCAACACTGCGGCCAGACCTTTGGTTTTATGTTCATTTGTCATCTGTTTTGGCACTCCCTTGCACATGCTTTCCAAAAACCAAGGCACCAGGTGACAATTTCGAGCAGCATGGAATGAGACATGAGGAGGGAATTGACCAGAGAGTTCCAAAATTATAAATTGCTGGTGGTACAAAATTGCTTGCTGCACACTTTCCATCAGGTCTGGCATCACCATGGTCTTCGTTGTGCACATTGGTTCGGCCTTCAGTGAATTGCCTGCACCATAGTCTGACCATACGGTCGCTCATAGTGTTGAGTCCATACAGTGGATCTCTGCTGGAGATTGCTTCTTGAGTGTTCAGAAATCTAACAACTGCATGAGAGACAACGTCACTGCAACCATTTTCTCCTAGCACTGTGCAAATAACTACAGTAATGCCATCACAAGACTGAAACTGCACTCCATTATTCCCACATACCCCCTCTCTACTGCTGTACATGTTCATGTGCATCCAGACATGATAGGCACTTATTTTCTGGATAAACCTCGTAATACTAGGAAAATGTTTTGTAGTGCAGAAGAACTTAATGAGTGCACAGCACACTTTTGACACTTTTTTTCTAATTTTGAGCTATGTAGTAAAATCTTGAATGTTTTATTTGTTTTGTATGGATATTAGTTATGTGGGGTAAATTGTGCTTCTGTCACATGACGTCTTTGTGAATGTTGTTACCGAGCTTCACATGTGACCTTACCTTGTTTACATTGTGTTCCTTGGATCATATTTTTGTTTTTTATAATTCAGTGATGGAGTCTTTCTATGACCGCATATTTATTACTTCCTGTGTGCTGTCTTGATGCACATATTTAACAGTACACCACAATAGGCAGCACATGTTTCTCCCCTTTTTGTATTCTTGGCAATATCAAAAATTATGTCATTCAGGACATCCCGAAGGTGATCCTGTAACAAGTTCAATTACTAGTACGGTTATTGACAGAAGACCTTTTTATTGGCTCCCGTGAATGGTAGGAATAAGTTGTGTTCCTTGCTGTTCAATTTGCCGGAAGGTGGCCAAGGCGGTATCATCATGGACTTATAATCAGGAGGTCTCAATATATTTACTTACAATGTCTCATCTCATCTCATTACCATTAAGGGGAACATAAGCTTTCGATGCTGGAAAATAGGTGAAGTTCATTATTTTTTTCCTCAGCAATGAATTGTTCTGTAGCCTTGCAATCTGGCATGCTCTATATTAACTACACTAATTTCACTTTAAGTTCAAACTAGATGTAAACAAAGCCACGTGACAAGGGAGCGCCTCATTGCCTGGTGGACAAGTTGTAACTTTTGCTGCTTAATATGCACACTCTTGCTCTTAATAAAATAGTTCAGTTCCAACCGTACCTTTTTGTAACTATTTTAATGCAGAAAAATTTAAAAACACGTTTCTGAAGTAGATCTGTTTTTGAAACAAAATTAATTTTTTCAGATTTACCTGATGCATAATAACTAAGTGAACTAATTATACCGTTACAACAGAATGTAAGTAATAGGCGTTTGCGACGGCTGTGCGCATGCTCAAGCACTCCATCGTGGAATGAATATGCCACAGCCCCCTTCCAAGAATTTGGTATGACCTGCTGAATGTGCATTCATTTATTTATTTATATCGGCTATACAACACTTACGTGAGGACAAGAAAGTCGTGTACTAGGACAAGACAAAAATTCCGTCAAAAGTTACATGTAACATACAGCTCTGATAAGGTTGGGGCAGTTACAGTTGAAATTAATGAATAGTGAACAACATTCAAAAAGAAAACGCCTCTGAAGAGAGCAGCCAACATTGCAAAATGAGAGTAATTTTTTATACTCCTTATTATCTTCTTGTTAACTGTCTATGACTTTCTTAATTACTAACATTAAGCCTAATTTTGTACTGATGTATTGATGTTTGCAAAATAACTACAACATTTTTCAACAATGGTGCATGTCATAAAAAAATATTTTTAAAGTACTATTGAGAACACTGGAATATACCAAATCCTCATTCCATTTCTTTCCGCGGCGGGTAAATCTCCACATGGTATTGTCACATGCTCGGCAGAGTGATACTTTAGAGTTTGTTTACATCTCCTTTGAACTTAAAGTGAAAATAGTATAGTTCTACAATTGCATACTATTTTGAGAATCTATTTTTAACTATTATAGTTCTGGGTAGTTATTATTACAAAATGGCAGCCAAATTTTGTGCACTGAAGTGCCGTTTCCCTGATGACTCAAACATTTATTAACATATTGCAGTGAAATTTTGCATGCAAGTATATTTGATATTAGTGAACAATATTATCTAGAATCAATTATGTAACTTTAATAGTTTTTTTTTTTTTTTTAATATTTCTAATGTACAAGTTTCTATTTAAAAAAAAAGTGATGAATTATATTTTTAACAATATTTATAATGCAGATAATCCAAAGATCCTAGATTATGTTGTTCATATTATATTTAAAAATAGATAGAAAAAAGAATCACTCAGAAATATTGGTATTTATGAAAATTATCAGGGAAGCAGCACTTCAGAGTACAAAATTTGTCTGCCATTTTGTAATGATAACTACCCATCAACTGTAATAGTTAAATTAATTCTGAAAATAGTATGCAGTTGTAGAACTAGTCAATATAGAGCCTGCCAGATTACAAGACTACAAAACAATTCTTTGCTGAGAAAAAAATAATGAAACTTCGCCAATTTTTCAGCATCGAAAGCTGTATGTCCCTCCTTAATATCATTAATAAATTATCGGTTAAAATGAGAACAAGCCATGACACAACTACAGTAGTTGCATGGACTACTGGTAAACTCAAAGATCCTATAACGCATTGGTTGAAACTGGAAATTAAAACTACATGCTACAAGACATGTTGCCCAATGATCTAGCGACAGACATGCCTCTCAATGTCTTTCTCAAACTTTAGAAGAATGTCAGATGCACTTAGAAACAAATTAAGGTATAGTACACGCCTCTTATTGTGATCACTTCTGAACACAGCTAATCTGGTGATATTAACCAAGTGATAACAATAGCCGATATAATTAATTGAAGGGTATTTATGCATACATAAGATAACACACTACAAAAACAGAATAAAAGCTATTCACTCATACATACAGGAACATACGCAACTGTGAATCATTCAGCCACTCATAATAGCCTGCAAAAACTATTTTCGCAATCACTCAAAAGTTTTTATTATTTCTGTTTTCCTTTTGGAGTTCATTAACCAATATTTCATACTCATAGTGTTTTTTTGGAAGTTTACTGACCAGTGGTTGAACACCGCCTAACAAAACATCTAACGCCTGTCTGTTCAAGTCTTTCCATTTTACATGTCATTGCTGTGACCTTCACAAATTAAAAGCAATAACTAAACTGAGGGGTGAAACATGTTTTACTGCTTAAAAGAGAAAGGGGATACCACCCCCTCGAACAGGTCGTACAATCCTTAAAAACAAAATTTTTAATGACATGCAATACTTGGAAATAAAGCCGTAAATCGGAAAATGTGATAACATAAACCGAATCTTTGATAACAATAAACAGCATTTTTTCAATGTATAAGTATTAATCCGTATGGGACTTCACAAAACTGATAACATCAAACTGATTCGACTGATAACATTATCCACGATTACATTAAGTGGCGTTCATTGTACTTCTTCATAGTGTTTTCGGGTAAACTACAGTGTTTGCAGATGACAAACAGTTTGTCCATCTCCTTGCTTAGATACGTGGTCCAATCAGAGACAGCGAGACGGAGGGAAGACTCTGACTGCTAGCGGCGGTTTGTAAGCTCGTACATGTGATTGGCGGTGAAGGAATCTGCTTCTCATTTGAAAAATACTGTAAAAACCATGCAAAATAGTATTTTACTTGTATGGAGCTAGTTCGATGACCAGACAGATCGAACACAAAACATGTTCTCAAGATTTTAACATGATTACTCATTGATTATTACTTATCTCAGTAATGTGAATTACTGCTTGTCCTGGCTTGGCTACTTCCAGTTTCACACAAGCTTCTAAGTTTGCAATAGATCCCACATTCTTACCTGCAATGCTTAACAACTTTTGTGGGAATGAAAGACAGGAATTATAATCATGTATAGTGTGATCCATATAAAACTGAAACTGAACTGTACTCAATTACAGAGTACCTTTGGCATATTCCATTGGCAATAACGTCTGCTACTTTTAATTCATGCACTAAATGCACTCTGTACGCTCGTAAACCTGCTTTCTTTCAGCTCTCTGACATGTGCCATATGAGTAGCCTGACTCCTGGCTCGGCCGGTATCTTCAACACTATCTTGACTAAGGGCTAATTTACACGACAACACTAGATTTCATAACTACATTCATGAAAGTGAGTTGTGAAACTAATTATACCCATTTCCTTCAAAACTAATTCCAGGGCAACCGCATGTTTCATCTTATTTCTGAAGTTCAAGTTGCTGAAATCCCATATGCACGTTTGAAACGTGTATGAATCCAGGCATTTCACAGTTTCCTCATTTCTCACTTCATTTTACAAAACACGAACAAGCTAAATATGCCTATAATCACAAAATTGCTATTGTAGCTTCGTGAAAAGTTGGAATCAGCCAAAACTGCGTAGTGTCGTAACTCATAGTCGCCAGAACATCTCGCGCTTGTGCATTCAAGTAAAAAAACAGTTGTGAAACTTAGTTACGGAACCTAATTTCGTCGTGTAAACTAGCCTTAATTGCAGGACTTTTTTTCCCAGTCTTGCTAAGGACAGCCAGTTGTCGCCAGCTTTCTTGACATGGAAAAATTGTTGGCCTTGTTGGAACATTGCATACAATGTTTTTGAAATGTCCATTGTGTTTCAATCGGTGAATTAATCTGCCGGCATGTTTTCACAAGAAAAAACATGCTGCTGAATTGGGAACTGCATTTTCATTTTGACAGCAAAACTATAGACTGGACACTAATCAATTGTCTTAAGGCACCAACCAACATTAGGGGTACCAACATTAATACCAGTATCGATTCTCCCAAAGCCAAAAACCCAATTTCAATTTTTTATTACTTTCCAGAGGGAAATTATAAGTCTTTAAAAGTCAGGGTTGGAAAAAAACATGTTTTTTTTTAATAAAGAACAAACAAAATTTTTAAACATTTTTTAACGTTTTTTATGTGAACAACAATGTTGGTTGTTTTAAACGTGTTTTTTAAAACGTTTTTTATGTTTACAACAATGTTGTTTGTTTAAAAAAAGTTTAAATTGTTCATTTTGTTTAAAACCATTTTAATGTATAGGGCCTATTATATACATATATATATAACGTTTTAAACAAACTTAAAAAAACACAAGCACTTGTTTTAAACATGTTTTAAACGTTTTGTTTTAAACATTCCAACCCTGTTAAAAGTGTTCAATTTTATATAGATCACTGAAAATAATCCCCATGCCACATTTGCCACCTCTTGTGCCATTAAGTTTCCAAACCCTAATAATGAATCAAATGCAAAGCTTCATCTTCCAGTTTTCATGTCTGCCATAAAAATTACCCTTAAGGGAAGTTATTTATTTTTAAATTACTTGATCAACAATGAGATCCATACTGGTAATAACAGAATAACAGTAGTCAGTTATAAACATTGCATTCTATTTCATTGCTTCACTCTGTTTCCTGTCAGTAACATTAAACTTATTTCAGTGTTCAATAAAAATTAACCAACATAGTGTTAAGATCTGCATAAAAAGGATTTCAGGAGTTGCACAGAACCTCTAGCTCTCTGAGGGGTGCACCTGATTATATTTAAGTTGTCAATGCTGTTTGTTTTGTGTTGTAGGTGATAAATTAAGCCATTCTGGTTCAGAATTGGATATAGACAAAAGCAAATCTTTAAAGAAGAAGTCCATCATCGAAAAAGAGAATGAAATGGCATTAAAGTTGCTTCTTAGAAGTTCTTCAGAAGATGGTGGTAAGAATTAAATTGTTGCTTTAAAGCCGGGTCCCCACTGCTTAACATTTAACACCAACATGTTGCAGTTAACACAATGTTAAATGTTTATCATTAACTTGTTGAAATATACATGTCAAATGGTTTGCCAATTAACAACTGTCTCCACTACAGTGTTAGACTTAACATGTTATTTGTTGTGCCAATATTTCAAGATGGATTCTGATGAAGAGGTAATACTAGGCTTACTTACCAGCCTTCCTGGTTTTGTCCCTGTACTCCTTTAAAGGACGTCCGAAAGCATAGGCCTCACCTTAATCTCGCTTAGAAGTTCCAGAGTTTTTTTCCTCTGTCCATTCCATCTCAAATTGCAAAGGAACAAAAAAATATAACCACCTAAGAATAAAAATGGATGCCGGCAATGTTGTTGACGAAGCTGTCGATTGCTTTTTGTTCAGACGGAAATACCCTAACCAAAGTCGATTAAGCTATCGATTGATTTTTGTTTGACGGAAATTCCCAAAAGGAAGCCGATATCGACCGACTAGTCAATTGACTTGACATGTTATCCATTTTTTCCGGAAAACAAATTAACATCTGAAAACGTTAAGTTCAACACGCTGAATTTCCATGTTAAGTCATTTGGAAGCGAAATTGCAATATACATATAAATATCAACTTGTTAAACTTGGCATATTGGTGTTAAATGTTAAGCAGCGGAGACCCAGCTTAAGACTTATACAAGTTTCGGACACAATTTACAAAATATATCTGACGTATGTCAGAGGTATCTGAGGCAAGAAAGCTTCTACTTTCTAAAAGTTTTTTTTAACGAGCCAGGTTTCAAGAAACCAAACTAAACTCCGTGGCGCTACATCCCTGGAGGGACTTGGCCTACCACCCGACCGCTGCGTCATCTCCCGTAGGCAGATGGCAGGATTGGGAGGCATGTGGTCAGCATGCCGACACCCACGGCCGTTATTGGTGGTTTTCTTGACCGGAGCCGCTACTTCTCTATCGAGTAGCTACTCAATTGGAATCACGAGGCTGAGTGCACCCCTACCAGACCTCCCAACCTCAGAAAAAAGAACATTTTTTAATTTCTGTGACAGAATTAGGTAAATTAGTAAAAAAAATATAAGTTGCATGTATAGATGACTTTCTGCACACATTCTAAGTCTAAAAGATGTGTTCTAGTATAGTGGCTATGTATATGTGATCTTAATGAGTAACTACATATACAGTATATTATCTTTGTCCAAGATTAAGTTTGAGCATAAGTAAAGGCTACGTAAGGTTATTACTTTTAACTGCTTAAAAAAAATCCACACATCTATCTCTGCTCTTAGGACAAACTATAACTCTTACAGCTTTCTTTTGACATATAAAAATGTTATTAGCTCCAGCACTACTACCCCATAATTTAATTCCGTACAAAAGTGATGGTGGAAAGGAAGAAAACACTTCCCTAAATGAATAAGTACATGTTGAACATGAAGTAGAAATAATTAAACAGAATTGACAGAATGACACAAATGGCTAGATCACAATTCAGCATGCCATAATATTTCATGCTGCCAGTTTAATTGAAGACCGTTTTTTCAAAAGCCGATATCTACATGGATGGCTCAGTGCCAGAGGTGACTTAAGTGCCATCAAGAAAAGTGCTAATATTTGTGTGTATTGACCAGCAAAGATCGTATTTTATCTACGCCAAACATTACTAGCAGTCATTACTTTGTCTGTAACTGATTCAGCAAGGCTGTTTGTCATGTTTGGCTTGGATAGAATACGATCTTTGCTGGTCAATACACACAAATATTAGCCCTTTTCTTGATGGCACTTAGTCACCTCTGGCACTGAGTCATCAATGTAGATATCGGCTTTTGAAAAAACGCTCCTCAATTGTATGTTTTAATCATTAAAATTAACAAAAGCCCCTTTCGGTGTAAACCCCTATTTAGAGTACAATATGCTGTATCCCCGGAAAAAACATTAAATCGAGGTTCTACTGTATGTCACTAGTCGTACTGGGGTACTAGTGAGATCAGCGATGACATATGGGGTTGGAACAGGTTCTAGTAAAACCAGGAGCACAGTAATCTTCATAGTGAGACCAAAGAATGTAAAATTAGGATTTGCACAGGGCATCAATCTCTAATTAGAGCTATCTTATAATAAGAGGAAGTGTTGATCTGTCTATCTATCTATCTGCCTGATCAATGCCCAGCGAAATCTACTGCACCAGAGATCTAAATGAAGGGTGGCCAAATGCACCTCAAAGGTGGATTTTTAATTTTTGGTTTCGTTCTCAAGTTTGAATGAAAAACTGGCAGAAAACAATTTTTTTGCACTATCAAAGCATCAGTTTTTCATAATAAATTTCAATTGTCAAATCAGTTGCAGGTGACTTCGCCTTTTATTGTCATAACCCGGAAATAAAAGCATCACAATTTTTTCAATATATCGCATGGAATTATCAATCGCTTTGTGAACTCACCCTGGTCATTTCATTTATTTATAATGTCAAGGCATGCAGAAATCTGAAATTTTCAACATAGACGAAAGAGGGATATTGAATGTAGACCTAAATGGGCAAACACGATTTATTTGGACAGAATTCACTATGCAGAGGTACTTGATATTAATTAAATGGAGAAAATTATGCCACTGAGTTCTAAAAAATTTAAATACTCCAAGGTAACCAACTTTGATTGCTTCATGTGGAAAATACTCTTTTAGTTTAAAATATTTGCACGTGATTATTATATTTGACTCATTTTAAAAATTTAAAATTCACTTTGATTTATAGTAATATAAGAATTATGTCAATGAATCTACTTCCACGACCATGCTCTAATAATAATCATTATTATGATCTTAGCAATCGTATCATATATACAGGGTGTCCACTGGTCGGGAAAATCCGGGAAAAGGCCGGGAATTTCGTATAGTCGGGAAAATCCGGGAAAAGTCAATGAATTTGTTAAAATATCCGGGGAAATTCGAAAAATTGCAAAGTGTGATCAAAATGACTTCTAGACAAAAATAGGCCTATATGAAAGTATATTTAATTAATTTTATTGTTCCTAATTTTTGTATCAGTTAGAGCCCAAGTAATTATTGTTTGCAATTACTTTTGTTACTAAAAGTTTTTCTTATTTAAAGTATGTATAATCCTATAATTTTTCTTACACAGTTATTAGAAAGTGCTTCATATTTTGGTTGGGAATTTCTGAAATGATCAATGAAAATCAGGGAATAAGCCGGGAATTTCTTCAGCACTACTTGGTGGACACCCTGTATATAATAATTCACTTTTTGTGACACTTCACTTAAGTCCTCTTTTTGGAGACTAGTTAAGTTAAGAAAACCAGAGAGCAGTCAAGAAGCAACAGGATCAAGCAGTAGTCAGCATGGAATGAATATGGGAAGAAATTTTTCCCGAAACTAGTCTCCAAAAAGAGGTCTTAAGTGAAGTGTCACAAAAATTGACTCAGTTCTTATGTTACTATATTAGAAAACTTCACTGTTACAAACTTCCTGTAATAATTAATTTTCACTTTGATTGGTTAAATGTGAGATTTCTGATGCTTTGATAACGCAAAAAAAACTGTTTTTTCATTCATTCAATGTGAGATTTCTTATGGTGATTGTAAACATTTTCTACTTGATGGGTGAAAAGCTTTCTTAAATTGGCAGCTCTGAACCAGTAAATTAGTAACAGCTGTCTGCAACTAATTATATGAATATATTACTATTTTTTTTTTCTCTAGAAGTGGGAGATAATGGAGAGGAGGAAGACAGCCTTCCTGAGAGCAAAGCAGAAAAGAAAGATGAAAAATTAGTGGACGAAGATGAATGTGGTATGCTTGAAAAAGATGATGAAAAAGATGAGGGAAATGTAGAGAAGGCGGAACAAAGTGAAAATGATGAAAAAAATGTAGAGGAGAAAGAGCAAAGTGTTGGACAGGAAGACGAAAATGAATGTGATGAAAGTAAAATGGAAGAACAGGCAGAAGAAAATGCTGGAAAGGAGGAGGAAAATGAATGTGATGAAAAAGAAAAGAAAGAGAAAGAAAGTACTGAAGGTGACAACAAAAGTGATGGCTCTTCCTGTGATGATTCTCAAGTAAGTATTACATTCAAGATGTTAATTTATGAGCCGTGGCAGTTGTTTTATGATTAGACTTCGGACTTTAGGTAAAAACCTATTTTAATCCTTAAGTGATATATGGACGAAAACTTGTATATGCATGTTTCATAGGTGACTATGCCTAAAACTGATATTTTTATAGGACCTAAAACAGCCTATTTTTACGTTGGAGAGTAATATTGCCTTTTTACTTGTTTTCGTCTAAAGTTCAAAATAAGTTATTTTTTGTTATAAATTCTAGCATTTATTTTCAGTTCTTACTAAATTTTTAGCTCGGAATGTGCAGTACATGACACATTTGTGACCTGGTTAAATAGTAAGGAATGTTTCATCTTCAGTAGAAAAATTCCTTGGACTTCCCAAGAAAATGTAGTGTTTTTCTCCTGACTCCCATGTCCAGTATTATTATTATTAAAAAAAAAGTAGTTCTATGAATCACTGAGGGATAGAAGGGGTTGAATATGCTAGCGTGCGTAGCTTCTGGGCGCAGGGATTAGGTTTTCACTGTTATGGCAGTAATACAGGCCCTAGTAATAGGTCTATATAATTCTGTGTACCATAGGCCTATATCTGTGTTTTATCATGATTATTGATTAATGGTGACTTCAATAAATATAATATTCTGCATTGCAATTGAGATATTTCAGAAAATTGGCAACTTGACGATTTTATAAGAGACTATTTTCCAATTTTTAGATTCTATTTTAGGTGCCTAAAACAGCATTTTTAGCGACCTAAAAGTCCGAAGTCTATTTATGATTAATGAAGTAGTTAGGTTAACAGGTTGAAAAGTTGAAGTGAGACTGAAAAATTCAATGAGATAGCCGGGATTTGTACCAGGAACCTACTAGTGGTTTACTGTGAAGCCCGGGCCTTAAAGCACGAGTTTGTAAGTCGCCACTGTGTTGTTATATCGAAAATGCCTGGTGGTATACTGCGATATGTGAGTCAGTTGGAGAACTTAATGTTAATTAACCATTGTATGGAAGTTTACACAGTGAAGCTATATTATAATTTTATAATATTGAGTTGGGTTTAGCACTATACTTCACTTGTTTTATAAATACCTGAACTAGTTTCGAAGACCCTAGTCATTCATAGTCATCAGGTTAACACCAACTGCCGGCTGGGCGTTTTTGTTGCCCTCTGGTGGAAGTGTGTCGCATTTGGCGATGAGAACACATGAGACATTTAAAATACGCAAATACAGACAAATCTGCAGTAGCGGCCCATTTTTGGAATGAGGGACATGACATCGATCGGGATCCAAAACTGATAAAATGTGTCGAAGGTCACAAGGAACTCTCAGTGTGGGAAAGGATATTCATCCACGAACACAAAGGATACCTTATGAACTTTGACATCCCATCGGACGAGGATCTCATCGCCAAATGCGACACACTTCCACCAGAGGGCAACAAAAACGCCCAGCCGGCAGTTGGTGTTAACCTGATGACTATGAATGACAAGGGTCTTCGAAACTAGTTCAGGTATTTATAAAACATATTATAAACTTAATGTTGTACCAGCATGTTGCTATGGTAGCTCAGTTGGTAAAAGCAGTGGCACGGAGAGCCAAAGATCCTGGTTCAAATCCTGGCTGTGGCACAGAATTTTTCAGTCTGACTTCACCTTTCCATCTTAGCCTACACACGGCTAGTGTGAAAGAATTACACAGGGCAACAAAAAAAAACTTTTGGAAAATTGTCCAGGGTTTTTCAGCTGAATTAGACTAATTTTGATGCCCTGAGTCCGAAAGTGACCTTGGTTTTGCTCAATCAGGTCAGGATTTTTTTCTACAGAAATTTAAAAAAAATCTGTTTTTCGTAAGAAACACTCATTTCTGCTGATAAACCCCTGACGATTTTTTCCGTTTCCCTCAAGGAATAAAAGTCAACGTATCCAAATTAATTCATTATTTATTTACTACATGAAATTTGATAAGCATAATTATCATAATATAATAAGAATGAGCGTTACATGACACAAAAGTTCAGAGTTCAAGGCAGATTTCGGCGTTTCTTCGATTTCCGTGTGTGAGCAGCTGCTGGGTTGTCTCTCTTCAGCGACCAGCAGTAGTCCGCCAGCATGACTGCGTCCCACCTCCCCTGGTACCTCTCCTCCATTTGGCGCATGTCCTGATGGAACCTTTCTCCCTGCTCGTCGCTCATCGCCCCAAGGTTTTCAGGAAACATGTCCATGTGTGAGAAGAGGAAGTGCATCTTCATACTCATCAAACACCCGAAGGCCTCTATCATGCCTCTATCATGCTGCTGATGAGTGTGGCGTGGTTTGCTGCCTTCGTGTTCCCCAGGAAGTTGTTCACCACCTGCACAAACGATTTCCAGGCGGCGCACTCAAGCGTGTTCATGGAGTTTTGGAACTCAGTGTCCTTTATGAGCTGCCGTATCTGTGGGCCATCAAAAATGCCGGCCTTGAGCTTCTCAATGGTCAGTCGAGAAAATGCTCGGCACATGAAGTTGAAGCACCTCCCATCCTTGTCCAGAGCGCGCGTGAACTGTTTCATTAACCCAAGCTTCATGTGTAGCGGTGGGATCAATATCTTCTCCCGGTCAACAAGAGGTTCATTTATGATGTTTCTCGCCCCAGGTACTAACTGCTCTCGCGCCGGTCACTCTTTCTTTACATAGTCCTGGACTCTGTCTCGACTGTCCCACATACATATAAAGCATGGATACTTCGTGAACCCGGACTGCTGACCTAGTAGAAAGTTCACCATCTTGAAGTCGACGCAGATCATCCATTGGTGCTGCTTATATTGGATTTTGTCAAGCACATACTTCACTGCTTCATATTTCTCTTTGAGAGTTGTGGAGTGCGCAAGAGGGATTGAGGCGATCTGGTTCCCGTTGTGGAGGAGCACACACTTCAAAGAGCGCTTGCAGCTGTCAATGAAGAGTCGCCAATCTGTCGGATCGTATGTAGGAGCGCCGAGTTTATGAAGAAGACCGGCGACATCTCGGCAGTACACGAGGTCTTCCTCCTGGCAGAAGTAGCCCATGTACTCCTCATGCCTTCTACGGAAGAAAGTGATACGCGCGTCCTCGCCAAGTAGATTTTTCTCTTTGAGTCTGGAGGTCAACAGCTCTGAGGAAGTCTTCGACAAACTGAGATCCCGAACCAGATCATTAAGCTCACATTGTGAAAAGGGCTGCGGACTGTCTTGTGTTACATACTCCTGTTCTGTATCTCCTACGTCGTCTGAAGTGGTGGCCTCGTCGTCGATGTGAGGAAGCTGTGTGAACGCTGGTACAGGTATTTCTTCGCAGTGAGCAACTGGACGGCGGGCAGATGGAAGATCGGGGTACTGGAGGCTGTGCCGATTCTTCCGGTTGATGCCAGTAGTATTGATGGCGCAGAAGTAACAATCCGATGCATGGTCAAACGGCTCCCTCCAAACCATCGGAATCCCAAACTTCAGTGAAGTTTTGGCGCCCTTAGTCCACCGCCTGAGGTATTCCACGCACGTCTTGCACACCGTGTGCGGAGCCCACGACTTATCTTGGCCACCTAGCTTGACTTTAAAGTAAGCCTGGTATGCGTGCTTCACAAATCTTGTGTTGTTCTTCCTGTCCGCTGACAGCGTGTATTCTCCGCAGATGTAGCAGAAAACGTCAGGATTATTCCTGCATGAACGTCGCGCCGAAGCCATCAGAAAGTAATAATAATATTATTATATTATATTATAATATTATAAAATAATAATAATATTAATAATAATTGTGATTATTTTCCTGCTAATTTTTATGCAGCGAATTTAGAGAAATGATTGAACTCAAAACCCGTGATACATACATATGATATTAGCATATGTATGCATAGCTCGTCAGGCAGGTTTATGGCTGTATCTCAAAAAGTTGACCTGATTGAGCAAAACCAAGGTCATTTTCGGACTCAGGGCATCAAAATTAGTCTAATTCCGCTGAGAAACCCCGGACGATTTTTTGGCTTATACCCAGTGTTATCATTCCAGGTTAAAAGGTTATTGAAAAACTGCAAAGAGAGCAGTGGATAATACTTAAAGAGCAAAGCACAGTTAAAGAAAAATTATGAGAAAAATATTGGTATTTAAATTTTTTTTTGGGGGGGGCCTGCCAAAGGAATAAGCTGTTATACATAAATACCTGTAATACACATAATAATACAGGCATAATTTTGTTGTCAAGCATACGCAGGGAAAGTCTCAAACATGTGAAGAAAAACTATCATTTTAAATATTGTATCATGTACGTGTGTCAAAATATAATGGTTTCTATCTGTCCCGATTTATTGCAAAAACTACTGAACTGCTAGAGTTCAAATGTTGCATACCTGGAAAGATTATAGGACTACAGATATAATAGATGCACATGAATATTTCGTAGCTTACTGGTAAACCCAATATTTTTATTATTCCAGACCATCACTAATGCTTTACAGTAAGTGAAAATATAATATACCGTATTTTACGGACTATAAGACGCACGTTTTACCTTGAAAATAGAGCCTTGAAAGTTGTGCGTCTAATGGTCTGAAGTACACTAAAAAAATTAAAATTATAGTAAATATTGCCGAAATGCCATAGTTATAAACAAGGTGTTGCAAACGATAAGATAATTACAAATTTTGGCACAGACTGTAAATCAGTGCACTTGTCACAATTGTAAAATGAGGGTAGCTGGAAGCCAGGTATACAGTGCGAAAAGAAAGAAATTTTGAGTTCTTCTCTATGAAAAGTGTTTCCTCTGCCAGGTGATTTAAATGAAGGCAATCACCTCTAAACAGCCTTGTCCCTTACACTTACCGTGCGCTGTATTGAGAAATCAGTTCAGTTGCTGGAATTTACGAGGGCCGTTCAATAAGTAATGCAACACATTTTTTTTCTTAAAGCAGGTTCATTTTATTCAGGATTCGAATACAACATATTATTCCCCAATCTTTTGGCTACAAAACCCTACTTTTCAACATAATCTCCGTTCAATGCTACAGCCTTACGCCACCTTAATGGGAGGGCCTGTATGCCTGCATGGTACCACTCTACTGGTCTATGTCAGAGCCAACGTCTTGCTGCATCAATAACATCCCCATCATCCACAAAGTGCTTCCCGTGGAGTGCATCCTTCATCGGGCCAAACAGGTGAAAGTCAGAAGGTGCGAGATCCGGGCTGTAGGGTGGATGAGGAAGAACAATCTACTGAAGTTTTGTGAGCTCCTCTCGAGTGCGCAGACTTGTGTGAGGCCTTACGTTATCATGGAGAATGAGAAGTTTGTTTGCATTTTCGTGGCGACGAACACACTGAAACCATCATTAGAACACACTGAAGTCGTTTCTTCAATTTCCTTAGAGTAGCTCAATACTCTTCAGAGTTGATCGTTTCACAATGAGGAAGGACATCGAACAGAATAACCCCTTCAGAGTGCCAGAAGACCGTAGCCATGACTTTACCAGCTGAGGGTATGGCTTTGAACTTTTTCTTCAAAGGAGAGTTGGTGTGGTGCCACTCCATGGATTGCCGTTTTGTTTCTGGTTCGAAGTAATAAACCCATGTTTCATCGCCTGTGACAATCTTAGACAAGAAATTTTCACAATCAGCCTCATAACGAGCAAGCAATTCCGCACAGATGAGAGTGGTACCATGCAGTCATTCAGGCCTTCCCATTAAGGTGGCTTAAGGCTGTAGCATTGAACGGAGATGATGTTGAAAAGTAGGGTTTTGTAGCCAGAAGATTGTGGAATAATATGTTGTATTTTAATCCTGAATAAAACCGACCTGCTTTAAGGTTTTAAGTTAGAAGTGATTTACACTGGTTCCATTGTACAAGCTTATATACGAGGGTTGTCCGTAAAATAAGGTTCCCAATGATTTTTCACAATGAAAACATGTTTATTGGCATTGAACAATACATTTTTGGAAAGCTTAGACTTTCCCCTATTTTTCGACATAATCGCCGTTGCAATCAATGCATTTTTGCTTGCGGTGTACCATCTTCTTGATGCCTGAATCGTAGAACTCTTCCGCCGCGCCGCGAAGGTAGCGTAAAACCTCTTCTTTCAGCTCCTCTCCGGTTCTGAAATGCGTCCCACCCAGGTGTTTCTTCAATTCAGGGAAGAGATGGTAGTCACTTGGGGCTATGTCTGGCCATCGGTTTCGTAGGCCTGAAGAAATTCGCGGGCCGCTTAAACACGTTGCCATTTGTGGTCTTCCGTAAGCATTCTCGGGACCCACCCTGCACAAACCTTGGCATATCCTAAATGGTCTGTCAAAATTTTGTGAATGCAGGACTTGCTGACATCAGGGATTATCTCGCAGAGCTCCCGAACCATTAACCTTCGATCTTTCAGCATTGCTTCTTCCACTTTCGCAATCGTTTCGTCCGAAACCGATGGCCGTCCAGAACGCTGTTCGTCATGGACGTCTGTACGTACGTCTTTGAATTCTCTGCACCATTTACGCACGTGTTGTACGCTCATACACGTTTCTCCGTAGACTTCACACAGTTGGGAATGAATATCCACTGGTGCAGTGTTTTTTGCACACAAAAAACTAATCACAGAGCGTAATTCGCACCTGGCGGGAGAAGCGAGTGGAAGCTCCATCTCTAATGGCTGCCAAGCCAAGAATGAGCGTCGCAGACAACTTGCCATGGAGGGGCTGGGAGAGAGGGAGCCAAGCTACACGCCAGTGTCACCAAACCCCTCAAAACAGCGTTCCTCGCGTCTGCAGCTCCTTGGGAACCTTATTTTACGGACAACCCTCGTATATATATATTTTTTTTTAATCACATTAAATTTCCATGCTAAAATCAAGGTGTGTCTTATGGTCCAGAGCGTCTTATAGTTCGTAAAATACAGTAATACATGAAAAGCATAATCCCCTTATTGGTACCACATTATTTAGTTTTAAGGTTACCAGGATATAAAATGAGGACAGTTAAGAATACTAGTAAGTTTGAGAACTCCTTTAGAATAGCGTAGCCAGCTAACAGTGAGTTATGCTCCGCCATTAGCGACCTTACCCCTCCAAGCTGCAGAGAACAAAAGAAAAACGACTGGCGCAGTGGTAAAATTTCCCATCACAAAGAGTTTAAATATGGGACACACTAAACCCCGTGCTATTCAGTATATTGATACTAAACTAATTTAACTGTTCCTTACCTAACATAACCTGTTACTGACCTAGAATTTAACTGTCACAATTTACCTTAATGTAGAAGTTTTTTTTTTCTTTCTTCTTTCTTTCTTTCTTTCTTTCTTTCTTTCTTTCTTTCTTTCTTTCTTTCTTTCTTTCTTTCTTTCTTTCTTCTTCTTCTTCTTCTTCTTCTTCTTCTCCCTTTCCTCACCTTTGTAAAACATTGTTACATGGCACATAAACTATTATACCCATTCCTAACCTAATATAACCTGTCACTGGCCTAGAATTTACTTGTCACTACTTACCTTAATGCAGAAGGTTTTTTTTACCCTTTCACATCTTTCATAAAACATCGTTTCACTAAGTAGTTCATTCCTTTAGTTTGTAATAATTTATTAAGGTAACTTACTAATATTGATTTTATTTGTCTTCCTGTATTTACCATCGTATTATAGGTGTGTTATTTTGTATGGGATTACAAAATAACGCACTGGTGCAGCATGTCCTGTCGTTTATCTCCAGACTTCAATCAACACATAGTCATGTTTGTAATATTGGCGACATTGTAGTTTTGGTCCCACTCGGTATGGCCCGGCTGATACAGTGGTCATGTTATTCTGAAGTTTAGCGAAAATTTGTATTTAGGGAAAATTTACAATTAGATTATTACATGTCATGGATTTAGTGGTCAGGATAAAATTTGGAGTATTCAAACCCTTGGCACAACTATTGTGTGAAAATAATTATCATTAAGAGCAATGTGGTTTTTTATGGCATAATTATCAGCTCTTATTATTATTATTATTATTGACTGACTGGTTATCTGTCCTTCGTACTGATGTAAAAGTATTCTGCACAATCTTCAGCCTTACCTGAGAAGCGTCATGAGGAAGTAACTGTACTTTGTTTTTATTGCGCCTAACATTCTTCCAGAATTTTATAATAACACCTGTCTGCATGTCAGTGGTGTAGGAAGGGGGGTGCGGGCCGCCCCGGGTGCCATCACCCAGGGGGTGACATAATAAAAATGTGTCTTTGCAAGTAAAAAATCACCCAAGGGAATTTAAAGAAAATAATAACATTATTTAAAACAATTAAATAAGTTTCAACATGCGTATTGAAACTTCTTTTAGTTTTAAATTCAGTCAACAAAGGTAATAAAACGCGGCTGAACTGGCTGCTGTGTAGATAAGAACAATAATATTATGGTTAGGGGGAGGGGTGTTTATTTCTGCCGATGCTTGTCTAGCAGTTTTATTAATTTAAATGAGACTTCAACAATCGGTGATATTTTATATCACTTATGCCGCAACCAATTCTACCCGCTGCGGCAGTCATGACTTGATGAAAATAAACTTCGAATGTGAGTTGACTCCAAAGTCTCCTTCGATCTAGATTTTGAACTGGGATGTGCGCATATTTAAGAATAGATTATTAATAATACAGTTCCGTAAAATAGTCACATTACTTCTTTATGAAATTTCTTAGGATCAACCTATAAAAAATTGATGTATAATTCACATAACTTCCTCTGCCCAAATAAAAGTTAGCCTCCCCTTAAAAATAAGAGAAAGTTGTCGCCAATCTTCGTGTCACATCCCCAAAAAGGTACCTAACCCAAATACAAAATTTTGTTTTCGTACGATTTTCCGTTGCAAGATGCCGTATTGGATAGAGCGCGTATTCAGAGTGGGTGGCTTATAACTACCCTTCAGAGGATTATTTCGAAAAAGTGTTTCAAATATAAGTTTTAGCTCTTAGTATAACCAATCCACGTGCAAAATTTAAAGAAAATCGTTAGAGCCGTTTTCGAGAAAACTTTCTTTATGTAAAAATAAGGAAAATATGTCTCCAATCTTCGGTTCACATCTTGAAAGGTATCTGACCTAAATACAAAATTTTGTCCTTTTATCAAAATTCATCTTTCCAAAATTCGAAATTTCACTTGGAAAACAAAATATAAAAATATAAAAAATCACTCAAAAAATTGCAAAATTTCGGGAGTGTATTTTGGCCTAGATGTTCGCTTTGTTAACGGCAACACCCACAGTCTTTCGCTCACGAAAACAATGTATATCTGTCTGTATATAACGCACTTTAGATTAATAATAATAATAATAATAGAATTTACTGTCGTTTAACAGTACAATGTACAGCATAATGTACTTGATATGTATGTCTTTCCTTAATCCTAACAAAATTTTCTGAATTAGGTTAACTATTATGTCTTATATGCACTATTGGTAGCACTGGTTACAACATGTCAACAACATGGTAACTCGAATCGCTTTATGGATGGTTGATTCATAGTATATCATGATTTCAGAGTTTAGTTTTGTTTTTATATAACAAAGTAATTATTACTAATTTTGCATAATCCGTTGAGTTTACGAGTTACATCAGATAAGTCCGTTGCAGCTGCATATATCGATAAACTCTTAAACTCTCGTGGGATTACCTTTGACTATCCAAAAAATAACACTTGGAACTGTTCCATCTTTGAATAATTTAAATGGGGGGGGGGGGGGGGTGACAAGAAATTTTCCGCACCGGGTACCACCTAAGCTTGCTACGCCACTGCTGCATGTAACTCCATGCTCTTTCGGTGTCTCGCTATGTGTTGGGCAATAATTCATTCGGCTTCTAATTCTAATTTATGTTGCCGGGCTTGATCGTACTCATTTTCTCGCTCAGACATCATTGCTCTATCACAAAAGTACAAGTGTGGATTGTTTTGTGAAGAAATTACAAGATTATTCTTCGCTTTGATATCCTATCTCTTTAAAGCTTCAATACCCAATAAAGTGAGCCTAAGTGGGGTTCAGACATAAGTAACTTTTATACCTGAAATCTAATCAATATGCTCTTAAAAGTAACCTATGTATATAGGTTAACTCTGAGTTAAAATTTATATATATATATAAATTTTAACTCAGAGTTTTATAGATACTACCCGCGCGCCATATCTTGAGCGCTGGATTTACGGGGAAGTGAGGGTCGGGGGGAACAAAACATAGCTATTCCGCCAGTCTTTCTGCAGTGTTGTCAACTAAAGAAATAATGTTTCAGCAGAATCGCGCACATGGTATTTTATGTAGTGACTTTAATATACAACGATTTTAATGCAGTCCAATAATATAACGTGGTGACGGTATTGCGTAACAATTAATTACACGTCATAAGCCTTTGGTTATCAAATAAGTCATCAAATAAGAATATTATGCATAATATAGGCTCAATATTTTTACACTGGATGACTAATTTTAAGCATAAAGAAGAGTCCTAGCAGAACATGCTTCACCATTTCGTGTTTTAAAACGTAAGAGAGGTAAGGCATCTAAAAGTGGAGGAAGCTATAAGCCTAATTTTAAACGTATTTAATACAAATTGTGAAAAGTTCGCTCAACTTTCAGTCCATGAAATTGACATCAGAGTTCACGGGATCGTCAGAAATTAGCACATACGGAATTCTTAAAGAGGTGAGGAAAGTGTTGGATGTTCAATGAAGTGTTTGTGAAATCAGCAGTTTGAAAGATTGTGTTTTTCCCCATAACTCGCTGCGTCAGAAAAGATGTCAATAAATAAATAAGAATCCTGAGACAGAATGAAAGCTTAGTATTGAAGCCACTAGATGTCAGGGTGTATAGCGTACTTCGTGTTTCAATGTTGTCAGCTTAACCTACGAAGTTGAACGAAACCTACCGAATGAGGACTAGGGAGCCGAGCGCTCAAGAAATCGCGCGCGGGTAGTACTGATATTGGGAGGAACACAGTGAAGTCATAACATATATACCTAGGTATTATGGTTCACTTAAACTTCACTTTTATGGTTATTACCTTAGGACTAAGTTGTTTCAATCACCACTGTGATCATCCTCTGCTACATCTGATCCTGGCTGAGGATGGTCACAATTGTGAATGAAACTACATAGTCTTAAGGTAATAACCATAAAAGTGAAGTTTCAAGTGTGTTAAAAACCATAATATATATGAGAGTTTTATATTTTTCTGATCTTGTTAGCAAATTCTTAACTTACTGTTACACTAATGTTTTCCTTTATATTTTTGTAGACACCAAAGAAAAAGAACTGGCGTCAAGACAGGCTTCTTACTGAGAAATTATCTGATCTGGATACAAGTGATGAGGAGCGACTCTGGAAGGCAAGAAAGGAAAAATTAAAGATGGCTGAAAAGTAAGTTGTCTTCTGTACTCATATACTCACTTTAACAGAATATTGCTTTTAGTATTGCAGATTCTCTCCTGAGGAGTCCCTTGTTTGCTTAA
Source organism: Ectobius pallidus (assembly GCA_964059195.1). Lineage (NCBI taxonomy): Eukaryota > Metazoa > Arthropoda > Insecta > Blattodea > Ectobiidae > Ectobius > Ectobius pallidus. The sequence continues at coordinate 6,226,646 of CAXKWD010000008.1, read as the reverse complement.
CTAGGATTGCTGCGTTTTATTTGTGTGATTGCAAGATGCACAAACAGCATCAAATGTGTCAATATTGGTAATGGTATTACCGTATTTATCCGAATATAAGCCACCCTGAATTTAAGCCGCACCTGCCTTTTTAGCAGTAAAGTAAAGGAAAAATAATTAAATTAACCCCAAAGTGAAAAATTAAATTACCTCATTTTCATAATATTAAAGTAACACATTTCTTAGCCAAAATAGGCCTGAAATAAGAAAAAGAAAGCATCAGCTGACTTAAGTTATGATATTATAATTTTATTTAATATAATTAAATAAAACTGATGAAAAAGAAAACAGAAATCAGTACTTTACACTTCATATGACTATCAGTGTTGAATTTCGCGCGATTTTTCTATTTTTCTTAATTTTACTTTCAGTTACCATCAGTACAAAATTGCCTTTATTCACATTCTCATATGTTACGGCATTTCTTTTACTTCTGAGCAGTTTATAATACATACATATTCTGTAATACCGATATAAAAATGACAAAAATACGCAAAACATCACTTCCTTACGCATCTTTTACGATGCTTTGATTAAATCGATATATTTTCGATGTTAAATCAATTAATATATCGATAGTCCTGGAGATTCGAGATAATCGATATGTGGCGGTGCTTGGAGGTGGGAAACCAGCTACGATGGATCAACCGGCTATATTGTGCTCATTTTTACCATTATTGCCTAAAAACACTCGTACGCGATTTTAAGCCGCAGGCATATTTTGTTGGGCTTATTCTAGGAAAAAAAGTGCGGCTTATATTCAGATAAATACAGTATTTACCTGAAGTTCTTTTCCTCTAAAGCACTGTATTTCTTTATATCATGTCATGATGATTTTTCTTATCTGCTAAATATTAACTTCACTTAAAGATTAATACGTTAGAGCCTTTGCTCCCAGTAGAACACAAAGTAAAAACAACTGAAACAGACAACCTAGAAGAGAGTTAAAGTTAGAAAGATTAGGTTCAGAAAAACACTGACGATAAGAGCAACATGTATATAATACTGTCATTTCCTTCTGTAAATTGAGTATTTATTGGTTACAAACATGTTCTGGGTGAATCAACAATATTTTTAAAGCAGAAAGAAGCAAAGTTTGTGCATCTAAAGCCATACTTATGCCTGACAACAAATTCCTCAATGTAAACACTCACATGGGATATTTGTGCAAAGATAAGTATCCAGATACAAATAGCATGGACATGTATCTGGGAGTTGTGTCTGCAACGAATTCTCAGTGTGAAAGTAGCATAAGAGGGCATGAAGGAGGTACTGCTAGGAGCTGACGAGAAGACGAATGGAAGGAATGTGCTGCGTAAGACCTGAGTCATAACATTTTTAGCGATCGCATCTTAATACTACCTGTCCTGAAAATATTAGTCGCGTTTTTAGTTTAACGTTTTAATGTGTAAGAATTTTATTTTTAACCATTAACAAATGCAATTATTAAGTTATAAGTTACAGGTTATTCTCAAAGCATATAACTACTTCCATTTAATTTTCTTCCGTACTTTATACAGGAATTCGACAGTTTAAGAATAATTTAATGTGCAAAAAATAATTAATGTAATAATATAATATGTAATTAATAAAAAAGTTTACAATGTTATACTTTATTACACGAGTAACTAATATAATAATTGCATACATACAACGCCAATCAATAATATGTGGGCGTTCAATTAATATTTTCCTCGCATTCTGACATTTTTTCCATTTACAACCCATATCTTTCAAAACCCTTCTCAAAGAATGTACCCCCCATGAAAAGTTTATTTTTTCTTTCAATACAGGCAACAGTTTTGGACATGTAGGCACCTGTTTTCTTACTAAATAAAATCCGCTTATGGTATCTCTAATTACCCTCTTATCAAAATCGTCCAAATGAACATTTCTTTCCTCTTGGCGTTTTCTGTGTTTACGTGGAGTAGAAAGGGATGTCTCACCAGCATCAGCACCTTCTCTACAAATCCTTGTTATTGAGCTGACTGAAATGCCAGTGTAATGTGATATTCGTAAATTTGCTTGTTTCACTGTGTGGCTAAGTTTTCCTTGTCGTTATTCCTCATCACAAGCAAGTATAACCCTCCTAATAGTTTCCTGGGCCTCACTGTATTGTTTTTCCTTTTTCCTCTGTGGTTCCATTATGATATACTGTAAATGAAATTGACTATGTCCTACTAATAATTATTACCATTAACTTAGTTATGTTGATGAATAAAACAAATCTTTATAAACACTGAAATGAAAATGAATCACAACCGCAACACACAAATGTGCAAGAGTACAAGGCTTTGTGAATGATTAATACAGTTCAATGCATGGTCCGCACGTGCAACGGGGGAATCACAGCGATAATATTCCCCTTTCCTCATACCCCGCTCTTCTTCTCGTCAGCTCCTAGCAGTATGTGCTAATATGCCATGTCACATACCTCCTTCATCCACTTACCTCTTCAACTGTGAACTAGCATCGCTGGGAAAAATCCCTTCAATGGAAATAATTAGGTCAAAACGTTCCCACATAACTCTGACTACTTCATTTCTCTTGCTATTCTCCACGGATGTGGAGTCCGACTCAGCATATATCTAGCTTACAGGAAGTACACCAGACTTCAAGTGAACTTTGGAACAAGGGCTACCAACTAAAACCTTACAGGCGTTCAATTAATATTTTCCTCGCATTCTGACATTTTTTCCATTTACAACCCATATCTTTCAAAACCCTTCTCAAAGAATGTACCCCCCATGAAAAGTTTATTTTTTCTTTCAATACAGGCAACAGTTTTGGACATGTAGGCACCTGTTTTCTTACTAAATAAAATTCACTTATGGTATCTCTAATTACCCTCTTATCAAAATCGTCCAAATGAACATTTCTTTCCTCTTGGCGTTTTCTGTGTTTACCTGGAGTAGAAAGGGATGTCTCACCAGCATCAGCACCTTCTCTACAAATCCTTGTTATTGAGCTGACTGAAATGCCAGTGTAATGTGATATTCGTAAATTTGCTTGTTTCACTGTGTGGCTAAGTTTTCCTTGTCGTTATTCCTCATCACAAGGAATAGTTTCCTGGGCCTCACTATGTATTGTTTTTCCTTTTTCCTCTGTGGTTCCATTATGATATACTGTAAATGAAATTGACTATGTCCTACTAATAATTATTACCATTACCTTAGTTATGTTGATGAATAAAACAAATCTTTATAAACACTGAAATGAAAATGAATCACAACTGCAACACACAAATGTGCAAGAGTACAAGGCTTTGTGAATGATTAATACAGTTCAATGCATGGTCCGCACGTGCAATGGGGGAATCACAGCGATAATATTCCCCTTTCCTCATACCCCGCTCTTCTTCTCGTCAGCTCCTAGCAGTATGTGCTAATATGCCATGTCACATACCTCCTTCATCCACTTACCTCTTCAACTGTGAACTAGCATCGCTGGGAAAAATCCCTTCAATGGAAATAATTAGGTCAAAACGTTCCAGGAAATTACAACAGTGCACAGCTGGATAATTGTTCCTGGTTGCAACAACTTCTGCCACGAGTATATAAACAGCTTACTACGATATGTAGACACAGTCACTTTCATGTGATTATATGGTCCATGTAATAATTTTGGTATTCAATTTGCAGGAAAAGTGTAATTTTATGGAAAAACATTCTGTATTCATTCTGTGTATAGAAATTACAGTATTTGAATTGTTTTTTTTTTTTAAAGTAGTCCGTTCCACCCAGTGTATAAGAATAGGAATAAGATGTCAAAGTGATGTTTCTGAAATTGCGTTAGTATTGCAGACTGATTCACTGTAATTGAACAGTACTGATATTGTGATATCTTCACTTGTAGTGAATCTGATGACAGTACCAGAATAAAGATAAAGAACAGGTAATGTATGCTTGTAGATGAAGTTGCATTAATAGCTGCTTTTTATGTCGTGCATGAATTCTCGCTGTTTTTTGGTATAATTATATAAATAATGTAAATGAAGAGTGACGATTTAAGACATGATTAGTCCACATTCGATCACAATTTAGTTTTAAGTGGATTCGCACTCTCTCAGGTGTTCTGTATGATACTGTAAAATGTTTTCGTTACAAATTTTAACCTTTCACTTCTAAAGTTGAGCCAGATATGTGGGTTTCGCTTTAAAACGTAATCAGTCCAGTGCTTGGTTTGGAACAAAATGTGATATATCCATCTTTTAAGACATGACCACACGTGAAACATGTGTTGTGGTGTAATTTTTTAAAGAACATTTATAAGGAATAGTAATCATTTTTTGAACAATATCATCTAATGTTACTATTATGGAAGATTATTATAGTTTTAAGCATAAAAGTAAAGTGTTCCCTATTGCAGGCCATGGAGGCCCAGAGGGTTCCAGGAGGTTGAGGCTCCCAGATTTTTAGACATCGACACATGAAGGTGGTAAGGTTTTTAGCCTTACGCACCGGCCGCCTTTACCCCCAGGATTGCTCCTGGTACTCATTTCTGTTAGAGGCTGAGTCGACCCCAGGGCCATAGTGCCACCAGAAGGATTAGGCCAATTGAAAAACTCCAACGACCTCATCGGGGATCGAACCCGCGACCTTCCGGTTTGTAGCGCAACGCCTCAACCACTACGCTACGGCGTACCCCAAGTTTTAAGCATAAGAACATTGTATTATTCAAAGTGGAAGTTGGCATTATTAGTATGTTAAGATGACGGCACGCTGCAGCGAACATCTTCTCCTGCTAAGAATGCCTTTGGCAAAGATCGTTGAAAACATCACGTGTTCAATGCAGGGGGAGGGAGCAGCAGGAACCAGTCTGCATCCTTTCACCGTTTCCTTTTCAAATTGGAATTGCATCTTAAATTCGCAATCCCTATATTTGTGAAAAGGATCCTCCATGTTCCTCACATATCGCTTCGGCAACCTTCTTCTCGCTTCCTCATCCTGATCTTCATGATCTCTCACATAGTTCACAAACTCCAGCATGTCATCCATGTTGACGTGGAAGTGAGCTTGTGGCTTGCAGGCGGAAAGCGTGTTGTTGACAGTTGTGGGTGACTGTCTGACAGCGCTAGGGGTTTGCCAGCTAGCAGGCCACTATCAATCGCTTGCCAATTAAGTAACTGAGCATGCTTACCTGGCAGAGGACTATCGATATGGGGGTTAGTCCACAACTCACTGAATGGTATAAGGAAATCTATCTCACAGGAATATATCCCTTTAAACAAACTCTCAGCACATTGTGTGCATTCCTTTTTTCATTCAATCTGCAACAGATGCAACCTTTGCCCAGGCTTCCTGTGAGTCATTACTCAGTGTATTACTGATATAGACAATAACCTCCTTTCTTCTGTTGTTCAGAAAAGCAGGCTGGGCAGAGAGCAGTTGATCTTGCTTCTGTATTGACTCATTAAAGCCCGTTCTTACGATGTCCAGTTAAGTAGGAGTAAATGTTAACTGGTAGTTTATTTTACGGTCGGAGTAAAGTTCCAGTAAACGCATCTTTGTTCTTATCATCTCCTAGTTAAAGTTTACTCCCGGTTAACGCAATCAGACAAAGTCACAGCAGTTGGTACGAGCGTTTCTCAGTTGTTTGCAGCAGTTTTTCATCTGTTTTCATTGTTTCGTGTGATTTTGCAATTGATAATGAGGTTATGGCTGATATAAAAAAATAAAGAGACACAGCAATTTCTTTTCAAGTGAAGAATAATTCTTTCTGAATGATATCGACGAAAAGCGTCATATAATTCAAACTAAATAAACACACAGTAGGATGTGGCCATAAGAGAAAAGCTCAAAAAGACGTATCAGAAAAACCTATTGTAAAATATATAACTTCCTCTGAATTGAATTATAGTTTGCAGTACTCAGTATGGGCAGTAGTGTGCAATCAGTTGTGTTAGCCTAAAAAGGTCGCATAATTTGCGAGGCAAGACCTAAAACCTAATAAGTTTGTGTATGAAATGTGTAGCTAATAACTACAGGATATATTACGAGATGTTTTCAAATGAAATTATTAGCTCTTAGCATAACATATTAAAATACATTATGTATAGGCCTATATAGTTTATATATGACGCTTATTATACAATTCCTGTTATAAGAATAAAATCCTCCTCAAGTAAAGTTGTTGTAAAAATGAAAAGAAAGGTACCACGTTTCGAAACCCCATCCCCGAAGGATGAAAAACACAGATATGATCTGATGTACGGGTAGAGGAAGCAAATAGTAAAGTAATTGTTTGTCCAACTTTCATAATAATTTGATCTAGTTTTCAATATTGTTTTTATTTATTTTTACATATATTGGCATTGTTCTTCATCACCAGTGACATTACGAAAGCAGCTAAATAACTTCATCTCTCCATTTTAATTCAGTTCGCGAGAAGTATAACCTCAAAAAATCCTCTGGTTAGGAGTTGACTTTTACATTTTCCTACAGTAAAGATTACTGCCAGTTAAGAGCTTTTTACCAACAGTTAACACCTAACCAGATATTGTAAAATCGAACTGTCAGTAAAGTAACCGTAAAAGTAGCCGTAAATATTTGACTGGAGGTGGTAATAACGAGCCTAAGTCAGTGTAATTTTGGACAAAAAAATAACACCTTTCTGCATTTGTGCGATGGATGCGCAGGGCAAAGGAGAAATGCTTAAGTGGTTCAACCGCTTCTTTCTGCTTTTAAAGAAATCCCCAGACTTAATAGAGGAGATGCATATGACATTTCCACTATGGGGCATTCGTTTTTGCCTGCAGCCTGTTTAAACTCTCTTTCTGTTATATTTTCATAACAAAACTAGAGAAGTTCATTACCTTCAAAACTTTCACCTTCAGTAAAAGATGTAAACAAAAAGAGTGATTTAGCTCTCTCTATGTTAATGACTTATTCCAAACAATTGTAAACAATTTGTAAATTTGTTTGATAGTTTGGCCATGAACAGATTTTCGTCATTCCTGAAAAATGATTCAAGGACCAATCATGTTTTGATTTGACGCTCCTCAAAGTCATGCATTGTTTATCGATTAATTTTATATTTATTCTTGTAATAGTAGTCTAATGCCCTGGGATTTGGATGAACTCCATTCTCCTTCTTGCTTCCCAATATAATGTTGATGTTGATGATGGATGTAGTCCAGATAATGCTTGGCAAATGTGAAGATACTCTGCTGTCATTACGGAATTTTTTTCCTCGCATAAGAGACACATCGGCGATGGGTATATAGAGATCCTGTGCAAGTGTGTTGCCAGGCAATCATGTCCTGTTATCGTGGAACACCGCCACTGCTTCTTGTCTGGGAGAATCTGGGATTAATCCTTTGATGTTTAGGATACCCCATGACTTGTTATTAGAGTACGATTACTTCCACAAAGTCTCTGGGTTTTTACATATATACTTTGGGAGCGAGTGTCACCGTTCCTGGAGTTCCTGCCTAGGGGAGGTAGCTGCACCCTGATTGGCTCAGCTCTTCTATCTCACTCCACGTGTTGTCTGTCTCTGTCTCGCTGTGGCATTATCCCTCCACTCAACTATTAGTATTTTCTACGACTTGCAACGTGCTGCATGATCTGCACTCTGTGCTCAACAGTAGCTAAGTGATCTTTCGCGCATGCAAGTCGGCACAAGCTGGTAGCGAGACGTAACGAGAAGATCGCTGACTGGGTTAAGTCTTCAAGGCAAGAGACTTTGTGGAAGTAATCGTACTCTACTGGCAGTTCTGTTTTGTTCTATTACATTTTCCTTAATCATTCTGTTGATAATTAGCTTTGCTGATTGATAGGGGAGTTTGTATTGTGTGATTTATTCTTTTATGCAACTTTTTCGGTGATGTATATCAGTAGCAGTGAAAAGTTAGTAAAAGCAGTTATAGCACAAACTTTGAACAAAATCATTATCGCTTTTTTTAAATACATATATCGTATTTATCTCAATATAAGCTGCACTTTTTTCTTAGATTAAGCCCTGCGTCTTAAAATCGCATACAGGTGTTTTTAGGCGTGATAAACACAAGTGGTAAAAATGCGCACAATATAGCCAGTTGATCTAATGTGGCCGTTTCCCCTCCTCCAAGCACTGCCACTTATTGATTATTTTGAATCTCCAGGAATATAGATACGTTAATCGATTCAACATTGAAAATACATCACTAATCGAAGCATCGTAAAAAATGCATAAGCAAGTGATGTTCATTTTATGATACTTGTTTTGCGTATTTTGACGGCTCAATGCCAGAGGTGACTAAGTGTCATCAAAGAAAGTGCTAATATTTGTGTCATATTCCATCTCTGCCAAACATGACTAACAGCCTTGCTGTATCAGTTACAGACACAGTTATGGCTGTTAGTCATGTTTGGCATAGATAGAATACGATCTTGGCTGGTCAATACACACAAATATTAGCCCTTTCCTTGATGGCACTTAGTCACCTCTGGCACTGAGCCATTTTTTTATAGTGGTACCGGTATTACGGAATATGTATGTATTATGAGTCACTCAGAAGTAAAGAAATGTGAATAATGGTAATTTTAAACTGATGGTAACAGGAAGTGCAGTTATGAAAAATCTCGCAAGATTCAACACTGAAAGTCATATGAAGTGTAAAATACTGTTTTCTGTTTTCTTTTCCATCAGTTTTATTAGGCCTATTTGAGCAAAGAAACATTTTAATGTTATGAAAATTAGGCAATTTATTATTTCATTTTGGGGTTAATTTAATTTTTTCCTTTCCTTTAGTGTTAAAAAAGGCAGGTGCGGCTTGAATTCAGATAAATACGGTAAAAGCAAAATGATATTAAGGGAAAGAGAAAGTTATCAGCTTGCTTCATATCATATCATTTCATCAACAAGTTCCTAACTCAAGTAACTTACCAAAGTTTGTGTTTTAAGTATTTTCGGTTTTTGAGCTGTGCTCATATACACTGGATATCATAACTCTCTTTCTCTCTCTCGAATCCTATGCCCCTATGTTCTGGCGAAGGGCCTCCAAGTGGAGGTTTCTGTTTACCTATGTGAATTTTGTTACGCTTATTTTCCTAGAGAGGGCAGAGGGACAGGTGGTGAGCCCATCGCCTCTCAACCCCCCCCCCCCGTGGAAACTAAAGTAGTACTTGGACATGAAAGGACTGAGAATTTTGTCCAGAGGCTCTAATTTAGGCTTGTAGTTCTTTTACGTGCCGTAAATCTATGACACGGGCCCCCCAGCTTAAAGTCCCTCCCGGAGGACTCCATGCCCAGGATTTATACGTCCTGAAAACCCCATTGACTGCTGCCGGGTTTTATCCTGCGACCTTCGGATCTAGAGGCGGGCACGCTACCTCTAGACCACCGCAGCCGACAGGATATCATAACTAGAGGCCTGGATTTCTGGTACAGTATAACCGCAAAATTTTTAACTGACATTTTAATTTAAAATGACATATTTAACATTATACCAGAAACACATATTTGTACCAGATAGTTATTTTTTTTTTTGCAAATTGAAGCCACAAAATGTTTTTATTTTACGAAACCTACCTTAAAACATGAAATGTGAGTGAAACCTGCTTTAAAATGTGAAATGTGGGTGATTTGCAGTAGATGACTTCAAGCTTTTATTGTTGTTTGTTTGTGCATTTTAAAGGGCATGGAAACTGCAAAGCAGTCATTAGTTGCATGCATGTCGAGAAAAGGATTTTGTTATTATTATTGTTAATTATCAATGTTCCGTTCTAGTTGTGATATTGGCTATTGGTGGCAATGCAACCCCAAGGTTAATAGACGTTCATCAGTTGCCTCAAGAAATATTCTGATTTTTCAAGCCGTTGCTTGAAGGCAGTATGGTTTCCACTACAAGTGTCATAGACAGGGAGAGGGGCTTTTCAGCTTATGCAAACTTATTGGCAAACAGATTTACACCCAGAGAATGTAGAAACAATCTTGTGTCTGTACTTTGGTGACACTTTCAGCTAATTTGTCTTATACTTGCCGTTCATGTCTGTTTTTCTTGTACACAAGATAATTGAATTGTGATTTCAGTAGAAAAGCAATTCTTATTCCTAGGGCCCTGATTTATTGGTGAAATAAAGTGGTAGATTTCGGTGTTAACTTCCTTCTATTTTGGTGGGTATTTTGTGAAATAAATTACTTTATACTACATTGGGAATACCCAATATATGTAGAATGTTTGTTACTAGTATTCTGCCCTTGTATGAACTGAACTAATTTTCGATTTAGACATGATTAGAGTTAATGTTCAAGTATAATTACGAGAAATATTATCGTAATTTCTACTAAACACTATCAGATAGCCATTTGCAAACAGAAGTGCCAACCATACCACTGTGGATAAAAGACTAAATCTGTTGAATACAAGTATCAAACATTCTACACTCTTCTGCTGTAATCGATCATAGGCATCGCTAACTTGGCAAAGACATAGCAGGAAAAGAGTGTACTCAACAGTACAAACATAGAAAATCTTTGCGTAAATTCTGCAATCTTTGTAATCGATCACAAATATCGATATATCGGTAAATCTTCAACAGCCACAGAAACAGCAGAAAAAAAACATGCTGCTAAGAAATAAAAAATACAGTACACCAAAACACAATATTGTGATTTTAAGGCACATTTTCGTGCTCATTTCTCACTTTACGGACAAAAGGGGCATATTTCGCGCTTATAGACACATTTCGCGGAATCGAGTAAATTTCGCGATATTTCGTGGAATCAATTTGGTTCATATTGGTATTTTAAGCATATAAAAGCTAAGTATAGCTAAGGGAGGTTGTTTTATAAAATTTCACGCTTATCGTTGTTAGCAAAAAATACGGCCCCTACTTATTCCACATAATTTGACATTCCTCGATTCTTTTATTTTACCGCTTTGAGCATTTTTATCCCTCCGCTTTTGTTCATCTTATTTCGAACACCATTATTTCATTGTCGCTATTCATAAAGTTCAGCTGTAATTGAAAAACCATGTTCTGTAGACCAGTTTAAGATATTATTTTATATTACTTGAACAAAATCAAGAAATAGTAACTAAAGTAAGATCCAATGACATATGTATAGAACTTAACTGTAGACTTGGTTTCCTTATGATTAGAAAGTGTCATCGCGTGTCACCAAGAAATAGATTTCTGACGATGCTACTATTCTACACAATAGTGTTATTTTTAGGAAAGCCGGTGACGGGTTGCAAATACATAAGCGGAGAGGTGTAACATTAACACAGACATGACTGCGAAAGTTTGGATATCCAGATCTAAGATCTAAACTTCAATAGGGATGGTAGTCTACAGCTCAGCTTGTGTTTGCCTCCCCCCCCCCCCCCCCCAGGTAGCACATTGACCTTCAAAAGGACTGTTTACACTTCACATACTACTACTGAATTCAGTTTTTCCTTCTCAACCAATCAGAGTTCTCGGTCTACTGGTATTTGTTACACTTCCTGATTTTTCTGTTGGCCCATCCCTCCACCTAGCATTTCTTGTCTTTCATGTGATGTATAACACAGGCCTTTCTCAATTAGCTCACTTCTCCCAGAAAATGGCAGTGGAGCAAGCTACCGAAAGCTCAAAATCAGTCCTACTCGCCCAGTTGGAAGCCAGAGAAAATATTATCCATAATTAGACCATTATTCTCAATTTAGAGTACATTAATTACTATTGATTCTAAAACTAAACTAAACTCCGTGGCGCTACATCCCTGGAGAGACTTGGCCTACCAACTGACCGCTGCGTCTTCTACCATAGGCAGATGGCAGGATTGGGGGGCATGTGGTCAGCAGAAAAATCCGAGGAGGTACCGGTGATCGAACCTGGGCCAACGGATCTGTAGCAGCGACGCTAACCACAAGACCACGCCAGCGGTCACTATTGATTCTAATTTATAAGTTATTATGTTTTGCTTTTTATAATGTACTATTATTCATTATTAATAGCAGCTTTGTCTTTATTGATTTGGTAAACTAGTAATTAGTTCTACAAGTGCTTGTAAGTATTTGTGTTTTGATTAACATGTGTCTATGGATGCTATTAATGTTCTAACAATTCTCTTTCAAAATTATGTAGGCCATTTCACAAGTTTGATTTGTAGCTTAAGAAACTTTCCATGAAAAAAGTTTGGCATTTATTCTATTTTTAATGGATAAAGAGTTACCAATTTTAATTTCTTCCGTAGATCTATTATTTTGATTAATAGTCATTTTGTTGAAGAAAAGGAATAACTTTATATACATTAATAAAATTGATAATGTCTGAATTTCTTTAGTTGTTTAAACACATGCTCTTTGCAACTGTGCATCCTTCAGCTAGTAGCATTGTGACCTGAAGGACAATGCAGGTGGTCAAACAAGAAAAAGAAAACACATGTTATTCTACGTAAGGACCCATACTGATGGATGTGGTGTTGTCAGCTATAATTTTCTTAAGTTACCTAAAAACTCGTTCAACACCCCCTCAGTGTGTAGGATTTTTTTTTGTGCAGTTTATTAAACATTTTTGTATTGTGTCCCAATTTTCAGTTTTTATACATGTATCACAATAATTTGTCTAAGCAATATTCTTGTGGAGAATTCAAATTTATTTTCAGCTTCTTTTTTAGATCAAAATCTTTATCAAGTGAAAGAGAAAAATATTGTGACTATTCCATTCATACGCCACATGTTTATATTTGCTAATAACGTTTAGCAATTCCTCGGATATAGACCAACCATGGTCATTTGTCTTATAATATGCTTCCTCGGGCTGCAAGGATGCAATTTTATGTCATATAACGTCAGCTCGTTACTGGACACGTAAGGGGATCAACGTGCCGTGATTAATATGTGACATGCTGTCAGTGAACAGAATGAAAACACATTATTTTATACAACATAACTTGTTTAGAACTTGAAATAATGTAAATGTGTAGATTAAAAACCGACAGAAAGGATGGAGTCTTATGAACAACAGCCTTCTGATTTCGTAAAAAAAAAATGTAACATATATGAACCTACCATCCCCTATTATCTGAAGAAATACAACCCCATTTCATTAGAAACTTACTAGGGTTGATGGCTGGTGCATGAGCCACAATACCTAACCTCTTGCTACAATTTTGTGTCAAGAACAGCTCCAAATTGGCATTGTTGCCATCAAAGGTTCGATTGATACTTAATTAAGATCTGAAATATTTCACAATGTTTGTATGTAATTCATTCTTTATTTGTATATTTTTGTATATATGTTTCATTTTTTATGTGAAAATGTTTATGAAAACCAGTTTTGTAGACTGTTCAAGTATTTATAGAGCATGCTTTTTGTGTATGGCAATCCTCCCTGTGGGGAAAACATGATAAAATATATTTCAAAGTGGTGTAGACTACACACTTTGTCTTGAGCTGAAAAAATGCAGGGGTGAAGGGAGCTGATATTGCATGCAAAATAAGAGACTGGCTATTGCAGAAGGCGGTGAGTTGAAATTGATGTCATTTCTGAAGGGTTACCTACTACTAGAAAATATAACGTTTATAGTTTTATGCTGGTACAGAAGGGAACTAACTGTAGTTCATAGTACTTTCAATCATGCTACTAAAGTAAAGTTATTTTATCAATGCAGGTTTTATAGTAGAATATATCGTTGGAGAAATGAATTCAGTAATATATTTCTTTAGACAATTTCTCTCTGTCTTCAGAATATAGAATATTGGTTGAAAGTACGAACTTTTAATGTACCGGTACTTGAATATGCCTGAATTAATACAATAAAACAAAATTTCTTTCACGAGTGTCTGCAGGTATTTAATACAACTTTCTAGTAAAATAATGAAAACTGACTTGTTCTTTTCTCTGACGACAGATTCAGCTAAAAACGCATTAAATTGCTTTTCCTTCCATTTCATTTATCTAGTTTATTTATTCGCTGTTGTCCGACACTTCATGGTTTAAATAATCTTCACTTTTAACTTCTTTGGCACTTATCTACTCTTATACAATTCAACGGCCCTAAATAGCGTGCTTGCTCGCCCGCTTCGTGAGACATCGGGTATACTCGGCGATGTTCGTCACTCGCAGTCTAAACTTTCATGACGACTACAAAATTAGGAAGGAAAACCGTTTCTTTATTATATAAGGCCTAAGTGAAATGAACACAATGAACAAATATTCTAATTTTATTTTTACTCACAATTTTCATAGCTCTGAACCACAAACATTTTTAATAATCTACCAGTGCAATTTTCTTAAAAATCCTGGAGTCAATGAATAATGGCGGGCGAAGCCGGGGGCAACAGCTGTAAAATATTGGTGGTTTTATCTCTTGAAATATCGCCGATAATACGATAATAATCCAAACAAACCATTCCTTCCCTTGAAACATTATATAATTTCTGAAAATTACACTGAATTGATCAAATAAAATTCACATCATATTCATGTCAATAAACAGCTGAGAAACAATACATATTATGTGTTCACAGGTTCTTTGGAACTGCATAATCGATTCTGATATAGTTTTCCCAGGGGGCGCTTTCATGGCTTGGAATGTACTCTAAAGCAGGAATTTTAGCTGTTTCATTAATTATTAATGGCTTAGTTTTTGAATGATTCGCGTGCAAGTGTTAATAAATATAATGCTTTAATAATTATTATACTCTTAATTTTTAATTTTTAAAAGAATTATCGTGGCAAAGCCACGGGCACCTCCTAGTATCAAACATTTCCACAACACCAGTAGGCCTACTGTTCTTCTGATGTCCCTGGATTTAATTCTGCCATTTTCAGAATAAAATTTTGTAAACATATAAAAAAATCTGATGTGAAAGTCACATAACTTCCTCTGCCCAAATAAAAGTTAGCAGTATTCACATATCCTTGTACAGAATCGCAAGATACAATTTTACGCTAATTATCCTATAAATACCTCTTCTTTCAATGATGCAACTAAAAGCACAGGCTACATAACAAACTTAAAAAAAAAAAAAAAAAGAACAAGTGACTGCAGACGTTTATTGAACATTCCGCCGTAAAGAATAATTTCCGAAATTTATTGAATATTTCCCTCAGATACTTCTTTACTCTATGCATGGCCAACAATACATCTTTCTCACTTCACATTCTTATATAGAATAAGAGGCCGTGAAAGAGCGCGTATTCAGTTGTTCATCACACAAGACAAACTTTCTACAAACAGTGGGTGAACAGTGGGTGGCTTGTAACTACCCTCAGAGAATTTTTTTCGAAAAAAAGTTTCAAATAAAAGTTTTAGCTCTCAGTAAAAGGAACACATGTGCAAATTTGAAAAAAAATCGTTAGAGCCGTTTTCGAGAAAATCGCGAAAAACAAAAATTTCTTCATGTCAAGTCCCCTTAAAAATAAGAGAAACTTATCGCCAATCCTCCGCTCACATCTTTGGAAGGTACCTGATCGAAATACGAAATTTTGTTTTCATACGATTTTCCGTCTTGGAGCTAGCCTGTTCACAGACTTTCCACACACACAGACACACACACACACACAGAGACATGTTTCCAAAAATAGTATTTTTGGATTCAGAGGGCCTTGAAACATGTATATATGTTAAAAACTCAACTTCGAATTAGGTCGTCGAAAACAATACTTCCTCTACCTATAGTACCTATGGTACGGGCAGAGGAAGTAAAAATAGACTGTAGTTCAAGAATGCCGCTACGATAAGTTTTTTGGGTATGGCAATACTGGGAACGGGCCCCTATCTTCATATTTCCGAGTGAGGCCTTCTTGATATGGACTGTTTTTAGAGTTATGGAGTGTTTGGCTCAAGATAAAGTGTGTGATCTTTAGTATTGTTGGAAAATACTGTAGAAAAATCTTATGTGAAACTCGCATAACTTTCTCTGCCCAAATAAAATATAATATAATTATTATGTATGATATTCTCTTCATGCAAATTGGTTTTAAAAATGAAGAGAATGTCGTTACCACATTGTATCGCGTCCTTGAAAGATACATAACCCAATCTGATTGATGTACTTTTGTAACTTTCTTTACTCTAAGCATGGCCAATACATTTTTCTCACTTCACATTGTGTTATAGAATAAGAGGCCACATTGGAAAGAACGCGTATTCAGTTGTTTCAACCTGATGTAACACTTTATTGTTCACCAGGCAAGACTGAGTTTCTACATACAGTGGGTGACTTATAACTACCCTTCTGATTTTTTTTTCCCCCCCAAAAATGTTTGAAATAAAAGTTTTGGCCCTTCATATAAGCACCCCATGTACACATTTAAACAAAATTGTTACAGTGATTTTCAAGAAGTTTATATATATATCGTGCTTCTATTGTAATGTTTAATACAATTGTGTTTACAGGAAAAATAAAATAAAACGTCAGCTTTTGGACTCTGAGGAAGAAGAAGAATGCAAAGTTTCTTCTTCAAGTAGTGATAGTGAAAGCAAAGCTAGTGACAGCAGTGACATGTTCGTTAAGAAGAAACGGAAAAAGAAAAGATCCAAGTCATCAGATTCTGACAGTAGTGATGTTGCATCATCGTAAGTAACTTATCTTCTGCATTGAAATTTCTGATTATACATTATTAAAAATAGTCAACTTGTGAACACTTATACGTCTCAGAAATGAGACGTAAGTGAAGCTGTAAGTGTTAACCATAATTTTTAATCTCATTTTTATGAGATGTAAGTGGACATATAAGTGTTTATAAGTTGACCATTTTTTTAATGATTCAATAGCTTTACAGCCATTTCATAAAATGTGGGAATTTTTCTCTAAGAGAGATGTTATAAAACTATTGTAATTGGGTGGTCAAATATAAGTTTAAAACCTCAAGTTCACTGAATATTAAGAAATGAAATGTATTTGAAGTTGTTTCATGTGTAAAATCTATCGATTTACTTATTTATTGCATTGTAATTACTTTTTTGCCATTTTTAGCATGACTTCAACACTCTTCAATGCCATGTAGTTGAGAGTAATCAGCTATGTCCATTTTAATTTGACAAAATATACATCTTAAGGCACAATTTGGCATAAAATTAACTTCAAAAAGTATGTCTGGTTAATTACTATGCAAAATAATAAACAGTGACTTTTTGTCCCACCCGTAATGTTGATAGTTTTACTAAATTATTATTGAGTTAAATAAATGTTCTAAAAATCTGGAAACAGTTTATAATTTGTATTTAATCCCTCATATCTTCATTACTAACAACATCAAGACCCTAACAGTAATAGCAGAACAGCAAATGAACTGTTTTTGTGCATCATTAAAATCATTGTCCAAATTATGTCCCACCCGTAATAGATTTTGAAAACAATTTTAAAATATTTAAAGTGAATTTTAAATAATGCTTTTCATGTAGTGTGGAGGAGAAGGCATAGTAGATTTTACAGAATGTGCAGAACCAATTCTAATTCATTATTTATGACATGTAACGAACAAAAGTATTTCCCATAATATGCCAGAATGTCCCACCCGTAATTATGAAATGGCTGTTTACTGTTATATCACTTCCTTCTTTATTTGTCATTTTTCTGATTTTTATTTACTTGTTTGTTTGTTTATTTATTATTATTATTACTATTATTATTATTATTATTATTATTATTATTATTATTATTATTATTATTATTTCACGGTAAAAGCATTGAACATAAAGATCGACTCTGATGCCTCCTATTCTAGATACTGTTAGTTTTATGAAAATGTAATAAATGAAATTTAATTGTCTCTATAATTTACTTTTTTCCGTAAAAGCTTTTAATACGTATATGCGAGAAAGTTTTTGCAACATATTTTGCACCATTTATTTCATGTCTTATTTAGCCATTTTTAGTTTTTATAAGATTGGTCTATGTAACTGCCATGACTGTGAAACGGATAATTATGTTATAATATCACAGTTAGCTACCAAGGAACAAAATAGTTTAAAACCTAAGAACCCAGGCACTATTGATAACACATTCCACATTCAGGCCATTGAGAATTTGTTGGTTTTATAAATTTACACAATGACAGTACATCTGCTTTGGTGCTGGCATATCATTGGAACATTTCTTTCCCATAAATCAGGATTTATTTTTCTTTTATGTCCTTTAGATTTCTTTTCTCTATCAACGATGTCTTCTTCTGAAGAAGTAATATGCACGTCGGAGTCTCAAACAATGAGGTTTCTAATGGCATGTGGTTGCATAACGCTTCTATTCTAACAAATATAGACTGGCATATGTGCTGGATTTGAACCAGGATCTTCGGCTCTCCATGCCTCTGCTCTTACAAATCATGGCTATGGCACTGAATTTTTCAGCCTGACTCCACCTTTCCAGCTTAGCCTACACACAGCCAGTTGCGAAAGAATTATCATTCCACTGTGACCTACAAGTGGTTTACTATAAAGCCCAGGCCTTAAAGCACTTATGAGTTGTAAGTCGCCACTGGATTGGTATCTCATACTGAGAATACCTGGTGGTATACTGGGATATGGGAGTCAGTTGAAGAATTTATTGTTGTACCAACATGTCGCCATGCAGCCATTTCATAAATACGGGTGGGACATTCTGACAAATTATAGAAGCTATTTTTGTTTATTACATATCATAAATAATAAACTAGAATTGGTTCTTCACATTCTGTAAAATGTACAATGCCTTCTCCTTCACACTACATGCAAAGCATTATTTAAAATTTATTCTGAATATTTTAAATTTGTTTTTCAAAATCTGTTACGGGTGGGACATAATTTGGACACTGATTTTAATGATGCAAAACAAAAGCTCATTTTCTATTCTGCTATTACTGTTAGGGTCTTAATGTTGTTATTAATGAAGGTATGAGGGATTAAATACAAATTATAAACTGTTTCCAGGTTGTCAAAACATTTATTTAACTCATTAATAATAATTTAACAAAACTATCACGGTTACGGGTGGGACGTTACGGGTGGGACAAAAATTCCCTTGTTTGTTATTTTACATAGTAATTAACCACACATATTTTTTGAAGTTAATCTTATACCAAATTGTACCTTAAGATGTATATTTTCTCAAATGAAAATGGACATGGCTGATTACTCTTGACTACTTGGTATTAAAGAGTGTTAAAATCATGCTAAAAATGGCAAAAAAAAGTAACTCAATGCAATAAATAAGTAAATCAACAGATTTTACACATGAAACCACTTCAGATACACCTAAGTCCTTAAAATTCAGAGAATTTGAGGTTTTAAACTTATTTTTGACCACCCAATTGCAATAATTTTATAACTTCTCTCTTTGAGGGAAAAATTCCATTATTTTATGAAATGGCTGCATGGTAGTTCAATTGGTAAGAGCAGTGGCACGGAGAGCCGAAGATCCTGGTTCAAATCCCGGCTGGAGTTGCCATTATTTATTTGGCTCAACTCTTAAGATGTCTGCACTGTTGATTGCATGTGGTTAATCTTTTCACAGCAAGAAGAGTAAAAGAAGGCGAATTAAAGCTCCTGCAAGTGATTCCAGTAGTAATGAGGAGGATGAGGGCCCCAGTCAGAAGGTAAAACAAACACGTGTATTAGCTATAGTGGGTTCAAAATCACTATGTTTTGGTTATACCAGTATATAAAGTTCTTCATCCCAAATTAAATTGAAACATTAAATGCAGTGTGATGATGCATGTAACACTTAAAACTGCCTCCCGTCAAAGTGCCGTTTTCCTCATAACTCAATCATTTATTAACAACACTGCAGTGAAATTTTGTATGCAAGTATATTTTATATCTAGAATCGTTTATCTAACTTTAAAAGTTTATTTTAAAAAATATTTCTGATGTAAAAATATGTAAAAAAATATTAACAAGTGATGAATTACTTTTAAAAAATATTTATATTGCAGATAATCCAAAGATCCTAGATTATGTCGTTCATATGATATTTACAAATAGTTAGAAAGAAGAATCACTCAGAAATATTGGTATTTATGAAAATTATCATGGAAACGGTACTTCAGTGCACAGAATTTGGCTGTCATTTTGTAATGATAATTACCCATAACTGTAATAGTTAAATTAATTCTGAAAATAGTATGCAATTGTAGAACTAGTCAATATAGAGCATGCCAGATTGCAAGGCTACAGAACAATTCATTGCTGAGAAAAAAAATAATGAACTTCACCTTTTTTCCAGCATCGAAAGCTGTATGTTCCCCCTTAAGTAACACACAGGAGACCCCAACTTCCGTGCCCTAATATATTTAGGAAAAATTAAAAATCTTGCTCACAAAGAACCAAATTCCAATTTAAGTTTGTTGTCAAAATGTATTTTACAAAAGTTGATGATCAAAACTTTATTACTGAAATGTGGGAAAGAGTAAACATACAGATAAACAAAGAGGGACTTATTAATTTAGTATTATAATTGATGAGTAATAAGGCTCCATATCTTCTGGTCTGGAGGACTTTTGGATAATTTATTTTGCATTTTAACCTCCAATAGCCAGAATTGCAAAGACCGTAACCATGCCATTTTCAACCACATATTTGTGAATGTCGGGATTCTTAACTTCGACTGTAATGAAAACAAATAGCGTTGTCATGAGTGTTCTGTGCTGTGAAATGTCAAATTGGAAACAGAACATACAAGGTCTAATCAGGACAAAACCGTGTCAACCGTCTCATGGACATAATAATAGTGACTTAATTACTCAAGTGTTTCATAAACAATGTGACTTAATTATTCATTACTTTCACTAGTTGATGTAATATTAGGTTTGTAAAATGTGTGTTTATATAAACAAGTTGTGCTTGTTATGTTGTCTTAGTTTACATTCTTCCCTTCAAGATATTGAAAAACGGTAGGGGGCATAGTGACTTGCCACATCTTAAAAGGAAGGCATCACAAGGATCTGTCGTACACACTTCAGAGTGGGAGGATCCTCATGTTACGTTATGTCCGTATGAAATCACTGTATATCGTTGGCTCTATAGTTTTTAGTAAATCCAATTTAATACCTAATTATCATGAATGTGCACCCTGAAAAATAATGTACCACATTTTCCCCTTGCAAAAAATATATTAAGCTTGTCATTTCCACTCGTCACATTTATACAGAGTGAAGATCTGCCTAAGGAGCTTCCAAATTTGCGCTTAACACATTTAACCATGAAATTGTATTTAACCCTTCCCGGGCGGAAACCCATATATGACACGCCTGTCCGATGCCTCGAAGGCGGTAACCCATATATGTGTTCTCTGACCGACGGCTCTTCTCACACACGAAGTATGTAAAATCTTCAACTGTAACTTGGGAATTCCCCAGTACACGTGCCCAGGATGATTTTAGTAGAGGATTTCAGTGGCCGTGCGTAACTAGTGAACAGCGTGGATTTTTTTGTTCTGTGTTTTTCCCTTATTTTCGGTAAAATGGCAAAAAGAAAGTGTCTTACAGGTTCTGAAACTGAAGAATGAAGTAGTCAAAGTGACAGTGAAGTGTCAGAATTATCATTTAGCGATAGTAAGGGATGTTTTTCCGAGATTGCTACCGGGAGCGTTAACGAGAGAGTGCGATGTGACACTGGAGGCAATCGTGCGCCAAACTCAATGGAAGTGAGTAATTTTGATGCAGGCACATCATCTATTACTACAATATACAGTATCCAGCAAGGGCCAGTTCTGCCTTCTGATTTTGAACAAAATACTGATCCAATTGAGAATCATAGCCTACTGTAGACCTATGTAAACTTACAATGCGCTCAGTGAGACTTGTGCCATTTCCGCATAAACATTTTCTCGCTAAATAATAAAAATCGTTCCTAGAGCAGATTAGAGGCAGAATTCGGCAAAACTCCAAGGTATATGTTTTTATGCATGAATGCATGATTTAAGTTACTTTCAATTGGTTTTTCATTAACTTACTTTTTCTTTAAAAATGCCTTCCGCCCACAGCCATAAAACATCGCCGCCCGCAAAGGGCTAACTCTTTACGGGCAGCTATGTTTTATGTCTGAAATTATAAATTATAAATTAATGAAAAACCTATTGAAAGTAACTTAAATTGTGCATTCATGCATAAAACAGCATAAACCTTGGATTTTTGCCAAATTCTGCTACTAATCTGCTCCAGGAACGATTTTTATTATTTTGCTTTAAAATGTTAATGTGGAAACTGAGCACATTATAAGTCTTTATAGGCCTACATTGGCTATGATTTTCATTTCTTGATCAAAATGAAAAGGCAGAACTGGTCCTTGTTGGATATTGTATATTGTATATTGCATTTCACTCGAAGTTTTAAGGACTGTGTATTTTGCTCTTTTACAAAGCCATATTGTTTATGGAATATATCTCTGGGGTCATTCCAGGGAAACAAATTCGATTTTACTTCTCCAAAAAAAGGCCCTGAGGATAATGGCAAACAAAAGTCAGAGAGAAAGCTGTAGACCTCTTTTTACTGAAATGAATATTATGACAGTTTTTAACTTATATGTATTTTATTGTACCTTATTTGTCAAGAATAATCTAGAGAGGTTTACTGATATAGAAATGCATAATTATAATACAAGACATACGGCAGATTTAAATTTACCGAAGTGTCGTTTAAATAGTTCTTATAACACTTGTTTTTATAATGGAATTAATTTATTCAACAAACTGCCTTTAAGCATCCATTGCTTACCCATAAATAGTTTTACGGGTATCCACAGATGGAACAACATATGGAAATCAACCACTTGCGGAAGGACTATCAAAGAACTCTTTTTTCCCAATGTTTCTGACCGTCTAAAAAGTACACTCATGAAACCAAACTTTATTCTGACACAATTTCTATCCGGCCACGGACAGGGCCAGGGAAAGAAAGCAAGGGCCTTAGGGAAAAAAAAATTTCCCGGGCCCCCGTCGAATATTAAATTCACTACCCAACTCCCCCTTTATAATGAATGAAACAAAAGGATTATGTAATGATATTACATAATTATTAAGTGCCAGAATGATACCGGTACTTTATGAGATTGTCTGGTAGACAGGACTGTCTGACCGTCTGTCTGTAAGAGCGATAACTCAAATACGCTTTATCGGATTTTCATGAAACTTGGTATACCATTTATAACGCCCATGGGATGAAGCCTATTGATTTTGGACCAAATCGATTAACTGATGCCGGGTACGAAACGGAAAAATAATTAAAATATTCTATTTAGGAACAATTTTATCTGTATGTAGCCTACCAGTTTAATTTTTGAAAATTATGATTTTAAATGCCGAACGTTAGTGAGACCTACTGTTGAGTCAAAAAGGATTTCTTTTCACCCTTAATATCGAAAAAACCCACTTTATTCAATTCAGAACAAAACAAAGATGTACCCAAAACCTTGTAATTAATTACCAAACACAAAGCATAGAAGAAATTAGTAATATCAAATTTTTAGGATTACAAATTGATCAACATCTCGACTGGAAGTCACATATTGAAATGATAATTCCAAAACTAAGTTCAGCATGCTTTACCTTAAGAGTCCTGAATCAGGTATTAAAACAGGATGCCTTACGCATGGTGTATTTTGCAAATTTCCACTCGATAATGAAGTATGGAATCATATTCTGGGGTAACTCGACCCATAGGGATAAAATATTTAAGCTACAAAAGCAAGCAATTAGAATAATGTGTAGAAAGAAAAGGAGAGAATCATGCAAACCGCTCTTTGAAAAATTAAAAGTCCTCACTCTCACAGGGGAGTATATATACTCTGTTATGTGTTATATGGTAGATAATATTGAGAGATTCCAAACTAATAGCAGTGTTCATGAACATATTACTAGAAACAGGAATGATTTACATAGACCGGTTATTGCATTAAAACTTTTTCAGAAAGGCGCTTATTACTCCGCAATACAGATATACAATAAGCTTCCAAACAACATTAAATTATTATGTATTCAAAGAAAAAGCAAATCCTTCAAAGGATCTCTCAAGAAATTTTTAATGACTCACACCTTCTACAATATGGATGAGTATTTCCAGTTTGAATAAGTTTATAGTGTAGTATATTATATATCATTATTTATTACTTCCTTGTATATTGTAATCTGACGTGTTCTATATCCTTGAGTCCCACTCAACACAGGATCTACGGAACGAGATAACTACATCTACATCTACATCTACTTTTCAAAAATATAATTTTTTCTTCAAGAATAATCCGTTTCAGATTAACTGATTAATTCCGTGTCATTGTCATACGACAGGACAATGCAGATAAAATAAACACATAAAGCATAACTTAAGCTGTTTATTGACTTATAACCAATTTTATTTTAGAGTAAATTTAGAAAGTAAAAAAATAAAACCTGGTCGGCCGGGCCGGGCCTGGCCTCTCGTCGGGCCTGGCCACGGAAAAAAATTTGGCGACTACTTCCAAAGATTTCATATCAAGACAGACAGCAATATATACGAGTGCATATGTGGTGACCGCCTTCAGAATGCCAAACATCTTGAACTACATTTAGACAAGTGCAGTGCAAATTTTCAATTTCCGCTTAACGGAGAAATTTTCACTAGGAAATGTTGTTATTTGTCATTCACAGATTTTTTAGAATATGTGTTTAAGAGACTATGAATGTATCTTCCTGAACTTTAAATCTATACAGGAAACCTCAATTGACTAAATATAGCCCTAACATACTTATTGTAAACTAGGGCTCACTCAATGGAGATTAAATAAATAAATAAATAAATAGTAGATAGTGGACTTGTATAGAAATTAACTCACTTCCATTCGGCTGGGTGCACTATTGCCTCCGGTGTCACTCTCAACTAATGCTGTCGGTAGCAATCTCAGAAAAACATCCCTTATATCGCTAAATGATAATTCTGACACTTCATTGTCACTTGGAATAATTAATTTGTCAATTTCAGAACCTGTAAGACACTTTCTTCTTGCCATTTTACCAAAAATAAGGGGAAAACACGAAACAAAAAAAGCACATCATTCACTAGATACGAGCGCCCTTTGAAATACTCTACAAGTTTTTATGTATTGAAGTTGTGCATGAGAAGAGCCGGTCACATCATGAGTCAGTCAAAGAACTCATATATGGGTTGTCACCTGTGAGATTGAGTACAGGCGTGCCATATATGGTTTCCACCCGGGAAGGGTTAATACTTATGTGCACTAGCTCATCAATGTGTTGTTAGCTCAACAAGCAAAGTGCTAAATCAGTTAGGTTAGTCATGAGAGTACCCTTGTAATGAATGGTTTTTTTAATATTAAATGTTTACATAGCCTAAGATTATGTTGTAATTATATGTATTTTGGTTAAGAAAATTATGAGTATTAATCCATACAGGACTTCATAAAAGTGATAACATACCCAACTGATAACATTATCCATGATTACTTTAAGCGGCGTTCACTGTACTTAAAATGGGTAAAAGTTATTGTGTGATAACTTCAATTGTTTTATTGCCCTTGTGTTGAATTGTGTTACTGGAACACAATTTCTTATACTTCCTCTGCCTGTACCACAGGTACTATAGGTTGAGTCCTCCAAATTCCAACTTGAGTTTTTAACATAATTACATGTCCCCTGAATCCAAAATAGCTATTTATGTATCAAGTACGCAAAATAACGCTTTAGCGAACAAATCTAGTATAGCGGCCGAGGCGAAAGCCGAGGCTGAAATACTGGATGAGTCCGCTAAAGTTTTTGCGTACGTGGTGCATACAATATTTTTTAGTAAAAGTTCTATAAATTATATGAAATAAAACAAAAATACCGTAATTAATTATAATGAAAGGCAATCAGTCATTTCTTTAAGTTATATTGTCATGGCCATCTAGATCATAAAACAACAATGACCGTACGTACCAATAACAAATGCGGTAGTATAGATGCATAATATATGAATCCCTTGTTTGTAAAAGATATTGCATACCAACTAGTATTTATGAAAAGCTTGTGAAAATATAAATGATAATACCGAGGAAATTTCAATCCAAGCCAGAAACATTGAATTGGAGCTGCTACCAGCAACTTCACGGCAGAAATAGGCTATGAGAAGGGATATATTACGGCATTTAAATGCTGCTCGTCCATGGTAAGGAATGTTTTTCATGTGAACCAAAATGTGAAAAGTTGTTGGCTTATATTTGTTGTCATGTGATGAAGTGGGCTACCGTGTTTTGCGAAAAATCCTGGTAAAGTTTCTGATTATCATAAAGAAACGTGTTGGCTTAAATTTGTTGTTTTATGACCAATTAAATGCGTAAATCCTTGTTAAAGTTGGTGTGACTGGTCAATGCCGCCTGGGTTTTGTTTATAGATTGCCATGACGACTTTTAAAGGACAAGGCCGCTAAAATTGCATTTTGAATGCAGTTTGAATGCACTTTTATGCAATTTTAGCGGACTTGTCCTTTAAAGTGAAGCTTTTCGGCGTGTTACCAGTCCGATAAGCAGCTGTTTTAGAGAGCGTGTACTAAAAATACTATTTTCAGAAACATATCTGCTTGTGTATCTAACTCCAGATTGGAAAATTGTATGAAAACGTAATTTTCTATTTGGGTTAGATATCTTCTGAAGATATTTCTCTTATTTTTAAGGGGACTTTCCATGAAGAAAATTGCATTTTTTGCAATTTTCTCATAAATGGCTTTAACAATTTTTGTTTAAATTTAAATTTTTGGGTGCTTATACGAAGAGCTAAAACTTTTATTTGATTTTTAGGTAGATTTCGAAGAAAAATCTACCTATAGCAATGGATACCATGTCATGATTTTCGAAAAATTCTTTCATATCTTTACATTTCATGCTTCCCTAAGTACGAAACCACCGCCCGTTAAACATTGTTTTTGTGATATTTAATTTTGAAGATATTGCAACTAAATTTTATTATGTTATTTCTAGGCCCAATAGTTCGGACAAGTTCGTTAATGAGCAAAATTGGCCCAAGGGGGTGGTCGGGGGAGGGGGTTGAAATGTTTAAAAATGTATATCTCGGCCCCTATGAAGTATAGAGGGAAACTTTGTTTGAATAAATTAGAGTACTCCCTATGGAGTTTACAGTGACACCAACGATTCGTGGGTTCGAGTGAGGGTGGGGGTGGGGGATGAAAATTCGAAACTTTTGAAACCACGTCTTGTGGGGTATCGTTGAAAAGCTCTTGATGAGTACTCTACAAATCAATAACTAGTTTCTTGATAGCTCTCATATGACGCGAGATTTTAATGTTTGAAAATAATAACACTTAAAAGAATTATTATAATATCATAATTTTGTCTTGTTTAGCGGCTTTGCTAATTTAATTCATTGCTGATCTTGCGCACGGCCTCCCAGAATATTATATCCTATTCTTGTTGTCAAAACAAATGATTGTAGGCTCTTCCTCTTTACCGAATTCAGTTCTTATTACTGTGGGTTTGCCATGCCAAGGCTAAAAAAGAAGAGTGCTGCGCAGCGATAATAAATTAAACCAAAAGCACTTTGAAATCTACCTCAGCCTGTAGGCCTGCCTAAAGGGATTTTTTTTTTTTTTCAAAAGAATTATCTGAAGGGTTGTTAAAAGCCACTGACTGTTTGTAGAAACTAAGCCATTGTACTACGAGGGCAATCCAGAAAGTAGATTACGTTTTGGAATAAAAAGTAAACAAAGTATAGGAAACAAATTTTATTATATACAGATGAAAGCCACACTCACATACTACTTTTCTACATAGTCACCATTCAAATTAAGGCATTTATCGTAGCGATGTACGAGCTTGGAAATTCCTTCGTCGAAAAATTCGGCCGCCTGCGCCTTCAACCACTTCGTTACCTCTTCTTGCAGCTGTGCGTCGTCATCAAAACGCTGCATAGCCAGCCACTTCTTCATTGCTGGGAATAGGTGGAAGTCGCTCGGTGCCAGGTCGGGACTGTACGGCGGATGAGGAAACAACTCCCACGTGAAAGATTCAAGAAGTTGACGAGTGACATTTGCCGTGTGGGGCCGGGCGTTGTCGTGAATCAACAAGATCTTAGAGCTCAACATTCCTCTGCGCTTGTTTTGGATTGCTCTTCTGAGTTTTTGGAGAGTGTGGCAATACCTTTGAGAGTTTATTGTAGTGCCTCTTTCCAGGAAGTCCACCAAAATCACACCTTTTCTGTCCCAAAAAACAGTCGCCATCATCTTCCTTGCCGACATTGTTTGCATGCATTTTTTGGGTTTTTTGGGAGAACTTGTGTGCCCCCACTGCATTGATTGCAATTTCGTTTCACAGTTCACGTGTTTCACCCATGTTTCGTCACCAGTAACGATGCGATCGAGTAAAGAGTCACCATCCTTATGGTAAGCGTCCAAAAAGTTCAACGCTGCAGCCATTCGCTGAGTTTTGTGGTCCTCTGTCAAGATTTTTGGAATCCATCTTGCACAAAACTTGTGGTAACCAAGCTTATCGCTGATGATTTCGTGCAACAAACTTCGCGAAATTTGTGGAAAACTCAAAGAAAGTTCCGTTATTGTGAAATTTCGATTTTCACGGACTTTAGCATCGACTTTTTCGACAAGTTCGGCAGTCACTATGCTGGGTCTCCCACTTCGATCTTCGTCGTGAACATTGGTTCGGCCATTTTTAAATCTTATGACCCACTGACGCACTCCACCTTCAGTAATAATGTTGTCCCCATACACTTCACAAAGCTGCCGATAGATTTCTATCGGTTTACAGTTTTTTGCAGTCAGAAACCTTATTACTGCACGCACCTCGCAGCTCGCGGGATTTTCAATTAACGCAGACATTTTAAACCGTCACAGTATCTGAACAGAGCACAGCACGAACCTCTCACTAGCACCGCTAGATGCCGACTGAGCTGCGCAACGCTCTGACCCCAAAATGGCCGCGCTAGCCCCGCCTCTAGCGGACACAGACGAAAACGTAATCTACTTTCTGGATTGCCCTCGTATATACTAAGAGGTTGACTTTTATTTGGGCAGAGAAAGCTGTGTGTGTTTTACATCAATTTCCTCCCACCCCCACATCCATTTTGAAGGATTTCAATTTCCTTAAGTTTTGTTAAAGAGGGGTTTTACTGCAGTTTAACTAATTAATAATTATTGTTAATTAACAGTTATACATTCATTTACTACTTATTTCCCATTTTGATATTAAGTGAACTCTGGGTTCCAGTTAATATTATAAGATCATGCAGTGTATTATTTTCAAATCTTGAGGATTTGAAAAGGGCTTTGTTGCTTAGAATAAATGTTTGCAATATTATTTTAATATTCAAAATATATTTGTCTGTTGCAGTCTGAATCACAAGGCAAAGGACGCAAAAAAATACATCATATATTGGCAGATGATGATGTAGCTGAAGCTACAAGGAAAGCAGCAAAAGAAGAAGCGGAGAGAAAGAAAAGAATAGCAGAAAAACAGAAATTGGTAAGTTTTAATTTAAATATTGAAATGTACACTCGATCAACTTGTGTTGAGACAACACATAGTACACAGAATAGGAAAAAAATATCCCTGAGTGTTGGTTACCTCCTTATAAAATGTATTTGCCAATTTAGAAGTTCAGATTGGTGCGAGTTATGAATTTAAATGATGCACATGATGCACTTTGCTGTAGTCAGCCATCAACCGCCTGTGTAATTTAAGACACGTTAATACTGTTTTCTCACAAACTACATTTTTCAGAACCATTTTCTTGCTAATTAGATAATTATCATACAAAAATTTCATGCAGTTTTATCATGTACTCAAAATGATTGGAATTGTGCCTCTCCCAGGAGTTAAAATAGCTTGTAAGTCTGTTACATATACAGTGGAACCTCGTTAACACGTTTCTTTAGGGACCGAAAAAAATAAACGTCTTAAACAGGAAAACGTACTACTGAAAATTAAAAAAAAATCGTAGGGAGTATGTAGATAGGCCTATGTTTTCTAAGTTGCTCAGAACCACTCAAAAGTGCATCCTAATGACTCAGAAATACCCATATTGACACACAGGAGCTTCTATGCCAAGCCATTAGTTATGCGAGATTTAAATTATGTAAACAAATACATAGGCCTAACGATTTTATTTGAAAAAATTAAACAAAAGTTGCAAAAATTGAAGGAATGTATGGGAGCCATATTTAATGAAAAACCATACGAAATTCACACAAAAAAGCATCCACTTTATTCTAAAACATCACACATGAAACAAGTTGCACTCCACAATCTATTAACAAACATAAAATAACTGGAAGTGTAATTGTTCAAAATTTCAGACGTGCCTGAATGTTAGCGAACAAAGTCAAATTGCTAATGAAATGTGATCCAATACCCATGTGAGAAGCATGATCTGCTTTTTCAGCCTACATTTCATCAAACATTCTAATATTTTCTTCTCGACACCACACGAACCGTAAGAAATTTGAAACATATTTCACTGCCTAGAGAACACAATAAAAATATCACGAAAAAAAATGGCGGCTATACAGCTGACGCTGAAAAATCTGCATGACGTCAAAATGACCAATGAGAAGCAAACACAATGGCTGACGATTGGTGTCTAAATGACCAATGAGAAGCAACTATAATGACTGACGATTGGTCCCATAGAGCAAAGAGTACAAGAATTCTGACATAGAGATTACACGATCGGAAAGAAAGCTTGTGTTTGGCAAAGTGTGGTTGGCGAGCCAAATACGAACGTACTAAGCGTGAAACCAAAACGTGTTAAAGAGACATTTAAACATGTAATTATTAAGATTGGGACCGGGACTTCCAAAAAACGACGTACTATGCGGGAAAACGTAGTAATGAGGAACGTGCTAACGAGGTTCCACTGTATATATATTTAACTATAAACTTGACTCTGGTCATTTTGTTTATCTGTCTTTAAACTTTAAGACAGAAGAAACTAAACATGAAAATGTTAAACTTTGTTTGGGTAGCTGCCATTTTGAATAATTGATTTATAAATATCTATTTCGGCATATTTCATGTGCCATCTTCAGTTCTGTGATAAAAATTATATAATATCTATAGTCCATTGTATTATATTTCATTCCTGTTTGGTTTTCTTTTTTAATTTATACTCCTTTTAGCTATGAGGCCATATCAGCAGTTCTGGCTCTGTATCCATACAGTAGGGTAGGCCATGGGACTATCAATTTTCAATTGTTTCTGTTATTGGTGTAGTTTTATGGTGTGAATTTCAACTGATATTAATTTAAATGGATATGATACAGGATGAACTGGTGAGGGTGACTCATGGTATGTAAATATTCAATTTGGCATTTGCCTTTACGACTGGGGAAACCATGAAAAAACCCCATGTCAAATTGGCCGGCTAAGGGATTTTTTACCTGGGAACTCCCGAATGCGAGTACAAGACATTACCATCTCGGCCACCTTGCTTGGTATTTGGTATTTTATGTTTCTTCTTATAACACAGTATCAGAATATATTAGAAGTGTATTTATAATTTTTGTTTTTGAGGATGTACTGATATAATGGTTTATGAGCTTATTTACTAGGTGGCCTCATAAATATGACTTTTAATACTGTGACACCTTAGTGTCATGGCGAAAACCTTAGTGTCATGGCGGATAGTGAATAGTTGGCTATTACATCGCTCCTGACAATATTTAAAAAGTAGGTGTTCAAAAGCGTTGAGATCAAGTGTAGAAGTGCTGTGTGATTGCCTAAGTGATACCACGTATACTGAACAATAATTTCTCACCATGCCACCAAAGAAGAGCGAGAAAATTGAAGAAATTCAAGAAACTGTGCAGCGCGTTGTTAAGGAAGCACTGCAGGACGCCAACTCGTTGCAGGTTCTCGTGCAGCTGGTAAAGCAAACTCTCATGGCGGACCTGCAAGCCACCATAGAAAAAAACAATACGGTGATAAAAGAACTGAAGTGCGCTCTCCAACAGAAAGATGAAAAAATCGTAGCATTGGAAAACCGCATCGATGATTTAGAGCAGTATCAACGGCGCCAATGCATACGCATATTTGGTGTGAAAGAGGAGGAAGTAGAAGACACCGATAAGATCGCAACTGAGGTG
This sequence comes from Ectobius pallidus, assembly GCA_964059195.1. Classification (NCBI taxonomy): domain Eukaryota; kingdom Metazoa; phylum Arthropoda; class Insecta; order Blattodea; family Ectobiidae; genus Ectobius; species Ectobius pallidus. The sequence continues at coordinate 6,194,640 of CAXKWD010000008.1, read as the reverse complement.
GCGCGCAAGATCGGTGTGCAGCTGGATGTCAACGACATCGACCGGAGCCACAGGGTGGGAAGACGCGACACTGAGAAGCCCCGGCCCATCATCGTAAAATTTGTGAGCTACAGAAAAAGGAGTGAGATGTACATGAATAAACGCAGACTTAAATCGAGTGGAATTACAATTAGAGATGACCTCACTAAGGCTAGACATGCTCTCCTGCGAGAATCCATTATCAGATTTGGGCTTCATAATGTCTGGACGATGGACGGGGTCGTTATTGTCAACCACGAGGGCACCAAAAGAAGACTGACAAGAATGACTGATCTAAACAACATGTGATGTCAGGCGATGACACTTAAGGTCTAGTTCTGTTCTATATTTATTCACGTTATCTTTAGTTTCTTTTTAGTTTATAATTTTCATTGGTTTATTTTCATTAACTCTTTAGAAAAATTCAAATCTGCTAATTACATCACATTACAATATTTAAATCATTATTTTAGTAAACGTAGTGTCGAGTATTTCAATATCGAATATTATTTCTAAACTTGTTTCTTTTGATTGAATTCTTAGTTTACAATATTGACGTAAATAATTCTAGAAATGTTTCCCCGACTGCCCCTCACTGTGATAATGAGTCCAGTAACCCTTTCTCTCTCTACCCCCTTGCACCTAACGGGACACAAAGCTCTGAAAAGGAAAGCAGTCATCGTCTCTCACCCCTACCTCCTTCCACCGCCGATCTGTTGAAGTCGTCTTTCTCAGGTAGCTCCACCACCCTAAAGGTTGCTCACGTTAATGTTCAAAGTCTTATTGCCCATTTCCAAGAACTGCACAACATCGTCTCTTCTCTAAATCTTCACTGTATTCTGTTGTCTGAATCCTGGCTTAAACCGTCCCTCCCTTCTTCACTTGTTGAATTGCATTCTTATTCTCTCCTCCGTAATGACAGAATAGGGAAGGGGGGAGGTGGGGTCGCTGCTTACATAAGAAGTGACCTCCAGCCTAAAATTGTATCGCAGTCTGCCTCTCAATATTCAGCCCGTCCTGAATTCTTGTTTATTGAAATATCCGCTGGTACACAAAAATGTCTTATTTGCATAGTTTATAGACCACCCAGAATCGGTTACCTTTCAGATCTAGAAAATGCATTGATTGACTTAACCCCCTATTATGAGCACACACTCCTCCTAGGTGATATCAATACAGATCTTATTAAGGCTAACTCAACAGATGTATTGAAGCTAAATTCTATATTCCAATCCTGCAATATGACCATTCTGCCCCTTCAACCGACACACCACACTGGCACTGCAGACACTTTACTTGACTTAATAGTGATCTCACAAACACATAGGGTTATAACGCATGGACAACTACCTGTACCTGGAATTTCAGCACATGACCTAATTTACGTCGAATACTCGTTGCAGTGCCCGAAACGCGAATCCAAATTCATTACATACAGAGACATTAAAAATATAGACGAACTGCAACTGACTGAAGACACCCTGCAACTGCCTTGGCACTCCATATGGAATCTGCGCACTGTTGACGAAAAAGTACAAGCTCTCAATGACCTGATAATACAGGTATATGACAAACACGCACCGTTACAGACTAAACGAGTAACCCGTCCCCCTGCACCATGGATGACTGAAGAAATACGCGAATATATGACAAGGAGAGACGCGGCATATCGTAAATATAAACACAATAAATGTGATGAAAACTGGCAACACTATAAGCGTTTCAGAAATAAGACGACCCAAATGATACGTAATGCTAAAATACAACATGGACACAAACTTGTTGTGCCAACTATGACGACTTGTGACGTATGGAAAAACTTACGTACAATGGGACTATGCAAACAAAAAACTGACTGTTCTTTTGACAATTTATCTCTCAACGAACTGAACGAGCATTTTACGTCAGTGCCTATCAGAACCTTAGACAATGCAACTAAACGACAAGCTATTGCTGAACTGACAACCTTACCTACACCAGATCGTGAAAAATTCTATTTCTCTCACGTATCTCCCATGCAAGTAAAGAAAGCTCTTCAACGGGTAAAAACTAATTCACAGGGCATTGACAGAATAAGTATAAGAATGCTAAACAGAATCATAGATATCATCCTTCCGACCATAACTCACATATTTAACGCTTCACTTGTTACATCCACATTTCCTCAACAATGGAAACATGCACTCGTTCGACCTATTGCTAAAGTAAATCGGCCAAGCACTCCTACAGACTACAGACCTATTAGTATTTTACCTACTTTATCTAAAGCACTAGAACGTATTGTTCACAAACAACTTACTGACTATTTACATACTTACAACTTGCTCGATCCACTCCAGTCTGGCTTTAGGACTTATCACAGTACCTCTACTGCACTCCTTAAAATCGTTGAAGATACTCGTGAGGCCATGGACAGACGTGAGTTGACTGTATTATCCCTTCTTGACTTTTCCCGTGCATTTGACACAGTCGATACTGACATTCTTATTGCAAAGTTGAAATCTTTGTATCTGTCTGACACTGCAATCACGTGGATGGAATCCTACCTTCGCGGCCGTCAGCAATGTGTTACTGATAACAAGCGCTCTTCATCGTGGCGATGTGTGAAGGCAGGCGTTCCCCAGGGGTCTGTATTAGGGCCTCTCTTATTCTCCGTATTCATAAATGATATATCTAGTCACATAAGACACTCCCAACACCACCTGTACGCAGATGACCTTCAGATCTATATTCACTCACCTCCCGATGCAATTAATGACTCTGTAACATTCCTTAACGAAGATCTACAATCAATCGGTAACTGGGCAAACAAATTTGGCTTACAACTTAACCCAAGCAAAACCCAAGTTATTGTATTAGGACAGCAAAGACTCGTGTCATCCATCAACAAGGCTACATTGCTACCAGTGACACTGAACAACACAATTATCCCTTACACAGAAACAGTAAAAAATCTAGGTATCTATCTCGACTCAAACATGAATTGGAATTCCCAAATCAAGCATATATGTAAAAAGGCTTTCTCTATCATGCATGCTCTAAAACGACTGAAAAACTTCCTTCCTACTAGAATAAAGCAAACCCTCATACAGACCCTAGTGATGCCTTATTTCGACTACTGCGACATCTTGTATGGAGATTTGAGTGTTGAATTGTCACAGAAACTTCAGCGTGTTCATAATACTTGTGTTCGTTTTATCTTTAACATTCGTTTCCACGATCATGTCTCAAAATATTTCAAGCATCTGTCTTGGCTTCGTTTGCAAAATAGACGTTTGGTCCACTCTCTGTGCTTATTATACCAAATTCTTAAGTTTTCCATACCTCTTTACTTGGCTCCCCGATTTACATTTCTATCCTCCTACCATAATCATGGTACACGCTCGCAGCACAACTCTCTGTTATCAATTCCTAGTCATCATACAACCTCATACTCTCATTCATTCACCATAGCCACAGCCCGTTCTTGGAATACCTTGTCACAAGATATTAGGGGTAGTCGGAGTGTACACTCTTTCAAATCTGCGCTTATTAAACAATTATTGCCCACTGAACAGAACTAGCTCTTTGTAGTCACTCCATCTTTCACTGTATATAACATTACTTAGTCTCCTTATAACGTATCTACAGCTAGACTTAAATTTCCATTATAACATAATTTTACATATTCCTTGTTTTACTTGTAACATTATTACTATATTACTATTTTCTTTGATGACACTTACGCTCTCTATGAAGCCTGTGCTTTTTATGAAACCTATGCTTTTTACTTATTTAATTTATTATTATGATTAGCCTTAACCTTAGTCTTAGTATTAGTCATAAGTCTCTTATTCACTAATTTGCTATTTATGTAAACCTACATTGTATATATTTTCTGAAACCTGGTTGAGTGGAAGAGAAGGCCTTATGGCCTTAACTCTGCCAGGCAAAATAAATCATTTACTACTACTACTACTACTACTACTACTACACCATTCTTTTAATGTTTATATATGTGTTGTTTTCTATTTTACGAAGGCTGAAGTTGTGATTTCGATCCAGATAAGTTTTTAGTTAAAGGTTTAAGGTTGAGTTTTATCAAGATTTTAACATTTTTAACCCTTATCTAAAAAATGAAATTTCTTAATGCTAGTCAAGTGTATTACCTGGTTTTTTTTTATGTTTAATTATTTATTAAGCAATAAACAGCATGCTCCGTTACAGTGTAACACTGCATGCATTCTTTACCAAACACAGTAGTGGTAATCTGGAATTTGAGGTATGAGTCTGGGGGTCTTTGGGAATGCTGAGTTTGCCATGTTTTCTATTTCTCAGAAGTTTGTACAAGTAACCACAGGATTTCAGGAATAACTTAACATCCAGTATAGTAATGATCGAAATCCCTAGGGGGATCCAGGAGGGGGGACAAGCACCTGAGGAAACAGGTGAAGTTGGAGCCATCAAAGGTAGCTAGCTTTAAAAAAGATACACAGCTTACATTTATCAACAACATCTATTTTATATCAACATCTCTTTGACATTTGTCTGTCCCCCTGTCCCCTGCTGGATCTACCAATGCTTTCAATTCAATCGTTGTGGAACTCCACTTTCTCTTGTATATTCCTTGTGTTGAGGTAAGCTGTTTTAACGTGTACCATTATTAAATTGGTATGTCTTCTATTATTCTTGCTTTTCTAGGTCAGTATAAATACAGATCAGTGCTTAAAATGAGAACCATTGACTCTATTTTTTTTTTATATGAAAATAGCTAAACTCATTCTCTGAGAAAAGCTTTCCTGTTAAGCAACCGCCCTTTAAAAGACCATTTTTCATGGAACTATTTTTGGCAGTTCAGTACAGGTATTTTCTCATTTATGTTATTTACAGTGTATGTTGTTTATTTTCAGTATAATGAAATGTATAACGTAGTGGAGGGCGTTGAAAGATTGGATAAACTAGTTTTAGATTTTGATCCTGAAACTAAAAAAGAGCTGGTGGCTGTTCATCCCAGTTTGGTTAAAAAACTTAAACCACATCAGGTAAGTAGCACATTATGTCTTCTCACGTGTGTACCTTCCTCACATAAATGTTAGGCTACACATGTAATTACGAGGGACATCCAGAAAGTGAGTTCTGATCCCTGATAAAGAAAACAAAATCATTAATAAGTAAGAATAATTATTGCAATATTTACAGAGATTCATTGGCTTCTTCTCTACATAGTCAGCACCGTTATCGAGGCATTTATCTTAGCAGTGTACCAACAATTGTATGCCTGTATCATAGGACTCTGCCACCAGCGGTACGAAGAGAACGCAAAAGTTTCTCGACAGTGTTGTTACTGGGGATGAAACATGGGTGAAAAATCTGAGGAGAGCGATCCAAAACAAGAGACGTGGAATGCTGACAAGAGGCATTATGCTTTTGCACGACAATGCACGGACCCATACAGATAACGCTACACGGAATCAGTTGCTTCAGTTTGGATGGGAGATCTTTGACCATCTACCCTATGGTCCCGACCTCGTGCCAAGTGACTTCCATCTCTTCTGTCTCATGAAGCGATTTCTGGCAGGAAAACGTTTTCACAACAATGATGAGGTACAGACAGCAGTGATGTCATTACTCCAGACATTGCTGCAGCAGAGTCCTATGACATGGGCATACAAATGTTTGTGCAGCCTCAATAACGGTGTTGACTATGTAGAGAAGTAGAATCTCTGTAAATATTGCAATAAATGTGTTTTGCTTATTGGTGTATTTGTTTTCTTTATCAGTAAACAGAACTTACTTTTTTAATGACCCTTGTATTTTGTTGCTCACCATATGCCCCAGATCGGCCATCTGCCAGTGAAGTTGAAAGATGATGTCGTGTTGGCTGATGTAGTGTTCCTCCATGGGATGTAATAGCATGGAGTTTAGTTTAATTCACTTAGAATTGGGAAACACAATGAAGTGTAATAACATAAAACACATTATCACACGATTATCTGACGATGGGAGGAAGGTCCTATTGAAAGCCGGCTAACTAGTAAGTTAGTTATTTTAATGAAGTAGTTTAGTTTCTTACATATGTCACAAAAATCATTGTGAGTGAAGGTTATGACTAGACTTCGGACTTTTAGGTCGCTAAAAATGCTGTTTTAGGCACCTAAAATAGGCTCTAAAAATTGGAAAATAGTCTCTAAAAATTGAAAAATAGGTTCTAAAAATCGTAAAATAGTCTCTTATAAAATCGTTAAGTTGCCAATTTTCTGAAATATCTCAATTGCAATGTAGAATTTTATATTTATTGAAGTCACCATTAATCAATAATCATGATAAAACATAGATATGGGCCTATGGTACACAGAATTATCGACCTATTACTAGAGCCTGTATTACTACCACAACAGTGAAAACCTAATCCCTGCCCCCAGAAGCTACGCACACTAGCATATTCAACCCCAGAGAACTACGTTTTGTTTTGTTTTGTTTGTTTGTTTGTTACTGGATGTGGGAGTCGGGAGAAAAACACTACATTTTCTTAGGAATCATAAGGAATTTTTCTACTGAAGACGAAACATTCCTTCTTTTTAACCACGTCACAAATGTGTCATGTAGGCCTACTTCACATTCCGAGCTAAAAATTTAGTACGAACTGAACATAAACGCTAGAATTTATAACAAAAAATAACTTATTTTGAACTTTAGACGAAAAACAAGTAAAAAAGGCAATATTAGGCTCTAACGTAAAAATAGGCTGTTTTAGGTCCTATAAAAGTATCAGTTTTAGGCATAGTCACTTATGAAACATGCATATACAAGTTTTCGTCCATATATCACTTAAGGATTAAAATAGGTTTTTACCTGAAATCCGAAGTCTAGTTATGACAAATTAATTATATGTCATTGCTTTTGTGATGACTTAATGCTATGGCCTTATCGGCAGATGGAAGCTGCAGTCATTACTGTATTAATATATAATCCTGACATTGGTCGAATTGTGGACGATAGTAATACAGTTACCAATTATGAAATGCAGTAATTTGAGAACAACCTGGGTCAGCAGGAATGTTGCTGATCAGAGCATGTTTGTATGATTCATTAATCAAATGCAATTAGACTACCAACTATGGTAAGTAAAATGTGATGCAGAAATCACTGGCCTCTTCTATATTGAGTAGTCACATTGACTAGATCAGGATAAAGATGGTGTAATATGTAGGTGCCAGTTTAAGACTCAACAAGGGTAAGCTGTCAAGTGAAGAGACTTTTTTGATTTCTAAAGCTCTAAAAATATTATAAATATTATAAAGAGTTTGGAACTTAACACAGTGAAGTGAATCAATATTTTATTAATATCGCCTGTATCTTCAACTACATGTCAACTCAACAGTTGACCTTTCAAAAAGTTTCAAAAACTCAGTTGACATGTAGTTGAAGATACAGGCGAATGGCCTATGAAACGTGTCCTACCAAATGATTGGTAAGTGAAGTTCAAGTGTGTTAATCTATATTAATAAAAGGAAGTGTCTGTCCTCCGTCTGTCTGTCTGTCTGTCCTCCGTCTGTCTGTCTGTCTGTCCTCCGTCTGTCCTTCTGTCTGTCCGCGATGCCCAGCGAAATCTACTCAACGCAGAGATCTCAAATTTTATACATGGGCGGACTAAAGGGTCGGAATGTGCACCTCGAAGCCGGAATTTTAATTTTCGCCTCCGTTCGTGAGTTATGAGTGAAAAACTGGCAGAAAACGTGCATTTTTTTGCGTTTTAGAAGCATCAGTTTCAGTAATAAATTTCAATATCAAATAACTTACAGATGGCTTTGGCTATTTTTGTCAACATACCTCATAGCCTACCTTGAAAATAAAAGCAACGCGATCGCTTGATTTTGTAAGTCCATCCTAGACGATTCATTTGTTTAGAGTGTCAAGGCCCACAGACATATGACATTTTCAACCTACACGGAAGAAGGATAATCAACCCTAAATATGGTCAAACATTGTTCGATTTGAACGAAACTCACTATACAGGGGTTTTCTGGGCCAAGGAACTCGAATCTGAGGTCGCTTTTACCAGGGAACGCTACCTAATCGTGGAATGCACTCCACGTGATTTAGGTGTTAATAATTATAATTTGAAATAATTATCGCGGGGGAAGCCGCGGGCACATGCGGGCACATGCTGTTTGTCTGTCTGTCCACGATGCCCATCGAAATCTACTGAACGCAAAGATCTGAAAATTTAAAGATAGATGGACTGAAAGGTGGGCGAATGCACCTCGAAGCCGAATTTTTAATTTTAGCTTTCGTTCGCGAGTTATGAGTAAAAAAACTGGCAGAAAACGTGATTTTAGCGCTGTCGAAGCATCAGATTTCAGTAATACATTTCAATGTCAAATCAATTGCAGTTGGCTTTGGCTATTTTTGTCATACCGTGGAAATAAAAGCATCGCGATCGCTTGAATGTTGTAAGCCCACGCTGGTCGATTCATTTGTTTAGAATGTCAAGGCCCGTAGACATATGAAATTTTCAACCTACACGGAAGAGGGATAATCAACATAGACCTAAATATGGTTAAACATCGTTCGATTTGGACGAAACTCACTATACAGGGATTTTCTGGGCCAAGGAACTCGAATCTGAGATAGCTTTTACCAGGCAACGATATCTAATCGTGGTATGTAATTCACGTGATTTAGGTGTTAATAAAATAATGATTTAACTATTATGCTCTTAATTTTTAATTCTTGAAATAATTATCGCGGGCGATCGCTTGATTTTGTAAGTCCATCCTGGACGATTCATTTGTTTAGAATATCAAGGCCCGAAGACATATGAAATTTTCAACCTACACGGAAGAGGGATAATCAATATAGGCCTAAATATGGTCAAACATTGTTCGATTTGGACGAAACTCACTGTACAGGGGTTTTCTGGGCCAAGGAACTCGAATCTGAGGTCGCTTTTACCAGGCGACGCTATCTAATCGTGGTATGTAGTCCACGTGATTTAGGTGTTAATAAATATAATGATTTAACTATTATGCTCTTAATTTTTAATTTTTGAAATAATTATCGCGGGCGAAGCCGCGGGCACATGCTAGTCAACTCATATTAATAAAATACTCTAAAAATATATTCTTTACCTGCATTATGATATCAAAACAGGCTGAAAAAATATGCATCAAATTGTATTCACTAAGGTTCAGACGTTTATGACTAAAAAAAAGTGTAAAATATGACTGGAAATATGACCTTAAAATGACTACATATGACCCAAAAATCCTAATGTAACATCATAAAACAGTGTATTTTCTAAAATTAAATGTTTCAATTTAAAACATTTAATGACACTAAATTATTAATTGCATTAATTCAATCAGATAATCACCACAGCAAATGTGAACTGAAAATGTTTTAAAAACACGTCTATTGGAAGTTGTTAACAACAAGGAGGAAGAGGTAATTCTTATTGTCCCTTCACATTTCAGTTACAGTAAAACCAAAATATTTGTGACTCTTTTCGGAAAAAATGTAAGTCAACAATTTAGTGTACATACTGCATAATTGTGCTCTTAGCAAATTTATAACTGAAATATGACGTTAAATTACAAATATATGACCAAAATATGAACAAGACCATGAAAATGACCAAAATATGACTTTATATGCAAAATAAAAACAGCCCGATTAGAATAACAAATGTGCAATTCATGTTTAATTTGTGTTTGTGTCGAGAACGAAGGTAAGGTTAAAAATATGACATGTCATAAACATCCGAACCCTAGTAATCACACTATCTTGGTACTTAGCTGATGGATGCACAACTTTTACATTTCTGCTAAGTGTAATCTAGAAATATCGTTCAAAATAACACACAGTATGTGTTTAAAAGTAGGTTCAGTGAAACCTGGCTGTAACGGAATTTCAAGGGACAATAATTTTGTTTCGTTATAAACAGGATTCTGGTAAATAAAGATTACCTAAGGAAATAATAATAATTAGGCCTATTTAAATTATGATATATTGGCCTCTCTTATAAACAGCACTATGTAAAGTAAAACCCTCGCTTTCGCATTCCCAGAGAATTTTGTTGATCTCCTCATTCCCAGTCACTTTGAGTTGTCATTTCTTTGCACAATTTCTGCTTAACCACTGTTTCTGTGATTCCAAAATGTCATAAACTTGTATCTTGCCAACATTAAGTTTTGCCATGATCTGTTTAACCAACAACTTATTTATTTTACTGACTTCAGTAACTTTTATTTTCGTGTTCAGATCTAAAATGACATGTTTTCTGTCTGTCATTATTTTAACACACGATTACTACCAGACTGAATGACGGAACAGTAACAGAATCCTAGTTGCTGTAGGTAGATCATTAATTGTTTAGCAGGTACAGTGACCTACTTTACAACCCTGACTGAAGGATTTCCCAGATTTCCCCTGTCTCTTTCTACAGTTAGTCCAGTCAATGAATGCCGTAAAAGGGGTTGTAGAGGACATGGAGAGGGGGAGAATTTTTTTTCTTCAGGAATGTGTTGGGGGTAGTTAGGAGGTAAAAGTACCTGCCCCTATCCCTTACGCTTCATGGGGGGAGGGGGTGGAAAGGGCCCATTTTTTTTGGTTTTTCGCTTATAACTTGAAAATGGTCCGTCGTAGGGAAAACCTTTTTATGTACCAAATTATAGTTGACATAATTCTCTGCAAGTTGGTTCATATACACTTTTGTCGTATCTATAATTGTTTTCGAGATATAGGCTGCTGGATATCACTAATTTTCCAAAAACTAATTTTTACATTACTTTTTCGCTACATTTGTCTTTCTCACTTCTCAGCTTTTCACTTTACAGCAAAGTCGTAAGGAAAATAGTTGTAGAAAATTTAATTTCCTTTAAATATAAGTATAGATATTTAATTTATGTTGAACAAAACAAAAGTTACAATAGTTTGAAATTGTCAGGTAAATTTAGTGATTTCTCAAGAAAATTGTACATTTGTTATTTCCTAATTCAAGGGCATGATATACGAGTATAAAAGTAAAGTAAAGTGATCCCTATACAGGCCATGGAGGCCCAGAGAGTTCCAGGAGGTTGAGGCTCCCAGATTTTGGACATTCGGCACGTGAAGGTGGTAAGTTGTCAGCCTTACACACCAGCCTCCTTTACCCCCAGGATTGCTCCTGGTAATCATTTCTGTTAGATGCTGAGCTATAATATATGTGTATATATATATATCTCTATGTATACACATGTACATATACATATACATTTAGATGCATATATGCAAATATATATATACTAGCTGAAAAGGCCCGGCATCGCCCGGGCTTTGTATTTTTTAATTTGAAATTAACTTATGAAGGACTTTATGTATGTAGAACTTGAAATGAAGAAAAATATTTATCACACTCAAACTATTCCATCAGAAAACGCTGGATATAGGTTTTTATGGCTCATAGAGGATGTGGAATGCTGCATTCCGTTGCTTCTACACATCATGCTTGGGAAGGGTTGAAATAAGAAGAAACACAAATTACATAAGATTTTACTGACTTGACGGAAAATTTTATTTCTCATTCTCATATTACCATACAACCGTTTCGGTTCTGAAATAAGAGAAATGCAGTATCACTTTCATACTTTCCTCCCCTAAAACCCGGGACATAAAATACTGCGAGCATAGGACTCAAAATGTTCCATCCCATGCTTAGGGCCTACGATAAACATCCCTATTTCTCAACTAATACAAAGCATACAGCTATGGATAACGTATAAGCGGAAAGGATTGTTTACCTACTTCTGATATAGCATACTCACACACTTAAGTTATCCCAGCAATACGACCTCTTATTCTACATCAAAATGTGAAGTGAGAAAATATTTCTTGTGTCGAGGGTAGAGAAAGTTATGTGACTGCATTACAATGTGCTTTATTCTCGTGGATTTTATTCAAGAATTATTTTCACAAAACGTTAGCATCAGAATTCGTTAAAGTCCAATAAATTATTATGTAGTGTCCAGAGCCCCATGTGAACTGTGTAAACAATACACTGTTGTCTTGACAACTGAATGGGATTTCATTTTGTTTGCATAATATTCTCAGAAATTATATAATTTTCAAGGGAAGGACTGATTTGTTTCAATTTTAATGTTGACAGCTATACTTCCCGGGCTTAACTGGGTATGTGTGCAAAATGTCGTGTAAATTGGTAAAGAAATGTAGATTTGTATAAGGAACAAACATACATACATACACACTTTCGATTTTATATATTAGATTAACACGCTGGATCCAAGAAACCACTTTCCTCAACCCTATAAAGATAGTGTCTAAATTCTACAAAACGTTCGTACTGATGATTAGTAATGAGCAAATTATAAGTTACAGTTATAACAATTTCAAAATAGTTTTTAGTTTCGAAAAATGAAAACCTGGGAAGAAATCCCAGCTTTTAAAAGTATAGAATCTGAAAATCTATGGTGTTTGTTAGCGTTGCCACCTGTCCCGAATTTTGTGGGACATCCCGCATTTTAAGAACATTTTCAGCGTCTCGAATTATGCCTAAGAGGGACGCATTATATATTTTCTTTCCTAATGTTAGTTTTACTGTTGCCTAGCCTAATCAGTTTTGGCTTTGTAACGAATAAATTATTAATACGAATTATTAACGAATTATTAATAAATTGTTCCATTTACAAATTTAGGTATGAAGATCGGCGATATGCATATATTCGATAATTGTCCCTCCTTAGCCTTACCAAAAGGTGGCAACCCTAGTGTTTGTATTGTAACAAACATTTGTGAAAATTGTATTTATTGAACAAATAAATCAATGTGCATTTAGACAAATTATTAAAGAAATATATTTTAAAAATTGATGTAGTCCTGGCTCTCTTGGGACGAGAAGGTCCAGCTTCTGGCTGCATCTCCACAACTCAACCCCACAACTGCGTTCCCAACCCCACAACTCTTGGGGTAATTGGTTTCCTAACCAGAGCTGCACCTGGTGGTATGTCCAAAAGGCATGTTCTTTTATTGCTTGGTGGAAGTGACAAGAGATCAGGTTTTACATTAGTCATAGATTTTAGAAACAAATGGTAACGGTAGGTGTTAAGGGAGCTCTCCTTTGCTGGGGCGCCGTACCATCTTAACATGCATGTTCATCCAGCTTCCTCAACATCAACTTGTGATGAGGAGGGGTTGTAAAATACTTCGGCTGTTCTGTGAATATCTGGGAGTTTTTGGTAAAGTTTGACAAAACCAAGGTTACTCTTTCGGAATGTGGCAGCCAGTAAAAGCATGCAGGAACAGAATTTGTTTCACTCCCATTGCTGCATTTGGTGGGTGGAGTAAACATTGGTTAGAACTTTTCCGCTCCCTGGTTTGATGAGTAAAATAACGTGGTCGGGGGAGTATTTCCGGTAAATATCAATGCTAAATTGACATCTTCCCCAGTGACAGCCACATTAGATGTTTCTCTCGTTGATTGTTCACTAGGTGTACTGACAATCAGCACGTCAGCATCATCTGATGCTTGATGCCGTTTCCCTCGAGTTTAGACCTCAGCAGGTTGATCAGTCTGTCTTGACTGTCCGGATTGGAGAGGAATAGTTCTTCAGTCACTGTTATTTCGGTGTCCAGATTGAAATAGATATCTACGGACTTTCTCCTTCGGTAGCGTCTTCCCTATTCGGCCACCTTAGTGCTGTTTGGTGTGTTCATTTTCATGTCCTCCCTGGGTAGTGGGTCCAAACAAATTCCACGTATTCGTCACATATCCATTCATTTCGAAAATATATGACCAATGTAAAACCTGATCTCTCGTCACTTCCACCAAGCGAGGGGGCAACAAAAGAACATGCCTTTTGGACATACCACCAGGTACATCTCTGGTTAGGAAACCAATAAATTACTCCCAGAGTTATGGGGTTGGGAACGTAAGTAAAATCATCTTACTCCAGGGCTGACCAAAGACTCAGCAGCACCACAAGGAATTTTAAGCAAGATTTTTTGTAAGTGCACAAAGGATTCCAGCAGTCTTATATGTGACTGCAAAAACGTTTCGTTAAACTGTTCCCCTTTATGCCAAAACTGCCAGGGGAACTGTTTGAACAAGATACCTGTAATGATCGAAGACGACGATGAGGAAGAAATGGAGCCCCTCAAAACATCCCCTGTAGATGCTGAATCCGATATAAAAAGGTGATGGAAGATGACGGGGGTTCTTAAATGTGGATTCCTAATATACCTGTATATATATATAGTATATATGTGTACATACATATATTGTTATAGCTCTTGAATTACTTCCTTCAGAAATCACTAAATTTACCCGAAAATTTCAAATTATTGTAACTTTTGTTTTGTTGAAGATAAATTAAATATCTATACTTATATTTAAAGGAAATTTAATTTTCTATAACTATTTTCCTTACGACTTTGCTGTAAAACGAAAGGCTGAGAAGTTAGAATGACAAATGTAGCGAAAAACGTGAGGCAAAAAAATTAGTTTTTGGAAAATTAGTGATATCCAGCAGCTTATATCTCGAAAACTTTTATAGATACGACAAAAGTGTATATGAACCAACTTTTAGAGAATTATGTCAACTTTAATTTGGTACATAAAAAGGTTTTCCCTACGACGGACCGTTTTCAAGTTATAAGCGAAAAACCAAAAAAATGGGCCCTTTCCACCCCCCTCCCCCCATGAAGCGTAAGGGGTAGGGGCGGGGACTTTTAGTATGTTTACCTCCTACTGTACGGAGCTCAAGAGAAGACGAACGGAAGGAATGTGCTGCATAGACTAGAGTCTCAGCATTTTTAGCAATCACATCTTAATACTACCTGTCCTGAAAATATTAGTCGCGTTTCTAGTTCAACGTTTTAATGTGAAAGAATTTTATTTTTAACCGTTAACAATTAGGCCTACAATTATTAAGTTGTAAGTTACCGGTTATTCTCAAAGCCTATAACTACTTCAATTTAATTTTCTTCCATTACTTTATTCAGGAATTCGACAGTTTAAGAATAATTTAATCTGCAAAAAATAATTATTGTAATAGTATAATATGTAATATGTATACAAGTAAGAATCAGCTTGAAAAATTTTATGTCATAACCGGATTTTGAACACGGATATGTAATTTTAAAAAGTTTTGAATGTTGTACTTTATTACATGAGTAACGAATATAATAATTGCATAACACTGTATAACGAGTTTAAAGTGCACGAGATTCATACGCTGTTTTTTGTAACTTACAACAAATTTATAAAAGGAATTAATAAAATTAATATTAGTGTATGAATCTCGATTTTATAATAGATGTGAACAATGAATAGTACTCTATGAAAACTAATATTATGTAACGATTTTTAGCAACAATAAAGGCTGCTTATAATTATGGTATATAAAAAAATAATTTTAACTCACGTGATATGATGCAAGTTGTACTTCCTTATTCGCTGGACGACAGAGGACGGGCAAGCTCGGTGTCGTCACTTTCTTCAGATGATTGTGAGTCACTCGAGTCACTACTATCACTTTCGGCACCCCCCAAAGCAATTACGAACTGATCTATGGTGTTTTCCAACAATCCATCCCTTTCCCAGTATTCAGTCTCCAGCTTCCGCACATGATTGCAGTACCCTAACCAATCACTCTCAGTAACTGATGAAAATGCATTTGTTGTCATGTCCCTCAGTACTGCCATTGACATTTCTCCAGCAACGTTTTTTTCACGTACCAGGCGTTTTACTTTTGCCCATGCAAGTTCAATTGGACTAAGGTCGCACATATATGGAGGCATCATGGCCATGAAATTTCAAAATTTTGTCTATACGAAAAGTTTTTTCTGGGCATTTGTGTCTTTCTATTAACATAAAAAGTTCAGTTTTCTTCATTTCTACGGCGAAAGGGACGTTGTTTTTCTCCAGCCACGAAATCATTTCTGCTCTTACAGAATTTTTTGTTGGTGGTTTGTTTTCTTGAATACTGTGGTATGGAGCATTATCCATAACAACAACACTTCTTTCTGGTAGATTAGGCAGGAGCTGAGTGGTAACCCAGCGTTCAAAATTTGTTGAATTCATCTGGCCGTGGTAATCTCCTGTAGCCCTACCAGCCTGGAAAATTAGTAATGAATTTTCCACGAAACCACTTTCTGAACCAGCATGAACGACAATGAGGCGATTCGTTGAACTTGACTTTGTCAGTACTCCTGATTGACTATCACTCTGCCAACATTTATGGACCGTCAAATTGTTATCTATCCAGGTTTCATCAATATATATTATACGGCGATGTTGCTCCCGGAATCGCCGTATTGCCCTCAGATACATACAACGCCAATCAATAATATGTGGGCGTTCAATTAATATTTTCCTCGCATTCTGACATTTTTTCCATTTATAACCCATATCTATCAAAACCCTTCTCAAAGAATGTACCCCCCATGAAAAGTTTATTTTTTCTTTCAATACAGGCAACAGTTTTGGACATGTAGGCACCTGTTTTTTTACTAAATAAAATTCGCTTATGGTATCTCTAATTACCCTTTTATCAAAATCGTCCAAATGAACATTTCTTTCCTCTTGGCGTTTTCTGTGCTTACCTGGAGTCTCATCGGCATCAGCACCTTCTCTACGAATTCTTGTTATTGAGCTGACTGAAATACCAGTGTAATGTGATATTCGCAAATTTGCTTGTTTCACTGCGTGGCTAAGTTTTCCTTGTCGTGATTCCTCATCACAAGCAAGTATAACCCTTCTAATAGTTTCCCGGGCCTCACTATGTATTTTTCCTTTTTTCCTCTGTGGTTCCATTGTGATATACTGTAAACGAAACGTACTACGGCTTACTAATAATTATTACTAGGGACCGGATTTTTAGGTTTTTAAAAACACTGTTTTAGGTATTTCATTAGGTGAAATAGTTTTTTTTTAGGTTTTTTCCCCAAAATATCGTTTTCGGGTAGAATAAATTGGTTTAATGAATTTGAATAAATATGTAATAAATAGGGACCGGATTTTTAGGTTTTTAAAAACACTGTTTTAGGTTTTTCATTAGGTGAAATAGTTTTTTTAGGTTTTTCCCCCAAAATATCGTTTTCGGGTAGAATAAATTGGTTTAATGAATTTGAATAAATATGTAATAAATAGGGACCGGATTTTTAGGTTTTTAAAAACACTGTTTTAGGTTTTTCATTAGGTGAAATAGTTTTTTTAGGTTTTTCCCCCAAAATATCGTTTTCGGGTAGAATAAATTGGTTTAATGAATTTGAATAAATATGTAATAAATAGGGACCGGATTTTTAGGTTTTTAAAAACACTGTTTTAGGTATTTCATTAGGTGAAATAGTTTTTTTTAGGTTTTTTCCCCAAAATATCGTTTTCGGGTAGAATAAATTGGTTTAATGAATTTGAATAAATATGTAATAAATAGGGACCGGATTTTTAGGTTTTTAAAAACACTGTTTTAGGTTTTTCATTAGGTGAAATAGTTTTTTTAGGTTTTTCCCCCAAAATATCGTTTTTGGGTAGAATAAATTGGTTTAATGAATTTGAATAAATATGCAAAAATAGGGACCGGATTTTTAGGTTTTTAAAAACACTGTTTTTGGTTTTTCATTAGGTGAAATAGTTTTTTTTAGGTTTTTTCCCCCAAAATATCGTTTTCGGGTAGTTGATTTAATGAATTTGAATGTGCTACCCACTGCCGTAATAACCTCGATTTCATTTGTTTCGGCATAATTAACACGTCTTTTTAAAATTCACAATGTGATCACTAAGTATGAATAACAGGGCAGTAATAAAGGTAAACAAGGGCTATAAAACACAGAAATCTATATCCTTGTCCATACACGGCAACAATGGTTGTTCGTACGAATATTTCAAAAGGAATACGCCGGTACTCTTACACTTCCTCTCTAGATACTGTCCATCCTAGACGACAATGGGCTGAACGAAACGCTGGTGGTATTAATTTCAACCCGACAAAAATTATTGTCTCTCCGCAAAATATCGATTTCTTAAATGACAAACAAAAAAGACAAAAAAGGAGCCTAAATTAGATATTTTAGATTTCATATCCCGTTTAGGTATATTTAGGTTTTTATAACCGATTTAGGTATTTTTAGGTACTACAGAATTAATGTGGGTGAATCCTATGTACGTGATTCGAAAAAGTGTATGAGCGCTTTTTGTTTTGGAAGTAAGGAAAAAAATAGGTAAAAACCTAAGAATCCGGTCCCTAATTATTACCATTAACTTAGTTATGTTGATGAATAAAACACAATCTTTATAAACACTGAAATGAAAATGAAACACTTAACCGCAACACACGACTGTGGAAGAGTACAAGGCTTTGTGAACGATTAATACAGTCAATGCATGGTCCGCACGTGCAACGGGGGAATCACAGCGATAATATTCCCCTCTCCTCATACCCCGCTCGTCTTCTCTTGAGCTCCGTACAGTAACTACCCCCAACACATTCCAGAAGAAAAAAATTCTCCCCCTCTCCATGTCCTCTACAACCCCTTCGTTGACTGGACTAAGTGTACAGTTACACCTTACAAACAACCCTGACACAAATGTGACAAAAGAAATTCCTGTGGAGGCCAGTGGCAATTCAAGGATGTCCATTGTGACGTTTTGTCACTGTATCACGGTTGTCTGGTTGTATACTTTTTCCTATTTTACTATACTGTTATTTACTGGGTTCGAAACTAAATATTTTCCATTAAAGCCACAGAATAGTCTTCTGTTTCCATGTCATACGGGTTCCAGTAATTAAGGTATATTTACATGAATGATTATGATGATGATGAAATGTTCGGCCCAGAGGCTGGTTCTGCCCTGGGACAAAGCTGTGGGGGAAGGCCCACGACCCAACCTAGGGACACTAGGCCAGATGATACCGCATAGGGTGGCCAGTTCCTTTCGCAGGATGGGAATGAGGACACAACACCCAGTCCTGACCCAGGAAGAAAACTTTACATCTCTGTAAAATCCCCAACCTGGCCAGGAATCAAACCTGGGCCACATGACCCACGGCGGTGAACAATTTACATGAAAGATTTGAGGCTTTCCTGGCGAATCTTATGTAGAAAATCTTCTTGGGTTTGCAGCCAGGTGAGAAGTTTGTTGTGGTCCAACGTTTCCGAGGATTCCCTGAGGATGGAGGCAGCGTCAGCCTCGGAAACGTTGGACCACAACAAACTTCTCACCTGGCTGCAAACCCGAGAAGATTTTCTACAATTTACATGAATAA
Organism: Ectobius pallidus; assembly: GCA_964059195.1. Lineage (NCBI taxonomy): Eukaryota > Metazoa > Arthropoda > Insecta > Blattodea > Ectobiidae > Ectobius > Ectobius pallidus. The sequence goes on along the minus strand of CAXKWD010000008.1, from coordinate 6,175,384 downwards.
TAAACTGTAATTTATAGGACCAGGAAATTTTTTTGCGATAGGGACAGTAAAGGTTTCCGTTGACAACAGGTTTTACTGTATTATGCAAAAGAGCGTGAATCTTTATTATATATATGACTGATTATCAAATTCGTTGCTGCATTCATTAGTATCTTTAAAGATTTGGTTTAAATTTTCCTTAAATTTTTGCCGGACCTCTCGTTATCTCATTACTTATGATATCTGAATTTAATAGTAAGTAATTTCAGTAGACCTCAGTTATCCGGATCGCTTTGAGGCCGTATTGAAGTGCTTTTGCAGCAGCGAGCATTGGGAAAACCTCTTTCATGGCCAGTTATTTGCGCAAAAAAAAAATTTTTTTAGCCAACAAAATCAGTAGTTCATGAGTAAAACAACTGACTTGGACTGATATGTTTCTAGTTGTGATGCTTTATGCAAGTACAGTATGGTACAATTTTCTTTTTTTTTAATTGCCTTTCTTCTTGATTTATCCAATTATCTGGATATTTGATTATCCGAATATGAATAACTGGAGTCCTGATATGTTTTTAAAGGATTGTTAATTTCAATTAATGTTTTTCTCTCCATTTAGGCACAAGGAGTGAAATTTATGTGGGATGCTTGTTATGAGTCTTTAAAACGAATCAAGAGTTCAAAAGGAACAGGCTGTATTCTTGCTCATTGCATGGGACTTGGCAAAACATTTCAGGTATGTTATCTTCTAGTGTTTGAGTCAGATTCTTTTAACTCACATGTGCAATTTTTTCCTTCCTTTTCTTGTTTTAACTTCCTCCAACTTAATTTTGTTTTATACCAGAAATGGAAAAAACTCGGTGTACTGTTCTCTAACGTTACTTTTTTGTAGTCCATCTAATTCACGTATATTTGTAATATATATTTATTTATTTATATTGGATTTTGGTCTCTTTTTTTTTTTCAGATTGTAACACTTGTTCATACTTTACTAAACAATAAAGATACAGGAGTGAGGACGGTTTTGGTTGTCTGCCCTCTCTCAACAGTTCTTAACTGGGTCAGTGAATTCAACATGTGGCTCAAAGGGGGAGAAGAGGTTAACGTTTTTGAATTAACAAGGTAGGTAGATGAAGCAATTACCGTATTGGCCCGAATATAAGACGATGTTTTTTCCCTGAAAATGTGCTTTTAAAAACTATACTCGTCTTATATGCGCAGCCTAAGACTCAACAACTCTCCAATCATGAATGCAGCTGTGCACGTGTGTAGCGGCCGGGGATCCCCACGCAAATGGCGTGCGTCCGATCCAAGGTCAAAGTCGCGCGGAAATTACCGAATTTTACCGAACTTTATTGTTCCCGAATTCGTGCACTGCTTGGCATCTCTATTCTCTATGCATAATGCTTTGTTTGACCACCAACATGGCAGACCATGTGGAAAAGAAAGCATCTTCATTGTCTCAATGCATAAATAAAGACGAGAGAAGAAGATACGACATGAACTTCTAACTTCTGTTTTATCTGAAGCAAAATGTACTAATAAGCTATTTTATTTATTTTTTCGTAACTACCCTTCAAAAATTCAGGGTCGTCTTATTTTCGGGCCAATACGGTATATATCATGGCATAATGAGATATTTACATTCATGAGGTATAAGCACCTGGATAACATGAGTTCCGAGAAAGTGTTAGCGAAGAATGTAATTTTAACAGTTTTAATCAAAAAAGCAAATTTTAATGTAATGTTGCAATGGGCAAGTTTTTAAAATAATGTATCTTTATAAAAACGAATGTATGTCTTGTCTGTCCTTTATGCATTACTACACCATTCATCCGATTGCCATGAAACTTTGGGATGTTATTGAGTACACTCCTGCAAAGGTTTCTGGCACAGTACATTTTTAATTTTAGCTTTCCTTTGCGAGTTATGAGTGAAAAACGGGAAGAAAACTTGCATTTTTTGCGCTTTCGAAGCATCAGTTTTCAGTAATACATTTCAATTGTCAAATCAATGACCAGATGACTTTGTCTACTTTTGTCATACCTTGGAAATAAAAGCATTTCGATCGCTTGAATGTTGTAAGCCCACGCTGGTCGATTCATTGGTTTATAATGTCAAAGCACGCAGACATCTGAAATTTTCACCTTAGACAAAAGAAGGATAATTAATATAGGCCTAAATGGGTAAACATTGTTCGATTTGGACTAAACTCACTATGCAGGGGTTTTCTGGGCCAGGGAACTCGAATCTGAGGTTATTTTTCCCATGCTGCACTTTATAATTGTGGAATTCACTTCAAAGCTGGATTTATAGCTGTTTCATTAATTAGGTCTATAACTTGTTTAGTTTAGACCTATGAATATAGTGAGTCCAGAGTGTTAATAAATATAATGTTTTATTTATTTTGCTCTTCATTTTTAATCTTCCAATTAATTATCGTGGGCGAAGCCGTGGGGATCTGCTATAAGCTATAAAAAGCTATAAGTTATCTAGCGTTTTCTGAGGGAATAGTTTGAGTATGATAAGTCGTTATTCCTCATTTCAGATTCTAAATACCTATATAAGAACCTAGAGTTTGAGAATCGAAAGTCCTTCATAAGTTATTTTTGAATTTACAAAATACAAAACCCAAGCTAGTTATTGAATAATTAATTGATGTAATCGTGTTTCCAAAACAGTGCATATTTTGTATTTTCATTAACTCATTAGTAGAAATCCTGATAAGAAGCAAATAAACTCAAGGAAAAGCCATGTAAAAAAGTTAAAAACAATGATTTTTGGTTACAGCGGTTTATTTTCTTTACCCAAATTAATTTTAAACGTGAAATACAGTGGTATTAAACAGAGGCGGCAGTCAGATGCACGTGAGAGAGGTGACGCGTGTAGGGGGAATCATGGGGAGGGGTAAGAATCTAGCGGGAGAGGAGAAGCGATTGTAACAAGGTCTCTTGTTTCTTCACTGCATTATACGATGTTACCGCACTGAAAGCAACGACACAACTAACCCATACACCCCTCCATGCAGTACGAATGTTTATTGGACTCGTCTGCATCTACTGAGCATCCATGCTTGGACTGCCACGTCTCATTAATACCACTGTACAATATAATGAAACTTGTAACTTAATAAGCATGGGACAAATTAACTGCATAGTCAAATCTCTAGAAAAGACATGGTAACCTCAGGTATGTCTTGATACTTTCACTTGCTGAATGTACACTGAACTTTATTCGCGGGTGGTGGCATCTTGTAACATTTTCAGTACTTTTGGAGATGGCATTTTCTCTATTGACCACATTGACAAACTTTTTCTAAGTTGAGGTTCATTTTTAGAACCACCAAAAGCCCCCCCCCCCCAAAAAAAAAAAACCCCAATGGATTATAATTGGGGATATCCACTCAATGGTGAGCTATTTTGCCTAAATCCACATTGGTGATCTCCAATGATTTCGTCCGGAATATATGGGGTTAATCTTGACAGAAGTGTGTAAGACAAAATTTTGTATGACGTTGATAAGAGAGAAATTCCTCGAGAGTTATTACTTGGGGGCGGATTTCTATGACATGTCATATTTTTCCCCTTTGCATTATTTCAGGTTTCCGACTAACTTAAACCCGATTCCAAGCATCCTGGTGAAAATAGAACGGCTTTCATTGTGCATATAACTGCATATTTAGGAAATTTTCACATATAACTGCATATTTAGGAAATTTTCAACTATTGTAGCATATTTAGTATGAATATGTATATTTATGTCATATTTTTGGCATATTTGTGTGCATATTAAAGAAATTTTGAAGTTTCATATCATATTTTGTAAATTTTGCATTATAATGATACTTTTTGTGAATTTACAGATATTTTAAATAATTAACACTATATTTTAATAAAATGTATTGTAATGAAACTTAAAAAAATATACACAATATGTAAGTGGTAAAGTCATATTTTAAATTTTATTGGTCATATTTTAATGTTTTTAGGTCATAAATGCATGCATATATCCTATTTTTTAGGTCATAGAAATCCGCCCCCTAGTTATTACATTTAGCCCTATCTCCCTTTTCATGGATCGGTATAATAATAGATTCTTTCCATTACTTGGGCAGATATTTTAAATAATTAACACTATATTTTAATAAAATGTATTGTAATGAAACTTAAAAAAATATACACAATATGTAAGTGGTAAAGTATTATTTTAAATTTTATTGGTCATATTTTAATGTTTTTAGGTCATAAATGCATGCATATATCCTATTTTTTTGGGTCATAGAAATCCGCCCCCTAGTTATTACATTTAGCCCTATCTCCCTTTTCATGGATCGGTATAATAATAGATTCTTTCCATTACTTGGGCAATTTTTCCTTTCTCCAAATCATAAGAATGAGCTTATGGATCTCTGAGTTTAATCTATCCCCACCTGCCTTAATTAATTCTGCTGGAATTTGGTCAACGCCTGGAGATTTGTATTTTTTAGTTTACTTAAAACTGTTTCTACTTCTGTTAGGGTTGCTTCAGCAACCAACAGCTCTGCTGTGAATATATCGCTTTCTACACTTTGGACATCTCCATGTACATTTAATTTAACTGATAACAGAAGTTTTTCCATCTAATCAAAAAATTATTCAGATCTGCGAGAATAGAGCCGTCATTGTCCTTAATTATGTTTATTCTAGGTTGAAAACCTTTCTCGAACTCATTTATTTCCTTGTAGACAGGACAGGACAGGATATAATTATAATTATTATAAACAATACATACTCACAAAAAATAATATAATAAGCAGGCTTTAAAACTTAGTGCCCGATCGAATATGTTAACAGCAACCGTACTTTACAGACTTTGATCGGCGTATGCGCTATCTACCATATGCTAGTTCACGTGATAGTAAACAAACCGGATTACAGGTATAGGAAGACCACAAAATAACTTCTCACTCTCTAAACTCACATTACAAGCATGCAAAACGATACGTTCTCTTGTTTGTGTATAATAGTCCCTCCCAAATGTTTCAATATATGTTTGCGTTTTAGAACACTTTACTTTCGGCATGCCGAACACGTATTATAAATTTATAAACACGCACAATGACAAGATACACTGTTGACCAATTTGAGAGCCACCGCACTACGAGCGCATTCACTTCTTAGTGCTACTATCAATGACTGTCTTATCAGCCTACGCAATCACCCCCACCCCCTCTACTCAGGTTGTTGGTAACCGGAATCAACTCCCTCTGTGGGTTCGTGCACAAAGTTTTAAAGCCTGATAATAAGTGAAAGCATTTCTTTCCATGATGTTTTAGAATTAAATTAGTTGAACAAAAATAAACAAAAACATTTATTGCAGTATCAAATGTAATTAATACTTTTAAAAATCGGATGTTGAACACTCGCATAACTTCCTCTGCATTGACTATATTCCGGTGCAGAGTACACAATTGTACTGCAGTAGTGCGCATTCAGTTGTCTCAGCCTAATTCAAAGTCGCATTAATCATGAGGCAAGACTGAAAACCTGAGTCTATGTATGAAATGAAGGCTTATAACTACCCTTCACAAAATTTATTAGGTAAAATGTTTCAAATAAAAGTTTTAACTCTTAGTATAATATATTATAATACTTTAATATGAATATTATACATTCATACAATTCCTGTAGAAATTTTAAACAAAATTCATCAGTCACTTTCAAGCAAATTAAGAAAAACTGAATTTTCTTCAAAAGCGCTTGTAAAAATGAAGAGAAACTCATTGCCAAGCATGGGGCTAAACGGCATTCATACTTCAAATTCCAATATACAGAAAATAAGAGGCCATGTTGCAAGAAGTTCCTGTTCAGTTGTTTCAGCTTGATGCAAAAATTTATCGTTCACCAGGCAATGACTAAGCTTCTACAGTGGTGGCTTATAACTACCCTTCAGAGAATGTTTCTCGACAAAAATTTCAAGTAAAAATATTAGCTGTTAGTATAATCACCTCATGTACAATTTTTTTTTTTTTTTTTTAAATCTTAGAGCCGTCTTCAATAATATTGCGAAAAACAGTTTTCTTCATGTAAAAATAATAAGAGAAAGCTGTAGCCAATCTTCATGTCACATTCCCAGAAGCTATCTGACTCTAACATAAAATGTTGTTTTTATACGATTTTTCATTCTCGAACTAGGCTATTCACACATACACACAGTTATGTTTCTGAAAATAGTATTTTTGGATTCAGGGAACCTCAAACCTTGTATTAATGTTGAAAACGTGAAATTGAATTCTGGGGTCATACAGAATACTTCCTCTACCTATAGGCCTAGTCTCTAGTAAGGGTAGAGGCAGTAAATACATTAAATTTTTTATTTTATTTATTTATTTTGATAAGGAAAGTCCACAAGGTTGTTTCCAACTTATTTGCAATGCCAATGTCCCTGCATAATTTATTGGTTTTCCTGCTTTCTGGAATGTCCACATATTCTGCGTGAATCTTCCATGCAACGAGCAGTATGTGGTTGTCATGTGGACACAGTGAGAAGGAAATCCGATGGCTATTGATGCATACAACTGCAAGCAGAAATTTGAAATTTGCGAGTAAGAAGCAAATACTCTTTTCTGTGCATTTCAGCAAATGAGCGTTTTAGAAACTTGGTAAAGTTGAAGTTTATGATTTTTTTTTTCAGATATAAGCAGAATTACGAACGCTTGTACAGACTTAAAGATTGGCAGGAAGAAGGTGGAGTGTTAGTGCTTGGTTACGACATGTATCGTAACTTAACTAACCTGCAAGCCAAACGTTTAAAGAAGAAAGCAATAGAAACCTTCCAGTCAACTCTAGTTGATCCAGGTAAAAGTTTTGATGATAAAATCTATATCAACTGAAACAAATTGTCAAAAAATATGTCATAAAATACATAAGTATGTGACAGCAACCATTGAGGATTCAATTAGGTGGCAATTATTAGAAGATTTGAGTAAATTGTTCAGCAGATTGATTCTGCTAATTACAGCTGATTAAAAGATTTAACTGAACACAACAGATTATTGTATGATTGCTAACACACTTGATCAAAACAAAACTGGCTCTCCTGAACGATTTCATAAATCAGATTTTCAACTTTACTTATTGTGAAGCATCAAACATAATGCAAAATGTAAGTGATTGAGAAAGGCCTGGAGGGCAGGTTGAAACGTTGTGTGTTGGAGGGGATTGTTTTATCCACTATTGTAAATAAGTAGTATTGTTTGTATTATATTATTTTTTAATTTGTTTGGTTTGGTTTGGTTAGGCTATGAACAGCGATAGTGTAGTGTGTTTGTCAACCTGTTACCCAGAATTCTATCTGCTCCGCTGGTGTGACGTCAGAGCTCTGGCATTCAATTACGAAAATTTGTATCGTTTCGGGGAAGGTAATATGGTGGAGATTTTACTACTTTTCACTAGATCGTGGTATAAAAGAAGTTGAAAGTTTAGGGCGGGTGGGTTGGACCAAATCATTTGCCAAGACATCTCTCCATGTAATTATGTATAACAAAATATGTGTGATATTAGGTGTTTTATGAGGGGAATCTTGGTTTTAAAGAATGGGTCAAGCATGTATGGATTTTACCCTAAACTATTTGCCAAAGCCAATCTTATTTTAAGTTGAAAAAATATAAATTATATTGAATTTTTTTAATTAATCAAGGATGTCTATTAGAAAATTCAGTTTGCAAGTAATGTTTGTTTCTAAGAGCCTTTTCACACTGGGTCACTTGTGACTATCACTGGCGAAGAAGCATTGGTTTAAATGGGAGCGTTCACACTGGGACACAAGTGACGGTCACCGCATTTTCGAATTGTCAACAATGAAAGTTGTATGTTCTTAATTCAGTTGTATAGTCAAGCTTAGTGAAACTAGTTATCCAACCATGAGTTTAGATTTGATTAATACTGAAGATTTTATAAGTGAAGTGGAATGTCGACCTGCCATTTGGGATGTCAAAAGCGATTACTAATTGTTTTATCATGTAGCTACTATTGGCAATACCAGCAGATAACGTCACAAGTAACCCAGTGTGAAAAGGCCCTTAAATTCTTGCAGACACCATTCATTATGAACTTACAAAAAAATATTTTTTTTTCTACAATAAAAAAATACAAGCAGCGGTAAGAGTGACAATATAAATAACATTCTAGTTCATAATATCATTAATTGATGAATTTATGAGGCGTGTTCTTAACGTCAGTACCCATAATTTTTTTATAAATAACAGAACATTATTTTCAAAATACTTCGTCATTTCATTACCTTACACCTTACACTACTTCTCCACATAGTCTTCGTCGTTATTCAGACTCTTGTGGTAAGGGAAAACCAGTTTTTGTAAGCCTTCATCAAAGAATGATGCCGCCTGTGATGAAAGCCAAGTCTGCATTTCTTGTTTCAGAGCATCATCGTCGTTGAAATGTTTTCCACCAAGGAACGTCTTCAGATGAAGAAACATGAAAATCGCTTGTTGTCAAATCCGGACTGTAGGGAGGGTGGTCATGATGCAACTAGAACCAGGTGTGATCAGGGAACAATTCGACCGCGCTCCCTACATTTTGCACCAAGCAATTTTCATCTGTTTCTTGCTCTGAAGAAATTGCTTGCTGGAAAACATTTCAACGATGATGATGTGAAACAAGAAGTGCAGACTTGACTTTCATCACAGGCTGCATCATTCTTTGACAAAGGCATACAAAAACTGGTTTCCCGTTATGATAAGTGCCTGAAAGTTTTTTTTAATTATAGGTGCATAGTTTAAAAACAGGCCTCATGTTATAAAAATTGCATTATACGTATAATTTAAATAACAGTGAAATATTGAAATTTAAAAACTAATTTTCCCTCAAAATAAAACCACTTTCATTGACCTCTACTTAGGTGTTAAGTACAGCTCTATAACTTTGTAAATTCAATTTAATACCTAGTTATTGTAATCGTGTATCCAGGAAAAGTATTTACCGCATTTTGTCCCTACAGAAAGTATATTAAGCTTCTGTTTTTCACTTGTCAATGAAGATATGCCTCAGGAGCTTTTGACACACATTTAATCCAAGATTGCGCTTAACACATGTGTGCACTAAGCCATTGATGTGTGGATTATAAAAATTGCATCAATTTGAGAATACTGTAACAGCAAAAATGTTATATTATAAAAAACACTTTGACAGATCTCCATGTGTTGTACATGTTTCAGTTCATCAGCATTCAAATAAATATTTAATTTTGAGTATTATATATCCTATCTACACTGACAGGCAAAAAAAAAAAAACGATCACTGTAAAATTTGTTGTAATTTTAAGTTTAAACATAATTTTGATTGGACGTTTATACATTGTTGTTGGTGAGAATGAATTATTATTTTTATTGGATCATTAGCTATTATTTATACAATCTTTCCGCACAACGCAGATTGCCTTGCAGACAAAGAATATCTTTCAACAAAATATACACTTACACAAAAATTACAAGCTTTCAGTTAAATCATTAATATAATCAGTAGTAAAACCATCACATGCCCCCCAATCCTGCCATCTGCCTACGGGAGATGACGCAGCGGTTGGGTGGTAGGCCAAGTCCCTCCAGGGATGTAGCGCCACGGAGTTTAGTTTAGTTTTAGTAAAACCATTGCTTTCTTCATATCTTTATTTTATCACCAAACAAAAGAAAAAAAAAAAAACATTGCAATAGGGCGATTCCAATCTGATTATGTGCACTAGCTTGTCATACATATTTCAAGGTGTTTCATTGTGGTATTGCGTCATTGCCTTCCAAACTAAAAGGAAACTGTCTCCCTTCGCATCGAAGTGATTCTATCTGTAGGTTTAGTTGAAATTATGCCTCTTAGTCCTGAAGATGTTGCCAAAGCTATTGCTCTAATTGATGATGAACGCAGCCTCCGTTATACCGCTGCAACCTTATGCTCACCATTTACCACGGTGCAAGAGGCAACATGGGGAATTAAGTGTGAAATGTGTCATTAAATTTTAATCTTTAAAACATATAAAATTTCTGTAATTTTATTTCAAGCACTAGGCCTACTATATAATTTTTATTGAAACTTAATTTTTTTTAATTTCTTTAAGTGATCGTTTTTTTTTCCTGTCAGTGTATATCTATGTGTTATATTCTTTTAGGCCCAGATCTGGTGGTGTGCGATGAAGGGCATCTTTTAAAAAATGAGGATTCCCTTGTTTCTAAAGCTATGAGAAGAATTAAAACTTTGCGCCGAATTGTATTGACTGGTACACCATTACAAAACAACCTCAGAGAATGTAAGTATGAACAAGAAGGCTGGAATGTAAATTAAATAAGATGACATTTCAACACTTTGGACTTCACTTTTTCTTACCTTTTTTGCGGAACATGTTTCCTAGGATTTCCCCATACTGTATTTTCAACTGCCAGTCAACTGTCAAATCCTCCTTGCTTGGAAAATACTGGTATAGATTTTACAAACTTCTTGATCAAGTTTTACTCTTGAGGTATTTCTAAATTCAATAACCTATCTTCAAACTTTTTTATAAAAATCTTCTTCCACGCTTCCAGATCTTGATGTTTATTTCCTGCTTTCAATAATTTGGCCTCCTTACATATGTTATGATTATTATTCCAATAATGTCGGAGTCTTGTGTCAGAGGTGGAAGAGGTTATACGTTTTATGCGGAGTTGGTGCTGAATACGGAAACGATGGGCATTGACCTAACAACTCACCAAGCAAGAATAGGCCTTCACAGAAGGCTTAAAGCAGAATGATCTAACATCAACGGACAGGTACATGATCCCTCGGTTAATAATTGGTTATTTTGCCTAATTATAGCAGCACTGTTATTAATTGGAGGCATCGAGGCAAATCCTGGTCCAGGTTCAGGCAAGAGAAGTGAAAATAGTGCAGATAGCAGGAACGTAGCTTTGTTAACAGACTTGATAACCAAATTAGACAAGAAGTTAATTAATAAATTCTATGAAAGCAACAGTAAGTTGGACGATGTGAAGGGATGGATTAACAGTGTGAACGAGGAATACAACAAATCAAACAATGAGATTGCCACACTAAAAGAAATTGAATGGACAACACAGAGGCTTGAGAGAGAAGCAAGGATGAGGAGCATCATTATCTTCGGATTAGAGGAAAGCTACCAGGAGAGAAGATGAAACAATTGTGGACAGGTGCTTAATCTTTTTACCAAGGAACTACAAATGGAACTTTCTGAAATTCATCTTGATAATGTGTTCTGTCTAGGGAAAGGAAAGAATCGACTATATTAGTGAAGTTTATTGATTGATTGATTGATTGATTGATTTAGATCTGAAGACCATACAAGGTATAAGAACACCTCAACTACTAAAACTATGATAAAAACTCCACTTTTGAATTTGGAACATTAAAATTTCATGGAGCTTACATCGAGGTTAACAAATTCCTCAATCTTATAAATGGGTCTGTCCACTATCCAATCAAGAAGGCACGTCTTAAATTTATCCACGCTCACAGTGTGAGCTGTCCTTGGCAGTCTATTAAACAATGGTATTCCTAATGCCCTAAAGGACTGCTGAGTTAGATTTAGTCTATTGAATTGTTGGTGGATCAGATGGTTATTTCTAGTATTGTAAGGAAGCTTACTTTTGGCATACACTAGGCATTCACAGATATGCGTGTTAATTACAATCAAAATCTTCCCTCTTACAAAGAGAGGCTTACAATGTTCAAGAGCGTTTGAAAATGTAATAATCCGTAGCACTTTTTTTTGTAGAAGTAAGACTCTACCAACACTATGGGCATTGCCCCAGAACAAGATTCCATATTGAATGACACTTTACTTGTGTGTTGAGGCATGGTGTAGAGCAGGGCTAAGATGCTGAGAGGAATGGGGGTGAGGTTGGCACAAGATCACAGTATAGAAGTAAGGGCCAGAAGAAAGGAACTACTCCCTTACATGATACAGGCTCATAATGAAGGGAAATTTGCTGTGTTAGTGAAGGACAGGCTTTGTATAGACCAGAAGGTCCTTGACATTGACTACTGAGAAAAAACATAACTTTGACCAGGGTAGCAAAAAGTCAAGGACTTGCCCCAAATAGGCATAGCAACAGGGACTCAAATTCTAATAAATTAATAGAAGTGTATGCAGCGAGCACAATGAACCAGGAAAAGAGGAGACAGAACAGCGAAACGCTTAGACAGCACACACTGCCTGACAATACGAGTCTATCGCACCAATAGAGGAATTACTCCACATCAGGGGTTAGCAATGCACAAGACCAGCGAAAAGGAGAAGCGGCAGAGAAGACCGGTGATGTAAGACATCTAGAGAGTGCACAAGAGGAAGCTGAAAAGCATCCCATCACCTCGCGACAGTTCGGTCCTTTTGCGTAGAGGAAAGTCAAGAAGTGTTCATCAGCCATATAATTTAAGAAACTGCTTTACTGTTTCAGATTCTCTGTCAAATAAATGAAGAAATAGGTTCAATGCTTCGAGAAAAGAACTAGGGGTGATTTTCCCAGGTCCAAGGGTGCTAAAATAAAAGTCTAATATGAAATACGGAGAAGGATGCTATAGGCAAAGATAAGACCAATCCCCCAGTCATGAAAGAGTAAAGATGTCATAAAAGTGTAAATTAATCCTTTTAGGGCATATGATTTGCTGCACGGGGCTTTTGTGCAAGGTAAGTAAGTGTACACAATTAAGGTAAATAAGTAATGTGTCGACGAGAGTTGCACACTACTAATATCCTAAACAAGATCCCAAATGGGACCTAAATAAAGAGTGATATAAAAGGGAGGAGAACAAAATTTAAACTCCTTAGTAGTAGATATATAAGCATTCATGAGCCACAGATTATTGTCTCTGTTGGACACTACATGAGAATATTATAGGAGAAAAATTCCTCCGGCACTGGGACTTGAACCCAGGACCTTTGGCTATTCGCGCCAATGCTCTACCAACTGAGCTAAGCCGGAGCTCAATTCACAGCGCCAGATGGAACTTCTCTCCTATGACTGATTGCCCTAATGGTCCACCTCACAGACAGACAAGTCATGTCATATGCAGCACTGTGAGGCACACTAAGTAGTGATTTTTGTGACCGGGCTCCCACTGTTATTGTACAGTTAACATCAAGATAGATATATAAGCATTCATGAGCCACAGATTATTGTCTCTGTTGGACACTACATGAGAATATTATAGGAGAAAAATTCCTCCGGCACTGGGACTTGAACCCAGGAACCCGGTCACAAAAATCACTACTTAGTGTGCCTCACAGTACTGCATATGACATAACTTGTCTGTCTGTGAGGTGGACCATTAGGGCAATCAGTCATAGGAGAGAAGTTCCATCTGGCGCTGTGAATTGAGCTCTGGCTTAGCTCAGTTGGTAGAGCATTGGCACGAATAGCCAAAGGTCCTGGGTTCAAGTCCCAGTGCCGGAGGAATTTTTCTCCTATAATATTCTCTCCTTAGTAGTAACTTTTTGCTCCACTAATATGTAGCACATGTAAGGATAATATGTTACCGCAGTATAAACTTCGATCTCAGATGCAAGAGATCAGTCAGCTGAGTATTATCAGAGAACAGCAAAGTCAGCATCCATGAATGGAGCAGTGTCATGTTATAGAACTGGAGAAACAATAAGCATATTATTTTAACCACCAAGCTTGCAATGTAGTATAGGAAAAATTGTCTGTACAGAGTATCTCACTTGGCAATAAACCTAGTGTAATGCAAAGGAGGTAAATGGGTTGATACAAGAGTTAATTACAATTACAATTATTCCAATAATGAGCTGCTACCACTACACCAGAGGGCTCATCATTATTCTCCAAGAAAGAATTTGACTGTTGATTGGCAGTTGAAAATGTGGGCAAAGCCCATGAAACATACGTTCTGCAAAAATGTCAGAAAAAGTGAAGTCTAAAGTGTTTAAATGTCAATATCTTATTTCATTCAAATAGTACAGTGAGTCCATTTTATGAGGAAACCTCGCATCACTGCCGCATTGCCGCGCTAGCATTGTACACAGCATACAAGCGGTTAGTTGCTTTGGTGTCATGTAGTGAGACGCTTGTCTATTGTTGTGTGTTACATAAGACAATAATCGAAAATGTATACGGTTGAACAGCGAATTTATTTGGTGGAATGTTACTTATTGAGAAATAAGCAAATTTATTTGGTGGAATGTTACTTATTGATAAATAACCATAGAAGACACGTTCGGAGATTTTCTCGTAAATATCCTGACTGTACCATCCGTACAAAATGGTGAGTAATAAGCCTCTACATGTAGGCCTATTTTGATAATAAGTTGGTTGAGTTATTCTATTTTGTATTGTTTCTAAAGTCTTGATTTGCCGGTAGTAACGGAACACTGTCCCGGCCGGTGCAAGCACAACAGCGGGGAAAGTGTGAGCAGGGGCTTTTCTGTTAAAAAGTTTCCGCATAAAAGGGATTCCCTGTATATTCCTTTACTGTATGAAAGTTCATTATTATATATATTTTTTTTTGAACAAAGCAGGTATTTAATAATGTATAACGATTACACGATCACTGCCACGTGTGAAATTAGTTGCTTGGCACCGTAGTTATTGGATATATCTTCTTTCTCTTTTTAACATCAATGTACCACCAAGAAAAGTTGACATTATCTTCATTTGCTGTAGATTTGTCCTCAATTATCTGTTGTAAAAGATTCTTCACTAAACACTAGATTCAGATATACAGGGTCCTTCAATGAAACGGGATGATGGAATGAAGTAATTGTTTGTTGAACGAAAACTTTTTTAATATCTTATTACTAAATATTCAATAGTAGAAGAATAGCCATTTTGGGTACAATACAAAAAAAATATTTTTTTCAACACTACGTCTACCAAATGTCCTCCATTGCAGTTAAGGCATTCTTGGAGCCTGCCCTGGAAGTTTTGCTGCGATGTTTTCAGGCGTTCGAACAGTTTTTACACTCCCGCCTCTTTTCAGACGTCGATCCCATTTGATCGAGGTTCTTTATCTATGTTCGAATCACATTATCTGACAGAATAGGCTGGTTACGCGTTATGTTAAATGTCGTCAAAAAGCACGTTGAGTTTGCACCAAAACTTTGACCTTTTTGATAATACGCTTTCGCTACATAACCGCGTTGTCCACCTGTCCAACAATCCATTGCTACTAATGGTAAATTGTCCAGATTGTGATGCACCAGTTGCCTTCCTCCCCACTAACTCCCAACTTTGTCTCATGGTCACCTACAATCATCCCGTTTCATTGACGGACCCTGTATTACACCCTTATTTACAGTAAGAAGGTAGGCTACTTCAATTTTGGTAAAAAAAATAAATATAAATATATATATATATTACTACAGTTTCAAGTCTGAAGAATAATTTTCAACTGAGCAATGTTTGAACCCTAATTAGTGACTTACATATGAACCCTTTTACAAACACTTAGCAAATCTACTATAACTTCTATACACATATATCTGAACTAAATTTTGCTTTGAAAGGGAATTTCCAAGCTTTCTGATGGTACCATTGTCAACTCTCAGCTTTCATGTGCCATGCAACAGAAATGTTCTTACTAAAGTGCCAAGGTACAGTGTGTTTTTCACGTACGAGTTGGCTGCAGGTTTCTGCATTGTGGGAGCCACAGCTCTAACTCCTGAGCGATCAGGTGAAATATCTGCAAATAAAGCTGCTAATGGTGCAATGATTCAGGTTCTCACATTTACAGTTAAAATTGCAATGAAAATAACCATGTACCTCATCACAAGAGATGTTGGTAGGGTGGCCATTTTTAAAATGTCAGAAAGGAGGACACACTTCTTCGGTAATCTAGCATAGTATAAAACTTCGGGCATGATGGCTGGACAGCAGACATTATATGGTATAACCCGGACTAATTTTACTTAATAACTGCATTTATATAAAAAATGATAGTACGCTATCATCATATGGACAAGCGTGCCATCCTGAGGAATAGATTCAGATTTTTTCACGGCACCAACTAAACAGATGATAGTATCGACAAGCGTGCCAACCTTAGGATTGGCAGGAACATGCGGGAAAATACAAATTTTATTAATATGCTTTACTGATCCATCAGAGTCTCGAAAAGGGGGACAAATCAACGTCCGGCATAAAGCCATGCCAGATGGAGGACTGCTTAGCAAAAAGTCTTACAGTCCAGCCAAAAGCCGGACGTCTGGCCACCCTAGATGTTGGAAATGTTCTCCTCTTGCATCCACACAACACTGACACCTTTTTAGGAAATTTTCTTTCATGCACATAAGTTCAGGTGCCGAGAAAAAGTTTAATTTCTCTTCTGATAATGTGATATGTGCGAGTAAATACATACATGATATAGGCCCAATACTTCTTGCAGTTAAAGTGACAGTAAATGCAGAGCATTATAGGAATAACTTACTTAAACCATTTTTTGAAGAACTGACCAATATTGAATGTCGGAGTGCATATTTTCAGCAAAACACTGCCACTGCGCATACAGCTGATTAGTCATTAAAGTTCATTTTAGAAATTTTTGAAGATCGAGTAATTAGTAAGGGTTTATGTCCTGCACAATCCCCAGATCTAACAGTATGTGACTATTATTTATGGGGGAACTTGAAAAATAAAGTGTATAAAACAAATCCCCATATATTAGAAGAATTTAAAGACTAAGCAATAATCCTCAGTTCCAATTAATTTGAATAACCAGATTCGTGATAATATTCGCATCAGAGGTTTTGCAGAAGCAAGTGTTTTTTCTTTGTTTGTGCCAACTTATGTAATCTTGTTATGTGCTTTTTGCAGATCATTGTATGGTGCAGTTTGTGAAGCCCAACTTGTTAGGTAATCGCAAGGAGTTCTTAAACAGATTTGTAAATCCCATTACAAACGGACAATTTGAAGATTCAACAGCCCATGATGTGAAGATTATGAAACGTCGAGCTCATGTGTTGCACAAAATGTTGGAGGGTTCTGTACAGGTAAAGCAGCCAATTGAATTCAGTATTCATGAGTAGGGATAGGAATTTTTCGCGATCGCAAATTTAATGATTGTTATTATTATTATTATTATTATTATTTAATTTAATTTTAATTTTTTGGCCTTCATTGGACCACTTTAGTCAGGTTTCTGGTTGAGGTTTTTCTTCTTTTTGTCAGCCCAGTACTTCTTCATCCTTTCTGACCGCAATTTTCTTTCTGCTTCTGGAACTACTCTTCCTATTCTCTGTTTGTTGATTTTCATCTGTAGTGTAGTGTGTTTGTCTTTCAATATCTTGAGTGTGTCTGTCTTGTATATTAAATCCTCTACTGTAATATATAGCTCTGCCATATCTTCCTTAAGTTCTGTAATCCATCTTATATTTTTCTTACTCTTACTCTTCCATAATTTTTCTATTATTTTTCTGCTAATTCTATTTTCTGGTGTCCGTAAAATATGTCCCAAAAATGATATTCGTTTTTTTTTCATTGTACTTGTCACTGGTATATTATTATTATTATTATTATCATTATTATTATTATTTTTTTTTTTTTTTTTTTTTTTTTTTTTTTTTTTTTAGAACTGTATTAGGAATGATAACTAGCTTCAACACACACAACAATGCCTGATACCTTTCCCCCTCCCGCTCCCTTAATTTTTATTTTTTTATTTTTGGCTTTTTAAATTTTGGATTTTAATCATTGAGTTGATTGTTTTCTGTGCAGTCTGTTCCGTCACAGCCCCACTAATTTCATGACGATTTTGTGTATAACAATTTTGTGACTATTTAGTTTGTAACACAAGTTTGGGTTAGCTCTCGATTTACTCCTAGTGCGGCTAAAGAAGTTTCACTTCAAAAGCACTGCACATATTTACTTAAATGTCAGGGTATCAGTGACAGAGCACACTTGAGAAATTCATACAGTGGTGGGATAGGACCCTTTATTTGTTTTAGAATAATAAGAAAAGTTTCTTTTATTTATGTTTCAGAGATTTGACTATTCAGTTTTAACTCCGTTTCTACCACCAAAACAGGAATACGTGATCTCTATCCGCTTGTCTGATGTCCAGATTAAAGCATACCGTTACTATCTGGATAATTTCTCAAGAAAATCTGAGAAAAATAAAGGTGCACAGCTCTTCACTGATTTCAACAATCTGCAAAGAATATGGACTCACCCCAGAGTCTTACAGATGAAATCTGACCAAGAAGAGAAGAAAAATGAAAGAGAGGTAAAGTAAACATCTAGTTTATATTAGTAAAACATTTGGAAATTCATCTATTGCTAATTCTAGCAGTATTGTAAACATGCACATATTGAGGAAGGGAATATTAATACAGTGGTACCTCGAGATACAAGTGCCCTAACATACGAGTTATTTGAGACACGAGCTGTCGAGCGAGCGAAGTTTTGTTTTGAGATACGAGGAACGGTCAGCTGCGACGCTGCACACGGCCCACCAGTTTACTGCGCCTGCGCCTCGTGCATCTCGTGCATTATCCCAGATATTCCCCCAGTGTGCTTGTTTACCTCGCTGTCGAAGCATCTTTGCTAAGTTTTTCTAGGGCTTTGCGCTTTTTGTGCATTTACATACTTTATCACATTTCGTTTTATAACCATGGGTCCGAAGAAAGTGTAACAAATATGTATGTACACTTTATAAAACCAATTTTTTTTTTTTACTTTAAATTCTCTTTTATTATGTTTTTATGCAATATTTGTCATTTATAAATACATTTTTCTTATTCAAAAACACATAACAAAACCAATTGGGGGTAGCATTTTTGGGGCTGGAACGGATTAATGGCATTTCAATTAATTTCAATGGGGAAAATTACTTTGTGATACGAGCAAATTGACATACGAGCAAGGTTACGGAACGAATTAAACTCGTATCTCGAGGTATCACTGTACCAGTCGATTGTTTAAGGAGTATTGTGTAACCGTGTCATCAGTTTCCCCCCCCCCCCCCTCCTCCCTGTGGCTAAGTTTGTACTAATAAAATATTTCAAACTTTTATTATAACATTCTTGGATGCAGGGGCTGCTAGCTGAAAGAAGAAGCAGTCACGTATCAAAAACTAGAGACTGTCAGGTTTGGGCATATTTTGTTTATTTTGAAAGTTTACGTATTCACTTCTACACTTTCTACAGGTGGGAAAAAATTCACACATGCGCACGAAGGTTCAAGGTCGGCTCATGCAAGCGTGCTTGGTTCAAATCCGTCAGGTTTTCAAGGAAAAAATAAGGTCGGATACTTTTCTAACAGACCTCGTGTGTATATATATATATATAATATATATATATACCCAGTTAGCAGAATCATTACAAATCCCTTCTTCAACACTTAAAACAATAGTGAAAAATCGTGAAGTGGTTTACGAATTGTACTACAGTACTGTAGTGTATTTGTTCTTACTTTTTTCTGAAAGGAAGGAATATAAAATATCCCTCAGCATAATTACTGTATTTAATCCTTAATTAGATTCAACAGATGTTTGTTTTGATTCATATATTGGTGTTAAAATTTTTTAAATCTAAAAATGACCCACTCTCGCTAATACACGATCCCATGTAATACGCTATTTTTACGTGGCTCCTTGAAAAGTGTCTTGCCGATTTTTCACTGTACTTTTTTTTTTATGATCTCAACTAAGTGGACACGTGCCATCAAATGATACAGATACACTAGAAGTCCATTTACCGGGCTATGTGGCCGTGGTCGTGTTCCGTCTTGCGGTGTTGCTGACGTTTCGCCTCGATCTGCGTCGGGCATCCTCAGAGCTGTGTTCAGCAGACCACCATGCTGAACACAGCTCTGAGGATGCCCGACGCAGATCGAGGCGAAACGTCAGCAACACCACAAGACGGAACACGACCACGGCCACATAGCCCGGTAAATGGACTTCTAGTTTTCGCCGGCCGTGAAAGCCTAGTTTCATAGATACAGATACAATTTCAATTTCAAAAGCAATACAGTACACGTCACTTATTGTGATCACTTCAGGATGCAGCCCATCTGATAATATTAACCGGTTGATAACAGTAGCTGAAACAATTAACTGAATGTTATTTATTCATACGTCCAAGATAATACACAACTGTGAACCAATGAACCACTCATAATATATACAGAGTGTCCCAATAAAATGTATACACTCTTTAAATTACTATAACACTGACAATTATTATAATACAGAAAAGTTTAAAAAATAAAAAATAAATAATGTGAACAAATGTAGAAACCAGCCAATTATAGAAAGTGTTCAAATTGTTGGCCACTGTGGTCCATGCACAGCTGATAACGCTGACTGATTGAATCCAAAACGTTCCTAATCATTTCAATTGGTAGTTCGACACATTCTCCTTCAATGACTGTTCTCAACTCATTGATTGTAGCTGGTTTTGTGGTGGTTCTTATGGACATCCTTAACATTTCCTTCTTCCTCAAACTTATCTCGCAAACGAGTAATTGTGAGACTCGTTGGTGCATCTCGTTGAAACTCCATTCTAAACAGTCTGTGCACTTCACTTATGTTCTCAGTCTTCCAGTAGCACTTTAGAATGAAATTTCTTTCCTCAAAGTTTAGTCTGACTCCAGCCATTATTTTAAGCAGTCACTACTCAAAAAAGAAGAAAAAGTGTGGTTGTTATGAACTGTCAAAGAGTGTATACATTTTATTGGGACACTCTGTATGTATGTATATATGTACTGGAAGCAACTATTTTTGCAATTAGAAAAGAAGCTCTTAATTAAAAATAAATACTTTGTGGAAGCAAAAAGTGTGTTTATGTCAACTCATATAGTAAATTAAATTTATTAAGCTTTTAATTGTTTCTATCCATTAATCAGTATTTCAAACTCAAGTGTTTTTGAAAGTTTACTGACCTGTGGTGAACACTGTGTAGCAAAACATCTAATGCCTGTTTGTTCAAGGCTTTTCATTTTACACCAGCCATCACATGTCAACACTGTGTTCTTCACAAATCAAACACAGCAACTAAACTGAGGGGCAAAACGTGTTTTATTGCTTAAAAGAGAGAGTTAGGTAATGCCGCCCCCTCAAACTGGTCATCCTGTGAGCTGGAAACAGTACAATTGCTTCCAATATAACACAGTACAATTGGTTTAGAAACAAAACCCTTAAAAATAAATATTGAATGTCGTACAGTACTTGGAAATAAAACCTTAAAAAGAAAAATGTGATAACATAAACCGAATCTTTGATCACAATAAACAGCATTTCTGCAGTGTATCAGTATTAATCCATACGGGACTTCATAAAAGTGATAGCATTACCAGACTCATAACATTATCTGCAGTTACATTAAAGCGCGTTCACTGTACTTCTTTCCTTATCACTAGGGCTAGGACTTTTAGGTAAATACATTTTTTTTTTGCTATTACTTATGATTTCTGGACTTTGTCAAAGTTTCGGTTGGGACCTTTGGATTCAAAATACTGAGTTGCATATCACATAAAAAAAATATTTTCGATATTTTTTATTTGAATAAATATTTTTGGTAACTTAATTATTTTTACATATTTTACCACATATCAAGTTTAGAAATGAATATTTTGACAGTTTTTGTAAAATTTGTTTTGTTTCTTCTTATTTTCAATGTGTTGCATTGTTATGTTCAGTCAGAGAATAAATTAGGGTGGATTTAGCCTTCATTAGTGAAAATTTCTGTTTCTTCTTACACTGCATTACTAAGTTGGAAACAACAAAACAATTGTTGACAGAATCAATAAAAAGAAATCAAACACATTGAAAACAAACTTAACAAAATCAGTGGTTCAAAAGCAAACAAAATTAAAGAAAAATTCCTGTCATGCCTAAATAAGAATGAAGGCTTACAAGTGTTGCGAAAGATTTCAGAAATTTTAATAGGTAACAGTGTAGAGATTGGAGCAGATGGAACATCTGAGTGTCAGTGTTACAAATATGCAAGATGTTGAACGTACATTTTCAAGATACAAGTCTCTGTTCCGTGAAAATCGTCACAGCTTTAAGATGCACAACTTAAGATCTACTTTTGTCGTTCACTGCAACAGTTCTACACTTGCTGACTTGAATGAATAGAGGAGTAGGGCTACTTCTGTAAATATTGGTTAAATAAGTTCATTAAAATATTTTCATATTTTTTAAACATATTTTCAACTTTTTAAACACATAAAAAAAAATATATTTTCGTTTTTATAAGCACCTAAAAGTCCGAGCCCTACTTATCACCGTCGCATGGTTACAGAAGAGGATGTCTAAAGTTACATGTACAAGTAAACATGGTATCTCAGAAATGTATTTTAAAATTATTATTTCTTCCTCTCCGCAGCTTTTATCGGAATCTGACTCTGAGGGTTCACTGAAAGATTTCATTTGTGATGAGACAAGTGGATCTTCAACAACAACTGAAGAATCGTCAGATGAAGACTCAGATGTACAAGTAGTTGATGGTGAAGAAGGTGGAAAGAAAAAGGGCAAGCCAAACAAATTTGTGAGGACTACAAGGAGTAAAGGTCCAGCCGAAGGTAAGAAATGATAATGTAAGGCTAGTCAGGTCACATAATTCAACCTTGCAATCTGTGAGGGCACACTTTACAGTAACCTTCAAAGCCTGCTGTTATTTCCAATGCATAAGAATTTAAAAAATTTAAATAAAATCAGGTAAACTGATATAACATTACTAACAGGTGCCTGCGGCTTCGCCCGCAATTTACTCACCTGCTACATATTTTCTTTAAATTACTTAACAGAAAAATAATTAAAACATTATATTTATTAACACTGAGATCATTTTTACATAAATGTTCCATCCTATTGTCTCCTTTTACATGCTTAGGGCCTACGATAAACATCCATATTTCTCAACTAAAAATACAAATTTGCATATGGTCCTTTTTCCATTGTCTATAGATAAATTGAATCACTTAAAAAATTACCCATATACAATGGATCATTTAAAAATTGACATACAACGTTTCGACCCCACCTGTGGGTCTTCCTCAGGTACGTTAAAAAACTAAACTGGTTTTTTGTACCTGAGGAAGACCCACAGGTGGGGTCGAAACATTGTATGTCAATTTTTAAAGGATCCATTGTATATGTGTAATTTTGTAAGTGATTCAATTTAAAAATACAAAGCCTACAGCTATGAATAACGCATCAGTGGATAGAATTTTTTATAGACTTCTGATATGGCATACTCGGCACACACACAGACTGAAACAACTGAAAATGCTGTGAATATAATACAAACTCTTATTTATTCTACATCAAAATATGAAGTGAGAAAATGGTATTCTCTATGTCCAGGGTAGAGAAAGTTATGTGACTGCATCACGTTATGTTTTATTTTTGTGGATGTCATTATTTATTTACACCAACGAATTATATTGATAGCTTCTCTTACTTTTTAATTTTTAAAGCGTCTCCCCTTTTCAGGGGTTGCCTTCTAATGCCTTCCTCCAGAATCCTCTATCCTGCCAATCGCCTTCTTGTAAATTCCTTCCCTGCATTCCTGGGCTATTCCACCTCTCCAGGTGCTTCTAGGCTTCTGTCTTTTCCTCCTTCCATATGGTGACCATGACATGATCTGCTTGGGCCATCTGTCTTCTGACATCCTGTGGACATGTCCATACCATTGCAGTGTACTCTTTTCAAGCCTTTCCACAAGCGTTTCTTCCTGTTCCATTCTTTCCCTTATTACTTTATTGGGTACTCGTTCTATTCTAGATACCCGACAACTTCTACGCAATGCATCCATCTCTACTGCATTTAACATTTCTTTTTGTCGCTGTGTCAAAGCCCATCCTTCTCCTCCGTAAGTGAGGATACTTTCAACAATAGCATTTAAAATCAATCTTTTAGTGCTAAGATGAATTTCTCTACTCCAGAAAACTCCGTTCAATGCTCGAACAGCCCCTCTTGCCTGACTTATACGGTGTGTCACATCCTCTTTTCAAGTACCAGATTTTTCAATAATGGAGCCCAAATATTTAAAACTATCTACTATTTTTATCTTTCCCAGACCAGGTACATCCATATCTTCTCCATCTCCTCCAACAACCAAGTATTCTGTCTTCTTGACATTTATTTTCAGACCTCCTTCATTGTATACTTCATGTAATTTCTTTACCATATACTCTGCATCTTCTCTATCCTGCGCTAATACCACCTGATCGTCGGCGAATAACAATGAGTAAAGGGTTTTTTCATGTACCGGAATACCCATTTCTTTAAAACATTCTGTAAATATATCTTAAATAGTGTAGGGGACATGCCACAACCCTGTCTCAAACCCTTCGTTATTCTGAATTCTTCAGATATCCGTCTTCCCAATTTCACTGTAGCATGACATGCACTATATATCCTTTTAATAAGATGAATCAAGGATTTATCAATTCCCATACTCATCAGTGCATTCCAGAGTTGACTTACAGGAACAGAATCATAGGCCTGCTCTAAATCTATAAATACCAAATGAATTTCCTTCCCTTTTGCAGACATCTTTTCACTTATTTGACGAATTAGAAATATGTTATCTAAACATGATTTTCCCGCTGTGAACCCAGCTTGCTCTTCAGATATCTTACTCCCAATTTGTTCTTCCAATCTATTCTTAATCACTTTGCTAAAAAGTCTGCTTATTGAGGCCATAACACTGATTCCTCTGTAATTTTTTACTTCTTTTTTATTTCCCTTCTTAAATATTGCTGATATATATGACAAACACCATTCCTTTGGTATGTACTCCCCCTCCAAAATTTGGTTGAACATTTTTGTCACAATCCTAACAATATTATGTCCTCCATATTTATACAATTTCATTGCTATTCCTCCTGGCCCAGTTGCTTTCCCATTTTGGGATGTCTTCAAAGCATTTATTACTTCACTTTCCAAGATAGGTTCCACCATAGTCGGCCTTGAATCATCATAAACATCACACAATTGTTCTTTAAAATTTTCTCTATTTTCATTTAACAGGTCCAAAAAATGTTTCTTCCACTCTTGCAAAGTTATCAAATGAAGATTTGTTTTATTCATATTTGAAACACGTACTTTCCTAATTGTTCTCCATGCCTTTCTTGATTTCCCATATCCCACCGTATGTTCAATTCCGTTACATATTTTCTCCCATGTCTCCGTTTTCCCTTTCCTGACAACCTATTTTACTTCTTTCTTACATTTCTTATACCATTCCAAATCTCCTCCTAATTTGTCAAAGTCCCATGTCGTTTATTTCCAAAGCTACTTGTGACCACTGCCAACAATACACTGTTGTCATGGGAACTGTACATGGAATTTGATTTGGATTTGATAATTCTGTGTAAAAAGGTATTATGTCTCCTCTAAAATATTTTATTTTAGACATTTAAAATCAAATTTTTCAAAAATCATTTCTTAAGAACCTTTTAACCCTATTTCGCATAATTATTGGCCTATGAGCACCAAATTATAATTCAATAAAAAGAAGTGTTTAAAAATATATTTCAAGTCAGTGGATAAAAGTTAAAATCACTACACAACGTTTCAACTCTCCCCTGGAGTCTTCCTCAGGTGACTTGAAGATTGAGTAATCATAAAAATTGAGTAATCATAAAAAGAAAGGTATATGAGGCATGGTCCATAATCGCAACCAGGGGATGTGTTTAAATAGGTATGATGGTGATATAGGGGACGAATGGCTGGATGTAATGAGGAGACTGAAAAGGAAAGTTCCAGTGTTAAAAATTCCCCAGCCACCAGCAGAATGCATAGAGGAAGGAATGTTTGACATTCCAAAGAACTGGAAAGAAAGACATTTGAGAAACAGTGTTTTTATTGATGGTTACCATGACGAAACTCAATCTTCAAGTCACCTGAGGAAGACTCCAGGGGAGAGTTGAAACGTTGTGTAGTGATTTTAACTTTTATCCACTGACTTGAAATATATTTATAAACACTTCTTTTTATTGGATTTGTATCAGTGGAAATTTGGGACCGATATGGATGTTTCAAATTATAATTACTTTAATACCCTGTAGCACACATATTTTACATCATAGAGCAAAAATCTCCTAATAAAAATTGCTTGTCTAAGACCCCTCTATATTCAGGTAAAATATTTCGGTGTTATTTATTAACACCCTGTATAATGCACTGTCATAAATTGTTTTTAGCAACTCATTACATTAAAAAGGTAATTATAAGTAATAATGGTAAATTTATTGGTCTTTTTTTTTTTTAATTTCGTGTCTTTTTCACTAATTTTAAGTCATAAATGATTTTTTATTTTTTATTTTTTTCACTGTTTTTTGGTCATTAAATGCCTTGCCCTAGTAATCACAATGTACACAACCCTTCCTTCAATTACTATAAATCACAGGGTATAACATGTGCAAAATGCATCCCAATTAATACTAACAAGAAGTCAAAATATATTTATATATACTAGCTTAAAAGACCCGGCGTCGCCCAGGTTTTGTATTTTGTAATTGGAAATTAACTTATGAAGGATTTTCAATTTTAAATTCTAGGTCCTTATATAGGCATTTATAATTTGAAATAGGAAGAACGACTTATTACACTCAAACTATTCCCTCAGAAAACGCTTGATATAGTTTTTTATGGCTCATAGAAGATCTAGAATGTTGCATCCCATCGCTTGTACAGTGCACAGCAAGCCTGGTAGAGGTTTAAATAAGAAGAAACAGAAATTCCTGTAACATAAAATTGTAATATCGAGGCGGGAAATTTCCCACTCTTGTGTTACCATAAAGCCGTTTTGGGGATGAAATTAAACAGAAAGTATTATCACTTTCATACTTTTCTCTCCAAAAACCTGCGATATAATATAATAATATACACATTACCATACCTCGTTTTGTTTTCTCTATATCCAGGGTAGAGAAAGTTATGTGATTCCATTATTTTAGTGGATTTCATTCTGTAATATTTATTTATAACATGAATTATTTTGATAACTTCTCTTATTTGTCAAAAGTGCATTTCATTTGTTTTTACCAAGCCCATCATATACCATTTGGCAACAATATATTCTGTGATTTGGAATTGATAATTCTATGTAAAAAGGGATTAAGTATTTTCAAAAACATTTAATTTTTGGCATTTAGAATCAGAATTTTTCAAAATCCTTTCTTAGTGAGCACCTACATTATGAAACGAAGGTACTGTCAAAATTCCAAGTCTCTACCTGTTATAGTTTAGGCTGTACGTTGATTCCTGTCATTCAGTCAATCAGTCAGTCAGTCATTCATTCAGTCAGTCAGTCAGGACAAAGCCTTTTTTATATATAGATATATATATATCTATATATATTTCCCCCTGTTTAACACAACTTCATCCAGTTTTCTTTGAACTTGAAACTTAGCTGTATGCCATTACAATCTGAAGGGGAGATGATAGGTCCAGTGATCAATTTGATGAAACTAAAAGGTATGTCTTTTCTTTAGAACTAGAAATTATAGAAGATCCAAAAGAAGGACAAAAGGAATCAACACAGACATGGTGGAAACAATTCATACAAGAAGACGAACTTGAAAATATAAAATACAGTGGCAAACTTGTTCTTCTCTTTTCTATACTTGAGGAGTGTGAGAGAATTGGAGATAAAGTGTGAGTATGATGTAATCTTATTTTCTCAAAAGTTTCGTTACCCATACCATAGATACTATAGGAAGAAAAGGTATTGTACTCATCGCTAAAATTTGGCATTCAGTTTTCTGTTTATTCAAGGAATGAATAAGTAGATGTACAAAAAGCTCATTTCAGGATCACTGTCTTCAGTACTGTTCTTTTTACTTGGATTCCTGTGAGTTTGCAGAGTCCAAAAGTACTGTTTTCAGACAAATGAATCTGTTTCCCTTCCCTGAAAGAGCACTTGTCAGAAATGTCTACTTCTAAAATATTCAACAAAAATGGATATTATAGAATGGAGAAATTAAAGGGACGTATCAATAGTCGTCTGCCAGGTAAGCATGCTCACCTACTTAGGTGGCAAGCAATTGTTAGAGGCCTGCTAGCTGACAAACCCCTAGCGCTGTCAGACGGTCACCCAGAACTGTCAACAACACGCTTTCCGTCTGCAAGCCATGAGGCACGAACTCACTTCAGTGTCAAAATGGAGGACATACTGGAATTTGTGAACTTTATGGGAGATTGTGAAGATCAGGACAAAGAAGCGAGAAGAAGGTTGCTGAAGCGATATGTGAGGGACATGGAGGACCATTTTCACAAATATAGAGATACGCGAATATAAGGTGCGATTCCGATTTGAAAAGAATACAAAGGATGCAGACCAGTTCCTGTTGGTCCCTTGAACACGTGGTATTTCCAACGATCTTTGCCGAAGGCGTTCGTAGAAGGTGAAGATGTTTGGTGCGGCCATCTTAACATATACTATTGCCAACATCCACTTTGAATAATAGAATGTTCTTATGCTTTAAAAATTATTAAGATAATCTTTTATAATAGCAACCCTAGATGATTTTGTTTAGAAAATGTTTAGTA
Organism: Ectobius pallidus; assembly: GCA_964059195.1. Lineage (NCBI taxonomy): Eukaryota > Metazoa > Arthropoda > Insecta > Blattodea > Ectobiidae > Ectobius > Ectobius pallidus. Next base: position 6,146,897 of record CAXKWD010000008.1, on the reverse strand, counting down.
TTCCTCATAAATGTTCTTAAAAAATACAACTAGTGAAAATTTATACTGACTTTCTCCCTATCATATTGGTCACAATGATGTAGCTATTTTAGCTCGACCGTAATGTATCTACACGGTTGCCATTCACTGCAAAATCCAAACCCCTGCCGGAACTTCTGCTAGCAGGGCTTTCCTGATACCAAAAGCAAGCAGACTGCAAGGGGTCTGCCAGCTAGGAGTGGGTAAGCTGCCATACCTGGCAGAGCTTTATAAATCTGACCCTAAGAACCTCTCTAGCCACTTGTAAGCTAAAGGATCGTTTCAAACGATAGGCAGATTGACTAGACATAACCATCATTGTTAAATTTTCTTTTGATGTTAATCTATTTATTTTCAATGTGTAAAATGAATGACATCGGTTAAAGAGAAAGTTTGATGACTTTAGGCACTACTGTAAAAATTAAAATACGATAGATTAATTTACTCACAGTGAATAGTTAAACGAATGCTGCACAACGTTTCGAGTCATCCCTCGACCCTTCCTCAGGTGCCTCCTAAATCACACTGCACATAAGACGAGGAATCTTGGTTGGTAACTATCGATCATAAACCTCGTACTTGTCGACCCATTCATTTAAGACTCCAAATTCAACAGATTTGTAATGATGACGGACGAATAAAGATAAAGATAAAGATCTTGGCTTCAACAAAAGAGTGAAAGCTACAATCAAACAATTCGGAATCCATGTCAGTTACTTTCTTTATCCATTTTAACTACTTCAAACAGTGTGTGTATTTCAATAGAGTTTATTCTCTTAATTATGGAAAGAAAGATCCAGCAAGGTATCTATCCCCCTGCCATGTTGTCGACTGCCGTAGGCCGGGAGTGTTGTATATTCAGCCGTCCTTGTGTTCCTTGTGATAGGATTCACTGTGTTGTTAGGCTGGAATGTGCAATCTTGAACTACCAGGAATGCAAAGCCGGAACCTATGGTTGCAAAATCTTCCAGATCCATTAGAACCCTGAAGGCATCCTGGAAGAAGTCTATTACTTCCAGTTAGTCAATATCGAGAACAGTATCAACCTTCCTAGTGTTGTGAATGTGGTGCTCTTCCCCATCACATACAAATATGGCGGATGTGTGCAACACTATTTTAATGCTAATGACTTCTTCCAGGTATGCACCGGCTTCGTCGAAACCAGCTGCACTTTCGGTAAAATGTAGCATGCCATGAAGATAATGATGTGGGTGGAATTAGCACTTGTATATGAAATTATTACATTATGATTGCATTTATGAGTGGACACGTATACAATAAGCCTGTCATGTTTGGTCCTGATTTCCACCGTTTAATGTGTATGTAGACAAAGTTAAGATAAAATTTGCCTTTGGTGGATCATGTGTTTTTTCCTTCTCAAACCTTCATGACGTTTCGGTCCTAAACTCCAGGCCTTCCTCAGGTGACTGGACACATATACTTTACTGTAAATCTGCTCCTCTGGTGATTTGTCGTAACATGCATGCTATCACAAGCAGAGCTCGTGCTCAAAGTGCGTGGATGACTGAGGGGTGCCAGCCTGGCTGATTATTCAGTAATGTTTCAGTCTAAGCTATCGACTAATTCATATGTTCAAAAAAGATATGCCTATTGTTTCACATGTTAAAAAATTTATGTGTATGTTGGCTTATGTTTTAAAAGAGGAATTTGTAATTGTTTCATAAAAGTAACAATCAATGGATTTTACATTCTCTAAGTTTATATTCTTAACTTGGTGTTTAAGTACCTCAGTGAGGTGTCTGTCTGATTTCTGAGTACCCATCCAAAGATCGAGAAAGAAAGTTTGAGAAATATAGTAGTAGTATCTAATGAGTGCCGAGAATCTCTAGTGACACTGGCGGAACACAATTCAGTGCAACTGATGTGGGTGCCGGGACACATGGGGATTCGGGGCAATGAGGAAGCTGATAGAGCAGCCAAGAAAGGCAGTGAAATCCCATTTGTGGGACCCGAACCTGTACTGGGAATATCATACAGATCAGTAAGGCAGGCAATTATGATCTGGGCTCAAATAGAGCACCAGAAGTACTGGAACTCCACGGAAGGTTGCAGACATTCCAAGGTACTAATTGCTGACCTTGATAAAAGCAGGGCAAAGTACCTATTAAAACTCAATAGGAGAAAGCTTTCATGGGTAACAGGATTCCTTACGGGACACTGTGCCCTGAAATACAACCTCCATAGGATGGGATTGCATGACAACCCAACCTGCACTAGATGCCAGCAAGGAGATGAGTCTGTAACTCATCTATTATGTGATTGCCCGGCTCTTGCTAAATCGAGAGCAGAATGTTTTGGCAATCATTTTCCAAGGATAGATGAACTATCACATGTTCCGGTCAGCAGTCTGATTGGTTCATTTCGAACAATAGACTGCTTGACTGAAAGCAAAAGGATGGGGATGCGCAATAGATCTGAAAAGGTCGCAGTGCTAGGGCTGATATCAGACCCCCCCTTCAAAGTCAAGTCAAGTCAAGAGGTGTCTGTCTGATTTCTGAGTACCCATCCAAAGATCGAGAAAGAAAGTTTGAGAAATATAGTAGTAGTAGTAGTAGTAGTATCTAATGACCAGACACTTGGATGATCTCCATTCGTCTTCTAGCTTCCCAGTTTGAGAAATATAAATTTAAAGAAAATTTGATCAAAGCGTGAATTTTCAAAAATTTTTCATTCATTTTACAGGTAAATACATACTCTAACCTAAAGTTTACTGTCTCTATCTGGAGTGTAAAATTTCAAAACATTGCAGGGATTTCATGTAACATAATTGTAAATATGTGCATATATGATATGTTAAAAATCTCAGTCGTCGCCTGCTGAAATGTTATATTATTTGTCCTTAAAGGTTGGTGTTTAGCCAGTCCCTGTTCTCTCTGGACCTCATAGAGTATTTTCTTGCAAAGATTGATTCAGATACTCAGAATGAAGAATCTTCAGGAGATACTGACAAATATACTGGTTCATGGGCTCGAGGATTAGATTATTTTCGTCTTGATGGTTCTTCATCTAATGAAAATCGTAATGCATGGTGCAAAGCTTTCAACCATGAAGATAATCACAGGTAAGCATCTATCTTATTTATTTTAAACACTTCCTACCACTCTAGGCTGCCTAGAGACAAATAGTATAAATGGTATGAGAAGTGGGCAATTACCGTATATTTCCACAGATAAGACGACCTTCAGATAAGACATCAAAGTTTTATAGTTCTACAGCCTTACTAATAAAAGCTGGTTATATTTGCGTTGAACAGTTGTTTGGTTGTTCTCCGCGCAAGTTCTACATAAGCCATATTACCAATAAACTTGGTACAACTGCCAAGGGTTACACTGGGTTTGAACATGAAACGTCATCAAACACGTTACGCTGGTCATGACGTTACTAGCCCCTGGCTATGAAGGACTGTGGAATGCCATCTGTCGGAGCAGTGAACAAACAGCAATGTGTCGTCTGCCGAGAGAAAATCTAGTTTCAGTATTTTATTATATTGTTTTCAGAAAGCTGTGATCATGGGCACAAGTATGGAAATATGTCCCGCAAACAAGGAACAGTGTATATAATTCCGCAAAAGCAGCTCAGAATGTGCATAGCCTCAAAATTCAGTCTCAGACATCTACGAAACAATCGGCTGTTACGGATAACAGCCATCTTGATTATTTAAGTCAAGCTTATACAAGGGGGTCAGGATGTGTAAAGCGTTGCACACATTCAGCCTTATGCAAGGATTATTAGTACATTTTTCTCCTCAGCTGTGTATATTCCTGGTATAAATGTTACAACTGGATTATTAGTAAGACTGTTAGCATATATCTGTCCTATAAGACAACCCCCAAACTATGAACGGTGAACGGTCACTGAATTTATGTTTACAAAAAACTTCAAAAAGTTTTGATTGCAGAAGTGTTGCAAACCATTGCACTATTATAATCCATAGGATGGTTAGTAGAAGTTAGGGCAAAATAACGACACTTAGTTAAAAAGATGTTGGCTACCCTTACTGGAATGAAGCTTCCTCGATCTTTATTTAAAGGGCGTCACTGAGCACAGTCGCACCACAATGGAACAGAACGATACACTCATTGTGCATGTGCCATGTGATACACGTACCGACATAGAGGGGAAAATTAAGAAATTCCAAAAATAGGTTTTATTTCGTGGATAATAGCATATGAGGTTTTATTTACGAAATTTGCATTATTTTGTGGCTTACATTTGTCTGCAATTGGTACCGGTACCTAAAATTTTAATATATCAAGTTAATATAATCTTGACATCAGAATACATCATTTTCATTTATAATGGTTTTAATTCATATAAATTTCAGTCTTCTTTCTTATCTGCGGAAATATACAGTACATAGGTTGTAACTTTAATTGTGGCAACTATTTATTTATTACTAGTATATAAGTGACACACCTATGAAACTTCTACAGTCCTTCAATGTAGTACCCAGCATTGTCTACAACTCATTGCCAGCGATTTGGAAGTTGTAGTATCCCTGTAGTAGCCCCTGTTCTGTTGATGTTTCTGACGGACCGCCCTACTGCCTGCAGAATCTCGGGAACAGTCTGGAATCGAATGTCACGAAGGGGTTCCATCAGCTTAGGGATTAAATCGTAATCACAGAAGCTTAATTCCGGTGAATGTGGTGGATGGAAAAGCACTTCCCACCCCCAGCGATGGTACAGATCAGCTACAGGGTGTGGCGTGTGCGCCCGAGCATTATCCTGCAAAATGATTGGAGGGTTCTGTAAAAAATTTGGGCGCTTCCTTCACAGCGCTAGTCTCAGGTTATTCTCCAAAAAATGACGGAAATACTGCGCATTAACATTCTGTCTTTGCAGGATGGCATGCGTTAGAATGATGCCATCGCAGTCGTATGCAAGAATAACCATCATTTTGACATTTGAAGGGGTACGACGCACCACTGTTTTGTGTGGTGACCCCTGATGACGCCACTCATTGGATTGCACTTAAGTAGAGGCTCGTATGACCTGGCCAAAGTTTCATCAAATTCAATAATGCGGCGTAAGAAGGCGTCACCATCATGACCATAACGCTGCAGGTGAGTTTGAGCAAAGTCGTATCGTAGCCATAAATGAGCCTCTGTCAAATTCCAGGGATCCCACCGAGATGCAATTTTTCGCTCCCAGGCGTTTCTTTAGAATTTTAAAAACACTCATATGCGACAGTCCCATCTCCAGTCTGTCGTCGATGCTTGTCTAGAAGTGCAGAAACAGTTTCCACGTCCTCTTCACTAATACTGGAACGACCTGGCCTAGCCATGTGTTCCATGCAGTCATGCCCCTCGTTGAAGGTTCTAACCCATCTCACCACAGTCCTGTTTGGCAATATTGTCTCCCGACATTCTTCCACAAGACCTTCATGACATTGTCGTGCTATTTTCAGCCAAGTTCGCTGTTCCTGCTTTTTAAACATGGCGAAACACAACACAACACAACACAACAGCTTAGAGCGGTAACTCACAGGAGACTAACTTTCTCTCTCCAAAGCTCATGCGCTTTGAGACGTACGGACGAGTCCGTTTAATGTGAGGTAGGTCAGACCCATATTAACATGTGACATAAGTTACAACAATAAACTCCGTCTGGTTTCGCTTGCGCAGCAGTGTTGCCACAATTAAAGTTACAGCCCACGTATATGCTGTGTATTATTATTGCAGCCATTATAACACTGTGAAGAAATAATACCGTATGTACTCGAATATAATGCGCACCTTTTTGTCCATTTGTAGCTTTCAAAACTGAGGTGCGCATTAAATTAGAGTACAAATCAGTTTCATAGGTTGGCAGTACCGGTAACTTTTATCTGTGTAACAATGCATTGCTGTAATTCTCAACTTCATTAATTTTATTGTTGCCCTATTACTAGCATTACATAGAGCATATAAAAATACTAGTTAGTAGTCATGAAATGGAGGGCAAGAAGTGAATATACTTGTTGGCCTAAAACTGGCAGTTAAATTTAATGGTGATTTCAAATGTTTACGTGGTGGTTCATTATTCCCTTAATCACTATGACCAGTGATGGGAAAAGTAATTGAGTAAAAGTAATCGGATTACAGTAACAATTCCTTTTTTGGTCCCATTTACTTGTAATCAATACTTTTTTTAAATGTAATTTCTACTTGTAATTTACTTCTGGAAGTAAAATTGTAATTGTTACAATTTAGTAGTCATTAGTATCATTCTCGCTTGCTTTATCGCCATCACTACTGTTTTTGCAACTACAGTAGAACCCCGATAATTCGAGCTAATTGGGGCTGAGTCTACCTCGAATTACAAAAAACTCGGATTATACGGAAATATCACTAAGTCAATGGGTAAATCATAAATAAGCATAAATAATTAATGAGCACAATAATTGTTTTAAAAATAAATAAATAAACAATATAGTAGGCCTATATACCTGTGTTACGCCGTATGTGCCCAGTCAAATGTTACAAAAAAAAATGCGTGAACTTACATTAAATGGGGTATTAATGATTTTTGGAGGGGAGTTTCAGACCATTACTGGGATCACAAATCCAGATTTGCAACCCTCAGAAACCTGTGCTCGATGAATGGCGGTCGAATTAAACTGGTTTTTTCGGACTTTTTTCGGGTTTTCGACAAGATCTCCTAAATTATGCGTTTGTTGAAAATATTATTTCTTAGCTTTTTAAAAGTAAATTAAATTTTCTAAAATATGAGATCAAAATCGTTTTTTTAAGTTATATAGTTACCGAGATACGTCTTTTCAAAGATTAGCCTTTTTTTCCAAAAAGTTAAAATTTTACGTTTTCTTCGTGTTTCGGACTGAGTACCGACAAAATGACACGTCCTACAGAAAAGTCAAGAGAACAAACGTTGTAGGCAATTTAATAAGCTTTAATGTGAGCTATTGCTCGTTCTTGTGGCTTAGATAGTCTCGTCATAAATGACAAAAACCGAAAAAATGATTTTTTGGGTGAAAGTTGAATAACAACGTTTCCTCCACCAACAACTTAATTCTTTTGTAACATGTTGGCGGATAATGTCTTATAACTGTGTATAGAAACTATTTGTGTGTATATGTGTCTATGGGAAATGGATTTTGCCAGAAAAAAATATTTAAGCAGAATATTTCATAAAAATGTATTTACTTTAAACCAACAGGCATATTTAAACCATGTGTGAGGTTCCTGGTATGGGAAGTCGAGGGTGGGGTGATGTCTTCATCTTCACTTGAAGAACTGTCATTCTGGGGTGTGGGCACATTGCATTTCAGCTCAGTTTTGCGGTAGCTGCAGCCCCCAGCGCAGCCCATCTTGCACTTGCACGAGATCAGTTGCAGAAGGGTTTGAGGGGCTCGTTTAACTTCCATTGCAATTGGAGTAAGCCCAACTCGTCCAACTTCCACCCCAATCCGTGAGTTTTTTCCACCCCAACCACTTTTGTACCTGCGAAAAAGTAGAATGAAAATTATTTCAAAGCATACACACGGTGTACAATAAAAGTGTATAAGTGAACAACGAAATTTAAGAACATAATGATAGGAAATGTATATGGACATACCTGGTGATACATACAATAAGCATGATATTTTGCAGCATCTGTGGTTGGTGACAAACGGGCGAGGTTGACTTTGGCTGACAGGTCATTGAGGGCATAGGCGTAACCAGGCCGACCATATGGGGGGGGTTATAACATCCGCGGGGTCTGGCGAGTATGGAAGGAGAGGGGGGTCCGGGGGCCCTCCCCCGGAAAATTTTAAAAATTAAGATGCAAAATAACGAGTTTTAAGCTTCCGGGGGTTCTCCCAGGCAAAATTTTAAAAATTAAGATGCAAAATAACAAGTTTTAAGCTTCCGGGGGTTCTCCCAGGCAAAATTTTAAAAATTAAGATGCAAAATAACAAGTTTTAAGCTTCCGGGGTTCCTTCCCCGGAAAATTTTAAAAATCAAGACGCAAAATAACGAGTTTTAAGCTTCCCACGCTTTATACTTGTATTAAGAAATTTATGGGCAGACTTAAAAAAATTATACAATTTTCCTTTTTTTAATCAATGGGGGGGGTTCAAACCCCCAAAACCCCCCCCTCGCTACGCCTATGATTGAGGGTGGTGTCAGTCGCTCCTTCATAAACTGCGACGAGATACTTCTACCCAGCTGCAGCTATTTCATCGTAACTCACATCTGGGTGGAGGAAGACTTCTGCTTGCTTGAATAGTGCTGGGGTCTTGAGGAAGGTTTGACAAATTTGGTTTTCCCCTGCTTGAAAGGGGCCCGGGAGAGTAGTAAGAATTCCCGGTGGTGAACGATGAAGATGAATATTGGACGTCTGGCTCACCTCTTCTGAAAGTAGATGTATTTTTTGGAACTCAAACCAACTAATAACACAAGCAGGTCCACATCTTCCACGATGATTACAACCTTCTCAGAAGAGTCAGCTTTGGTGACGGCAGCTCTAACAATGTCAGCGTCAGTGTCGTCTTCTGTCACCTCAACACCGTGCTGTTCAAATCCAGTTTTCAGTAGCTCTATCAGCCTATGCTTATTAGTGTCGTTCGATAAGAACTTCTCTTGTGTTATGTTGAAGGTAGTTGAAGCTGATAGGACAATGTCACTGCAGTTGAGGGCGGAGTATTGTCTGAGACCTTCGGCACTTTTGGTACTTTTTTGAGAGGCGTCTTCCGGATATCCATCGAAGACAGTGGATTACATCTGTCTCAAAATGAATGTAGCCGTCAATGATGGTCTTCACTGATGCGTTTTGATGCCACACACATTTGTGGAGCAAGTAGCCACCATCGAGCATGATGTGGATATTGGCGTCTCGGGAGATGTTGGTAGTGAGGGATGTGAAACACGAATATAGAGCTGCCTAGTTCCCTTCCTCACTCCAGTTTCGTTGAAAAGAGACACTGGGTAAGGGGGCAATTCATACTTGCAGCAGGCTTTCAACTATTCGTCTGAATTTTATGGTAATACTAACTCGCTGAAATATTGTGAGAGGGTCAACTTCAATCTTCTTATTAATGACTTGTATGGAATTATTGACGCTTGCCAAGGTAACAACTTGCAACGAAGGTAACAACTTTGTCTTTACGTTTGAATCCAACTTTCCCAAATGTTTGGTTTTCTATGTTAACCACGCCTTCTGTTCCCAGTTCCTTGACAATTTAACAATTGACTTCATAGCCTCCAACAATCCCACTGCTAATAGAAACTATTTTGTCAGTAACGGGGAACTGATCTCGTGGAAGTGCAAAATGTGCTGCGCTGGGAGCTGCAGCTGCCGCAAAACTAGGCGGAAATGCTCAGTTTTGTGCACTTTCTGCAAGGGAAAAGTTCTGCCGCAATGTGCCCACACCCCAGAATGACAGTTCTTCAAGTAAGGATGAAGACATTACCCCACCCTTGACTTCCCATGCCATCCCATACCAGGAACCTCACACATGGTTTAAATATGCCTGTTGGTTTAAAAGTAAACACATTCTTATGAAATATTCTGCTTAAATATTTTTTTCTGGCAAAATCCATCGCCCATAGACACATATACACACAAATAGTTTCTATACACAGTTATAAGACATTATCTGCCAACATGTTACAAAAGAATTAAGTTGGTGGAGGAAACGATGTTATTCAACTTTCACCCAAAAAAGCATTTTTTCATATTTTAGGTTTTTGTCATTTATGACGAGACTATCTAAGCCACAAGAACGAGTTATAGCTCATATTAAAGCTTATTAAATTGCCTACACCTTTTGTTCTCTTGACTTTTCTGTAGGACGTGTCATTTTTTCGGTATTCAGTTCAAAACACGAAGAAAACTTAAAATTTTAATTTTTTGGAAAAAAAAAGGCTAATCTTTGAAAAGACGTATCTCGGTAACTATATAACTTACAAAAACGATTTTCATCTCATATTTTAGAAAATTTAATTTACTTTTAAAAAGCTAAGAAATAATATTTTCAACAAACGCATAGTTTAGGAGATATTGTTGAAAACCGAAAAAAGTCCGAAAAAACCGGTTTATTTCGACCGCCATTCAGCGAGCACAGGTTTCTGAGGGTTGCAAATCTGGATTTGTGATCCCAGTAATGGTCCGTAACTTCCCTCCAAAAATCATTAATACCCCATTTAATGTAAGTTCAGATGTAACATTTGACTGGGCTATATTGGCAAACATTTCCAATTTGCTACATCGGCATCCTTTAAGGATTAAGTCATTGTCTGATCCTTAATGGAGTGGAACGGGAAGGCGGCGCTACTAGGAAAACACTTTTAATTACCATTGTTGCTGAGTAGGGATTACTGTAACAATACAGTATTCTTTTCTGAAAGGATGGTATGCACTGTACAATTGATTGACAAAGAAAGATCGAACCTAACTGTTTCTGTCAATCTGTTATAGAAATGCATTAGCAGTCTGAAGCCAAGGTTATTTCTGTGTATTATGAATGAAACCCCAAAGTCGGACAGTTTTACCTGCATTTTTGTACATGGAAAAATTGAAAGAAAGCTCGAAATGTAACACATTTAGAAGTGTGTAAAACTTACATGTGGACCCCTTATAAAAACGGTATTTTACTCTAGTTTTATGGAAAATTTTAATTTTCTTAAGACCACTTCGAATTACACAAAACCTCGAAATACCGGGGCTCGAATTACCGAGGCTCTACTGTAATATCCAAATTAAAGTTAATATTAACAAGAAAGTTACTCATTGTTTCCAAAAATGTTCTCATTGATGTGTTTTTTTGATTGTTCATTAATACTTTGGGCTTGTGCCCAAAACATACCAAAAACAAGGAATTTTTAGGTACTGCCATTTTGTAAAGTAATCGTAAATGTAATTGTAATTTTACTGATTACTTTTTGAAAAAAGTAATTTGTATTTGTAATGAAGTAAAATGTCTCTCAGGTAATTGTAATTCAGCCCAATTACTTTCTTTTTGTACTTTTCCCATCACTGACTATGACAAAATTCCAAATAAAATACCTATCCTCCTATTGATGCGCATTACATTCGCCAACAAACTCTTTTTGTTTTATGATTTCAAGTTTCAAAATCGGGGTGTGCATTAAATTCGAGGGTGCATTATATTCAAGTAAATACGGTAATTGCATTTGGATGCATATTTCATTCTACTGATATTCTTATCCAAATAAAAATTAACTAGTACAGACAGATACAACCAAACAAGTGACAGTTAATGTCACAATATCTATTAATATAGTGTGGTGGTAACATCCATTAGATGGTGTGTGGCGTCCAAGTCCTCTGCTCCATGCTGCTGCTACATATGATAGCGTACGTCCCCCTCTTCAGGTCTAAGGGAGGATATAATATGGGAATTCCTTAATGTTAGAAATGATTACTTGATTCCCCGATAGTCCCATTTATTTACAGGTACAGGGTCTTTATTATAAGTTGAGACGGGGCGACCGGTGTTATCACTCTCCGCTACGGAGTCCGCATTAGCCGCCGGTGACGCGCGCGCGGCTTCCCTGCTTAAAGTGTAGGCTATATAAAGTATTACATATCTTACCTTATAACATATGTTGGAAGTGTCGTCCTTCCTGTGTTATACAGGCATTGTATCTGGAAACCACATTCTGGCTGACGCAAGTGAGTTTATCGATCAAATCCTCACACATTGGAGCTGAAAGAAAACATTACGAATGAAATTAGGGGCATTACAGTGGAAGAACTCACTCGCGTCAGCCAGAATGTGGTTTCCAGATACAATGCCTGTATAACACAGGAAGGACGACACTTCCAACATATGTTATAAGGTAAGCCTATACACTTTAAGCAGGGAGGCTGCGCGTGTGCCTCCCGCGGCTAATGCGGACTCCGTAGCAGAGAGTGAAAACACCGGTCGCCCCGTCTCAACTTATAATAAAGACCCTGTATATACAATACTCTAATCTCTACAACCCTTAGCTCCACCATCTCCAGAGCTACTTCCTCCTTCATCCCCTGAAGACCCCTCCGGGGATAATTACAGATGTATCACTAGAGAACTACCATGTTACTGTATAATCTAGTCAAGACTGATCTCCAACCACGCGTATAGCGGTCACCGGATATTCTAAGGAATTTCTGTATCAGCAATCACTGCCTACACACGGGCTGGAACGACCATGGACTCTGATCTCAGGAAATGAGTTTACAATAGTGCAAATTTATTAATATATGAGGCGCATCCATAAAGTAAGTTTCCCTGCGGCCATTCACTGAAATAAATAACAATTTCATGGAAATATTTATTGCAACAGATGCAGCCAGTGTTCAGCTTTTTTTTTTTCAATATATTTACAACCGGAATTGAGACATTTGTCATACTGTAGGACCAAATTTTAATATGTGTCTCGTAGACGTCTGCCGCCTGGGATTTGAACAACTTTGTGACAACCATCTCTGCTTTTCTATCATTCTATGTCATTTATTGAGGTGAAAAAAATATGGAAATCACTTGAAGCTAGTTCCTTGCTATGGTGTGGATGTGTGAACACCTCCTAGCCAAACTTTTGCTGGAGACTTACTGGGTGATGTTTAAACATCCACCTTACAGCTCGGACCTCGCTCCCAGTGATTTCCATCTTTTCCGAAACCTAAAAAAAAAAAGACAGATGTCAGAGAGGCGGAGATGGTTGTCACACAGTGGTTCAAATCCCAGGCGGAAGACTTCTACAACTTGGGTATTCCAAAGTTGATCCCATGGTAAGACAAATGTCTCTATTCCGGTGTCAAATGTTTTTAAAATAGCTGAACATATACTGTATCTGTTGCAATAAATATTTCCATGAAATTGTGTTTTGGTTCTGTAAACGGACCCAGGGACACTTACTTTATGACGCGCCTCATAGTTTGGGTTGAGTGATATGACTGATATGAGTGATATGAGTTATTGTAATAGGCCAACACCAGGTTTTAAGCTAGAAAAAAAGACCTTTAGCAAAAAAGTTAAAATGGATAAAAAAAGCTTTAACAAAATGCTAAAATACAAATTTATTGCTAAAAGTTAATTTTAACTGCATTTCTTTTATATAGCTTCAAAATAATCAAAATAAAATGATACAAATAACAAACTGAACTATAAAGCAAATTATTAATTCCTCCCCTCCCCCCCCCCCCCAAATCACTTTGGTTTGGAATTTAACACTTTTCTCTGTTTCAAATTGGCCCACTTCTCAAAAGCCTTGCTAGAATTATAACTTTTTCTTTTGGGGCCTTCAATTTTCATCATTAAGATGTTATTAACTGCTTGCCCTATTTCCTCATCGCCTCGGGCTCAGTTTCTTTCCAATGAGTAAGAGCGTAATGAAAGAATTTCTTTTGGAATTTTGTGAAAGTGGCTTCGAATTATTTTGCATAAGCGGGGTGGGGGAAGGTTCTATACGATCACGATGTAAGAATTTCCTTTTGCATTTTTGTGAAAGTGGCTACAATTTCTTTCGCATTCGCATACTTTTGCATTTCGCGAAAAGTGCGATCGTAGCTTAAACCTTGGCCAACACATCTTCATTTTAACCCCCTAATGCCCGGTTTCTACAAACTTGTGAATTACCTATGGGTAAATTATCCATGGATAAATTAGTCCCATTTCACCCACAATGATATAATGAGCAAGGCCTTGGAGTTGTACAGTTAATTTAATTCAGAAGGCTTTGATTCTCATTGTTATTGATCCTACAAAGAGGTTAAATTTTATCCAGCCATCCATGAAATGATAAATTAACCCGAAGATTTACCCTTGGAAAGATCTAGCCCGAGTTTGTAGGAACATTTTTTCTGTCATTTTCATATTAACTCAGAGGACATTTATCTAGAAACTCGTCACAAGTGTAAGTGATTGCTATCTTTAAATTATTTGTTTTTGTGTGGTGTTATTCTTGTGTAAATTCTGTCCATTGGGTAATTTACCCATAGGTAATTCGCGAGTTTATAGAAACCGCCCATAAGACAGATAGAATGTTCTACTGTACAGGAGACTCTATTTACTAATGGAAGTTGTAGACAACTTTGAGACAAAGCATGACAATCTTGAATTGATATTATTCAGTATCTGTACTTGTGTTTCTACAGGGCCAGGCTGTTCCTCATATCGACACGTGCAGGAGGGCTTGGAATAAATTTGTTTGGAGCTAATCGTGCTATCATTTTCGATGCTTCATGGAATCCTTCGCACGATGTTCAGAGTATCTTCAGAATTTATAGGTTTGGCCAGAAAAAGCCTTGCTACATATACCGATTCCTAGCACAGGTAATATTTCCAGATTTCATATCATTAAAGTGAAAGTAATACTGCTTTGTGCATTGTTATCTTTGTGTGTTTGTACTGTCCTTTTAATAAGAGAAAATACCTAATACTGATTTGTCAAGTTTTAAACAGCCAAGCATAATCAAACTGCATTATTTAATTACAGTAAAACCTCGTTAACACGAATTCCAAGGGACCGAAAAATGAGGGGTTCGTGTTAAAAAAAATTTGTGCTAACCGGGGACTAATTTTTTTTTAATGAACCAATTACGGTATACACTATCGTAGAAAATACTGTTACATGCAAAAGTAGGCTATGTAATTAGGCCTACCTTTTAAAAAAGATCATTTCCTGTTGAAAAATTCAAGTAAGTTGCGCTGTCGTTGATGGGAACGAAAGTGCCTGGAAACTTCACGACCAACTGTATTCACAGCTTCAGTAAACCCAGCAGATGATTCGGATGTTGCAGCAAAACGTTCTAAAGTGGCTATGGCAGCAAACACTTCCTGGCAGGTGGGTTACAAGTTTTAATGCAACATATGATGAAATCGTACTGGTTATGTTTGAATGAACAGAAAAATAAAATAAGAAACGTTATAACCCGATTGTTGGCGGCACGATGCTTTATTTATTTATTTAGCCATCCTGTAGATCAGCAGTACTGGCATAGGATAACAATAACAATAACTCCCGATTGTCGAGCGATTGCAACAGCCAGCGTTGATGTTAATCCAATTACTCGTAGCCATTCACATAAGTAACCAGGAATTTAATAAAGGTTTACGTTTAACTTCATTTCTTGCATGCCTAGCGAAGGAAGAACAGGAAATAACAATTTGAAAAGCTTTGGAAGTTTGTGTTAAATGACATTTCAAGATTCAAGGGACAGAAAAACAGTTCGCAGTTCGTGGTAACCGAAATTCGTGTTAACCGACAAAACTTTCATAAGAAACGATACATCTTTGCCGGGACCAAATATTTGTTCTTGTTAACAGAGTTTTCGTCGTAAGCGAGTTCTTGTTAACGAGGTTTTACTGTATTATTGAATTTTCCGTTTGTGGTATCTAAAGTTTTTTTATTTTTATTTTTTTGTAGAACGAAAGGTCCTCCTGTACCACAAATATAAAAAGTTATTCATCAAAGTTAAAATTGGTACAACGTTTACTACATTATTATAGATATACAATTATATAACATATTCACCTACATATGATACACTTTTATAAAATTATCATTATATTACAACAAGCAATAGTGTAAAATTATACAATAACTTTCAATGTAACTGACAAAGTGCTTATACTTGATATCTGATTATATTACAATTTTAATGATTTTAAACCATTACATGCTGACAATTATTAATTTTAGTGTATGAATGACAACACTGTGATACAGTAATTTAACACAATTATTAGTGATAAAATTTTAAAATGTTTACTTATATGATTTATCAGCACTATTGATAACTGGTGTATTGGTGAAGACTGTATAATATAGATAATTTTATAAAAGTGTATTATATGCAGCTTATATAATTGTATACCTACAATAATATAGTAAACATTGTACCAATTTGAACTTCGATGAATAACTTTCTATATTTGTGGTATAGGAGGACCTTCTTCTTCTTATTATTATTATTATTATTATTCTGCTTCTGCTTCTTTTACGACCTCATTGGACCACTTCAGTCAATCATTTCTCAGTCCTCTTCCTTTCCAATTTGCCCAGTAGTTTTTCATGCGTTCCAATCTTCTCTGTTGTTTCTCATCTGTATAATTATACCCTCTTTATTGTCTGGCGTCTGTCTATTTTGGCTTAAATCTTTCATTACACAAAAAAAAAATACATTATTTAATGGTAGAGATGTTATAGCAGCAATTGATTAGTAACCAATCAGAATCATTTGGGAAATTATAGTGATAAAACTTGGTACAGAGTCAACATTTAAAAAAACACTTCTTGCTCCACTTACTTTAAGTTACAGGATCACTTTAGATCAACAAGACATTGGTATCAGTCAACCACCAGCTGAGGATGAGGGAGTGGCTTTAATCCCTGGAAACTAGTCCTGCAACTTAAAGTGGAGCAAGAAGTGTTTTTTTAAATGTTGACTCTGTACAAGTTTTACAACATGCTCTACTGTATATATTACTTCAATTCATTATTTTAACACTTGAATTATAGTGATGTTTATAACTTATGAACAATATTTCTGCACAGTTTTCGAAAAACTTATATTTATTATTATTTTAGTTCCCACAACAAAAAATTGAGCCCTTGTCACCCGCCTCAGATTTCTGCAATCCTACACAATGCAGGGTAGAACTTCAGTGACATCTTTAGTTCGATCAGTACATCACAATATCTGCAGATTTACATTTGTTCTAAATGTCACTTGGCTTAGAAAATTCCCTGTTTAATAAGTTTCTCTGTTTCAGGGGACAATGGAAGAGAAAATATATGACCGACAAGTAACAAAGCTGTCTCTTTCTTGTCGAGTTGTTGATGAACAGCAAATAGAGAGGCATTACAATATGGCTGATCTACAGGAACTCTATCAGTTTGATCCTGAACAGAAAACCAAAAGGCCAACACCAATTTTACCCAAGGTACCTATACTAATAATTAAGGACCCAGATTTTGATTTCTTCATCTCCTTTTTCTGATAATACTAAGACAGGGTCTAAGAACTGGCACTCATTGAGTACCTAAGGCAGTCCCCTTGCATTATCCCTTCTATAACCTTCTCTGACACGTGCACCTCTTGCATAGCATACGGAGCGTGGTAGCAAAAGAAAACTATTCTTTCATTAAGGACTGGGGATTAGATTATTTTTGTATATCTTGCTTTTCCCTTAGTCTCTCCTCCACTGCTTCATATCGTCTCTGATCGTCTCGTTCTGTATTCTATCCTTTCTTGTCTTTCCTACTATTCTTCAGTAGCATTTCATTTCTATTGCAGTAATGTTACTTATTCTCACATTTGTAACTGGCCAATTTTCGCTCCCATACAACAGGGATGATTCCATGATTGTTTTGTATACATGTTATTTTGTTCTGGCTTGTATTTCTTTCTTCCCAAATATTATGTTGCTTAATCCGTAATATATATTCCTAGCCTTCTTCGTTCTATTAAGTATTTCTTTCCTTATTATCCCATTTTGGTGTATTATTTTTCCCAAATATTCGTATGTTTTTACCTCTTCAAGCGGCTTCCCATCACAATTAATGTTAATTCCTTCAGTCCTTTCCTCTGTTCTCTTGCTGGTGTTTACACTCATTCCCTTACTTTTCAGGATTTCTGTTCATTCATTTACCATATCCTGCAGTTTTTGTTCTGTTTCTGCAATTAGTAGTACCGTATACCGTCTGCGTACGACTAATACCTGGTTATAGATCGTTCTCATATTCCAGTAGCCTACCTTCGTTTTGGTCATCGTCCTCTTGCATGTTTTAATTATTTCATCCATGAAAATAATAAACAGCAAAGGACTCAGGCTGTCTCCTTGTTTCACCCCTCGAAAAAGAAAGTTCAATATGTGCAAATAGTAATTCCATTTGAGAATACTGAAACATACTATAATTTCAGGATCGTCTTCTTGCTGAATTGTTAAAACAACATGAATACTGGATTGTCACCTACCATGAGCACGATTCTCTTCTGGAGAATAAACAAGAGGAGGAGTTGAATGAAGAAGAGAGGGAAGCTGCTTGGGAAGAATATGAGAATGAGAAGAAAGGAAAAGTTAATACAGGTAAACCAGTCTGATGTGAAACATATAATTTCCTCCACTGTGCATTCAGTTGCCTCATCCTCAACAATACTTAATACTAAGTTTATGTAACAAATGTGTGGCTTCTAACTACCCTTCCTAGAATTTATTAAGAAAAAATGTTCATATAGAAGTTTCAGTTGTTTGTATAATACATTATAGTATGCAATCAGAGGTGTACAAATCTCGATTTTAGCTTTTCCATACCCGCTTGAACGCCAGGCAAGCAAGTTGCCAGCATCCCATCTAGCAAGCAGGCAGGTTTCTTTAGACTTGGGTTGAACCCAGCCCATCCAAGTCTGAATAAGCTTGCGACATTCCTATCAGCTAAACAACTGTAGTTGCTAAGTGTAGGTAATACTTTCTTGCTTTTCTACATGCTGGTGGAAGAAATTCATCATGTAGATAAATAAAAGGTGGATAAAGTATTAAAAATAGTTTTAGCGTCTTAACGCATTTATTATTTTCATTATTGTTATTGGTATTATTGATTTTTTTTATGTTTTCTCGAAAATGTTTGAAAATTTTTCCCTTGCCGGACTAGTACCTTTGATCATTGATAATTCAAACTCTCCACATTTTAGGTTCTCCTTGGCTTCCTTCAGGGTAAAATTCTCCATTCTCCTTTTACTTGCACTCTAAACACATCTGAAGTTCCTCAACTACGTAACTGCACGACTTACCAGTGCACTGATATACCCAGTTTCATATTCTTTCCGCCAGACCTTGCAGTTTCTTTAGGCCCCGTGAAACCCACCAGGTTATGAAGAGTTTGTGACTCATAGCGACAGTATCGTAGCAATCTGGCTTGCTCTCTTGTCAAGCAAGTTAAAAGCTGTGGCTGGTTGCAGAGTTAGAAAGGGGCAAGCAAGCTAAAATCAGAATATGTACACCTCTGTATGCAATACTGTATTTTATAATATTTTGTGCATAGATAGATAGATAGATAGATAGATAGATAGATAGATAGATAGATAGATACCTTTATTGCTGTTGACATTTGACATGTATAGCAACGTCAAAAATAAGTAAAATTACCATCGAACATCAAGGTAATTGTCTACATTGTAAAGAGGGTTTGCTGATAGAACTGTTCTGACTCATCTTTTAAAATTGGTAACTAAGATTCTTAATATTATCGGGTAAACTATTAAACATACTTAAAGAAGTCACTTCAAAACTCTTTTGGGTTTTACTGTATTTACATTTATTGGAATAGATATTATTATTCTTCCTTGTGGAATAATTATGAACAGAAGTACATCTAGTATAACTATCTATACTCTTTTTAACATAACAAAGGCAATTAAAAATGTAAATGCACAGTAATGTAAGAATGTCGAGCTGTATAAAAAGTGGTTTACAGTGCTCTTTTAAAGAGACTTCACAAAGTAATCTAATTGCTCGTTTTGGTAGGATTAAAAGTTTATTAGTGTCATGGTGGTTTCCCCATAAAAGAACTCCGTAGTTTAAATGACTATAAATATGACTGTAATAAACATTTAAAAGTGACTGTTTATCAATGTTAAAACTTAAAATTCTTAACATAAAAATACCTTTACTCAATTTATTACTATATAGTCTATATGAGATTTCCAGCCTAACCCAGATTCGAGATGAATGCCTAAAAATTTGGTTGAGGCTGAGTCAGAAATATGCATGTAGAAAATGTAGATTTTTAGTGCAATCAGAGTTATGCAATTGCAACACATTACTGCACTTGTGTTATGAATTTCACATGGTTACAGTTATTCATTTAAGAAATTCTATCACTTCTATATTTTCTTTTTCATTTTAATCTCGTACAACGATAAAGTTAACATATTTGAGGTTGGTTGACCTGGAAGTAGGAGGATGTGTTTATGTGAATACAGAAGGATGACCCTAATAACTCGAATTAAAATTTATTGCTACATTAAAAATCCCTTTAGGCAGGCCTACAGGCTGAGGTAGTTTTTGAAATTTTATTGTCGCTGCGCAGCACTCTTCTTCTTTACCCTTGGCATGACAATCTCGCAATAATAACTGCAAAAAAGAGAAAAGAGCACTTTTCAAAAATTCAAATCTCGCCTTATATGAGAACTATCGAGAAACTAGTTATTGATTTGTAGAGTACTCATTAAGAGCTTTTCAACGATACCCCACAAGACATAGTTTAAAAAAAAAAATTTGAATTTCCATCCCCATCCCCACCCCGACTCGTACCTCCAAAACCCCCGAATCGTTGGTGTTACTGTGAACTCCATAGGGAGTACTGTAATTAATTCAAACGAAGTTTCCCTCTATACTTCATAGGGGCCGAGATATAAATTTTTCAAAATTTCAACACCCCCTCCCCCCCCCCCGACCCCTCCCCCCTTGGGCCAATTTTGCTCATTAACGAATTTGTTCGAACTATTAAGCCTAGAAATAACATCATAAAATTTGGTTTAAATATCTTCAAAATTACGGCCACTAGCATGTAAAGATTTGTATAAATATCACAAAAAAAAATTTTTTAACGGGCGGTGGTTTCGTACTTAAGGAGGCATGAAACGTAAAGAAGCCGAGTACTAAGCAAGCAAAGGCAGAGGGAGGACGTGTGTAGGAAGTGCTCCGGATTGTTTAAGGAAAAGTGGCATAAGGGACAATGGGTGTAGACATAGCAGTATACAGAGCAAGAATTGGCACCTTTGGGAACGAAAAGGCGATGGAAAAGAAGGATGATGCAACTAAAGTAAACATTCTTAACGCATTGATTTACTCAATTGTAATCATACTCCTAGTGGTTGGAGGAATAGAGATGAATCCAGGACCAGCGGACGCACACGGTAATTTTGGAGAGATAATCAGACAGCTTGATGGCCTAGAAGAACGTCTCGGCAATAAAATTGGTATGGCAACAAAAGAAGTAAAGCAGGAGATCAGAGAAGAGATTAAATTTATGAAGAGGGAGGTGGAAGATCTGAGAGCTACAATAGGTCGTATGGAGAAGAGAAATAGAGTTTTCAACCTAGTATTCACGGGGATAGATGAAAGACGAGATGTTTCGCCTAGGATGGAGATTACAGAAATTCTGGAGGGCAAGTTAAAATTGGGATCACTTCAAGGATGGGAAATAGTCGAAGCCTTCAGAGTGGGCAAGAAAAACGGGAGAAGATTAATAATCGCTCGTTTTGCTACGAAGCAAGTTATACATGTCATTCTGGAAACAGCGAAACTTTTAAAAGGATCGAGCATTTTTATAAACAAAGATCTCTCGCCTCAAGAACGGATCACCAGGAGAAAATTGATACAAAAAAGGAAGGAATTAAAGCTAGCAGGTAGGGAAGCTGTTATACGCAATTTGGAACTGTATGTAATGGTAAAAAGTTCAGTGAAGACAAAAGCGAGCTAACCAGCAACAAAGGCAGAGAGGATACGAGTCAGCGAATTCCTGTGTCTCAAGGCAACGCCGAGAGTCCACCAACCCACGTCAGGACAGCTAAGCGCGTGGAGAAGATCTCGCGAGTGACGTCGCCTCCGAGAGGGATAATACGTCACGCTTCATCTCAGCTGATGTCCGTAAACAACAATGTAGATGTTAAGGGAGCGAAGACAATAACTCTAAACAGTGGATTAAAGATAGCTGCCGGTCCGTGGTTAAAAGAAACGAATGAAGAAGAACCAAGAAGAGCAGAGGGAGACAACGGAAATAATACAGGAGGGATTGAATTACGAAACAGAGAAAGATCTACTGGTAATGGGGTGAGAATGGCTCAAGTCAACAATTCACAGGCCATGGACGACCCATGGAGGGATGATCCATGGAGAGCAGGAGATGGAGGGATTGTTACCAGATCCAGGAGGCGCTTGCAGTCTTTTAGTGCGGATGTAAATCGATCTAAGCAGTAATTCAACATAATAAATACGAGTTTGGCTGTATTAACTGATAGCTAGTGATTAGTGTACAATAAAGTAGTGAGAGCAAACCAGTGGCGAAATTTAAATGAATCCGAGTTAAATGATATTCGAACTCATATTTGTATTGTAAAGTTTGTTTATAAGTCAAGTTCATTATCACAAGCCCGGTTTTATTCACTAGTTAGTGTTCCTTTTTATGATAACAGCAATATCATTAGAACAGCGACCTAATTCGTGGTACGATGCGAACTTTGAAGGGGCTTACAAAGAGAGGTATTTTGATGAGGGTTAGAAAACTGTATTTTTTTTGTTTGTTTTGTTTTTTGTTTGTGTTTTTCTTATTGCCTAGTGTTTATTTCTCTTTTTCTTTCAGTAGTGAGGGAAATCAGTTTATATATATTCAGCAGCACTATCTATATGTCTACACATTCCTCCAATTAAAAAAGTGTTATTGTGTTTTCTAAGATGTCTACTGGTAAAATGACAAGTGTCGAATCCAGTAGATTCTTTTGTAATTTTCTTGGTACAATAAATATATCATATCATATCATGAAACGTAAAGATATGAATTTTTTGAGAGTCATGACATGATATTGATTGCAATAGGTAGATTTTTAATAATTGCATTACATTTTCTTAACTTGTAAGGTATCTAACAGTACAAGCTGCCATCCACTCTATAATTTCTAAAATCTGATTGCTTTCCTTGCAGTTGTGGGAGGACAAGTGGCAGGCATCAATTATCAAGGCATACGTGAAGCGATGAGAAAAGAGGTATGTTCCCTGTAGCATTGTTTACGTTCCATGTAGCATTGCTTATTGTTCCAATTGCTTATGTTTTAAAATGTACATTGTCAATTATTTATGTTTTCAGGATCCCACAGCAACAGAGGAACAACTGGAAAAGAAAATGGCTGTGGTTATGGGACAAATATTTGATTACATGAATACTCAGCAGGGCAATTTAAGCACACAGGTATGAACACTCACATTCCCTATATTCTGAGGCCTGAGTTGCTGTAATTAAGGTAACCAGGAAGTGTAAAATGGCAAAAAGTGTCATTTTGTGTTTTTAGTACTAAAAGAAAGCTGATTTCTTTAAGAACAATTTGATGTATCATACTTCATAAATGTATTTTTTAGTCCTTGAAATAAAGTAATTAGTCGAGGACCATATACTCTAATACTGGACATTAATTTCCCCAAAACTTAAATTTTAAATATATTGGTGCTAGGGTTGCCACCTTTTGGTAAGGCTAAGGAGGGACACTTATAGAATATATGCAGATCGCCGATCTTCATACCTAAACTTGTACATGGAACAATTTATTAATAACAGAAAAACGGAATATATTACAAAGCCAAAACTGAATAGGCTATGTAACAATAACACTAACATTAGAAAAGAATAGATTAGCAAAATAATAATTAAAAAAACCTGGGCAAATTCGTGACTTGAAGCTGTAATTCCTGTTTGATTTGGCAGCTTCTAATAGTTGTTTGTTCTGTTTCACTCTCACTAAATAATCTTTGCAGGCATCTGTAACATTTGTAGAAATGATTTCATTCTTTATGAGGTCAGCTGAGCATCTGTTTCTGGATTCCGTCCATTTTAGATTCAAGAGAGAGGGAACACTCTTTCCACAAAGGCACTGCTACCAGGAATGCTCAGAACAAAGCATATGAGATTGGGAATGTATTCTTTACCAATCTCCTGAATAATTTTCTTTCATTTCATACTCATACATAGTCTCTCCTTCTGCACAGTTCATTTTAGTAGCATTTATTATATCTGAACTAAAGCAGAATTCCTCATATAACTCATCCAAACTAACATCAGATTCTACATCATGTGCCTTCACAGAGTCTTTGAGATGTTTGAAAGATAGTGAACTCTTTAAGATGAAAGTTCTTCAGTGTGCCATAGAGATTGTTTTCTGTGAAGTCAAATACTTGCTCTAAGTAACTTAAAGCTTTCTCATAGAATTTCAAAAAAACAATGTACACTCATAGACATGTTTCGAAAAAATTATGAACATTGGCAATCCAGGCTCTGACTAGGTAATGGCTTACCACTAAGTTTAGGAATAACAGGATAAATATTTAAGTAGTTCTTACTCAACGAACGACACACAAAACACACAGAGAACGTGAATTCAAATTACAACTGATAACACTACACACGTCTTGCTGTGCTATAATTCCAGAAGGAACTGTACTTGGCAAATCAGTGCAGTGTGTCATATGATCTGTTTACGGTACTTCTCCGCCAGATCGCCAGTTAATGGCTCGCACGATGGGTGTGCAGATCACGGACATACCCCAAGAATGCCCGCGCGACAAATAAATTACAAAGAATAACATCATGGGCGGTGATTTCAATGCTGCCAACACGATGCATTTTAGCGATGGAACGACATCGACATCTTGACTATGAGTCGAAATTCACAAAATACACCACCAAGAATTGCTGTCTCATATTTTGTTTTGGAATAATTTGGCGCCCCGCAATAAAATGCGTCCCTCTTAGGCATAATTCGGGACGCTGAAAATGTTCTTAAAATGCGGGATGTCCCGCCTGATTCGGGACAGGTGGCAACCCTGATTGGTGCACTTTTCTCAGGATTGGATGGACAGATCTGCATGAAAATTTGTACACATTTATTTCTAACAGGTGTGATTGCTGGTAACTAAAATCATTGCAATATCTTAATTACTTCATAAAGTACTTGTCAATAATCATTGGAGAATTAAGAAAAATTATCTTTACATTTTCACATTTGAAAAAAATCATATTTCTTATTCTGACTATGATAGGATAATGATTCTAGTTCTCAAAAATAAGTTAATCCTGTAGTTAATGCTGGTAAAAAATCAATACAATCCTTCCTTTAGTTCATGAACTAAGGTACACTGAATTTTTCAGAATTTTCATATATTTTTTTTCACAATATATATATATATATATATATATATATACGAGGTCTGTTAGATAAGTATCCGACCTTATTTTTTTTCTCGGAAACCTGACGGATTTGAATCAAGCCCGCTTGCATGAGCCGACCTTAAACCTTCGTGCGCATGTGTGAATTTTTTCCCGCCTGTAGATAGCGTCTGTTGCTGGCAAGCAGCATTTGAGTGAGGTAGTGTATAGTGCTCTCGTCGTTGCAAGGAAAATAACGATTGTGACGACTGGAATTTGGTTTCCGGGTCGTACCCGTACACCAGGACTCGTTACCACTCATTAAGGTGTTCATAAGGTCGGGGTCACTGTTTGTGGACTCAAAAGCATGTCATGTGAGACTTCAACACGAAGTTGCTTTTGCTCCGCCGTCAGCAGCATCGGCATTGAATTTCGCCACCACTCTCTTCATGGCAAAATCTTCGGTCATAGTTAAATGGGCCGAAATGTGATGATGCCCACCTCTTCCGCAATTTCTCGGATACTCACACGACAGTCCCTCATCACCACAGCGTTCACTTTGGCAATGACCTGGTCATTTCGGCATGTTGATGGGCGACCGGAGCGTAGCTCGCTCACCACCTATGTTCGGCCGTCTTTAAACCGGTTGTACCACTCCTTAATCTGTGTGATGACCATAGCATCATCGCCGAAAGCCGTCTGAATTTTCCGAATGGTTTCCACCTGGCTGTTGCCCAGTTTCAGACAAATAGCGCTCCTCCAGTCATTCCGTTATTTTCCTTGCAACGACGAGAGCACTATACACTACCTCACTCAAATGATGCTTGCCAGCAACAGACGCTATCTACAAACGGGAAAAAATTCACACATGCGCACGAAGGTTCAAGGTCGGCTCATGCAAGCAGGCTTGATTCAAATCCGTCAGGTTTCCGAGAAAAAAAATAAGGTCGGATACTTATCTAACACACCTCGTATACAGTGATGGGAAAATTACAAAAAAATAGTAATTGGGCTGAATTACAATTACTTGAGAAACATTTTACTTAATTACAATTACAAATTACTTTTTGAAAAAGTAATCAGTAAAATTACAATTACAATTACTTTACAAAATGGCAGTACCTAATTTTTTTTCTTTTGGGGGGCAAAAGGGCAGAAACTATTGGGCCATTCAGCTAATAAAGTTGCTTGGGACGTTACAAAGTCTAAAATTATTCATGAACAAACAAACAAAATACATCAATACCAGTATTTCCATACACATTGAGTAACTTTTGTTAATATTACCTCTAACCTGGAAACAGTAATGACGACGTTAGCCTATAGCAATTGAGAATGAGAAGCAAGTTTCAAAATATACTTAATTAAGAAATGTTCTTACTGAAAACTTTTAACTGAAAAAATTTTAAATGGGAAGAAATAGATATTTATTTTCCCACGGCTTACAATATTATGCATAATCTTTAAACATCAAATGATGAAGATATAGATAGTTATTCCAATGCCATTTTAAAAAATGTCTGATGTTATTGCATACCGAATCCCGTTCTGTCTGCGCCTGATGTTTCCGTTCTTTTTAAAACTTAATCTGTAAATCGCTTCAGCTTCACTGGGGTTAAAAAGAAGGTCATGACAGTTCATGTAGCAAAACCCATAAAGTGGCATTTACAATAGTGAAACCCCCGAAACACGCGGCGTAATATTGCAGTATCGCAATAGATTAGATTTGATTAAAATTAGAAAACGACGAATACCGGGATCCAGAATCCTACTATCAGAATTTTAGGTGAATGTCACTTTGTTGTAAATCACTGGTCCTCATACAGCAATACAGCATACATGAATTTTCAATGCCAGAAGCAATATTTTCAGCAGTTCCTCTAATGCTCGGTAATTAACTTTGAAGTTGAGGTTAGTTTGAGCTTAGTTTTATACTGTGGAACACATAACCTTTTCAAAGAAAGGGATATAAATAAATTTTATAGGCTGAGAACAGCAATTTTAATTTCTTGAACACGTCTTGAAATTAATGGGAACCATACAGAAATCGAATTAAATGTAGTACCGCTCCCCGTAAATTGCTCTGGCCGTGGTCGCCATTGGGGGGGGGGGGGGAGGAACACACACACAAAATACATTAGACTTCTGCTCATCTCAGCTGATGTCGCGTTGCCACGTTTTTTCGCAGAAATGCTGGCTTGCATGTCGAATGTCGCGTCGCTGCTTAAATCGCTACAGTTTCGCTGCAGCAAACTAAAGTGTAAAAAACAGTACGTTTCTTTTTAAAGCAAACCTGTAAAGTGCTTTACGAGTGATGCATGATCGCTTTACGACCGCTGCAGATAAAAAAGAACGGTAAAGTCGATCAGCTGAGAGCATGCTGGATGAAACCGGCAAATCCACCGGAAACTCTTTAACAGGGTTAAAATACGTGCAAATAACAATTATACGGGGATGGGAATAATAATCTACTCTTATACAATTCAACGGCCCTAAATAGCGTGCTTGCTCGCTCGCCCGCTTCGTGAGACATCGGGTATACTCGGCGATGTTCGTCTCTCGCAGTGTAAACTTTCATGACGACTACAAAATTAGGTAAACCGCTATTATATAAGGTCTAAGTGAGATGAACACAATGAACAAATATTCTAATTTTATTTTTACTTACAATTTTCATAGCTCCGAACCACAAACATTTTTAATAATCTACCAGTGTAAATTTCTTAAAAATCCTGGAGTCAATGAATCATGGCGGACGAAGCACCGAGGGCACCAGCAGTAAAATATTGATGGTTTTAACTCTTGAAATATCGCTGATAATAATCCAAACAAATCATTCCTTCCCTTGAAACATTATATAATTTCTGAAAATTACACTGAATTGATAAAATAAAATTCACACCATATTCATGTCAATAAACAGTTGAGAAACAATAGGTATTATGTGTTCACAGGTTTCTTTGAAACTGCGTAATCGATTCTGATATAATTTTCCCAGGGGGCGCTTTCTAATTTTAGAATGTACTCTGAAACCGGAATTTTAGCTGTTTCATTAATAATATGAATGGCTTAGTTTATGAATGATTCGCGTGCAAGTGTTAATAAATATAATGCTTTAATAATTATTATACTCTTAATTTTTAATTTTTAAATGAATTATCGTGGGCGAAGCCCCGGGCACCTCCTAGTTACTGTACAATATGATGTACAGGTAAAATAAAATGATAATAACTGTGCTGAAGAAGGCGTTCGTGCTCGGGAATTTGAACAATGATGTTAAATCCATCAAGGAAATTTTCGATGATCACCTAGTCCGCCATGACAGTTCGTGAAGCGAAACCATGCAGCAGTCGTAAAGCGAGATTTGAGTTCGCTGCACGGGTAGCAGAGTGGGGGTAAAGCGAAGCTGCAGCAAAATGTAAAAAAGAACGGTTTTGATGCAGCAATGGTAAAGCGCTTTAGCTTTGCTTTAAAAAGAAACGCACTGAAAGAACGGCTGATACTCCGTTCAGCAAAACCCGTAAAGCCAGATCTGACGTTGATTCACTACCGCTACAGCGACCATACAGCGATGCTGCAACAGCTGTAAAGCGCTTTACGTTCGCTTTAAAAAGAACGCCAAGTTCACCGCCGCTACATCGACTGCCAGCGAGTAGAAGAAAGCAACATTGCCAAATTCTCAATTCGATACTTTTCGATTACTAAAATGTAACGATTACTCAAATGTAACGATTACAATTTTATTTCCAGAAGTAAATTACGAGTAAAAATTACATTTTTTAAAAAGAAACGATTACAAGTAAATGGGACCAAAAAAGGAATCGTTACTGTAATCCGATTACTTCCCATCACTGTATATATATACATATTTATTTATATAATATTTCATTAAAAGCTTTCTATATGGACTAGAAAGATAAAACTCTCAGAAAATGTTTATCTATACTTCTTCAACCTCACTTAAAAATTCCAAGCAGATAGCACTGAGAGTTTATGAGATACAGACAAAAATGTGGAACGATGCATTTTATAGGCAAATTACACTACCTGGTTACCTTAAAATAAAAAACATGTTTTAACACTAAAAATAGTACATTAGTACATCTGTCTACCTATATATAAAGAAGAGGTGTTAACGCAACGTTAACCAGTGTTTGTGAATAATTTCTATCATTTGCATTGTGCGCTCTCATTTCTTGGTCGCTCAAATTCCGTATAAATAAGATATCATCCACTGTGTTGTGCGCACAGTCCTTCGATAGCCAAAAGACTCTTCGTCCTCGTATGCGAGAGTGAATGAGTGTTGGCTGCCTGCACGGAAGTTCTGTAGACACGGTCTGCAGTTTGAGGCTGATGTTGCCTGGATCCGATTTCCTACAGTCATGAACAATCTACTAAGCACTGCGCACCTTGTACCATTATTATTAGGAGTGTTTGTGAAAATCAATTCTTATTACTTTGCCGATTATACGTATAAGTGCTTCAAGCTATTGTTCTTCAAAGTCTCATGAATGCACGGCAATCCTGAATGCAATGTTTAATTGATTTATTTAATATATTTGATTAGTTGCGGCTTACAACTAATTCTACGACGACATAGTACTCCATTTGTCATTCAGAAAAGTATTATAATATTGTAACAAGGGCTCGTCGGGGTTCGAAATCAGAACACCGAGTTTCTAATTGAAGGATGGAGGTTCCTTTATTTCCTATAACAGTGGTCAATACAGCCAGAAATCCCTGAAGGTTCTCCAGTTCACCCTTCTGTTCGGTGCTCACTTCCACATCACAGCAGTGTCCCAGTCCAGTCCAGATCAGCTCACCAGCTCTTCCGTTCACCAGTCCCTCCGGTCACTAGTTCCCCGTTGACTAGGTCTTCCATTCGCTGGTCCCTCCGTTGACTAGTCCCTCCAGTCACTGGCTCCTCAGCTTCCCAAGTCACAGTTACTTGAGGCCGCGCTGATCGGTTCGCTCCGTCCAGGTCCTCAGCTCCTCAAGTCACACTTACTTGAGGTCGCGCTGATCAGTCCTCTCCGTCTAGTTCACACTCTGACGCTGACTCTCTCTCTCTCGCTGTTACTGTCTGTTACTGACTGACTCTCTGCTACTAACTGACTGACTACTCACGGACTGTCTCTCCTTGACTGACTGACTGTTACTGTTACTCTGACTTACTGACTGGCTCATCACTCCTCACGGACCGACTCCCACTGACTGACTGACTCCGTCGGCTTGCTCACGCTCCTTATATAGCCTTGACGAATGTTCTAGAGTCAATGTCTCGAAGTCTCCGCGCATGGTCCAGAATGCGCGCTGCAGCGCACGGCCACACACCCCCCCAGCACGCGGCCCCTCCTCTGGCCTCTCCCACGAGTGCGCACCGTCCACTCACCGCGATGTGTTTGGAGCAGGCCGCACCCATCGGCGTGCAGCCACAATCAGCAGTAAGAGACCGGCCCCTCTTCCAGACGTGTCAAATTCTGGCACTTTCTGGGTGGATCCTGGCTTTGTGACAATATGTAATTATGTTATAGTAACAAACTTTCTAATCCCCCACCATGGGTGAGTCGGTAGCACGCCTGCCTTCCACCCCGGCAGTCCAGGTTCAATTCCTGGCCAGGTTGGGGATTTTTCAGTAGTGAGTAATCCCTTTCCTGGGTTCAGGATTGGGTGTTTGTGTTGTCTTTAGGTTTAAGTGTTAGGTAGGGAACTGGCGCACCTTGGAAACAAATCTGCTTAGAATATCCCCTTAAGGGATCGCCAGGGGACCTTCGAAACCTTTTCCTACATTTTCAGAGCTTCGACACTCTGCTCTTTCATTTATTGACCTTCCAGTATGGATTGGCTACCATACAAGAGTTGTGTGTGTTTCTCGTTGATCTTGATGAAGTTTTGTACACTTAGCCTTCAAAACACAAGGAAAATACTGTCTATAAGGGTTAAGCAAAATACAAAACCCAGGAAATGCCAGGTCTTTTAAGCTAGTATTACAATAATAGTACATTTAATAGATTAGTGTAGATAGTCATTTGTGGAATTAGCTCACGAAAACAGAAACACACATTCCTCACATGTATGAAATTTCAAAGCTACTGACAAGTTGCACTTGTAAAAGAGGTGAGGAAAGATGTACTTATACATTCATTTCTTGTGCTCTCCCCCAACCAGAAAAATCTTCTGTGACTTCAAAATTTACAGCCTTCATGATTTCCGCTTCACAATGCATCAAACCAAGGCGTAAACTTGGAATCCTTTGAAAAAAAAGAAGTCATTATTTAGCTTTAAAGCGTTTGAAAATTTATTTTGTGGGGTTTTTAAAAATTATGTCACTGTAAGCTAATTTTTGGTAATTTTTTTAGTATTTCTGTAAGCTGTTATGACTGGCCATTTAATCCAGGTCATTTTCTGAAATTTGTGCTAACCACAGTGTGAAGTGGCTGTTAAAGGGTTATTAATGCAGGCTTTATAGGAAAATTAATAGTTTCCACAGACCACTAATTGAAGGTGACCGTTAATGCAGCCTCATGTACAACAGGCTGTAATGCAGGCTGGATACCTTCACTTGTAGGAATGGAAGGTAATGAATCAACTGAGTTGTTACAATGTGGCTAAAAACCAGTTCCACTGGAATCCTTTAAGAAACTTATTAATAGAAAAAATCATGAACATCTATCCAATGCAAGTAAGAATCAGTTTGAAAAAATGTTTATGTCATAAACGGGATTTTAACACGGATCTTCGGCTTAACGCGCCGATGCTCTACCATTGAGCTACCATGACAACATGCCAGTACGACATCAAATTCCTCAACTGATTCAGAGGACAAGGCAGACCACGGGAGGTTTCTCCGTTGAGAACACGCATCCAATGGCGTCCTACATTTGTAGGTACTTTGAAGCCAAGTTATTATTTATATACTATTAATTAAGTGGAGGGAAAGGAAATAGACATTAAATCCATGTCTGGGATATTAATACAAGTAAGAATCAGTTTGAAAAATTTTTTATGTCATAACCGGTTCAAATCCCGGTTATGACATAAAAATTTTTCAAACTGATTCTTACTTGTATTAATATCCCAGACATGGATTTAATGTCTATTTCCTTTCCCTCCATCTATCCAATGGCCCTGATATGGCCCTTCGAAAGGGGAAACTTAGGAAAACGTACGAGATGCCAGGAAATCATTGACCAATAAACCAAGGAATGATGCAGATGCTAATTCCAGACACGACTGCCTGATGCAGAGCCTAAATAGGATAGGAATACTTCCAACAAATATATGCCCTATTTATATCATGATCATGTGCCTGGTCTAGATGCGAACCCCTAAAGAAAGTCCAAATTGTCTGCGATGCCACCTCTAACATTTATTTATTTATTTTGTTACACTGCAAGTGGGTCAACAACCCGGTGGCAGTGTTGCATTTCATACCAGCCATTCATATATACTACCCGCGTGCAATTTCTTCGGCGCTCGGCTCCCTAGTCCTCATTCGATAGGTTTCGTTCAACTTCATAGGTAGAGCTGACAACATTGAAACACGAAGTATGCTACACACCCTGACACCCAGTTGCTTCAATACTAAGCTTTCATTCTGTCTCAGGATCCTTATTCATTTATTGACATTATCTTTTCTGACGCATGGAGTTATGGGGAAAAATACAATTTTTCGAATTGCTGATTTCACAAACACATCATTGTACATCCAACTTTCCTCACCTCTTTAAGAATTCCATATGTGCTAATTTCTGACACTCCCGTGAACTCTGATGTCAATTTCATGGACCGAAAGTTGAGCGAACTTTTCACAAAACTTATTAAATACGTTTAAAATTAGGCCTATACTTTTCTCCACTTTTAGATGCCTTACCTCTTAAGTTTTACAACAGAAATGGTGAAGCATGTTCTGCTAAGACTCTTCTTTATGCATAAAACTAGCCATCCAGTGTAAAAATATTGAGCCTATATTATATAATATTCTATTCCCAGAGGAAAATGACTTATTTGATAATCAAACCATTATGACGTGTAATTAATTGTTATGCAATACCGTCACCATGTTATATTACTGGACTGCATTGAAATCGTTGTATATTAAATGTCACTACATAAAATAGCGAGGATGATTCATCAGAAGTAATTATCAAATTCGGCATCCAATTGTTAGTACACATACCTCACACTTACGCTGTTAATTTGCACTTACCATACATGCGATTCTGCTGAAATATGATTTCTTTGGTTGACAACACTGCAGAAAGACAGGCGGGCTAGTTATGTTTTCTTGTCCCCGACCCTCACTTCCCCGTAAAACCAGCGCCCAAGAAAACGCACACGGGTAGTACATACATAAATATAACAACAGCTATCTGCATACCAATACCCTATCAATGTAAGTATTAATAATTTTAAAAAATCTCTGTCCATTCAAAACTATGGCATATAAATTATTTACAAACATAACTACATAATTTTATACATTCTTATCACATACCCTCTTGAATATATTTTTAAAAAATTTGGCATTGGCAGGTAAGTCATTCCAATCCTGAATCCCTCTACAATGTTTGTTCTCTGAGGTCTACCCCCTGATTTTGTGTTTGTGATCCTTCCTACTTTTGTAATCTGATTCTGTAATTTTGCTGTGAAGCTCTTCCCATGCTGGTTGTTTCGTGTATACATAATACATACGTTTTAATCTATTTATTTTCCTTCTAGATTCTAAAGATTTCCACCCTAGTGTTTTTAACATAGCTGTAACGCTGTCAGTTTGTTGGTGCTTATTCATAACAAATCTTGCAGCTTTTCTCTCTGCCATTACTGTGTTATTAGGCCTGCCTGATTTGGATCCCATACACTGACAGCATATTCCAAATTTGGTCTCACCAATGATATGCCAATGTAATCGTATTATTCCATTGATTATTTTTAATTCTGGATGTCAATCAGGTCTGTATTTTGTAATTTTCTAACTTGTAACTACACCTTTTCAACCTCAATTTTGGAAAAAGTAATTTCAGTTTCGGAAAAAGTAACTTCAATTTCGGAAATACGAAGACTAATTTTTTAAACCTTCGATGAGGCATAAAATGAAAACCACAGTGAAAATCAAAACTGTTTTAATTGGAACATTTAGGTACACCTTCTAGCTACTTCTCTACATAATCTCGCTCCGATTGAGACATTTGTCGAAGTGTGGTGCAACTTTCAAGCACCCTTTTCATAGAAGCTTGCTGCCAGCCTATTGAAGAGGGTACTTGAAAGTTGCACCACGCTTCGACAAATGTCTCAATCGGAGCGCGACTAGATAGAGAAGTAGCTAGAAGGTGTACCTAAAAGTTCCAAATAAAACAGTTGAGATTTTCACTGTGGTTTTCATTTTATGTCCCATCAGAGGTTTAAAAAAAAAAAAAAAAGCCCTCGTATTTCTGAAATTGAAGTTACTTTTTCCGAAATTGAAGTTACTTTTTCCGAAATTGAAGTTACTTTTTCCGAAATTGAAGTTACTTTTTCCGAAATTGAAGTTACTTTTTCCGAAATTGAAATTACTTTTTCC
Source organism: Ectobius pallidus (assembly GCA_964059195.1). Classification (NCBI taxonomy): domain Eukaryota; kingdom Metazoa; phylum Arthropoda; class Insecta; order Blattodea; family Ectobiidae; genus Ectobius; species Ectobius pallidus. The sequence continues at coordinate 6,112,458 of CAXKWD010000008.1, read as the reverse complement.
GAAATTGAGGTTGAAAAGGTGTAGATGCCAATTAAATTCCAATGAACACATAACTTAAACCTGATTATAATTTGGTATAAACAGAACTATACAACGAATTATGTAATTAACTAAGTTGTTGACTATTAAACACTTTAGGCTTCACTTTTCCTTACATTTTTGCAGGACGTACGTTTCCTGGGCTTTCCCCACATTTTCAACTGCTTGCCAAGCCCATGAAACGTACGTCCTGCAAAAATGTAAGGAAAAGTGAAGCCTAAAGTGTTTAATAGTCAACAACTTAGTTAATTACATAATTTGTCGCTTCACTGTATTAAGTTCCATTATCTCTTGATGCTTCATAAATACACAACGAATGTTAAACGCTGTTAGGTCTCTAATGCAAAAATACACAAAGTGCTAAAAATGACAGAATATCAAGGAAGAAATCTGGTCACCAAATTTCACCAATTTGCAAGCTTAAATTATTTTATTGTTTTTCAATCCTAAGCTACACTGGCTAAGGATCCGCAGGCCTGGGTTCATTCCCCGGTACCTCCTCGGATTTTTCTGGAACAGGGTGCATTCAGCTTTGTAATTCAAACTGAGGAGCTACTTGATAGAGAAGTAGCAACTCGGGTCACAGAAACGTTAACGGCCGTGGGTGTCAGCATGCTGACAACATGCCCCCAATCCTGCAGCGGTCAGATGTTAGGCCCAATCCCTTCAGGGATGCAGAGCCACATAGTTTAGTTCTTTACTGCAGTCCTGAACAAATTGTTTTATTGTTTACAATTAGTTGCAAGTACAGTTGGTCAAATAAAAAACGTCGGGACTCGTATGCAGTTAAAATTAAAGTTTTAACGCATTAGTTCACAAGTTTCCTATAAAAAAACATAAAATACAGGCCATTCTCGGAACATATGAGGCCATGCGACAGGAGGGAAAAAATGAACAACGCGGAAAGCGCAACACACGATATTCAACTTAATGTATTGTCATAAGTCATTTTGCTTTGTGTCATCGCCACATACAAATACTAAAGTGAGAGAAAGTGTAGTTAGGGCTGTAATTGACCTGCATTTTTCAGCCTCTGAAGCAGCGGGAAGGTTCCATGTTTATGAAAGAGCAGGTCAGAGGTGGGAACTTCACTATAATGCGATCGGAAGTTTTCATAGGAAACGTGGATTTCGATGCTAGATTGGTTGCAGAAGTTGAGCATAATTTATTGATTTTGCACTACAAGTACCGGTATTATAAAATAAAATCTTTAAAAAATGCTCCCTGAATAAACATATTCCTCGCGAATCTATTAATTATTAATATTATAAAAATTTGCAACCAAGAATATGGCGGATTTGAAGCATATAGCCACAGCCTTCTATACCTGTTTGTTTTGGAACAAAACTGACTAAATAATCAAGAAAATACATGGATAGACAAGAGGCATGTGTGAACCTAACCTTAAGTCTTCCTGTACATGCGCATATGCTCGTTCGTGATACTTTATAAAATAACGCCCTTTTTTTTTTTTTTATTTGATCGACTGTACATTTTATACATGACCTAACAGAAGTTACTTAGCCTGTTTGCTTTCTCTCTTTTTGAAGAAGTACACCGCAGCTCAGAAGCAGGCCTATCACGTTTATCAGTTTCAACAGCAACTGCGAGCACAGGTGGAGAAGCAAATGATGATGCAGCAGCAGCAGCAACAGCAGGATCCTAATCTAATAAAAGCTGCTGCAAGCACTGTTGCTGGATATGTTCCAAACACCAATTCAACATTAAAACAATATCTACAGGTGAGTGACTTTATCATGTGATATCTTTTGTAAAAGCAATAGGTCTTGTTGATATAGTCGCCAAGTTTCTGAACACATTTCTCCTATCGTGATACCAGTTTCAAAATAGCGTGTTCGTAGAAGTCCATTCGGTTGGAATATAGCCATTTGCAGACTGCTGTTTTCACTTCTGCATCTGACACAAAGCATTTACCGGCCAGGAATTTCTTCAAGGGACCAAATAAATGAAAGTTCGACAGTGTCAGGTCTGGACTGTATGGAAAGTGGTGCATCACAAAAATTACCACGGCCATCTTCAAAGAATGCACACCACCTGGAGACATTACTACGGTTCATACAGTCTTCCCCATACACACCACGCATGTCCCTGTGAATTTCACTCGGGTTATGTCCTTTAGTCCATAAAAATTGCACTACACCTCGCTGCTCTTCACAAGTGGACGATAGTAACATACTTTCCTTCTTTGTTCATAGTTCATGCTTCTTAAATTTCAGCTATCACAGTTTTGTAATGGAAGGGCATTCGTTAAAGTAAAGGGCTTCCAAGGCAACAAATTATATCAATCCCAAATGGGAGATATGCTTCTTCGTGGAATGTAATGGTGGTGCCATTTGTTTACTTTGTCTAATTATGCCAACTTGAGCTAATCACCCTGCTAGATTTCTAAAGTCCATTTCTTTAGTCACTATTGCAATGTGAAGCCTTATTTTCAGCCCTCAAAGAGTCAACCTCAGTGACTATAACTTAAAGTGTGCATTAACCCTTTGTGAGCGGTGGATTTTATGGCTGTACATGGCAGATTCTCGTTAAATTAAAAAATCCCATGAATTATTAAATGTTTCCCAAAGACATGAAACATTTACCTTGTTCTGAAAATAATATTCACAGCTGGATGAAGTAGCAGTAGATGAGGGCAGAGGGACAGGTGGTAAGCCCATCGCCTCTCAACCCCCCTCCAGAAACTAAGGTATTACTTGGACGTGAAAGGGCTGAGAAATTTTGTCCCGAGGCTCTAATTTAGGCTTGGAGTCCTTTTACGTGCCCTAAATCTACGACACGGGCCCCCCAGCTTAAAGTCCCTCCTGGAGGACTCCGTGCCTAGGATTTTTACAACCTGAAAAATCCATCGACCACGGCCGGGTTTGATCCCGCAATTTTCGGATCTAGAGGTGGGCACACTACCTCGAGACCACCGTGGCCGACAATATATATAAAACATATATATGCTAATTAGTTAATGACACAGTTATGACTTACTCCTTCTCTACTATCCAATCATTAATATTTTAATGCAACTACTGATCACCAGCACAAACAAGATGCCACTGCATGAAGTACCTCGCCAGCACAGACTAGTAACCTTGAGCACTATGCACACAATACCAGCACGGCGTCCTTCCGAGTGGGTGTCAGTTATCTATGAGGATGTGTGCTATAGTGATTTTTCTTACATACGGTAACAGATGTTGAGCTTTACCTTAGACTTTGTTCTGGTTTGATTAATATCATAGTTTATTCAAGTCAAGAAATAATCTCCTTTACCAGAAGGAACAAGGAAAGCATCTAAATTGTGAAACATCTTGATACCTCCAGCAGTTAATCGTTGAACACAGCGATTGGGTATATATAAGCTGCATAGGAGATACGAAAATAATGTGCAGTTTATGTGTTGAGAAGCATTACAAGTGTCGTATAACAATAAAATCAGGTAAACTGATATAACAAAGTGCTAGAATGTTTTTTGTTGTAAAAGATAAAATGCGTGGTCCTACTTTCCACTAAAATCTCAATAACATAAAAGTGATGAACACTTGATAAAAACACTTAGTTATGATAGTGGTTAAAAGATCGGTTAAAAACAATAAAAAAACAAATAACACAAGACGTTTCAGCACGCCCTCCAGGCCTTCCTCAGTCAGACGAAGGCTGACGAAGTCTGACTGAGGAAGGCCTGGAGGGCGGGCTGAAACGTCTTGTGTTATGTGTTTTTTTTATTGTTTTTAACCGATCTTTTAACCACTATCATAACTAAGTGTTTTTATCAAGTGTTCATCACTTTTATGTTATTGTTTTTTGTTGAATCAATTATAATTGCAATTATGATATGCAGAAAATAAGTTTTTTTAATCAGATTTAAATCGACCAGCATCAGCAGAACTACAGATTTGTGATATCTTGACAATTGCGCACTCTCATAAAAATAAAAATAAAATTTAAAAAATCCATGTCAAATCGGCAGGCTCCGGGATTTGATCCAGGGACCTCCAGAATACGAGTCCAAGACGTTACCATTCGGCCAACTCAGTCAGTTTGACGGTCTAGTTTGATAAGCATATGTGAAGGAATAGTGTTATTTGTCAAATCTAAAATGTATTTCAGCTTGAAATTCTTAAAATAGGCCTGTGTCAACATTTCACAAAATTCCGTGGCAAATAACTCCGCTAATTATTTCACAGTAATGTACTTTCTGTATATAACAGTATTCATGCAGTGCTCAATTTCAACTAGATCAACAAAGTAAACAAACATCGGACTGCATTTCGTCAAAGCCCTCAATGATAAAAAATGTGGCATTGTAGTATAGACAGGATTTTAAAAAAACATGTGACTTTTAATTAGTTGTTACTCTGGTACCGGTCAACCGATTTGGTCCAAAACAAATAGGCTTCTTGCCATGGACGTTATAAATTCATATGCCAAGTTTCATGAAAACCCGATAAAGCGTATTTGAGTTATCGTGCCGTTTGTTATAAAAAACCATAAAAAGGCACTAAATTGGGCATTATTCCGGTACCGGCCAGCCGGTATGTTCCAATATAAACATACGTCTTTCTATGGACATTATGAATATGTATTCCAAGTTTCATAAAAATCCGATAAAGCGTATTTGAATTATGGCACCTTTAAAATAGACACTAAATTGGGTTTTACTCCGGTACCGGTCAACCAATTTGGTCCAATATCAGTATGGTCCTTCCCATGGACATTATAAATGCGTATAGCAAGTTTCATCAAAAACCGATAAAGCGTATTTGAGTTATCGCGCGTACAGACACAAACACACGGGGACGGACAGACATTTTCTCGTAAGACTTGAGGCTTTCTCGGCGTTGATTACTAATGATGGTTTCACGGGCTATAAGCCGAGTAAAAGGATGTATTGTATCCAAGCTTTCGGTCGCTGACATCTCAGGGAAATGAGTGTAGAAAAGTGGGTGGAGAGAGCTTATATATGTTTGGAGTGAAAAAAGAAATTCTGTGATTGGAGGAAAAGGGTTGGCGTGTATCGGCCAATCAGAATGCGGGAATTTTCTTTATAGTAAAAACATTGAAGAAGCAATTGGTCCATATCAGGACCATTGGGAGTATTGAGATCGTCATGTAAACGCTTTCGATCCGATCCTCTTCAAATTGAAGAGCGGATCAGATTTAAGTCTATTTAATTCCATGTAAATGGTGTTGAACTCAATCCTGGTGCATTCGCAGACACTCGCACTGCGTTTGTAATTTCTTCTGTCAGCTGATCGTCAATTTAATAAAAAACACTCACACTATAGGGCCTACTATTAATTTGTTATGTTACTCTTTTTGCGATAATTAATTTGTTTATGGTGACTAGAAATTATTAATAAAACACAAACTTTTTAATATTATTAATCACGGAATAAACACGGCATTTGTTTAAACAGGTTAACCACACAAAACCAAGTCGGCCAATAGTACAACAAATCTCAATACACTCCTAGAACTTTCCATGTAAACAGGGAACAAATTGAGTTGGGATTGGATTCAGGTAGATATCAGTTCTGCATGTAAACGTGGTAATTGTAAAAGAACAGAAAATTAAAATAATAATAATAATAATAATAATAATGCAAATATCAGCTGTTTTTTGAAATTATAGATAAAACCATTAAGTAATCCCTTTAAATAATGTGTCAATTATTATTTGACAGAAAAAATATTGCGTTTTGTACTTGAAAGTTTTCTAAAATATTCCATTAAATAATTTCAGGAGCAGAAAGTTGCTTACTCGGCGTACCCAACCAATCTGTACCGGAATACAAGCATGGACAAGTCAGGCGTATTTAGAATACAACCTAAACTTGTTTCAATAAATCCGAACGCAGTAGGAGCTGCAGGAGCTACGGTAAGTCATGGATTTTTTTGCATTATAAAACTTGCTGATCAGAATTACACAAATTTTCATAAATTTTTCCTGTTAACTCACAGTTTCATATTCCAACTTTCACTTCAGTTTTCTTGATAATGGTTATTTACTGTACTCATGAAGTTCGCTGTTGATAAAGGCTATGTCAAAGCGTGGGTGTCTTAGTTGTTTGGCGCTGCACTGTTTCAATTCTGCAGAACCTTCCAACCTAATTATCTTGTAAACTATAAATGTAATCACAAAATGCAAAACAAGTTTTATATCTATATTTTTGAAGAAAGTAAGTTTTTAAAAAACAAATTATGACTTTCTACAGTTTTGGCTTTTATAGTTTTATGGAAGTATCAACTAGTAGTAGAACTATTGTAATATTATTGAGAAAAGTAAAAAAAAATGTAAATACTTTTAACTCCACCATGTCAATTTTTAAAAAACTGGACTAGTTTCAGGATTGTTTCTCCCATCATCGGCTGGCGTTCTGGCAATCGCAGTACCAGTGAGCATACTTATACTACCTGCCACGATCGCCAGAACACCAGTCGACCACCAGCCGATGATGGGAGAAACACTCTCGAAACTAGTCCAGTTTTTTAAAAAAATTGACTTATGTGGAGTTAAAAGTGTTTTCATTTTTCGATTTTTCTCAATACAGTTGAACCCCGATAATTCGAGCTAATTGGGGCTGAGACTACCTCGAATTACAAAAAACTCGGATTATACGGAAATATCACTAAGTCAATGGGTAAATCATAAATAATTGTTTAATGAGCACAATAATGGTATAAAAAATTAATAAATAAACAATATAGTAGGCCTACATACCTGTGTTACGCTTGTATGTATATTGGCAAACATTTCCAATTTGCTACATCGGCATCCTTTAAGGATTAAGTCATTGTCTGACCCTTAATGGAGTGGAACGGGAAAGCGATGCTACTAGGAAAACACTTTTAATTACCATTGTAGGGATTACTGTAACAATACAGTATTCTTTTCTGAAAGGATGGGGAAATATGCACTGTACAATTGATTGACACGAGGTCCCGACAAAGAAAAATCGAACCTAACGGTTTCTGTCAATCTGTAATAGAAATGCATTAGCAGTCTGAAGCCAAGGTTATTTCTGTGTATTATGAACAAAAACCCTAAGTGGGACAGTTTTACCTGCATTTTTGTGCATGGGAAAAATTGAAAGAAAGCTCAAAATGTAACACATTCGGATGTGCGTAAAAATTTACATGCAGACACAGTATAAAAACGGGATTTTACTCTAGTTTTATGGAAAATTTTAATTTTCTTAAGACCACCTCGAATTACACGGAACCTCAAAATACTGGGGCTCGAATTACCGAGGCTCTACTGTATTCAGTATGCTCCACTGTTTACAAAGCTTAATTTTAATTTGTTTTATTGTATTATTGTTCACAACATTAGTAGAGTGTTGTAGCAACCCAGTCTTTTGTAAATTTTTATTTGATGGCCTCTCAAGCTAAGATTGCTTTAGTTTCGTCTTGACCCGTAAAAACTGTGTTACCATTGCATCAGCTAGCAATGCATTGCAGCAGAGGTTTAATGTGGCAGCTTTGCAGAATACAAGCAAGGAGACTTGCACCAGTGCTGCATACACAAGAGTTTTTAAATGCCCCACAAATAAAAATCTAGTGGATTCAGGTCAGGTGAGCATGGAGGCCAAGGAATTGGTTCACCTCTTCCTATCCATTTGTCATGGAACCATCTGTTCAGAAACTGACGAACAGAGATGCTGAAATGAGCAGGAGCTCCATCATAAGTGACATACTTGTCTCGTCATATTCGTAATGACTAGGGCAAGATATTTAATGACCATAAAGTAGTGAAAAAATGCATTTATGCCCCAAAAATAGTTAAATAATTACACAAACTTTTAAAAAAATTACCAATAAATTATCCATTATTACTTACAATTAGAAGTAATTTGTTGATTTTAAAGAGCAATTTAATGGATAACAGTGTGTTGCATTTAAATTTACAACATAAAACACTGTTATTTTGTTACTAATGAAGAAGTAAATTAATACTACTTGGACACTTGAGAAAAATATTCTGAACTGCCATGCCCATCAAATTGCCCCTAGCAAATTCCTCACTCAACTCTTATATACAAATGAATGACACAGAGAAAGTCCTTCTGATATACCTAAAAATGAGTAACAGTGGACATGCTGGGATGAGTTCATTATGCACATTCCTTTACAATAGGGGAAGCAGGTATTGCTTATACCATATTTTATGGAAATGTAGTTGTTCATCATCAGATTTTCTCTCTTGTTTGTTTTGTACAACTAATTTCATCAAAATGTTAGGAAACACTCTGTTCTTATGTTCAAACAATTCATCAAACTCGTACCAGCAAAATTATGGCAATTCCACACCTTTTTGGAGTTTTCCATACTGTATGAAGATGAATAAAAACAATTTATGTACTCAAACTTACACTAACCTCGGTTTTTGCCTTACTTTACACCCTCACACACACATATACAGGGTGTTAATGAATAATACCGAAATATTTTACTCTGTATATAGAGGGGGCATAGTCAAGCAACTATTATTAGGAAATTTTTGGTCTATGACGTAAAATGTGTATGCTACAGGGCATTAAAGTCTTTACAGTTTGGTGCTCATAAGTCAATAATGAAGCGAAATGGGGTTAAAATTTTAATTAAATTTACTTTAGGCCTTCTTAATGATCGATAAAAACCTGATTCTTAATCATTCATCAACAGTGTTTCCATAATATGCAAAATTTACAGACTAATCACATGACTGGCCGCCACTGCATTAATTTTTTTATTCATAACTCCATTGTTAACAACAAAGTTCCTTTGTTTTGCAGTTTTTCAACAACGAAGTTCCTATGTTTTGCATATTTTTCAAATGTTTGAAGTCAGTGGCGGCCATGCCCTGGGAGATTTTATGCTGTAACAGGAAAAATTGAATCCATAGAGCAAAAATCTCCTCATAAAAGTTGCTTGTCTATGTCCCCTCTATACACAGGTAAAATATTTTGGTGTTATTCATAACACTCTGTATATTAACCACATTCATGAACAAAGAAGAAAGTTATTTACGTCTGTCACAACAACGATGCTGTGTTTTATTTTATTTTTAATTTTGCTGTACGGCTACCTTAATTATAAAAATATTTTTTGTATAATAATTTTGTAAAGAGTATATTTTTAATTTCATGGTTCAAATGACGTATCCTCCTGTTGTGTTGACAACCTCAATTTTGCTGTTACAGAAACAGCAATCAGCACAAATTTATAACCATTAATTTTTTGTTTTACAGGGGAAGAAATACTCTCATTCCATTTCTGCATCAAACAGTACCCTGTTTCCGCAACCGGCCTCAGGTTTGTAAATATTATGACATTTACATTCATCTTGACAAGACTAATTTACCTTATTGTATTATCTTATTGATCTTATTTTTTTCAGCCAACCCTAATCAAGATGCAAACAACAGAAAAGATGGAGATGTGATTGAAATGATTGAAGACATTGATTAACAGGTAACAGCATGAGAGCAGGACTAGCTCTTCTAAAGCTGGGACCCCACTGCTTAACATTTAACACCAACATGTCAAGTTTAACAAGTTTATATTTACATGTATATTGCAATTTCGTGTTTCAATTGACTTGACATGCAAACTCAGCATATTGAGCTTAACATGTTCACATGTTAATTTGTTTTCCAGAGAAAATGGACAGCATGTCAAGTCACTTGACTAGTCAGTTGATATCGGCTTTGATTCAGGAATTTCCGTCAAACAAAAAGCAATCAACGGTTTACTCTGCTTTGGTTCAGGAATTTCCGTCTAACCAACAACATTGCCAACATCCATTTTTATTCTTAGCAGGTTATATTTTTTGTTCATTCGCGATTCAAGATGGAATGGTCGAAGGAAAAAAACTCTGGAACTTCTGAACAAGATTAAGGTGAGGCCTACGCTTTGGGACGTCTCTTCAAAGGAGTACAGGGACAAAAACAGGAAGGCTGATAAGTAAGCCTAGTAACCTCTTCATCAGAATTCATCTTTGAAATATTGGCACAACAAATAACATGTTAAGTCTATAACACTGTAGTGGAGACAGTTGTTAATTGGCAAACCATTTGACATGTATACTTCAAGAAGATGATGATAAACATTTAACATATGTTAACTGCGACATGTTGGTGTTAAATGCTAAGCAGTGGAGACCCAGCTTAATGGTTATATTTATTTATTTTATTTGCTTTCTTGATTACAAGATTGCCTAAATGACAAAGCTTACTGTGCTTCTATTAACAATGAAGTATAACACACCCAACAGTTTTAGAAAAATTCAACTTAAAGTTAGAAGTTACCAGATATTACGAATTCAATAATTGTATCATAATTGAAGTAGATAATGCATAACTTTAAAAAAAAAAATCAATTATACAAGTGATGGCGCAATAATGAGACAGATCCCTTCAGTGCCAGTTTCGAAACTTGTAGAATGGTGGAATTAGGAATCCCTAGTCTCTTGCACACAGTCACGAAAAAAGATGGAATGCTGCCCCGTGCTCCAATCAGAAGACCGATGACTTCTATTTTTTTAAGTTTGTATTTGGCCATATAATACGGTGTTGTAGGCTGATATATGGCTTGCTTCTCTTCATGAACCTCCTGAGGCTGATTGAAATGAGATTCCATTCTTATTGTCGGGTCGAGGATGTAAGCAGCAGCAGAGTTCTCTTTGTAGGCAATAATGTCAATACGTCGAACACTTCCTTTCTCTGCTAAACCATGAACTTCTTCATGGACTACATAGCCAACTTGCCGGAGACCGTTTGCAATGACAGTCCTGATGGAGTGGTGTCTCGCATTGCGAAGTGCATTACCATGGTGACAAGAACCAAGAACATGAGCTAATGTCTCGATCTCGTTGTGACAGTGTCGACAACGGTTATTATCTAGGCTCCTACCAGGAATGGCACGCACTGCTGTTACATTGCCAACCATCTTAATTGCATCTCTCCACTCCGAACAAGTTAAGCCTTCGTGGTGGTAAATCCATCTGTTAGCTGGAGTATACTCTTTAAACAAGATAACGCCCTTACCTTTCTGAGGGAGCTGGCACCATAGGTCAAATTCTGTGTTTCTCAATGAATCTCTAACCTTTCTTGCATCCAAGAAGTTTTCTTTTGTATTTATTAGAGAAGTTTCCATTTTAATGCTTAGTCGATCTAGGCAAGAAAGGCCTTCTTCTTTCAGTTTCCTGGTGTTCAGGATGAAAGAGTTTTGCGATTTATTAAAATAACCGTAAGCCATTAATCTGTTGTAGTGCTGCCTCCCATTGTGTTCTGAATAATCCAAGTCCTTTGAATTTCCTAAAGGAATACATCATATGATCTGGAGTGTCCGTAGGCAACTGTAATATTTCTTTTACAGCTCCTTTAATCATCTTATCGAGGTCAGCAAGAAATCTATGAGGTATTTTATTGAGTGGAATGGTTTGGAATGCATAAATTAGAGATGGGCATATTGCTGTATTTATAATACAAAACTTCTGATCAGGGTGTAAAAGTGGCGAGGATGTTAACAGATCAAGTTTTGTTCGAAGGTTTTGTACTATCTCTAGTTGGTTCAATATGGGTTCATCTGAAAAGTTTACACCCAAGTAAGGCACATAATCTTTAGATGACAAGCAAGTAATTTTAATATCATCAGAGATATTTAGGTGGCCACTCTTTAGTTTCCCGTTTGATATGTTGATAGCAACCGACTTTCCATGGTTGATGTTTAATCCAATTTGTAGGAAGTGCTGAACAGTCATTTTTGTCAATTCTACTGCTGACAATTCATCTTTAGCTATAATAGCGGTGTCGTCTGCAAATCCAAGAACTGTGAGGGGTTGTAATCCGGGAACTAGATTGAAACCATATTCTTTGGCAATTGCCTCTTCGGTAAGTTCGTTTAAAATATGGTCTGTGGCCAAGTTGTAAAGGGCAGGGGATAATGGAGATCCCTGCATAACACCCTTCCTTATTTTAATTGGTTTAGTCTTCTTGTGGTTGACTTCGATTTTTGTTTCATTATTATCCTGGAGGTTTAAAATTAGGCTTGCTAATTTCCTGGGGATAGACGAAGACTCTAGCGTGTTTTTTAAGTGTAGGTGCCCAATATTGTCAAAAGCTTTCTGAATATCAAGAAAGACTATGGTTGCATTTCCGTCCTGTAATTTAGATGTTGTAAGGACAGACTGAAGTAGAGAAGTGTTAATTAAAGTCCCAGGTGATTTGGTGAAACCTCTCTGGTGTTCATTGAAGTGGACAAATTGTCTGAGCTGGCGATCTAGAACCCGTTCGATGACCCTTCTAATTACAGAACATATGGTTATAGGTCTATAGTTTTTTATATTGCTCACATCATTGTCAGAACAGCATAAAATGAAAATGAATTCTTAAACAAGTGATTTTAATGTATTATTCAATTTCCAGAGTTGAAGATGCTATGTTTGTGGTTTTAACCAAAGGGATGAGGAAATTAAATTCTGTTTTTAACCCTTCGCAAGCAGGGATGTTTATGGCTGTGGGCGGAAAGCATTTTAAAAGAAAAAATTAGTTAATGAAAACCTATCAAAAGTAACTTAAATCTTGCATTCATCATAAAAGCAACATATACCTTGGATTTTTGCCGAATTCTGCCTCTAATCTGCTCCAGGAACAATTTTTATTAATTCACTTGAAAATATTAATTATTACAGGAAGTTAGTAACAGTGAAGTTTTTCTAATACAGTAATATAAGAATTGAGTCAATTTTGTGACACTTACTTCACTTGAGTCCTCTATTTGGAGACTAGTTTCGGGAAGTTATTCCTCCCATATTCATTCCATTTTGACTGCTGCCTACTTGACTGCCCTCTGGTTTCTTTAAGATGAATTTATTGAACAGGTCATTGGAGGCGGGGATTTCAAAATTCATGGCTTTGTCTTGATGTTTGAGGATGAAGATTTTTTCCCGGGAAAAAATCTTCATCCTCAAACATCAAGACAAAGCCATGAATTTTGAAATCCCCGCCTCCAATGACCTGTTCAATAAATTCATCTTAAAGAAACCAGAGGGCAGTCAAGTAGGCAGCAGTCAAAATGGAATGAATATGGGAGGAATAACTTCCCGAAACTAGTCTCCAAATAGAGGACTCAAGTGAAGTAAGTGTCACAAAATTGACTCAATTCTTATATTACTATATCACTTGAAAATGTTAATGTGGAAACTGGCGCATTATAAATTTTCATAGGCCTACATTGGCTATGATTTTTAATTGGATCAGTATCTTGATCAAAATCAGAAGGCAGAACTGGCCTTTGCTGGATATTGTATATTGTAATAGTAGATAGTGGGCTTGTATAGAAATTACTCACTTCCATTGAGCTGGGTGCACTATTGCCTCCAGTGTTACTTATGTCACTCTCACTCTCACTAACGCTGTTGGTAACGATCTCAGAAGAGCATCCCTTACTATCGCTAAATGATAATTCTGACTCTTCACTATCACTTGGAATAATTAATTTGTCAATTTCAGAACCTGTAAGACACTTTCTTCTTACCATTTTACCAAAAATTAGGGGAAAACACAGAACAGAAAGGGCACAGTATTCACTAGATACACATGGCCAGTGAAATCCTCTACTAAAATTATCCTGGGCACATGCACAAAGGAATTCCCAAGTCAGAGTGGTTAAGAGAACATTCTCCTGCCATCTTTTGCAGTTTTTATGTATTACATGCATGAGAAGAGGCGATCACGTTATGAGTCAATCAGAGAACTCATATATGGGTTTCTGCCCGCAAAGGGTTGGGGTAAAGAAACTTTTTTTTTTTAAATAATAAAACTTCTGTGAAGCGTCATCTTTGTCCACGAAACATTCATGGAAGTCAGCTGATTCAGGATTCCCTAGGGGTGAGAGGCAAATTCCTTTGAAGCAACCAATCAAAAACAAGTAATTGGGTCTTTTACTTCTGTAGTGATGAAATTTCAGAAGTTTATTTTTTAAAACTGAAGGGTACAGGGGAAGAAGGCGGAATGTCAGTGAATCAAAGTTTTGCAGGAAACGATTTTTAAAGTTTGAGTACTCTAAACGCAGATGTATGAAATCAATTATGAATACATTTTCGTTCTACAGTAAGAATAGTGTGTTTTGTACACGTGGTGTGAATATCAAGTTCTGAAATTAACTCAATCATGTGAAAAAATCGTAAAATACGAAAAAATGTCCAACGGTACAGGGGAAGAAGGCGGAATGTCAATAAATCAAAGCTTTGCAGGATACGATTTTTAAAGTTTGAGTACTCTAAACGCTGATGTATGAAATCAATTATGAATACATTTTAATTCTGTAGTAACAATAATGTGTTTTGTACACGTGGTGTGAATATCAAGTTCTAAAATTAACTCAAACGTGTAAAAAAATCGTTAAATGCAATGAAATGCACAAACATTTTGAGGTAGTAGGTGAAAAGGTATAGTTATGTTTTATGTGGCCATTGCCTATATTTTGACATAACTTTTAAGTTATTAAAAATTGCAATTAAACATTAATTGCAGTACATTAATTATTCCTTATGAGGAATTGACTGATAGAACATCTGATCAGTGTCGAACAAAATTTCGTCAAATTGTTTACATCTGCGTACTTCTCCTTTGAAAGTGGGATAAAATCTAAAAACAAAATAAACGCAAAGGAGGTAATGATTAGGTTTATAAAAATTAAAGGAGTAGAAAAGATATTTCCTTAAAATTTTAGGAATTACTGATTTTTTTTGTGCAGTAAAAGGACGAAAAAATATTTCTACACGTAAACAAACATGGGTTGTGTCATTAGTAAAATAGAAACACTTAGGCGCATAAAATCGAAGGCAATGATTAATTTTTAATATCATTACTAGGGTCCGATTTTTAGATTTTATTTAAAAAAGTTATTCCTCAGGTTCGCGAGCGACCCCTGGTGATCCCGTAAGGGAATATTCACAGCGGATTTATTACCGGGGTGCGCCAGCCCCCTACCTACTTAAACCTAAGGAGACACACACACACCCGGTCCTGAACCCGAGAAAGACATTTTTCTCTACTGAAAATCCCTGACCCGGCCGGGAATCGAACCCATGCCGCCCAAATGGCTGGCAGTCACACTACCAACTCATCCACAGCGGCGTACAGGTTTTATAAACCCTGTGTTAATTTTTTAAACATATTAAAATAGTTTAATTCTAGTTTGTTTTACTATTGTCAGACAACACTCACTAATAATAGAATCTGGATAAACGTAACATTACACCACCTAGAAATTAACGCGCCAAACTGTCACGTTATTTTCCTGTCGGCATTTTTATTTGCGGTCTGGTCGAATTATATTATTGTTTATTGCGGGTAAATAGTAGTTTGCACTTTTAAACCCAAGCAGATGGCAGACTCTGTTGCCAAATTAATCTAATAACAATAGTAATATAATACGAAATTTCAGAGATTCTTTGCTCTCGTTTCCGACTGACATTTGGCAACGTTTTGTAAATATACTTCAGCACGCGACTATTGATGAGTATGTCCTTCTTGCATTAAAGAAACAACATTTCATAGCCTGCATCGGTGCATTTAGAGGACAGTGAGTGCCATTGTCTCCTGACTCGCCGCCTTATTTTGCCGTGACGCGTGGACATTCCGCCTTCATCCCCTGTACGGTGAAATTTAAACTGCTATTTTCTCCTTACCGTACACTTTTTTCACCGGTTTCATAAGCAACACTAAAAGAGTGCTCAGTCAGCTACCAGATGGGCTTGATAACTAAATTTCCGATTTTTCTTGACATTCCGCCTTCTTCCCCTGTACCCTTCAACTGTTATAGTACAATAAATGCTAGTTCAAATAATGTATATTGGTGGGCCCATGTTGACACTAAAATCTTCCTGGCTTCCAGGTAAAGGTCTCAGCAAGACGGTCAAAATGTTGGCGGGGTATATGACGGGGCAGATACCTGAAAACCAAGAAGATTTTTTTGCTAGTTAAGATAATTTGTTTTTAGGTTTTAATGACAATATCTAGTGCAATATGTACAGACGGTCAAATAAAAAACGTCGGGCGTTATTTTATAAAGTATCACGAACGAGCATATGCGCATGTACAGGCAGACTTAAGGTTAGGTTCACACATGCCTTTTGTCTATCCATGTATTTTCTTGATTATATAGTCAGTTTTGTTCCAAAACAAACATGTATAGAAGGCTGTGGCTATATGCCTCAAATCCGCCAAATTCTTGGTTGCAAATTTTTATAATATTAATAATTAATAGATTTGCGAGGAATATGTTTATTCAAGGAGCATTTTTTAAAGATTTTATTTTATAATACCGCTACTTGTAGCGCAAAATCAATAACTTACGCTCAACTTCTGCAACCAATCTAGCATCGAAATACGCGCCCGGCCAGATCCAAGTTACCTATGAAAACTTCCAGTCGCATTATAGTGAAGTTCCCACTCTGAGCTGCTCTTTCATAAATATGGAACCTTCTCGCTGCTTCAGAGGCCGAAAAATGCAGGTCAATTACAGCCCTAACTACACTTTTTCTCACTTTAGCATTCATATGTGGCGATGACACAAAGCAAAATGAATTATGACAATACATTAAGTTGAATATCGTGTGTTGCGCTTTACGCGTTGTTCAATTTTTCCCTCCTGTCGCATGGCCTCATATGTTCCGAGAATGGCCTGTATTTTATGTTTTTTATAAGAAACTTGTGAACTAATGCGTTAAAACTTTAATTTTAACTGCATACGAGTCCCGACTTTTTTATTTGACTGACTGTACAACCTGACGATCTTATTCGTCGCGTCGAGTTCTGCAATTGGTTAAATGGATATGGTAGAGAGTTCTATCAGGTTATCATGTTCACTGTTGAGTCACGGTTCACATCGATGCCATAAACAACTTGCACAACTCACATGAATGGGCAGTAGATAATCCTATTGTAATCAACTCTTATGGGCTGTTGTCTGTCAGTTTTGTTGGCTGAAGTTTCGCTGCAAGCTGCATCAGGCATCTCTGGAGCATTGTCTAAGGCTGTCAGGTGTCAGCTGCCGCTGCTTTTCCTGTAACACCGATATTTATACTGTCTTCTGCTTGCTAATTGGTCAGGGTTCTGCCGTGGGATTTTCTCCTTTTTTCTGATTGGTCTGTATTTCTGAGTTTTATGTTTGCATTTTGTTTTTGTTATATCCGGAAACCTTGTGTTGTGTTCTTTCTGTGATCCTTCTTATCAGTTGAAGTTGTTTCTGTGTTTGTGTATTTGTATTGCTTCACTATATAATCAGAGATAATATTGTGGTATGGTGCTGAGGTCCTCCATTTCATGGAAGCAAATATCTTGACCCAAGTGAAGTGCATATTCGACAACTGCAGATTTTTCCATGTTTCCCAGTTTGCACTGACTGTTGTATTCTTTCAACCTCGTGCTGATGCTTCTTTTTGTGGTTCCGATATACACTTGTCCACAACTGAGACGCCTGCCACAGAGAGAGAGAGTCCTTCTTGTCCTTTGCCGAATTAAGAAGTAAAATATATTGATTACAATATTTACAGTTTCACTGGCTACTTCTCTACATAGTCGCCATCGTTATTGAGGCATTTATCGTACATCTGCACCAACATTTGTATGCCTGTTGTGACGTATACTTATAAATAGAGTGAGACATTTATTTGAATAGCCGCCACTCACTCTTATAGACAATGAACCACACTTTTCATACTTGACTTTAACCTTCCAGATTTTGTCACAGTGATTATTGCCAGCAGCTTCAGCCGAAGACGGGTGGGTTTATGGTAGGAAGGTTTACTATTTTACCCTTATGAACAATAGTACACTTTCTCAAAAACAAATTGAACATAATTTTATTCAACACTACATACATTAATTTTCCTCTTAGTTTGAGAGACTTCCTCAAAAGACAATACAATACAAAAAGAGAAAAAGTCAGTCTTTTGTCGTTCTTTTTTACTCCAACTGACTACTGGTCACCCTGACGAATTCCTGAAGTCCAATAGACAAGTCTACTTCTTCAGTCCTCTTGAACACCTTTTTAATTCACTCCTAATACGGTCTGTAACTTAGAAAAGTATTTCATCATCTATTCAAGATGTGCACCAAAATTTATCCACTATAGGCCTATTCTCTTCTTCCTACTAACTTTCTGCGTAAGCTTGACCTACTAAAATTCTACCATTACAATACCTCTTAGATTCAAACAAATCTTTCTTTAGAAGAAGTTCACTGTATTTCTTAAACATGTAGAATTACTTGTTCTGAGTTTTCTCAACCTAACTGTAATCTTCCTATCTCCAACAAAATATTTTGTGGCTATTACCAATGTGTAGAGAAATCCAATATTTCACGTAACAAAATCTTAGATAAAAAATTACAGATCTTTACCTCCGTCTAATTTAAGACCTCTTTTTAAATGAATTTCATTTATATATATATACATTTACAATTCCCAACTAATTTTACTGTTACCATACGAAGGGAAATAACGTAATCTTTATCCACAGAAGAAATTCTTTAGCTTTCTTAACGAAATGTCAGGTTAAACTCTTCTTGTCCAAGTTTGTCTATTTAACTCTGAATTATTACAGATGAAGGGAAGAAATTATAGTTCATTGTACTTATCTGATGAGTATCGCTGCCTTTCCGTCAACACGTTGTACACCTCTCAGGCAATGACCTCTCCACTGCATGAAGTCCCACACAGACGATATGAAAAGCACTTTCTCTCTCCATATGTGCTCGTTCGTAGTCGGGAAGATCTTCACTGTAAAACGTCGTTCCCAAGGTAGGTAGTATGTGGCTCGCAGTCATCCAGACCATGATGCATCCAACTTCCGTCGTAGGATAACAATCATGCAGTGCTCAGGAATCCATTCCAGCAACCTCTGCAATACACAGACCCTCGCAGGCCTAACTGACAAAATCCTTCCTGTCGTCTTTATTCCAAGGACCACACCCTCGGACCAACTTCTGCAACAGAACTCCAATCGTCGACTAGTCACGCCGACTGTCTACTGCTGACTTCCAACTTCCAATTCCTCCTGACGACTCTTTACGACTGATCTCTACCCATCACGGCTCCCGACGATCGACTCCACACCGCCTGCCTCTCACTCCACTTCCACTACCTTCTTCTTCCGTCGCTTGTAAAAGACTCTCTCTCGACTCTTCCCTCTTCTAACCGTCCACTCTGTTGGTTTACAAAACGAACACCACACACATAGTCAATTGTATGCCTCTGATGCGGTTGAACTTACACCACCCACATAACTAATTGTATGCTTCTGATGTCGTTCAACCAACTTACAGTTCATCTTCCGAGTCTTCTTCCAATACGACTCTCCACTAATGGTCTATGATTAATTTATGAGGCCGGGTGCAGTACGACTTTTCACTAACTGTCTATAAGTAACTCCAAATAACTTCTTAGTAGCTTCCCGTTCAAAATGTATTCGTCCACTACTTCTTAATAACTGTCTATACGTAACTTCGAATGGTGGAGTGCACTAGGCGCCCGCCCTGCTCGGCGACTTCTTGTCTACTTCTTTACTAAGCATGTACTGATCTACTGACTTCTTCCAACTGTCTCTCTCCCTTACTCTCTGTCTCTCCCCTCAATGTTTCTTCCACTCCCCCTCTGTTCATTTAAAATTGTTGCGCAGGTGCAGACTCTCGTACTTTCTATCACAAACTCGTTCTTCTAGCGTAAAACTTTCACAAACATAGAGTGGTAACAAGTGGTTTAAACTATTGTTCACTACTACTATTGTCACGCGACCTTCCACTTCGTTACACTGTGTCATAGGACTCTGCTGCCAACATCTAGAGCCATGAAATCACTGCTGTCTGTACCTCAGCATTGTTGTGGAAACATTTTCCTGCAAGGAAATGCTTAATGAGACTGATGAGATGGAAGTCAGTTGGCACGAGATCGGGGCTGTAGGGTGGATGGTCGAAGATCTCCCTAACCAAACTGAAGCTACTGATTTTATGTGGCGTTGGCTGTATTGTTGTGCAAAAGCATAATGCCTCTTGTCAGCATTCCACAGCTCTTGTTTTGCATCGCCCTCCTCAGATTTTTCACCCATGTTTCATCCCTATTGACAATATTGTCGAGGAACTCATCACCTTTCTCTTCCTACCATTGGTGGCAGAGTCCTATGACTCAGGCATACAATTGTTGGTACACCACTAATGTTTTTGTTTTCTTTCTCGGCAATCAGTACTTACTTTTTGGACACGCCTCATTTAACAACACAAAAGGTATTTAGATTTCTCAAGTGATATTGTTTTTAAATTTTCAGGTGCCAGGGACATTCAGCAGAATGTGTGTCAAGAATAAAGAAGAATACTCTATTTACTCGAAGTGTTCCATGTGAGAGTGTCATTCGCTGTATAGACTTTTATTGTAATGTGTACTCTAAAACAAACATTTTTTTAAATGGTAAGTCAGTGCGTGTTACAAGCCAAGTGTCATGACTAATGATGTACGGACAATGTGAGTTAAGTTCTGCTATGAAATTGACTTAATATGGACGAGGTACATTTTTAAGTAATTAATTGTTTATTTCCTTGAAATCTCCGAATGTTGGCAACTCATATTTAATTTTAACATTACATAGGTTTACCTGTTTCACTCAGTTCTACAGTTTTATGTTTTGTTTGGTAAGTTATTACATATTTTTACATTAAAATAGAATATATGGAAAATGTTGAATTAATGACTTTGTAAAGAAGAATATATACAGATCCTGCAGAGAAACCTCAAGGTTTTTTTAAAATTGAAATTAAATCTAAACTGAATACCGTATATACCCGAATACTACCCGCACCCAAATTTTTCAAAAGGGAAATTGGAAAAAAATTTATAGGCCACTATATAAAATTATTTTGTCAGGTTTATTCTTAATTAAACAGTTATAATTAACATTACATATAATAAAAGAATTAAATGTGGTAGGCTGAAATGTAATTATAAAAATAAAATGGTAACAGCCAGCCGGAAATCTTGCTGTCTTATATGTGCTGCGTCACTTTCAACAACAACACTCTCCAGTTGTTCAGCGGGAATCACATGCGGTGACGTACTGATCCGACCCATGGTCAAAGTCTTACGGAAATTCACCGAACTTTTCCCGAATTAGTGCTTCAGCTAGTACTGTATTGTTACTTTTTGGCATCTCTACACGTAAAGCTTTGTTTCGCCACCAATAATGGTGGATCATGTGGATAAGAAAGCATTTTCTTTGTCTCAGTGTCCTTTCATTACAGCTTCGCTACTGTTATACTACTACAAAACATCGTGCTATATTGAGCCGATGTGGTAGAATACCCGCACCCCAGTTTTTCACTCGTGATTTTTGGAAAAAAATATGCGGGTAGTATTCTAGTACATACGGTAGTAAATTTTAGGGCTCAGATTTTTATGACCTGGAAACTCTTGAAATATACATGCATTTATGCCCTAAAAATTACCAAAGTATGACCTAAAATCCTGAAAATATTACCTAAAAGTTGAAAAAAAAAATGCATTTAGTTTTAACAGTGGTCACTGATATATTTATTTCACTAAATTCATACATTTCTCTGTGCTTACATTTATTCGTACCTCTCTTAGCCCTCAGCAGAATTGCATTCGATTATGACATGGTCAAACAGAAGGATCTTGTTTACAACAGTATCGGGTGACTAAAAGTGTGCTCTTATTCCTATTAATTAAGTGGAGGGAAAGGAAATAGACATTAAATCCATGTCTGGGATATTAATACAAGTAAGAATCAGTCTGCCTTGTCTTCTGAATCAGTTGAGGAATTTGATGTCGTACTGGCATGTTGTCATGGTAGCTCAATGGTAGAGCATCGGCGCGTTAAGCCGAAGATCAGTGTTCAAATCCCGGTTATGACATAAAATTTTTCAAACTGATTCTTACTTGTATCTTATTCCTATATTTGGCCAAAATATGAACCAGCGCTAAAATATAGTCAGATATGCGATTCTATAACCAATAAAAACTGCTTTATCATTCCACAAATGTTGGAATCATGCTTAAATTAATTTAGGCATGGAAAAATAAATCAGGATAAAAATGACATGTCATAGAAATCCGAGCCTTAATTATTTTACTGAAATCAAAAACTTTTTTAAAAATAAGTATTACTCAGATGGTGTGCCTCATTGACAACATATTCTGCAATCCACATTACTCGCTCTAGAACTTGCAAAGAGATTGCCACCATTTCGTTCCGAATATATGTTTTCCTCTGTCAGTCCTAGCAAGCATTCAGGTTGATTACTCAGGCTCTAAACACTGGAGCAGTTGCTCCATCCTTTGTTGCTACTTTCTCTTCTTCATCACTAAGCCTCACCACACAACAACCTTCTCACCACGTACACCTTGAGGCTTATCTCGTGCCTAGTACAGGCAATTCTGGTATTGACATAGCCTCACAGACAGAAATCTGCCACATCTATAGGGCCCTGATTTATTGGTGAAATAAAATGGCTGATTTCGGTGTTAACTTCCTTCTATTTCGGTGGGTATTTCGTGAAATAAATTACTTATACTACTATTTCAAATTATATGAGATTGACTTAAACACACTTTATTAACTTCACTTACCAATTTATGGTAGAACGCGTTTCACAGGCCACCACCTGCATCCTCAACTACATGTCAACTGCCGGATCTCCGAAGTTCCGGCAGTTGACATGTAGTTGAGGATGCAGGCGGTGGCCTGTGAAACGCGTTCTACCATAAATTGGTAAGTGAAGTTAATAAAGTGTGTTTAAGTTAATCTCATATAATTTGAAATATTGATTCACTTCACTGTGTAAGTTCCAACATTATTCGTTACATTATTCGTAGTACTTATACTACATTGGGAACATTGCGCAATGATAAATTTTGCTTCTTCATTTTCTGCCCTTCTATGAACTGAAGTAACTTTCGATTTAGGCATGATTAGAGATAATGTTCAGATATAATGACGAGAAAATATTATCGTAATTTCTACTAAACACTATCAGATAGCCCTTTGCAAACAGAAGTGCCAACCATACCACTTTGGATAAAAGACTAAATCTGTTGAATACAAGTAACAAACATTCTACACTCTTCTGCTGTAATCGATCATAGGCATCGCTAACTTGGCAGGAAAGGAGTGTACTCAACAGTACAAACCAGGTCACAGACAATCTTTGCGTAAATTCTGCAATCTTTGTAATCGATCATAAATATCGATATATCGGTAAATCTTCGACAGCCACAGAAACAGCAGAAAAAAAGCATGCTGCTAAGAAATAAAAAATACATACACCAGAACACAATATTGTGTATTGATAAATTTCATGTTATTTATCTCCTACGAGGGATTTGTACGTTGTGTATAAAATATTACCACCTATTCCCTCGTATAAAATCTTTTTGTTGAAAAATCAGCTCATAGCTTTGTCAAAATTAAAATTTATATTTGTCAATATTATAAAACATAGTTAAAATTTATGTCTGTAATTTGTCAATATTGTGGTTTTAAGGCACATTTTCATGCTCATTTCTCACTTTACTGACAGAAGGGACATATTTCGCGCTTAGACACATTTTGCGGAATCTAGTAAATTTCACAACATTTCGTGGATTCAGTTTGGTTCATATTGGTATTTTAAGCATATAAAAGCTAAATACAGTGAACTCTCGATAATTCGGACCTCAATACGCCGGACTTCGGATAACTCGGACAGATTCTTGACGACCCAGACCCAGATCTACAGCTATTCTACGGCACTTTAGGACTGCAAGAGACGTAATTATTCAAAAGCAACAGAAAAAGTGTACAAAGAAGAACATTTACGGTTTCTCCCGGCCTAAATCTCCTCAGAAAAATATGCTCAAAGTGCCCACATCAATCATCATCATGTCCTAATAATGTAACAGTGTGTATTTCAGACCCTCACTAGAAATTTTAATACAGGACTGAAGTGTTATTTGTTATTTGTTCCAACTGTAAGTTGTCTATATTCTGCCTCGTACATTTTTCTTGTAGCTTAAACACGAAATTTCATTACTTAGATACCATTTCCTTATTTCCCCTCCATAAGCCAGACATTTCACAACTCGGACAGACCCCTGCCCACTTTAGTCCGGTTTATCAAGAGTTCACTGTATAGCTAAGAGAGGTTGTTTTATAAAATTTTGCGCTTATCGTTGTTACCAAAAAATACGGCCCCAACTCATCTATCATGAGAAGATTGTTTGGTCACTGAATGCTTGCACGGTAATGAGTTTGTGCAGGGTACTTGTGCGTGTCACTGCCCATCACCAAGGACTTGGGACATTTTCAGGGGTTTGAACAATGTCCTGAATCACAATTTAAAAAAAAAAGTCTCAATAAATGCCTGATGTGCTAAACAGCCCTGAAAGGCTTTTGAGCTGAAGGCCATGTGCATTTCTGCACAGATCGAATTTCAAAACTGTCAGATTTCTCTGCTGGACCCTGTATGTTATTTTTAAATTTCATGACTTATGCCCACATCTTATGTCTTCAAAAATTTGTACAAAAGTATGTTTAAAAATAAATGTTCTTGTATTTCTTAAATTGTATTTGATTACTGCAGCAGCAATAATAATTACAAAAACAATAATATATTTAAATTTTATATATGTGTGTGTGTGTGCATGCGTGCGCGCGCTTTTTTTCTTTTTCTTTCTTTCCCCCCCCCCCCCCCCCCCCCCCAATATGTTTCAGAAACACATATGAGGGTTGGAAGTTTAATAATGGCAACACATCTATAAAATCAAGGTGCATTACAGGAAGTTAAATCGCTTTTGTTGGATGTTGATGTTGGTTGGATATCCAGCATACTTCAGAGCAAATAGGAGCCTTCTATCACTATGAATGCCTTCACAGTAACCAGAAGAAATTAAGGTTGCTCTATCAACCTGCGCCCACACCTAAGGGATGTGTAGAAGGATGCAAAGGGAAGTTAACCAATTCCCTGTAAACGGGCCTGCCCATAAGTTATGGTGATTTATATCAATGTAAGGCACTAATTAATAAAAGAATAATTATTAAAATTTAAAAAATCCTTGGTACTTGCCTTAAAATTTCATTTGATATTTTCAGAATTGATTGGAAAACATTAAATTGACAATTTAATTTAATTAATTAACTCTGGTGAAAAGTGTAAAAGTGAAGTAAAGTGTTCCCTATACAGGCCATGGAGACCTAGAGGGTTCCAGGAGGTTGAGGCTCCCAGCTTTTAGACATTCGGCACGTGAAGGTGGTAAGGTTGTCAGCCTTTACCCCCAGGATTGCTCCTGGTACTCATTTCTGTTAGAAGCTGAGTCGACCCCAGGGCCATAGTGCCACCAGAAGGATTAGGCCAATTGAAAAACTCCAATGACTTCGTCAGGGATCATACCTGTGACCTTCTGGTTTGTAGCACAGCGCTGCAACCACTATGCTACTGTAATGATTAAATAAAATTGGTGCCTGATGGGCTTATAAACTTCAGTAGCATTATGTTTGTCCGCCGGCGTGGTCTTGTGGTTAGTGTTGCTGACTACAGATCCGTCGGCCCGGGTTCGATTCCCGGTACCTCGGATTTTTCTGAGGTAGGGAGGTCTGGTAGGGGTGCACTCAGCCTCGTGATTCCAAACTGAGGAGCTACTTGATAGAGAAGTAGCGGCTCCGGTCCATAAAACCACCATTAACGGCCGTGGGTGTCGGCATGCTGACCACATGCCCCCCAATCCTGCCATCTGCCTACGGGAGATGATGCAGCGGTCGGGTGGTAGGCCAAGTCCTTCCGGGGATGTAGCGCCACGGAGTTTAGTTTAGTTTTTAGCATTATGTTTATTTAAACCATTTTAAATTTTTTATACATTTACCTGAAACAAGAAATAATTATTTTGGAGGCAAACCAAATTAACTGTAATTGAACTGCATCTGGAGTTCAAGATACAGGAGAGGATGATGACTGAAATGAAAACCGCAGGAACGAAGTTATTTCAGATTTACCTACCACTTTTGTCACTATTAAAGAAGCCCAGAAACAAGATCCATATTTAAAGCGAATTCTACAAGAATTGGATAACGGCAGTCCTCAACCCCCGTATTGCATTATAGATGGTGTACTTATGTGCAAAGCCAAACACGACGGCAAATTGAAGGTTGTAGTTCCGCATGTCATGGTGGCCTTACTTTTCCAATATGTTCATGTTTCACCACTTGGCGGATAGGACTGTTTAAAACAATACATAGTCAGGGAACAATTTATGTGGAAGTGGTTGGACAAAGATGTTCAAGTTAGGATCAAGGAATGTCAAATTTGCAAACAAAGCAAGCCATTTCAAAGAACGCAATTTGGATTTTTGGCATCCCAAACTGCTTCTCGACCTTTGGACAACTCTTTATTGATTATTTGGGGTGTTTACCTCGATCAAAAAGAGTAATAACTTCCTACTAGTTTGCGTGGACGCGTTTTCCACATTTGTATGGCTTTTTCCGCTTAAGGAAGCCACTATTCATATTACTATTGCTTGCATGTCCCAAATTTGTGCTACTTTCGGGCCTCCGACTTATATCATATCTGACAACGCCACCCAATTCACGTCGCGTAGCTTTCACCAATTTTCTTTTTATCAAGGGGTCTCATATTAAGACGACCCCCTGTTAAGAATAAGAATAAGAATAAGAATAAGAATCTTTATTGTCATAAACATATAAATACATGCATAGACAGTCGTCATGGTTATAGCCTACTAATATCTTTTATAACATTGCAAGTATTCAACATAATATAGCCTATATTCTATTCTTAATTAAAACACCTACAATATATTAACTGTTGGTTTAAGTCACATAAATTACAAATAAAATTCCCAGTTAATGCTAAAAAAATCATTAACGTTATACAAACATTCTTTAATCAATATACGCTTGATTTTACATTTAAAATTGGCGTTTGACAAAGATTTGATTTTGGTAGGTACTGTATTGTACAACTTAGTTGATACATAAAACCAGTTTTTTTGTGAACTACTAAATTGGTATTGTTGTATCCTTATAGAGTTTTTATTTCTAGTGTCATGTAAGTGAATATCTGCATTGGTTTGAAAATGTTCAAAATGACTATGGACAAAACAGAGTAAATGTAATACATAAAGGGAAACCCCTCCTTGGCCGAAAGGGTAAATAGGAAAATTCGTTCGGCAATGATTGCGTTTCATTCCAATGATCACAGTCGGTGGGATGGCAACCTAGAATGGTTAACTTGTGCTTTTAACACAGTCATCCATGAAGCGCATTTAGTCTTACGGTTGGCTATAAACTGAACTGTCCTCTATCTAACTGTGGGAACTTAGCCAACTTTTTCCCGATCAGCCGAATTCCAAGGAATTAGAAGACAGATGGAGTAGAGCATTTCGCAACCTCAAAAGAAGTCATTCCCAGCACAGGAAAGATACAAGCAGATGACCAAGTGTGTGTACTTAACCACGCGATCAGTAAATTGAATAAACAAATTTTCAGCAAAATTGGCTCCCCGCTTCACTGACTCATATTTACTATAAGCAAGTTTACCACCCCAGCGTTAGTACAGTTAGTCGATGTGATTAGAAACCCATTTCGCGCTCTCGTCACACAGTTAAAATCTCTTAAATTTATGCCCTCAAGGGTCTCCGTGAGTGAGCACGGAGATATGGGGGGTTCCCAGGTGCCCAAACAGTAGGAACTTAATTTTTCGGCTATTATTCAAAATGTTACGTTTTGATAAAGTGAATAATCCACTTTGGCTGTTTTCCGTTGTTCTGCTTCCAAATAATTACACATAAATGATTCTCAAAACTTTTCATAATTATTTACAGGAAGATATGAGGGGTCTATTAGCAAACCCAGCAATCTCCGTTTTGATAAAAGATAAAGATGCTAATTTCTAATGAAAGTTTAATGTATTTTCTGCTTTACGTTTAGTATATATGTTGCATGACTGAGTTCCATCCTTATGTTGGATGTCGGATTTGTAACACCTACATTAAATATGTAGCAGGAAATACATTAAACTATCATTAGAAGTTAACATCTCTTTTCTTTTCTAAATGAAGATTGCCGGGTTTGCCAATAGACCCCTCATATATGAGCCCAGTGAAACTTTGCTAAAAGTTAAAGTCTGTTATTCAAGTTTCAATTCTTCATGCATGCTGTGATTTTAGTCCCACGCTATCCTAAGTTTTAATTGGTTTTGTACTTAGTTTTGGTATAATAGCCGGCGCGGTGGCTCATGCTGTAGCGTATGAGCTAGCATGTTTGTGGTAATCAGTTCAAATCTCGGGGCTGGTGGGTGTGTCATTCGTGGTGGATGAAGCCGTGCCTTGGGGGATTTTCTCGGGGTTCTCCAGTTTCCCCCTCTCATTCCACCAACACTCTCCACTTCATCTCACCTTTCCCCCATTTCATCATCATCCCGTTTCCACTTCCGGTATCGGGCCTGCTTTGGCAATCAGCGCCCTTTGTGGGCCTCTCCCGTTTTCCCCGCTGCTTGTGGTCAAGAGGTTGTTGGTGGTGTGTGTCGCGGATCTGTCGGGGCTCCGGTTGGAGGGACCAAAGGGGGTGGCGCACACGTGGTATGGTAATAAGTAGAGCAACCCAAAAGCATAACAGGACTTTAGACATGTGGTTGCTACCCAGAATATAAATTTGGCAGTCTAAGGGTCTGGATGGAACTAATTTTAAAAGCACAATAAAGCATAATTTTTAAAAATAAAGCATAAAAGCATAATATTTAAAATAGAGCACAATTCTTGGAAAATAAACTGCCTGCTTCATTGCACTATAAAAATACTCAATCAACAATGAGAAGCTAGT
Source organism: Ectobius pallidus (assembly GCA_964059195.1). NCBI lineage: Eukaryota > Metazoa > Arthropoda > Insecta > Blattodea > Ectobiidae > Ectobius > Ectobius pallidus. Next base: position 6,083,540 of record CAXKWD010000008.1, on the reverse strand, counting down.
TTCTCAACAATGGAAATTTCAAACTTAAGAAGTAAAATATGACTGTAGTTCTGTGAGGAACAGAGCAACAATTAAAAGAACAATTATTGAGTACAAGTTAACAGTTTTATGGTCAGTACACACTCTGAATCAGAGGAGTTCACATGTATTTAATACCAGCATGCCGAAAATATATGTAACTGCGATTCAAAGGGTTCGCGAGTTTCCTACAGACAATTTTGTGCCGATGTTATATAAATTTAATACTTGAAGCATTAGATCTTATTGGTGTTCACAGAAGCAATTTTTGTTGTTCTAATATCAGACCGTGCACCATATATGCTTTCTGCTGGCAGGTGACTGGTTGGAGTTGCACCTCAGCTTTTACATTCTACATGTTGGGCTCACATATTACATCTTTGTGCTGAAGAGATTAGGTTTTCATTAAACATTTCTGATGAATTCATTGCAGCTGTTAAGACTGCTTTAGCAAAAACTCCAGCCAGAAGGGAGAGATTGCTGGACTTCCTAAAAGAAGCAGGAACATTTGTTTTACCTCCAGTTCCTGTAATAACGCAGTGGGGGATATGGCTGAAGGCAGGAAAATATCATTGCATGAATTTGAATGCAATAAAACAGTGGATTGGCTTGGAAGATGGTGAAGGCAGTGCTGGTTGAAAATAAGGAACTAGTGCTTCAACTCAGAGCTATAGCTAAAATTTCTGATGGACTCTGCAATCAAATACAGGTTCTGGAATCAGATAATCAAGATGCAACACAGGTCTGGCTTCTTCTATCATCAATTCTTCAGATGGTTCAAAGTTCAGGTGCAACTTGTAAAAAATTAGCAGAATATATGAATGAACGTCATCCTGCTCTAAATTTCTGGAAGGAAGTTCAGAGTTTAGATCCAACAATAGCTGTTCCTGAGAAGATTTCTTCAATTTTTACTTCGGATGAACTGAAACGTTTCTCTGGCATTGATGTTCCAGTGGAAGAAATATCAACATATGCAGCAATGGTACATGGACAAAATTTGTCTTCAACTTCTGCCTTATCCTTCTGGCAGAAACATTCCGCCAAGATGCCTATCCTACGTAAGCTGGCAATGAAGGCAATTATGGTTCCTCCATCATCTGCTTCAGTTGAGAGAAGCTTTTATACTCTCAATTGGATTTTGTACTCTAAACGCTCATGTCTGACAGAAGAAAATCTGCAGTCTCACCTACAACTGGCAATTAATCAAAATCAATTTCAGGAGGGTGGTGTTCATCAGGAAAGTGCAAATGACAATGACAGTGACAAGGATGAATAAATTTTCATTCATTTCGTTACTAGCTTGCTTAGACCCTACAGTTTGTTCTTATAAAATGTTAACGTATTAAGGCACTAAGGTAGCCTGCAAAGTAACATTAGACACACAAAAAATCAGTTTGATGGTATGATATACATAAACAGTACTTGTCTTAAGTTTATTGCTGTATTATTTATGTTAAAAAATAAAGCATAATTGTCAAAAAAATAAAGCATAATGTGGGTTGCTCTAGTAATAAGGCTTGTTGGATGTAGGGGAGCTCTGTGGGGGCCTGCGGGGGGATCTGCGTCCGGGGCGGCCTGTGGGCTCGCAACTCATCCCGGTACAAAAAGGCTGCGGTGCTTAGGGGTCGTTCCCACCCCCCCTCCCACCTTAAGGGCACCTATTCAATTCAATTTGGTATAATTATGAATTTTGTTCTCAGTGTATTTATATTGGACAGTATCTTGCCTGTGCAGTAATGTTGTTAGGATCAGGATCATTGCCAGGTTATATAAAAAAAAGACTACACAGTACTTAATAATAAAAATAACAGCTTTATTACCCTCAACTTTTCTCACCTTGCGTTTTTCTAAGTTACAGTTACATTTATTAGGTCTTTCCCTTTCTTTAGTCCGTCTGTCGTGGTCGGTAATCCGGTTGGTTGCAGCTGTTCTTTTCTATTGGCCATCTTTCTCAGCTTTTTTTTTTGGCATACCTGGTCTTCCTTTGGAGCTTATTCTACTTATGATCCTGGAAAACAAAAAGGGATGAAATCAACAAATAACCAGTATAAGAATATGTATGTATGATCTATTGCCTTCGTTGCGCCATCTTCAAAATTGGTGTTAATTTAAAATTCCAAAAGCAAAATTTTGACTGAAAAAATATGTTCCTTTCAGGAAAAAAGAGAGAGAACAATAATCTGTTCTCATTCGTGGCTCTGACGCATTATTTGGACTTTTTTTTTTTTTGTGGTGATAGTTAAATATATTTAAGTACCAGGTCGCCAACTGGACCCATGCCTTTACAGTGACATAATACAATACACATTTGAAAAAGTAGTAAAAATGTAACAGTTATTCACAGCTTGTCTACTAGAAGTAGAGGCCGGTTAATGAGTGTAGAATAGGTTTTATGTATTTCTACAAGTCACATATTGTATTTCCCTTAGTAAGGGATTAGAATGACATTTTAAGGACTCAAGGTATCTGGATCTGATGCGCTGCAAGTAGACACTCAATAACTCGATGTCGAGATCACTGTAAAGTTGAGTATTACGTATGTAATAGTCAGCTCCCGTAATAGTTCTACAGACTGCACATTGTATGCCGCCTAACCGTTTCAAGTGTCTTGAATGAGCCGTAGCCCAAACTTCACATCCATAAATTATATATGACCTTATTAGTGCAGAATACAACAAGAGTTTGGTCTTAAGTGGAATGTAACTCTTGAACATAGGATATAAAGCCATAAAACACTGGAAAGCCCTATCTCTCACAGTCTGAATATGTGGTCTGAATGTAAGCCTTTTATCTAAGATAACTCCAAGATATTTTGTTGTAATTTTGAGTGGTATCTGTTGGTTTTGAACAGTGAGAGATTGGGTTATGTGAGGGAACCTCTTTGTAAACACAACCATTTGGGACTTTTCACCATTCACTTTCAGTCGCCATCTGGTAGACCACTGCGTAAAATTATCTAAAGCGGACTGTAGCTGTTTACATGCAGTGTATATGTCCTTATTCCTTGTGTACAATACTGTATCGTCCGCATATAATCCATGTAAGCATGCAGGATGGGTAGGCAAATCTTGAACATATATACAATAAAGAGTTGGGGCTAAAACAGAACCCTGAGGTACACCAGCTTCAGCAATTTGCACAATGGAATGATGCCTATTATGTACAACCTTGAATCTTCTGTTTTGTAAGTAACTTGCTATTAGTTTAATGTAGGTGGTAGGAATTTTAAGTTTGAATAGTTTAAAGATGAGCCCCTCATGCCAGACAGTGTCATTTGGACTATGAGTTCCTGACTATATCGACCAGTTGGTGGTTATCCTTTAATATTTCTCCACCATACTGAAAGCAGAAGTGGAAATAGTGTTTATGCCCTTGGCAGAAATTAATGACTTTGAATATAATCCGTTTGTCCTTGATTGTGCCAGAACTGCAAAATTTAAAGAATTTTGAGCTTCACTCTAAAGTGAGTTTTCTTCATTTTGAAAAAAAATTCACGCAAATGAATTTTTATGAGGTATCATTTAAAAAATAAAATACCAATGTCTGCATATTACAAATGATTCAAAACTTGGAACAAAAATTTTAAATTGCGTCTAAGGTGCTCCGGGGTAACTGGGCCAGGGGTTATTCATATCCACATCTGTGGGAATTAGAATGTAATTTGATTGGGGCACCTTCATCTTTTTTGTGTCTCTCTAGAACAACAACAACAACAACTTCGTTTTGAACCATTTTGTAATGGTGAGAGGTTCAGTAATTTTCAAGAAGAAATTTTCTCAAACAACATCGTGTTTTTGAATGATTAACAGGCTTCCAACATTTCTTGGTAAGTACCTTTTTCTTTTTTACTAGTTAGGCATAAACATAATGAATGATTTTGTCCATAAATAGTGCTCTTTACCACTCCTGGCTTCTTATTTGTCTGGCAGGGGTGGTCCAGTTACCCCGAAAAATTTTCAAAAAAAGTGGGACCCAGTTACCCCAAGATTGCCCCAATAATGTAAAAAATATACCGGTATGACAAATAAACTACCATGTAGCCCAATATGTGTTTTTTTTCTTTGGTAAAACCTAGTTAACTTAGGCCTTTATGAAGTCTTTATGTGTACTCAAGACTGCTTGTCTGATAATGTCGAAATATTTTCTTTAATATTACAATTAACTTAAGTTACCGGTGACCTCACACAACACACTCCCTCAAAAAATTTACAGTTTTAAGTTAACCTGATTGTTTTTGTTCTGTTGCAGAATATGGTGCAAAGGAAAAGGACAAAAATTGTTAACAACTGTGAAATAATAACTACTGCAAAATACCTTGAAATGAAAGAAAAAGAAGAGAAGAAAGAAAAAGCTTTGATTGTAAAAGAAGGGAAACGTAAAAAAAAAAAAAAGAGGGGAAAAGGCAAAAGCAAGAAAAGAGAAAAGGTATGAGAAAAAAGCAAAGAAAGGAAAAGAAAAATAAAAATTACAAGAAGTTCATTATGACTCTTCTAGTGATGAAAATGATTGTGATGCTTATTCTATCCAAGAAGTGAAGAAGACTACCATGAAAGCTTTTCAGAGTATGAGGATGAAGATAAAATTACACTTGAATCTGATGAGTTTTGCATCACTAAAGTTTTTGGCAAAACAGATAATAGTTTCAGGTTATACATAGCCAATGTAGTACAAAAAGAGGATGAAGGTTACATGGTTCTTTTCTACAAAAGACATTCTCATACAATGAAATTTAAAGAAACCAATGAAGAATCTTACATTAGAGAGCTTGACATCATACAGAAATTTCCAGAACCTGTAACAAGTGTTCTGCTCGATTTAATAATATGATTGATTTTGCAGCAGACCAGAGTAATCTAACATCCACTAAGACTTTTTTAATGTATAAAGACTCAAGTAGTCATTGTTTAAACTCCAATTGTTTTTTTAATGAATGAATTTGTAATTATTTTTTTCTTTTTTGTCATTTCATGATAAATGATTGTAATTCTTCAAATTTTGTGTAATTTCTTGGTAAGAAACAAGTTTCCTTAAATAAATATATTACTTTTTCCTAATATTCTGATGTTTTTCTTTGCCATTTTTTCTTACGACAATGGCCGGAATATGTACTTGAATTGATCAATTGATCATACCAATATTTTTTCTAAATCAATTGAATGTACAACAATAGGTCCACTTACCCTAGAAATTTACTGCAGTGCTCTTATAGAATATAGCCTGGGGTGGTCCAGTTACCCCAAATACACGGGGCAACTGGGCTCATAGGACAAATGAATTATAAATAAATAAAATCAGGTAAACTGATGTAACAAAGTGCCAGTATGTTTTTGTTTAATCAGTTATGACTGCAATTATGATATGCAGAATATGTTTTTTTTTTTAAATTGATTTCCAAGTTAAGCTCCAGATTTATTCATGAAGCAAGGCTTACGGAAGAACAAAGGTCTAGTTTTTTTAATGAGATTAAAATCTTCCAGCATCACCTGAACTGTACAGATTTGTGATATTATGACAATCGCACACTCGCATAAAAATTCAAATTGGCCGGTTTCGGGTTTTGAACCATGGACTCCAGAATGTAAGGCCAAAGCGTTACCATCTCGGCCACCGGGGTCATTTTAATAGTCTAGTTGGATAAGAGCATGTAAATCAATAGTTTTTTTTTTTTGTCATAGCTACCTGTATTTTAATTTCCAAGGCCTTATAAGATCCCAGTAAAACAATAGGCAGTGTTGTCAAGATAACTGATTTTCATTTTTTTTATAAATTCTTTCGAATACGTATATTACCATAAAATAGGCACTAAATTGAGCATTACTCCGAAACAGGTCAACCGATTTTATCCATTATAAATAGACGTCTTCCCATGGACATTATAAATGCGTATACGAAGTTTCATAAATATACGATAAAGCGTATTTGAGTTATTGCGCCTTTAAAGTAGACACTAAATTGGGGTTTACTCCGGTACCGGTCAACAGATTAGTTCAAATTCAATAGGGCACATCTCATGAACGTCATAAATGAGTATACCAAGTTTCATGGAAATCCGATACAGCGTATTTGAGTTATGGCGCCTTTCTATTAGAAAGGCGCCATAATCTATTAAAATAGGCACTAAATTGGGCATTACTCCGGTACCGGTGAACCGATTTGGTTCAATATCAATAGGGTTCTTCCCATGGACATTACAAATGTGTTTTCCAAGTTTCATGAAAATTCGAAAAAGCGTATTTGAGTTATGGCACGGACAGACAGACATTTTTCGTCCCCACACACAATCTCATAAAGTACAGTCGGTCAAATAAAAAACGTCGGGCGGTATTTGATTAAGTATCACGAACGAGCATATGCGCATGTACAGGAAGACTTAAGGTTAGGTTCACACACGCCTCTTGTCTATCCATGTATTTTCTTGATTATTTAGTCAGTTTTGTTCCAAAACAAACATGTATAGAAGGCTGTGGCTATATGCCTCAAATCCGCCATATTCTTGGTTGCAAATTCTTATAATATTAATAATTGATAAATTCGCAAGGAATATGATTATTCAAGGAGCATTTTTTAAAGATTTTATTTTATAACACCGGTATTTGTAGTGCAAAATCAATAACTTACGTTCAACTTTTGCAACCATCTAGCATCGAAATACGCGGCCGGTCAGATCCCTGTGAAAACTTCTGGTCGCATTATAGTGAAGTTCCCACATCCGAGCTGCTCTTTCATAAATATGGAACGTTCTCGCTGCTTCAGAGGCCGAAAAATGCAGGTCAATTACAGCCCTAACTACACTTTCTCTCACTTTAGCATTTGTATGTGGCGATGACACAAAGCAAAATGAATTATGACAATACATTAAGTCGAATATCGTGTGTTGCGGTTTTGGCGTTGTTCAATTTTTTCCCTTAGCTCTTCATTTTTTCCCTCCTGTCGCATGGCCTCATATGTTCCGAGAATGGCCTGTATTTAATGTTTTTATAGGAAACTTGTGAACTAATGCGTGAAAACTTTAATTTTAACTGCATACGAGTCCCGACGTTTTTTATTTGACCGACTGTACCATACTGGCACTTAATAAAAAATATGTATACTATTAAAAAGTTACTTTAAATGGTATGTAATATGTTCGTCAGTTTGTTGCTAAATAATCATACAATATTTTGCAGTAAAAAATTGCTAATTACTTGTCCTAAATCACTGTTTATACAGGTAACTGTAGGGCGTATTGTAAAATCATGGCCCAGTTACCCCGGAGCACCTTACCTAAAGAAAGTGCTAAGAAAATAAGTGGATTCATGAACAAATAAATAAAAGCTTCATCAATAAGTCATTAATCATTATAAACCCATTAGTACTATCGTTAAAATATTTTTCGCCGCTCATACCTCACTTCCTACTGTTATTAAGTGCCAGTATGGTACTTTATGAGATTGTGTGGGGGAGGAAAAATGTCTGTCCGTCCGTCCGTCCGTGTGTCTGTACGCGCTCTAACTCAAATACGCTTTGTCGAATTTTAATGAAACTTGGTATACACGTTTATAATGTCCATGGGAAGAACCCTATTGATATTGGACCAAATCGGTTCACCGGTACCGGAGTAAAACCCAATTTAGTGTATATTTTAAAGGCATCATAACTCACATACGCTTTATCAGATTTTCATGAAACTTGGAATACCTATTTATAATGCCCATGGGAAGACGTCTGTTGATGCTGGACGAAATCGGTTGGCCGGTACCGGAATAATACCCAATTTAGTGCCTTTTTATGGTATCATATAACAAAAGGCGCGGTAACTCAAATACGCTTTATCGGATTTTCATGAAACTTCGTATACTCATTTATAGCGACCATGGCAATAAGCCTCTTGAATTTGGACTTAATCGGTTGACCAGTACCGAAATAAAGAGTAATTAACAGTCAAATTCATTATAATATTTTGGTTCAATTCGAAGCATTTTGATTGGCTCGCGGCCAACCAATCAGCGGGCGAGTCCCGTTACTAATGTAAATAATGTGGAATTCTGTAACAAGGCTTCAATTCCTCCTGAAACCTTCCTTAGTACAGGAGGGATAAATAGAAGGCACCTAATTCAAATGCAAAATCAAATTCTCGGTTCTTTCTTATAGCGTCTTCAATAAATGACAGATTATAAAGCTTCCTTCAGTTGCTATGGACAGTTGCCATCTACATGAAAAACAAATGTTCCCATATGAACGATTACAGATGAAATGCTGTTGTATAATGACCACCGCCGTCTCGAGAATTACACTGCCTGTCCTATGCTTTATTTTAACATGGAGTTTAGAGTATTTCTCAATTACCGTACATTGCTTCTATGCGTTTGCTGCGTCAAAATAAGCATTAAACAGACACAGATACTTGTGTTATTTGTTTAGAACATAATATTATTCCAGTATATGACACTTACCTTGAAATGGAATTTTGGAGCAATAATTAAAATAAATGTAAATTAATTAGACGCATTGATAGACTATATTATGAGCACCGCCGTCTCGAGGAGTAATACAGTTTAGAAGGCAGTGATTATGAGACGGCGGTGACAGCACTACGTAATCAACAATGTCGTAGCAAAAAACAAGAAGCAATCTGGGTGTGAATGGTGCTGCTATCTGTAATGTCGCCGAGTACGCAAAATTAGCCGTATTGGACAGGCAGTGTATACACGAGTAAACACGAGTGATACAGTCTAGAAGGCAGTGATAATGACTAATTATTTTGCTAAAATTGATTACAATTGAATTAAAGCATTGAATTTTACTTCAGCCTATGTCAGATTAATAATTCCTGACCTCTTAATAAATAAAAACATTAAAATTTGAGAATGGGTAGGTTGGTAACGCTGCTTCAACGAGGGCCTCATCCTAATTTATCACTCAGATATCGCGAATATTATAGTACTAATTAATTAAATAATTCAATATTGTAACATAAGAAATCTAGCAGGCACGAAATATAGCCTAATTTCGAAATACGATTATTTTTCTTTTCTGTGACCTACCACGAGATAGTATTCTCTGGTATTGGACACTGTTCATTCGCAGTGTGGTTTGGTCTTGGGGTAAGGTGACTGTCTTGTTGATCAAGAGATGTCACGTTCGAATCCACCCTAAACCCAATTTTTTTTTTTTATTATTATAAGTTATGTTAAATTGAGTCTATTCCATTCTTGTGTTCTATTTTTGTCAATGTGCTTAAATAAGAATTATATTTTTCTTTAAAAAAAAAACTCGGAATTCATTGTCTTTCATTGACCTACAACATCAATCCTAAAGAATGATAACATTAGCCTATAAATGTTATTTCACGAACAGAAACTATCTTTAAAGTTATTGCGTTGCGTTAAAATTGCATAAGCCTATATTCAGAACAAAACTTCATTCCGCTAGGTGGAACTATCCTCTTCTTATTGGTTTACTGTTCTATTTCATTGTCAATGCATTTTGCAAAATGTTTACATATTTTAAGAATTTATTATATCAGTGTATACCAAAATGAATTAAGGTTAAGAATCAAACTTTAGACCTTTGTTCTTCCGTAAGCCCTACATGAATACTGTTATAATTATACCAAATAGAATACAAATATACAATACAAATCCTATATTGTATTTGTATAAACAGAAGGTACATTATTGTGAAATAACTGCAATTATAACTGATTTAAAAAGCATACTGGCACTTTGTTATATCAGTTTACCTGATTTTTATGCCTCAACTTGTGGTGCCGCGTGCTTAGGCAGCCTCGAAAGTTCATGATGCGGCAGCAAAGGAGACTGGATGGTAATCAGCCGGCTTGTAGTCTGATTCATTTTGGACTTAAATGACTTTTCCCACTAAATGTTAGCCTACTCTTTGAGAGAAGACAGGCTAATTCCTTGCGCAAGAGCGACATGTGGCATTACCACAGAGAAACCGGGGTATAACATAAACATTGCATTCTCATTGCTGACCAGCTCTGAGTGCAGTATTTTAAAGTGCGTGTTTCATTATGTTTCAGTGTTGCGTGTTTTAATCGTTTTGCAGGCATGGACAAATCCACCGATATAGTTCATCACCTATTAAAACCCCCGTTTTCGGTTCTGTCTTATGAGAAAAATGTGTGAAGCTAAGGTAAATGACCAACTCCTGAGCTTGACAATAATAAAAACGGACATTTCAAACATCTTGGTGCAGTAAGTTTAATTGGTTAACTAGTAGTCACAACCATAAATATTGTATTTGCTATTTGGAGTGTTGAAGGAATATAAATGTAAATATAATAATAACAACGGTAATACTTTACATAGGTATAGACTTACACGAAATTGAATCCATGTGCAAACATTCCCGTTATTTCGTTATTTTAAACCTTATTAATACTTGAGAATTCGTGTGTCGTTAAACAATCATAAATTTAATTTTTACTTCCTCTGCCTGTACCATAGGTAGGCCTACTATAGGTACAGGAAGTATTGTTTTCGACCCCTAAATTCGAAGTCGAGTTTTTTACATAAATACACGTTTTGAGGCCCCCTGAATCCAAAAATATTAATTTTGGAAACATGTCTATGTGTCTGTCTGTGTTGATGTCTGTGAACAGGCTAGCTCCAAAACGGAAAATCGTATGAAAACAAAATTTTGTATTTGGGTCGGGTACCTTCTGATGATGTGAGCCGAAGATTGGCGACAAATTTCTCTTATTTTTAAGGGGACTTTACATGAAGAAAGTTTCGTTTTTCGCGATTTCCTCGAAAACGGTTCCAACGATTTTCTTTAAATTTTGCACATGGGTTGCTTATACTAAGAGCTAAAACTTTTATTTGAAACATTTTTTCGAAAAAATTCTCTAAAGGGTAGTTATAAGCCACCCACTGCGAATACACGCTCTTTGCAATACGGCCTCTTGTAACGGAAAATCGTACGAAAACTAAATTTTGTAATTGGGTTATGTACCTTCTAAGGCTGTGACACGAAAATTGGCGACAACCTTCTCTTATATTTAAGGGGACTTTATATATATATATATATATATATATATATATTGCGATTTTCTCAAGCTAAAACTTTTATTGGAAACTTTTTTCAAAAGAATTCTCTGAAGGGTGGTTGTAAGCTGTTTGTAGAAACTCTGTCTTGCCTGGTGAACAACTCAATACGAGGACATTCACGGCCTCTTATTCTGTATAAGTACGTGAAATGAGAAAGACGTATTGTTGGCCATGCGTACAGTAAAGAAATATGTGAGGGGAATATTCGATAAATTTCGGAAATTATTCTTAACAGCGGAAAGTTCAATGAACGTTTGCAGTCACTTGTTTTTCTTCTTCTTTTTGTTTGTTTGTTTGTTTGTTTGTTTGAACAAAGCCTGCGTTTTTAGTCGCAACATTCGAAGAAGGGACTATAAGGTATTTATATAATAATTAGCGTAAAATTGTGTCTTGCGATTCTGTACAAGGATATGTGAATACTTCTAACTTTTATTTGGGCAGAGGAAGTTATGTGACTTTCACATCAGATTTTTAAAATATAGTTTACCCACAACACAATGTCAATGTCAAGCTACGCCACCAGGGGTGGATCCACGGGGGGGGAACCCCCAAATTTGTAACATTAAGCACAAATTATTCAAAATTTATTAGAACATAACCCAAATACTTAAATTAAAGCAACAACATTCATTATTTTGAAATACCTTTGTAAGAAAATGCTGAAATGTTCATTTTGTATTTAATTGTTTACTGGGAATAATTAATTTTTATGAGTAAAAACTTCCCTCTCTACTTTGGTTCCCCCCCCCCCCAAAATGTCTCTCTGGATCCGCCCCTGTACGCCACTGATATAAGATACTTACGACATTTATTTTCAGTCGTCTTATCTCGTCTAGTCTCCGCGTGTATTATGTTATGTCAATTGCTTATGTGTTTCTTAATGTTTTTCTTTTGTTTACGTAATATCTACACTCGCCGGGCGCGTTCTATTGACACTGGAGTACTTTTGTTGTCTGTTCGTATCGGCTTTGTCAGTCTACCGGATTCTCAAGCAAGCAGAGGCGTATTCCTTTTCTTTCCGTCTGTCAAACCTAATTTCATTCACCAGGTATGCATTTTTCCTGATTTTATTTCTAATCTTCTGGTGGGTAACTTTATTTCTTTGGTCTTATTTCAATTACTAGCAGACCCCCGTGGCTTCGCCCACGATAATTAATTGGAAGATAAAAAATTAAGAGCAAAATAATTAAAATATTATATTTATTAACACTTGCACGCGAAAAATTCATATACTAAACGATTAACATAATTAATGAAACAGCTAAAAATCCGGCTTTGAAGTGAATTCCAGGATTAGAAAGCGCAGTATGGAAAAAAGACCTCAGATTATAGTTTCATGGCCCAGAAACCCCTTCATGGTGTGTTTCGTCCAAATCAAACAATAATTACCTATTTAGGTTTATATTCATTACCCCTCTTCAGTCTATGTTGAAAATTTCAAATGTCTGCGTGCCTTGATATTATAAACAAATGAATCGACCAGCGTGAGCTACAACATTCAAGCGATCGCGATGCTTTTATTTCCAAAATATGATGAAAATAGCCAAAGCCAACAGTAATTGATTTGACATTGAAATGTGTAACTGAAAACTGATGCTTCGAAAACGCAAAAAAAATGCACGTTTTTTGCCCGTTTTTCACTCACAACTCACGAACGAAAGCGAAAATCAAAATTCCGGCTTCGAGGTGAATTTTCCGACCCTTCAGTCCACCTATGTTTAAAATTTCAGATATCTGCGTTGAGTAGATTTCGCTGGGCATCGCGGACAGACACTTCCTTTTATTAATATAGATAAGATAGATAGATGTTAAGTTAAATTTATTCTTTACCCACCAGTTTTCAGTTATTATGATTATTACTTTCATTTTATTTTTCGTTTCTGTTATGTTCTGGGGAGATAAGATGGCTAATATTCACGCATTTCTTTCTTTACCATTCCGAAAGCACAGATCTGTCTGTTAAATTTGTAGTGCCACAAGAGCTTTTCTTTTTATTATTCAATGCCGCACTTTATCCAAGAATTTTACAGTATATTTATTTGTAATCGTACGTGCTAGTACGGATGGGTTCAGTACTGTTGTATTATGGAATAAATTGTTACGCATATCTTGTTTATAGACCTGTCATTTGTAGAATAGACGTAAACCTTTATTCTAACCTCTGGGGTGCTTTAAAGGTAGCTTGATGGGTAAAAACACCGGTGCACAAGTGTTCACATTGTGTATTATGTTGCCTCACAGCCAAGGTAGGTCTTATGGTCAAGGTGGTTGGATCCACTTTATTATTAAATAGGCACTCTAGTATTATTTATTTGATCACGCCATCTTTTTAAATCTAAATGAACTGGAATGGAAAGAAATCTTGGCAGAAATAAAATTATAAGAATGAAACTTAGTGAGCATTCACACCGAAGTTGCATAGCATGCGAATCGCACTACCTAAATGCAGGCTGCACATTGAGTTACATGGTTCGCAGTTTTGCATTCACACCGAAGTAGCGAATGCGATCTTTGCAGTTTAACGTAAATTATATGTTTTCACTTGAACAATCGAGAAACCCATTTAAAGTAATGTAATTTACCTAAAGAGGATATAGTTTCAGGAACTTTAATCCAGGCTTTTTTCCTACTAGTTTCGATTGCCATATCGTATAGTCTACGCATGTACAAATTGTATGTTAAATAGGTCTCTTTCTAGAAGCTTTCATGACATCTTTGCCATAATCTACCGTTACACAAGCAAATTTGTGTTGAATGTTCTTAACAATTAGAAAACAGCTGAAAAGGCAACTGTACGCATGCGTCATCCCGAGTAGCGTCGCATGAAATAAGTCTAGATTTATCTGAAGAAATTAATGTCGCACTCTGTGAGCTGCACTATTGCTACGCTACTTTGGTGTGAAGACTTGAACTTGTTTATTTGGGATTTAAAATGAGTAACGTGCAGCGTGCATCCAGGTAGCACGTCGCAAGTGGCATGCTACTTCGGTGTGAATGCTCCCTAACACGATGTATCATATGATAATGTAACGTCCACTCCCATTGAGGGTCATGGGAATCTACGCGTATTTTTATTTTTTTAACTTTTTTACTGCGTGTGATAAAAGCTTCATGTAACAGCCTAAAAGCCATCACAATGATCATCTTGAATTAGCCAAAAATTGTCCAACCTGGTGGCTGTTCGCAGTGTCCCGGGCAGAAGTCAAACAGTCCATTGCAGACATTGCAACTCTTTCCCATGTGCTTGGCTACTGTCATCAAGGGGAGCTTCTAAGGATAATCGCCTCAATCAAGTTAGAAACACAATTGCTAACTGTTTTCGAGAAACCACTAGCATGAAGTCTTTGAAGAGGTTCACTGTATTTCCAGCACTGGGTCTACAAAAAGAGCCGACATTATAGTCATCAACAGACCAAACAACAAAGGATATGCCCAGTGATGGGAAGTAATTGAGTAAAAGTAATCGAATTACTTTTTTGGTCTCATTTACTTGTAATCAATACTTTTTTTAAATGTAATTTCTACTTGTAATTTACTTCTGGAAATAAAATGGTAATTGTTACAATTTAGTTGTCGTTAGTATTAGTATCATTATCGCTTGCTGTATCGTCATCACTACTGTTTTTGCAACTATTATCCAAATTAGTGATAATATTAACAAAACGTTACTCAGTGTTTCCAAAAATATTATCATTGATGTGTTTTTTTGTTTCTTCATTAATAATTTGGACTTGTACCCAAAACATGCCAAAAACAAGGAATTTTTAGGTACGGTACTGCCATTTTGTAAAGTAATTGTAAATGTAATTGTAATTTTATTGATTACTTATTGGAAAAGTATTTGTAATTATAATTAAGTAAAATGTCTCTCAGGTAATTGTAATTCAGCCCAATTACTTTCTTTTTGTACTTTTCCCATCACTGGATATGTCATTGGTCCATCAGTAAGGTTTGAGAAAGGAGATTGCAGAGGTGAATAGAGAATAACAACAACACTATGAACCTTGTTGTGGTTATTTTACCGACAAATATAACATCCAGCATTATTTTTTTTTAATTTAGCCGGCCATAGTCCAATTTTCCTGAATTTGTATTTGGTTTTATATCTTTTACCTTGTTTTACCGTGTGTTTATATTGTATTTTCTTTATCACACACAAATACCCATGCCCGAGGCGGGACTCGAACCCACAATCTCCTTCACCGCGGCTCCAAAGCAGCATGCTTTAGCTACCACGGTTAAGGAGACCGGCAAAACAATGGGAAAGCATTGGACTACTCTTTGGTGCTCGGGGTACTGCTATGCAGTTTTCAGTGGAATTTTCAGGCGCTTTGAATTCCACACAGATATTCTGGTGGACATTTCTTGATAAATGTTGGGTGATTCTTTAATGATAGTCCACACCATTTGTAGTCGATAATAAAACGTCAAAGGAAATTGGTTAATAATGGTATTGCTGTCTCTTCCTAAGATTTTTTTCGATTATTTTAATTTTCAATTAATTTGATTTCCTCCGCCTTCTGAATTCTTATGCAAAGACTATATGCAATTTATATTGTTTTAAAATCTGTGAGATAATGCATACATAAAATTGTCTTTAACAGACTGATCTTGGTAGGCTTTATCTTCTGGTAACCTCGGACAGGGCCGCTATAATCATTGTTATTTTCTGTCTCTTTCCATACTTCCTTTAGGGAAGCTAGAATCCAGGCAGACGGATGTGCCGATATGCCTGCCGAATCAAAAGTAAAAATATGAGGACAATGTAAAAATCAATCTACGTTTTAAAAAGTAGCTCTAACTAAGGTATATCCGATGGATAGTCATAATACCAATCTTATAGAGCTCTCAAAATCCGTTACTGCTGGTCTAATCCGTTTTTGATACTACTTACCGTTTACTTACTTACTTGCCTCCTCACTTACTTACTCAATGGCAATAGACAATTCCTCAGCAAGCTAAAGGAATTGATCTATTTTATGGAACCCGGAGGCTCGTTGCCGTGCTTATCAAAGCCCGCCATTCAACCCTATCCTGTGCTAACTCTATCCAATCATCCCTCGCAGATCCTACTCCCCTTAAATCTATCCTAATTCTGTCCTCCCACCCTCTCTAGGTCTTCCTGGTGGTCTTTTCCCTTCGGGTCTCCCAGTCAATAACACTTAACGTTTAGCCACAATAAGCTTAAAAAAAGTTTCCTCCAATCTTAAAGTTGCGTCCATCGTTTTGAAATCTTTCGGAGGTAAAAATAAAACAATTGAATATTTTGGAATTTTACCGTCGATTATAAGTTTCTAGCTCATCTGGAAGTGGGTAAACAATAACTGCGAGTGAGTGAGCCACTTGGGTAATATTAATATGCAAGTGAGTGAGTTAGCCATGTGGATAACGTTAATAGGCAGGTGAGTGAGTTAGTCATGTGGATAACATTAATATGCAAGTGAGTGAGTTAGCCATGTGGATAACATCAATATGCAAGTGAGTGAGTTAGCCATGTGGATAACATTAATATGCAAGTGAGTGAGTTAGCCATGTGGATAACGTTAATAGGCAGGTGAGTGAGTTAGCCATGTGGATAACATTAATATGCAAGTGAGTGAGTTAGCAATGTGGATAACATTAATATGCAAGTGAGTGAGTTAGCCATGTGGATAACATTAATATGCAAGTGAGTGAGTTAGCCATGTGGATAACATCAATATGCAAGTGAGTGAGTTAGCCATGTGGATAAAATTAATATGCGAGTGAGTTAGCCATGTGGATAACATTAATATGCAAGTGAGTGAGTTAGCCATGTGGATAACATTAATATGCAAGTGAGTGAGTTAGCCATGTGGATAACATTAATATGCAAGTGAGTGAGTTAGCCATGTGGATAACATTAATAGGCAAGTGAGTGAGTTAGCCATGTGGATAACATTAATATGCAAGTGAGTGAGTTAGCCATGTGGATAATATTAATAGGCAAATGAGTAAGTTAGCCATGCAGATAACATTAATATACAAGTGAGTGGATTTATATTTGACCTAGGCCTACTAATTATTCCACTGATAAGAATTTGTATTTCATAAATTAAACACAAAATTTATGACATTGACTAGTTGTGCAGCATTAAGTTCCTGGAAGCAATGTAAGCCATGCTATGTTTATAGGCTACTCTGCTCTGTCTGATTCACATTGTACTTGACGTAAACAGTGCCGGTTCTCGGAATCACATCAAATGTCCGGCCTATTAATATACGCCGAAATAAGTAATTCCTGCTACACATAGGAAGACATTTCGTTGACCTAGAATCACGAAGCAAACACGTGCTTGATTTATCACGCTGTATATTGGACTTCATGCATTATGCTAAACATTTCATTCTCATGCGACAACATTTCTCATCGGGTTTCCGTATCGATTAATAAGGAAACGAATTCGACATCTTAACTTCCATAAGACCTTATTCCATTTCTTTTCACCTTCTCTACCCTTAGCTTAGTTATTCTTTCTTTCTTTATCTTAGTTTTACCTCTCCCTTTTAGGATTTAAGCGACCCAAGCCGCCCGGGCCTTACAGGGCCGCGACCTGTCGGGAGAGGGATTATCTTTGGATCACATACATACTTTTTTGACCAGACAAGGACATGGAGGGTGTCCCCGGATGAGTGATCAGTCCAATGCCGGGGCCACCTCCGAGACACACGAACACATAGGACGAGACACACCATTCACACACACACTCACTCCAAACAAGGCGAGGATGGCATGAAGATGATAATGACGGCCAGATGATATCTGGGGACCACAAGGGCCTAAAGTTACCCGATATTTGTCTCACAGGTGAGGAAAAACCCCAGAAAACCCCCACCTAAGGAACTTGTCCCGATCAGGATTCGAACCCGGGCCCGCTGCGTGAGAGGAGCGAACCCATCCCCTACGCCTCAGCTTAGTTATTAAAGTTATAAATAAATTGTTATCGACCCTGTAATTTCGAATCCAAGTTCCCAGTATTACTAAGCGTTTTAAATACATTGAGTGTAAAAAAACTAGTTTCAAAAGAATGTTTATGACTTGGTTGTCAGTGCATAACTTAAAATTAAAGATTTATCAAAACGAAATGTTAAATTCGAGTTAGACATCCCACGGAGATACTACACGGAATATGGCGACAACTTGTTCTTATATCTGTTCTCTAATATTACTCCATTGATTTTGTTTAAATTGTTTACACTAGTTGATTATACCAAGACTTCGAACTAAAAAATGCCCATTGTTTGTTTTGATTTCATCGTACAGAGTTTTGAATTACGAACCGAAAGGTGACACTGAAACCTTCAGTCCAGGGGCGCCGACTTATAAAAAATATTGGGGGGGGGGGGGGGCATACCGGGGTCCTGCCCCGGGAAATTTTCTAAATTTTAGATGAAAATTAGTGGGTTTTAAAGTTTTTTTTAAGTATTTTAGAGTCATATGATCAACATTAGAACCCCGAAAACTCGACTCTCTATAACTCCACACTCCGGGAAACTCGACAAGCCTGAAACACTTTTTGGCTTTGAAAAAAGAAACAAAACATAAACACGCACGGTATTTTCGTAAAAAGCTAATTTAATTTACAGTAATAATTATGCTTATAGACTATTACAGGGCAGTGAATATATAGCTCTGAAAAGACTGATATTATATTTAAATAAATCCTAAACTATCATTAAAAGAATAAAACATAAAATATTGCTGTCGCAATAATATTTGATTAATAAGTGAAATAGCTAATTTAAGCTTACTTTGAATAAGGCTGAGGGTTCATTAAATAAAAACAATATCTCAAAGTTAATGCTTTAATACAGTTAATAAAGTTAATACAGTATGCCTAATACTTTCAGTCAAAAAGTATGTAAATAACGGGCTTTAATTGGGTCTTACACCCTAAAAATATTTAAGTATTTGAAAATAACTAATACAGTACTATAGTAATATAGAAATACAGTACTAAACTAGTACTAATATTTCAAAACTGAAAATTTAACATTCTGTATGTATTTAATTCTCTATTTTATAAAGATTTTTAATATTGCTCTAAATACCATTATTAGGGCTAGAGTGTCTTTAGAAAGGTGCAAATGTCGACCGTCTGACTGGATTACTGAATATGAAGTCGTTGATGACTGGTCGGATATCCAATTCATCCAAAACATCTCGGTGGGCTTGAAGAACAGCCAAGTTGTTCAATCGCTTCTGTCCCATTGTTGATCGGACTTCAGACGTCTAAGGGCGCTAAATGACCGTTCTGCTGTTGCTGTCGTGATTGGAACTACTTGGAGAAGCTTAATGCACTTCACTACTTCACATAACATTTCTCCAACTGCAGGCTCTTGTGTAATGTACTTTCTCACATCACGCATGTTTTTTAAGACCAGTTGTTTTTTATTAGCGATATCGGATAACATATTCAAGTGTAAGCGCAGTCTCTCAATGTCTAGGTCATTTTTGAAAAACTCAGTTGATTTTCCAAATTTGTTTCACCTCTGTTTACTAAAAGCAAGCACTCTTGTTCAACTGCAATGACCTGTGTGAGTCCAGTTGATGCAAACCGCTCAGTAATGCAAGATTGCACCGTTTCACAAACTTCAATGTAAATTGCTTTGTAGTATTCCTTTGGGGTTTTGAAAGTGTGCGGTGAGCTGGCTTCGTTGTTTTCATACTTCTTTGGTATACGTCGATTCCGAGGAAGCGAAGGATCATCAACTTGTGAAGGTTTTTCTTTTAAACACAATTCCCAAAAGTGTTCAAAACTATCACGCCTTCCATTCAATATACAAATCAAGCCCTCATATATTTTTTCCAGATCAGCAACACTTAGATGAGGGCATTGAATTTTTTCATTGACATCCTCTACTGGGTTCATTGCATGGCAATAAAGACGTAAAAAAAATAAGTTTTGAATTGTAACATTGACTCAAGGTAGCCTGCAGATTTGTAACCTGCCTCTGTTTTGTCCTCTGCAGAAAATGTTTCAGAAAACTCTAGAAGTTCTTCAAAGTTTTTCAATATTCTCAAGATACTAGAAGCTCGCATAGTCCATCGAGTCGGGCAAAGGGGTCGTAGACCAGCTTGGTCGTTGGTGCTCTCACAGCGTATGCTTCTGAAAAGTCCCATCCTTTTGTTGGATTCCCTTACGGTGTTTATTAAGTCCTTGGCTAAGGCCATAATATCCCTCATAGACGTAAGATGGCGGAGACTGTCTACAACTGCCAAGTTTAAACTGTGAGCAGTGCAGTGCACATAACGTGCTTTTGGTTGTATATCCAAAACTAACTTTTTTAGTCCTTTGAACTTACCTCTCATATAGCACTGTCCTCTTAAGTCATCCATTGACAAATCAAGACGAGCAAATACGTCTTTTAAAATACTAAACAGAGTTTGTGATTCAGTGTTGGGGGTCTCGTATAAGCCAATAAAGTCTTCGTTGATAATTAAGGAATCATTGACAGTACGAATACAAAATGACACTTGTTCGTGAATCGAAGAATCACTTGTTTCGTCAACCATAATAGAAAAATGTTCAGTCTTCTTGATTGAAGCCAATACTTTTCTCAACACAGACTTTCCTAGTAGATCAATGATCTCGTTTTGAATATCGTGGGACGTCCACTTATACCCCGAACGCCCTAACCAATCTTTTAACTCAGGTACGTCATTCTTTCGGAGTTCCAACAATTGAAAAAAATTTGAGTTTACATCTTCGTTCCCTCTAATTGCTAGGCCTTGTCGGCATAGAAATTGCACGGTAGTAAAAATTGTCTCAAGAGCTAAACGGCCTTTCTTCATATCACTATCTAACTGTTCATTCAATTGGGAGGCCACACTTCGGTTAGTGATGGCATTTAGTTTCAGAACACCTTCTTTATGCGTAAACGTATTTTCATGAAGACGGAATTTTCCCAAAGCCTTTTTCCAGTTAGAAAACCCTACGGAAATAAATGCATCTTCTTTTTTTGAAGAAAATTGTAATAGATTTTTAGCATCTGCCTCTTTGCAGGTTTTGCAAAAAACTTTTTCGGTAGATGCTTCATATTCTAGCCATGTATATTTGATCAACCAAGACTTCTGAAATGATCTTCCCTTACCGGATTGTCCAGGTTTTGGCTGTGAACAGTTCTCGCCTGAAGACGACGAAGCAATTGACGACACAATTATTGTCGGAGGTTGACTTGCAGTATCATCAACTTCCAAGCGCACCTTTTTGGTAACAAATTTATCCATTGCAAACTTAATTCACAATACACTAAGAGACTAAAGTAAACGAATAAAATATAGTCATATAAAAGAGTCCACTAAACACTAAAGTCGGAACGCTAAACACGTCTGCAGCATGCACTGAACGAAACTATCCACACTAAATGACTGCTCCAGCAGGGTGGGCTTTATATAGCCACGGCGTCGTAATGTCTCGAAGCGTCAAGGCGACGCGAGGTGGAGGGTTCCAGGCACTTCTGCTCCAGTCCTTTTGATGTCGCCGCGGCCGCAGCGCTGGCCCGCCAGACCTTACACGAAGGTTCGCGCACCGGGACAAATTCTAAATGTGCCCGCAGCACCGTAACACTATCATGATTCACACCACTCGTTTTCAGTTAACCTGCTTATTACCGTAATAATTATTTGTTTTAACTCATTACTGAATGTATTTTAAAAGGTAACTATCGTCAAACAATGAAAATAAAAAATACCAACATAATTTTGTGATTTTACAAAGCATAATATAACTAATAATTTTCTTAAATTATTGGGGGGGCGGAGCCCCCCCAAACGAATTTTTGAGGGGGCTCGGGCCCCCTCAGGCCCCATGGAGTCGGCGCCACTGTTCAAACCCCCAAACCCTCCTCCTCGTTACGCCTCTGTTGGGAGAAGCCGTTGATCCATCAAAATTTTTAAGGGTTTTGCGATATAATCATTTACGAATGAGTGACACTAGCACATGCTCTTCCACCCAAAACATCATGGGATTTTGGAGAATGCTGTGATACGAAAATCAAAAACAGAATTTTGAGTTATGCTGAGAGGTTGAATGCAAACAGAATTCACAAAACTTCTGTGAAGAAACGTGTGAGAGATAAGAGAGACGTTGATCTTCGTCAAGTACATATACAAGGAATATACTACCAAAAATTGGAACGACTTCCTCTGCTTTGATCAGAATAAGTAAGAACTTCTCACGTTACTTGGAGAACATGCATTTTTTAAGTTCGATTGGGCTCACATCAATACTCAGATTGATGGCATCAGTGGCGACTCCTGGTTTTTTAGTTGTGTAGGATGGTGTGGAGAGATCGAATTAACCCATTCACTGCTACTGACGTACATATGCGTCGTCGTAAAAAAAATGCATAAAGGCTGAGATATAAATTTAATGCAATAATGTTTTATCGTAAAATATGAAAATATTTAACCACGTATGAAAACTGTCGTTTGCGGAAATCAGCTATTCCGCTATAATTTTCATAGTTGATATCAAACTTGATATTACTCCAGGAATACTTATATTGAAATATAAACAGCACTGTAAAGTTTAATAATAGCTAGGCCTATAATATATACCAAGAAATGAAATAAATAAATAAATAAATATTAATAAAAATATGATCACTCCCCTCTTAAGCTATCGAACGTGAGGAAGGACTGTGCTGTAAGACGTCCTCAACTTCCTCCATATGAAACTGGCTTTTCACCGCCTCTTCTCTTCCCCGCCTTTTCTCTTCCCCTCCGACCCCTTCACTTGCCAGTGCTTTAACAACGGCATCACAGATATATAGAGAACGGCATGGATACACTGAGGACATCCTCACAAATACCAACCTGCTCAAAACAGTACCGCTTTAACTTCCTTCCCGAGTGATCTACAATAACGCTGTTTTGTCATCTTATTGCTTTAATTTTGACAATGAATGCTAGTAAACATTTATGTAGATGAATTATGAAGTGTAGGATGATCCTCACATCCTATATGGAATAATCGCCACTGGATGGCATCATTCGGCGTGGTGAAATTTAAATTGATGGAGTACAATGCAGGCAACAGCAAGACGCAGGATTTTTCTCCACGCTAAAGACAGTGTTGAACATGGAGAAAAAAATAGTTTGCACAGTAGATTCTGATGTAGTTGGTTTTGGGAATCTCTATCTTTCACATTCTCAAAATTGAAGGACTACACCGCACCGCGCGAGCGAGTGCGTGCAGCGTACGAAGAGGTAACAGAAACGGTGAAAAAGTGAAGTAAAGAACTCAGAGAAAAACCCAGTAGTAGAAATCAAATACGGTGAACGTTTTTACACCGACGGAAACGTTAGTGCTTCAAGCCAGTATCAAGTGAGGAAAATAGAAACCGTAACGTATCGGACGCAGGCGTGAACCTGAGTAGGCGGCCATATTGTGCAACCAATTAAACCGGAAGTAATAGAACGGCAAGGAATCAATGCCAGGAGAAGGAGACAAAGACGCAGCCACAATCTGTGGAACCTGCGACAAGAAGGTCAGAGATGATGATGTATCATTACAGTGTGACGGGGCTTGCGAAAGATGGCACCACAAGGAATGCACGGGAATGACAACCGGAGAGTTCGACATACTAAAGAGAAGGAACTGTAAACTCCTATGGTTATGCGACACGTGCAAACGTGGCATTAGCAAGAAAAAGGAAGCAGACGATAAGAAAATTGAAGACTTGTCACAAAAAATGGATTTTGTTATGGACTTCCTACAAAATCAACTAGGTGACACGATAGAAGAGAAACTTAGACAATCCCTCGACAAAGAAGAGGCTCACATACCCCAGAATCAAACAACAAAAGGAAACGGAAAACAAGCAGTAAATTCAAATGTAGGGGAAATTATCAACAGAGAAAATCAACCGGACCAAAGTACTCAGGGCATCAGGACACCACCACACGTGGAAGTGGAGGAGGAACCCGACACAGACCAAGAGGAAGAAGTAAACCAAACTCAATGGTCACAAGTAGTAGGAAGAAGGCAGAGAAGGGGACAACATCAATCAAGGCCAACAGTAATAATCGGCACGAAACAAGACGAGGACTTACACGCCGGAAACAAGACGGCATGGCTATATGTTGGCCGATTGAACCAGAACACCACAACAGAAACCGTAACACGCTTTCTAACAAAAAATGGTATAGGAGAGGATACCACATGTGAGGATCTCAATAGTAGGGGCAACTTCAAAGCATTCAAAGTAGGAATCCCGTTCAAGGTCCTTAAGGCCACAGAGAGCCCAGAATTCTGGCCAGAAGGAGTAATCGTGAGGAGATTTCGATTTCGGAGAGGCCAATCCCAAAGAGAGCAAGAAGAAGGAGCAAACCTTATGTAAGACCATTAGAGTACTACTATGGAACATAGAGGGAATAAAAAACGCACTACCACATATACCACAAGAAACAATGGAAGACAACGACGCAATAATTCTGACAGAAACTTTCCTTAGAGAGCCCCTTGACTTGCAAGGATTTTACGCAACACATGCATACGCCAGACCGACGGAAGGGAGACCCGCAGGGGGAGTCACTTGTTTCACGAGAGGAACACTAGGAAGTTTAAAGACGGTGCTTAAGGAGGAAAACACAGTGATCGTACAAACCAAAGCAGTCACCTTTATAGGTATATACATCTCCCCAGACACCCCAGCAGACGACGTAATAGAGACACTAGAAAAAGTCACTGAACAAACGAGAAAGGACAAAAATGTAATCCTCGCAGGAGATCTGAACTGCCGGATCGACAAAACCAGCACCAAGACAGACTTAGTAATGGAAACATTGGCAGAAGAAGGTTTTAGACTGGTAAACAAAAAGGAAATTCCAACATACATAGCTCCAAATGGGACCAGTGCAATTGATCTCGTATTCTACAGAGGAGCTGAACTACAACTAAACAAGCAAGAAGGACTATGGACATCGGGTGCTGCTCCCATAAGGAAACATATCCCAATAGTCACAGAGTTCTTAGCACAAACAACACAAGCAACAAGAAACATTAGTAAGGAGAACGGACCCTCCAGGAAACTGGATCAAGACATACTGAAACAAGCCACTAAACAGATCGAAAAAGCAAGAGAACTGGCATGGAAGGGACAGCTGGACGAAGCCATGCACATATCAGAAGAAATAATACACGCAGCCACCAAACCAAGAAGGAGGAGGCAGGCGCAATGTTGGTTTGACAGGGAATGCTACAAGGAACGAAAAATAGTTCTGCGGGCTCTGGATAAGGCCAAAACTCACAGACAGCAAGAAGATCTAACACACTATGCAGAGAAGAGGAAGAAATATAAGCAATTAATAAAAACCAAAAGAGCAGACCATATAGAGAAAGAAGCAAAGAAACTGGCTGAAGAAGCAAAGGCTAATCCCTTCCTAGCGCTCAAGAAGAGGACTACAGCCACCGCAGGAGAAATACCTATAGAAAGATGGGTGTCACATTTCAAAAATATCTTAAACAGAGAGCTGAAAGATCAAGCATATGACACCATCCCTGCAACAGAGTACAGACATATACAAGACCCAATTACAAAAGACGAACTGCAGACAGCAATAAAACTCGGGAAAAACAAGAAAGCGGCAGGACCAGATAACATTTACACAGAACACCTAAAGGAAGCCTCGAACACAATGCAAGATCTCTGGTTGGATTTGATGAATAAATGCCTTGAAGTAGGGGAGATACCTGCAAGCTGGAAAACAGCAACCATGAAGATACTATATAAAGGGAAAGGAGACACCACAAATTTGGACTCGTTCAGAGGAATAGTACTAGAAAACACCACTTTCAAATTGTTCACCAAAATACTCAACACGAGACTCATGGAAATGACAGACCGGTATATACCGGAATGCCAGTTCGGATTTAGGACAGGGAGAAGCACCATCCAAGCAGTAACATGCCTATTAGAGCAAATAGTGGAAGCATTGAGACACCCCAAAGGAAAATACTACGTGGTCTTTGTAGACTTCAGGAAGGCCTTCGACCTGTTAAACAGACAGATACTAATGAGCAAGCTAAAAGGGATGATCAGGAGTGACCACCCCATATCGAGGATAATGGAGAAAGTACTGGCATATAACTACGTACAAATAGACAACAACGTCACAACCTCAGATAAAATCACCCAAACAAACGGCGTATTACAAGGTGATCCAATCAGTCCCACACTGTTCAATATATACACAGCAGATGTCACGGAAATAACGACAGCAGAATCATCAGCTACAATACTTATGTATGCTGACGACATGGTGATCGGCTCTGAAAGCAAGATAGAGGTCCAAGAGACTATCGACAAACTCGAGAAGTGGGCAAAAGAAAATGAATTAACGGTCAACCAAGAGAAGACCGTACAAATGATCTTCAGGAAAGGAGGGAAAACAGCAGCTGGAGACAACATCTCTCTCCTAGGAAACCCACTGGAAATAGTCAATAGATATAAATACTTGGGCATAACACTACAGACCACAGCAATGTCATGCAATATACACATACAGGAGAGATCAGCAGCGGCTATCAGAGCCATGTACAACATAAGAAACATAACCAGCCTCTCAATAAGCACAGCAATGTCACTCTTCAATACAGCAATAGCTCCGATCATAACATATGGAATACAGATCATTTGGGAGAACCTTACAGTAAGCGATCTAACCAGGATAGAAAAGGTCAAGGCAATGTTCATGAAAAGAGCAACTGGGGTAGGAAAAAGTGCACCCTCGAGACTGGTGTATGAGCTCATGAGGGAAACATTCTTCGTCGAGGACATCAGAGTTGAACACCATCTACCGTCCACAGAGCCTTACCAAAAACACATAGAGAACAGAAACAGGAAAAGGAAAGAGATAGAACTGGAGTTCTACAACACATCAGCAATGCTGGAGAGAACATGGATCAAAGAATGCCAGGAGCAAAGACATGTGACAACCAGACTAGCCATACATGGTTTTCACCATAAAATTTGCCTGAAAGCAGGATTCCACAAAGCAGACAAGAACTGTGTTTGTAAGCTGTGCGGTGAAAACTGTGATACATACCACATAACTAAATGCAAAAAGAGAGAAAAATCAATAACTGAGTACAGCAAGGAGTAACTCATACACAAATGCTCACTCGAGTGCACCTTTATCATTCATTCATTCAAAATTGAAGGACTTCAGGAGATATGGGTTCTCTTTGGTGTTAGATCCTGTTCAGCCTAAGAAGAAAATTGAAAATGCTTTGCTGCTTGTGCTCCAAATACTGCAGTAGTGGCAAATGTGGGTGCAGGAAAGTCTCAACGAACTGTATGCCAAAATTTAAAGAAAATTGTCGCAATGGCGTCTGACCCATTTCATCTCAGATCATACAGGGGGTGTCACATCAACACCATGGATTTTGCTGAAAAAAATATATGTTAAAGGACCACATGACCTATGTTCAGAAATGAAATATTTTCCTTCTCACTTGATTTGTAACAATGTTACATGCACACAAAGAATCGGGATTTTTGGTAAAAAGTTGCACGCAAGGAAAATATTGCAATTTTCAAAGCGCTATAAATCAGAAACCAAAAATTATGGAGACTTGAGGTTTTTTTATTTGAAAGCCTGTTCATAGTAGTCTCAAATCATGATATAGGAAGACATTTTTGAAATTATCTTTAACTCTAAAATTCAACATGAAAATAAAAAAAATTGAATTTTTTTTCCAAAGTTCATGTATTTTTTTTTTAAATGTGAACAGTCGTAAGTCATGACTTTTATTGGGATAATATGGTATGAAAACTGGACTAATTATTAGCAATAAAATTTCTGCCCTAGCTTCTCACATTAAGTAGATAAATCTTTGTAAAAAGTGAGAAAACACATTTTTGACTGTTTTTTAGAAATGATTTTCTCCAAAACACCCATCTCAAAAGTTTTGAAAATTACACAAAATATTCTTTGATGGTTGTTCTTATAGGTGAAATAAAATATAAAAGAGGAGCCGGAATGGAATAGAATAGCATAGAATTTTTATTTATCATCAAGCTGTTAGCACATAACGTCGACATCGTCAGTCTGTATAAGATACATAAGGAGGTAAAATTTTAGACTAGTATAAGTAGTCATTTAAATCCTTAACTATAAAACATAGAAAGCAAAAAGTAGATTAATTGTGTATACTATGTATACTTTATTACAATATGTGCCACCTCCTGAGCCAATCACCGGATCTCCAGTCCCAAGAGAGAAAAACGACATTTTCGTGTGCATTGTTTTTTGTTGTTGTTGCAAAAACCAACAATTACACTCGTCATTTTTCACAATTTGATTATGATACTGGTACCTCTAAAAAAAAAAAAAAAAAAAAAAAAAAAAAAAAAAAAAAAAAAAAACCGGCGGCCCGGGTTCCATTCCCGGCCGGGTTGGGGATTTTTCAGCAGTGAAAAATTCCTCTCCCGGATTCAGGACTGGGTGTGTGTGTGTGTGTCCTTAGGTTTAAGTAGGGAAGGGACTGGAGCACCCCCGTAACAAATCCGCTGAGAATATCCCCTTACGGCAGGGGCGTATCCAAGATTTATTTTCGGGAGGGGCTGTGATAATCCTAACATTACTATCACTAGGGTTCAGAAGTTGATGATCTAAAAACGCATCACTAGGGTTCAGAAGGTGATGATCTAAAAACGCCTAAATATGACCTCTACATTACCTTAAATTTATGAAAATATGACATGAAAAATTTAAAATATTACAATATTTCTAATTATATATCTAAAAAAAAGGGAATATACAGTAGCGTATTAATATAATAATAAACAAAGGTCAATATTTTAAGTATCTTATTTGACTACTTTAATATTATGTTTACTATATTAATGAATTACAAGATTGCTTTGTCTACAATGTTGGAAAAGTTCATTCTGAAGACAAAATAGGGAAAAATGTAACGAAAGAATGAACATTTCCTAAAATTGACTGGTATTTGTTCGTTTTGACGGAAGACGAACTTATACTACATCCTGCATTGTCTGTGATATCTCAGAATAGAGATGACATATCATCAACCTTTGAGCCCTAATTATCACACAATTATACTGAACACGTTAGAATAACACATTTAATCTTTTATAAGTCAAAATGTGCAATTGAACTGTCTACTTTCTGAGAAATTAAAGTGCCCTTATGTGCAACATATTAGCATGACTTAACGTTTCGGGGGGGGCTGCAGCCCCCTCAGCCCCCCTCTGAATACGCCCCTGCCTTACGGGATCACCAGGGGTCGCTCGCCAACCTGAGGAATATACCTAAAAAATCTGATGTGAAAGTCACATAACTTCCTCTGCCAAATAAAAGTTAGCAGTATTCATATATCCTTGTACAGAATCGCAATACACAATTTTGCGCTAAGTATGCTATAAATACCTTATAGCCCCTTCTTGGGACTAAAAACGCAGGCTATGGACAAACTAAAAGAAGAAGAAGAAGAAGAAGAAGAAAAAGAAGAAGAAAAAGGAAAAACAAGTGACTGCAAACGTTTATTGAACTTTCCGCCGTTAAGAATAATGTCCTAAATTTATCGAATATTCCCCTCACATATTTCTTTACTGTAAGCATGGCCAACAATACATCTTTCTCACTTCACGTACTTATATAGACTTAGGCAGCGTTCACACTGAGGCGATAAGTGATATACGATACGCGACACGCACTGACATATACTTGAAATCTACAGGGAGGCGATAAAAAAAGGTTCAGGCAGGGTTCACACTCAGGCGATAAGCGATAAGCGATATATCGTGAGCGATATACGATACGCGACACGCACGGACAGATACTTGAAATCTAAAGGGAGGCGATAAAAAAGGTTCACACTCACGCGATAGCGATATATCGCAAAAGCGATATATCTCTCTCTCTTTTTTTTTTTTTTTTAATATATATTTTGACCGATCAGTAAAAAAACTATACAGGCCATTGTTAAACTCTATAACATAATAATAACCTGTTGAGGTACGCCTTAGTCAGCTCCTCTAGCTAAAACACAAATTGATAACAAAAGTTGCGTTAGTGCACGTACTGCTTTCTAATATTTAACAGTTAAGATAGTAGGCTTATTTACACAGGATTATCACTTTCTTCTAGTTCACTTAGTACATCTTGGGGAAGTTTTCTTTTCAGTCTTGATCTGTTCAATGACTTTTGTCCAATGTTATAAACAGATGCACCAGGAACATCTAGAAGTTTACTGTAAAATGATTTTGAGAGGGTTTGAATGTATTCTTGAATCGGGAGGATTCCAAGTTCATTATGTAGTTGACTATTTCTTACGTACCAAGGCGCATTTGTAGCTTTACGAAGAAATTTATTTTGCACAACTTGTAATCGGTGAATGTGCGTCTTGCTAGCTGCACCCCATATTGGTGCTGCATATGTGATGAGAGGTCTTACAAGAGATGTGTACAGTAGCATAGAGCATTCCAATCCAAGTGATGTGCGTCTATTTACTAAGGGATAAAGTTTTATAATTCGAGAAGAAGCAAGTGCCACAATACGAGTTATATGTGCGTTCCATGTCAGTTTTGTGTCCAGTAGTACTCCCAGATACTTAACTGGAGATTGAGATTGTAACCATGGAATATGTTCATTCAGAAGATAGAGTAGAGCAGGATCTTGATAATATCTTAAAGAGAATATCTTTGCTTCTGTTTTGTTGACATTTAGCGATATGCGCCACATTTTGAACCATTCCGTCATTAAAGATAGTGATGTCTGAAGAAAACTGATAGCAGTATTTATATCAGAATGTGAACAGAAGAGAACTGTATCGTCTGCGTACATTGCTGTACACGTAGATTCTAATGTTGGAAGATCGTACATAAAGATGTTAAATAGTAAAGGAGCTAATATTGAGCCTTGTGGTACTCCAGAAGTTATTGGCCGGACAGTTGATTTAAAAAAATCAATACGTACCAGAAATTGGCGCTCTGTTAGAAAACTTTTGACAGTATGTATAAGGTAATCTGGTAGGCCAATTCTATATAATTTTAGCAGCAATCCTTCGTGCCAAACCCTGTCGAAGGCTTGAGCAATATCTAGAAAAATAGCAGCAGTATGTTCTCTTCTATCAAAACCTTTGAGGATGGATTCGGTGATTCTTAATAATTGATGCGTTGTAGAATGTTTTGGTCGAAAACCAAACTGGAATGCTGGGATAATGTTATTGGAGTAAACAAACTTTGACATCCTTTTATGTAGTATTTTTTCAAAGAGTTTTGATAATGTTGGAAGCAGACTGATTGGGCGGTAGCTAGAGGGTAAATGTTTCGATTTGTTAGGTTTATGGAAAACAATTATTTCTGCTAGTTTCCATATCCGAGGGAAATACCCAATTCTCATTGAAGCATTGTAAATTGAAGTCAAATATGCTAACGCTTTTTTAGTAAGGTTTTTTAATACAATATTGGGTATTAGGTCATGTCCTGGAGCCTTTTTATTAGGAAGGCGTTTTATAACATCGATTAGTTCTTGAGGAGAGGTAAAGTCAACTTTATTTGGCACTGTGGGTGATATATCTCTCGAAGTGCAGCATGCTGGTCGCCTGAGCGATTTGTTGCTTACGATATTTCGAGCAGTGAACGTGTCGGGAAGAAGAGAAGACAATTCTGTAATTTATTCATTGAATTCATTTAGTGAAAGCTCGTGAGTGCATCTGGAACTATTCCATTGCCGCATATAGTAAGAATTTGTGAGTGGTGGATTAATTAATTATGTGTAATAATATCCTAGATGTGTAAACAGTTTCATGTGTGGTAGGGATCATAAGATTCGATGCCACAACACTAGTTGTAAGGATATAAAAATAAAAAATAAAACAAAATGTAAGACAGATGTGACGAGTGCCGCATGTAGCAAATTGCAGCAGAAGTAAAAGACACAGGTAAATACATTATTTAATTATTTATTGTGTAAGACAAGTAAGTAATCAAATTGTTATATTATTTACTCATAATGTAAATATTTCGAAACTCTGACACAATAAATAAGTAATTTAATTATAATTCAGGGATCATCATGGCCCGGATTCTAATGACATCACCTTTTTATTGATGCTACATAGGCATTGCCATCTTGTGGATAAATCCTAATCATGACCTCTAGATTATAGGAATGCATTTTTACTAGGTCATTTTTTGTCATTTTATGCAATCTTATATTTTTAGGGCATTTATTTCAATTTTAGGTCATTATTTTGTCATTTTCGTGTCATTTGCTTCCTTATTTAGTCATTTTCATGTACTGTATTTACATTGAGTGTATTAACTTTTTTTCGTCGCTAGCAGTGCTGTCTTTGAAGTGTTGTTTGTTTAATGCAAGAAGGAAACATTCGGCGTTAAGTGTTGTCATGTCTCAGTCGGAAATGAGAATCAAAGAAACTCCAAAATTTTGTATTATATTACTATTGTTATTAGATTGACTTGGCACCAGAGTCTGTCACCTGCTTGGATTTGAGAGTGCAAACTACTGTTTACCCTCAATTAAATAACATAATCCAGCAGACCACAAAAGGAAATGGCGAATTTTGACTCGCCAGTGCCTCAGTGCCAGTATAAATTTCCGTGAGAAAAGAACATTCACAACATTACAGTTATTTACAGTTTTTATAATTATGTACAAACTAGTCTATAACTTTGTGTGTACAATAATAATTTGTTATAAATAAAATGTCAGTTTTTAGGTAATTTTGTTATAATTATTAAGTCATTTTCTTTAAATTTAGGGTCATTTTTCAAACAATTTTAGGTCATCAGAATCCGGGCCCTCATTATAATACAATTTGACAGAATTAACATGGGGAGTATATTTTGCATAGCCATATGTGCCTGAGGAAATGAAATTTTCAGAATCCCGGGGATGTCATAATTATATTGTCAAGCTCTTCTCAGGATTGTTTATCATTCAAGAATCGCTAGCTCTATTTTCTTCTTACTATTTATAATCTTTCAACAATTGACACGAAACTTAACACCTGCTTAGCTAACACGCGGGAAACTGCAAGCGGTGCTTGTCAAGGGAGAATCTTTCCCACTTAAAACCAATGACTCCTGCCAAATGTATCCAGTTACTTACTAATGAGTAGGGAAAGGCATTTAATGACCATAAAATAATGAAAAAATGCAAAATAGAAAAATGCATTTATTACCTAAAATAGTGAAACAATGACAAGGAATTTTTTTTAAAGACCAATGAATTTTCCATTATTACTTACACTTGTTAAACTTTTAAACTTTGGTGTTCTTTTTTTCCCCAACCATATAGGCTACAGGTATATAAAGTATTTGTTGTACTAAATGGCTGGGTATTGTAAACCGACACATCTCCAAAATTTAAAGATCAAAAAATAAAAACTTCAAAGATCGAAAATATTAACAATTCAACATTAAAAAATTCAAAGATTTAAAATTAAAAAATCCAAAATTAAAAATTAAAAAGTCCAAAACCCCAATTTTAAAAAGTTCAATAAGGCGAAATTGAAAAATCCAATAATCAAACATTGAAACAATAAAAAATTAAAACAAGTTTCACTTCTGTTGCGTGGCGTTCCACGCACACTTTATTTGTTCAACAGCCAAAACAGAGTTTCTACAAACAAATAAAATCAGGTAAACTGATGTAAAAAAGTGCCAGTGTGTTTTTTTAATCAGTTATGACTGCAATTATGATATGCAGAATATGTTTTTTTAATTGATTTACAAGTTAAGCTCCAGATTTATTCATTAAGCAGGGCTTAGGGAAGAACAAAGGTCTAGTTTTCTTTTTAATCAGATTAAAATCTTCCAGCATCAGCTGAACTGTACAGATTTTTGATATCTTGACAATCGCACACTCACATAAAAATACGAAAAAGAAAGTGAAATTGGCTGCTTTCGGGATTTGAACCATGGAACTCCATAACGTGAGGCCAAAACGTTACCATCTCGGTCACCTGGGTCAGTTTAACGGTCTAGTTGGATAAGCGCATGTAAAACAATAGTGTTTTTGGTCATAGCTATCTCTATTTTAATTACCAAAGCCGTATAATATAACAGTTAAACAATTGACTATGTTGTCATGATAAATGATTTGCTTTTTTTTAATACAAATTCTTTCGAATACGTATCTTGGGGCAGAGATACTATTATGTGAATGTATTACATCATATTATTGTAGTATCAAGCTGTCTAACTTTCTCTTGCTTTGTTTATGTTCTCATATTCAAACTATTTTCATTGAAATAGGTTAGGGTGTGAACGATACAATATTCAGTTCAACTTTGACTTTTTAATGAAAACTTCCGTAAGCATTCGTCGTTTGTGCTAGTATTATCATAAAATAGGCACCAAATTGAGCATTACTCCGAAACAGGTGAACCGATTTCATCCAGTATCAGTAGACGTCTTCCCATGAACACTATAAATGTGTATACCAAATTCCATAAAAACCCGGTAAAGCGTATTTGAGTTACCGCGTTTTTAAAATAGACACTAAATTGGGTTTTACTCCGGTACCGGTCAACCGATTTGGTCCAATATCGGTAGACATATTCCCATGTACATTATAAATGGGTATACAAAGTTTCAGGAAAATCCAATAAAGCATATTTGAGTTATCGCGACTTCTCATATATTAACATAAAAGGCAATAAATTGGGCATTATTCCGGTACTGGCCAACCGATTTGGTTGAACATCAACAGACGTCTTTCCATGGATAGTATAAATGCGTATACGAAGTTTCATAAATATCCGATAAGGCGTATTTGAGCTATTGCGCCTTTAAAATATACACTAAATTGGGTTTTACTCCGGTACCGGTCAACAGATTAGGTTCAAATTTAACAGAGTACTTTTCATGGACGTCATAAATGCGTATACCAAGTTTAATGGAAATCCGATACAGCGTATTTGTATTATGGCGCCTTTCTATTAGAAAGGCGCCATAATCTATTAAAATAGGCACTAAATTGGGCATTACTCCGGTACCGGTGAACCGATTTGGTTCAATATCAATAGGGTTCTTCCCAGTGACATTATAAATGTGTTTTCCAAGTTTCATGAAAATCCGAAAAAGCGTATTTGAGTTAGAGCGCGTACAGACACACGGACGGACGGACAGACAGACGGACAGACATTTTTCGTCCCCCACACAATCTCATAAAGTACCATACTGGCACTTAATAAATTTTCGAAATAAGTTTTCAGGGTTTATTCGATAAAACTCCCTGAATTTTGATTCATGTTGAGACAGCTGTCGAGAAACAACAGCCGAGCTATGGTGCACGTTGGTAAGATTGTAGGGATGTACCGAATATTTTCTTTTTCTTCTCATTCTACGCCTGAACCAATAAGCCACTACAACGTCTTCCTCACTTGAGCTCATAATTGTAACTGAAGTAGTGAGGATTGTGTTCCACCATATTTTTATTGCCCAGGTCACGCCGATTTATCGCTCGCAGTAGGCCTATATCACCGCAACATCGTCCTTGCGATATATCGCTTATCGCTTATCGCCTCAGTGTGAACGCTGCCTAAGATGCCGTGAATGTCCGCTTATTGAGTTGTTCACCAGGCAAGACAGAGTATCTACAAACAGTGGGTAGTTTACAACCACCCTTCAGAGATTTTTTTAAAAAACGTTTCAAATAAAAGTCTTAGCTCTTAGTATAAGCACTCCACTTACAAAATTTGAAGGAAATCGTTTGAGCCGTTTTTTTAGAAAATCGCAAAAAAACAAAATTGTGTTCGATTAAAGTCTCCTTAAATATAAGAGAAGGTTGTCTCCAATCTTCATGTCACATCCTCAAAAGGTACTTCCAAATACAACATTTTGTTTTCGTACGATTTTCCGTTACAAGAGGCCGTATTGCAAAGAGCGCGTATTCACAATGGGTAGCTTATAAGTTAATTACCCTTCAGAGAATTTTTTCGAAAAAATGTCTCAAATAAAAGTTTTAGCTCTTAGTATAAGCAACCCATGTGCAAAATTTAAAGAAAATCATTAGAGGCGTTTCCGGGAAAATAGCGAAAAACGAAATTTTTTCATGTAAAGTCCCCTTAAAAATAAGCGAAATTTGTCGCCAATCTTCGGATCAAGAAAGTACCTGACCCAAATACGAAATACGAAATTTAGTTTTCATACGAAATTCCGTTTTGGAGTTATCCTGTTCAGACATGTTTCCAGGAGCCTCAAAACGTTTATTGTTGTTAAAAACTCAACTTCGCATTTGGGGGTCGAAAGCAATACTTCCTTTACCTATAGTACCTATGGTACGGGCAGAGGAAGTACTTAACAGTAGTGTAATCGAGTAACGTATTTGCCATAATTATATTTTACTTGTCTTTACATGATTGGATTTTTAATAAGCACATTTTTAATGAACGTTTGTTTACTGTTTTATTACTTTTTTCCCAGGTTTCTCTGAGTTTTACCTTTGTAGGGATCAGGGATGTCTATCCAGTTATTTAAGCCTTCCATATAGCAGCCGTCTATATCATTCCAGTAAACTGGTTTTGCTAAAAGATCTTTGATGCAGTGTAATATATCTTTGATTCAAATACAGTATACCCCTTTAATCTTATTCAAGTTATTTGAGCGGTTCTTTCTCAAAAACTTTGACAGTGGAATACCAGCCTACACTGTCGTGAAGCACAATTTGGCAATGACGAAGAAACTTCTCAGAATGATTTTTCCTAAATAAAACACTAGCATTATTACGAAATTTTCGAATTTCTATTATAATACTATGGTATCGTTTGGGAGAGATTTTGTATTAGGATAATATAATAATTTAGTGCTACATAGCAATTCTTTAGTAGCATGGTGGCAACACTGCCTTGTTCACTTTCATTTTCGTAGTTTCGTGTTTGTGCTGATTGCTAAAGCAACTTGGATGAATCTGGATCTTTTCTTTAGTAGTCGGTGTGGATTGTGTCGGCCGCTTGTTTTTAATGGTAGGAGTGGTGATATTACTTTCATGTGAATGCTACGATGAAATACTAATAGTAACGTAATGATGGTTCCCTCAAGATCTCTTAAACAACTAGACAATTATTAACATTGCCTTCCAAAGTGACATGAAGTCAAATTAATTTAAAAGAAGATAAATAGATCAGGCGATTGGAGTGGCGTTTTGGAACATCTGTAATGATTGTTTCTCCGTATTCTTCGGACAGCTTCTGAACTGAGACCTTCAGTCCGGTGGAGGGCAAAGAAGTGTATTTGTTTCGTGAAAGAAAGTGTCATTTAGTTCAGCACCCAGTATGTTGTGGTTTGTGAATTTTGTTCGCTGCCAGCTGATTTTAGGTCAAGAAATATTGCATTAGGTAAGTTCTATACTGATTTTCAAAATATTATGCGTAATCATCACGTTCTTCGTCTGATACAAATAATGTAAACAATAATACACACGAGGTCGTTTTAATTTTACAAAACGTCTGCTTACAAAAACAAAGGTTAGAATCTTATAGGCCTCCACATTTATGCATTTGTGGTGTGTCATTAGATATGATGTATCTGGTAAACTCATAAACTATCCAGAATTAGGCTAATTCCACACAACTTTGACTCCAACCTGCAAGCCCCCTCCCCATTGTGAAAAAAGCCTGGTTGGGACCTAATAAATTAGGTGGATTTGATCATGGCAGATGATTTCAAAGAAACCCATACTGTTATTCAAAGATGGAAGGTTCCCATCTGGGGTACAGGACACTTCAGATCAAAATTAGTTAAAATACAACTTTAGCACCAGCCAAGCTCCACTCCGCTTTCACCTGCTGGCTGCTTCCCCTCGCTTCCAAGCCTTGCATGCGCACCTTCCTACTTCCCCTATCCTGGCTATGAAGCTGCTCAATGCCAACACTGCAGCTCATTGTTGTACCCTTCATCATATAACTTATATACATAAAAAATATACAAAGTCACAGTTACGAAAATGACCCTTGCACTATATAAAAAAATGGTATGCCACCCACAGGATGACTTAATTAATGCAGCAAAAACGACGTTTGCACCAAAACAGGGTAAAGATAGATTTATGCCGTGCACCATTTTGTTAGGTTAGGAATGTTTATGTTAGTTTAGCAGCAATATACTGAATAGCACGAGGTTTATTATGTCTCATTATTTATTATTGAATCTCACTGGTTCAGTGGCTGCAGCAATGGCTCGTTTGAAAGAGGGAAGATAGCGGAACATAGCAGTGATGTTACTGGCACTTTAGTCAGTTTACGTTAGATTAGGTTAATAAGGTAACAAATATATTCACCTTATACCCTCAATTTTACTTATAAATGAAATGCATAAGCCACTTGGGATACTCTGAAGTTAAATAACACTGCATCTACCCGGGCCGACAAATCTGTAGTCAGCGACGCTAACCACAAGACCATGCTGGCAGTCATGCCATCCGCTAGACGACTTGATTATTGCAACAAAAACGACCCTTGCACCAAAAGTCTCGTTTCAGAGCCAACATGATATTTCACAATGATAAAAAAATGACCCTTGCACCAAAATGACTACTTCTCGTGTATCAAAGTTCTCTAAGCTTAAATAGGCCTATATGAATTTTCCCTTCACCACTGAGCAATCATTCATATCATAGTGGTTACGGGTGCTAGCTACGGTGCAAGTGATCCTGGGTTTGTGTACTGATTGATGTATAAAATTTACGGTTAGGAACAGGTCCCAAATAGGTGGGTAGGGTAAAGCGAAGGTGAAAGAAATGGAGGAAGGAGGGGAAAAGGAAAACAAGAAAATAAGAAAGTACAGTGAGTCCCATGCAAGAGTTGGCCAATGATGCGGGTTTCTCTGTCGCGGCAGGCACAACTCCAACTCCCGGGCGATCGGGTGAAACATCTAAGCTAATAAATCCACGATCGGTGTAATGATTCAGGTTCTCACATATAGGCCTACAGTTAAAATTACAATGAAAATAAAATCAGGTAAACTGATATAACAAAGCGCCAGTATGTTTTTGTTGAATCAGTTATAATTGCAATTATGATATGTAGAAAGTAAGTTTTTCTAATCAGATTAAAATCGACCAGCGTCAGCAGAACTACAGATTTTTGCTACCTTGACAATTGCGCACTCACATAAAAATAAAAAAAATCCATGTCAAATCGGCCGGCTCCAGGATTTGATCCGGGGACCTCCAAAATACGAGTCCAAGACGTTACCATTTGACCAACTCAGTCAGTTTGACGGTGTTGTTTGATAAGCATATGTGAAGGAATAGTGTTAGCTGTCAAATTATACCGGTACCGGTAGACAAAAATTAAAAAACATGTGGCCTTTAATTAGTCGTTACTCTGATACCGGTCAACCGATTAGGTCCAAAATTAATAGGCTTCTTGCCATGGACGTTACAAATGCTTATACCAAGTTTCATGAAAATCCGATAAAGCATATTTGAGTTAGGGGCCTTTTGTTATATTTAATACCATAAAAATGCACTAAATTGGGCATTATTCTGGTACCGGCCAACCAATTTGGTTCAATATCAAACGACGTCTTCCCGTGGACATTATAAATGTGTATAGCCTACCAAGTTTCATGAAAATCCGATAAAGCGTATTTGAATTATTGTGCTTTTAAATAAAACCGCTAAATTGGGTTTGATGCCGGTACCGGTGAACCGGTTTGGTTCAATATCAACAGGGTTCTTCCCATGGACATAACTTAAATGCGTACCGGTATACCAAGTTTCATGAAAATCTGATAAAGTGTATTTGACTGGAAGACACACATAGAAATGATAAGTCCAAAACTGTGTTCAGCATGCTTTGCTTTAAGAACGTTGAATAATATATTAAAACAGGATGCATTACTTATGGTATATTTTGCATATTTTCACTCGGTAATGAAGTACGGGATCATTTTCTGGGGCAACTCTACCCATAGGGAGAAAATATTTAGATTTCAAAAGCGGGCAATAAGAATAATATGTGGAAAGAAAAAAAGGGAATCTTGTAAACCGCTGTTTGAAAAATTAAGAGTCCTCACTCTTACAGGGGAGTATATATACTCTGTTATGTGTTTTGTAGTGAATAATATTGATAAATTTCAAACTAATTTTAGTGTACATGGACGTACTACCAGAAACATGAATGATCTACACAGACCAAATAACTCGTTAAAACTCTTTCAGAAGGGTGCGTATTATTCTGCAGTACAGATATATAACAAGCTTCCAAACAACATTAAATTATTATGTATTCAAAGAAAGATCAAACCTTTCAAAACAGCTGTCAAGGAATTTTTAATAACTCACACCTTCTACAATTTGGAGGAATATTTCCAGCTTGGATAAATTTGGCAGCTTGCAGTTTCTGTAGACCTATATTATTGTTATAACATGCATGTATTTTTTGATCTGACGTGTTCTATATCCTTGAGCCCCGCTCAACACAGGATCTACAGGACGAGATATCTACATCTACATGACTTATGGCGCGTACAGACACACAGACGGACAGACATTTTTCTGTCCCCCACACACAATCTCATAAAGTACCATACTGGCACTTAATAACCAGGTATCTCATCACAAAAGATGTATGAAATGTTCTCCTCTTGCATACACACAAGACTGGTACCTTTTTAGGAAATTTTCTTTCACGTGCATAAGTTCATCTTCCGAGATAGAGTTAATTTCTTTTGTGATATTGTCTTTAAGTTCTTCTAATGTATGGGAAATTGACCTATACACTTTATTTTTCAAGTTTCCCATAAATAATAGTCACATACTGTTAGAAGAACTTAAGACAATATCACATGAGAAATTAACTCTGTCTCGGAAGCTGAACTTATGTGTGTAAAAGAAAATTTCCTAAAAAGGTGCCAGTATTGTGTGTATGCAAGAGGAGAACATTTCCAACATTTCTTGTGATGAGGTATGTGGTTATTTTCACTGTAATTCCAACTGTAAATATGAGAACCTGAATCATTACACCGATCGCGGCTTTATTAGCATAGATATTTCACCCGATCGCCCGCCGCGACACAGAAACCCGCGTCATTGGCCAACTCTTGCATGGGACTCACTGTAGAACTAAATTATTAAGTTATTTATTTTATTTTATTTATTAGCTATCCCAAAGAGCCAGATGGCTCGCATAAAGGGACAGTCATTTACAAGTTTGCAGCAGTTACAAAACATAACAACAATATTCAATACATAAAAAGCACAATAGGCATGTAAACAATTATTTACAAAAAGGAGGCTACAACAAAGGTCATTTTTGAAAGTTACAATAAATTGCAAAATACATACATTAATCATTAGAAAGTAAGAATATAACACAAGTTACAAAAAATTATAATGTATAAATACATACATTAATTAGTTCAAAAGCAAGTATCTGACACAAAAACATAGGAGCCATCTAATATAAACCCTAGCCATCTAATATAAACCCTATAAGTTGTTTTCCCATTTCACCTCTTGCCTAATAAATGGTGTTGCTAGTAGTTCAAATGCCCCCACTAGATGTTTCGCTGTTTATGGTTACTCCCCACCCTAAATCCCTCCTTCGCAGGCAGGTCCCGATTCTGAGTAGGGGTGGGGGCTAGGGTGCCAAAAGTATTTATTTTTTCCCCAAAATTATGAAGAATCGAGCATTTATCGGTGTAACCTAAAATGACATATAATTTCTACTGGTTACGCTGGTGGTCTTGACAGGGGGAAAGATGTGCTGGTTGATCTAATTATGAAACAGCTTACGGTAGGCAATCTGTGGATGTTGACAGTGATTATGATGTTGCCGTTTTATCTACCTGTCACTAAACTAAACTCATGTGTAGATGGAGATGTAACTTAGATATCTTGTTCTGAGATCCTGTGTTGAGCGAAACTCAATGTTAGCCTATATAGGCTATATAGAACACATCAGCTAACCTAACCCAATCTGTCACACACCTAGATTATGTCACAAACTTCTTTCTACTTGTCACTAACCTCGTGCTTGTTCATTCCAAGTATACAGCTATTGTACAACACAATCAAAATAGGCCTAAGTCGAACGATTATGCTTCAGCCAGTCAGTCTTGGAAAACAATTTACGGACCACGTAAGCCATGCTGCAACTTCTGATGAATTAAGTGTGTGCAGAATGTCAGAGATGACCCCTCTGCATTTTATGTTGGTAACGGTTTCTTGCCATGTGACATCACTCTACCAAGGTCCAATCATGTGTTTTTGTTGATTCTACAGAGCCTGTAGAATGTATGGCCAAAACATAGCAAGTTTTTGCCACTTGTGTATCTAGCCTATAGGCTATATAAAAGAAAGTGTAATATTAAAGGCAGGTGGATTCAGACTATATCATTTTGAAGGCAACATCTCCTCGCCTGAGAATGAAATATCTTGAAATTTGTGTGTTTCTACCTGTTTTATAAAGAGAATTGTCCTTTAAAATTTGGGGGAAATGATAAATGATTTTCAAAACCTGTAGAATTAACAGACCTGTATAATTGGTGGGAGAATTCTAATTATAAATAAAAATCAAGAAGAAAACACAAAATTAACCTAAAATCGTGCTGTGTAGCCTACTCAAGAATTTAGTCTGCTAGTCACTGCTGCCCTGCAAGAGGGGAGATGGGGGGGTTCAGTCACATGGCAAAGAAACAGTGGTGACATCTTGGTGGCAATTTTACTGATTATGGGTGGTCAGTTGCTCTCTGCAATACCACCGGTGTAAAACCTGTATTGGAGGCATTGCCCCCCCTTCCCTGAGCTTCAAATGGGGAAATCTAACCACTTCCCGTGTTTCTCTGTTGGGAGCTACAGTAAAGGCTAGTTTACACGACAAAATTGGGTTTCGTAACTGAGTTTTGCAACTTTTTCACTTGATTGTACAAGCGCTAGATGTACTGTACACAGTTTCGGCTGATTCCAACTTTTCATGAAACTTTAGTAATTTTGAGATTATACGCTTATTTAGCTTATTCGCATGTTGTAAAATGAAGCATAAGTGAGGAAACTGTGAAATGCCTGGATTCATATGTGTTTCAAATGTGCATATGGGATTTCAGCAACTTGAAGTACAGAAATAAGATGAAATGTGCGGTTGCCCTGGAATTAGTTTTGAAGAAAATGAGAGTAATTATATAATTAATAATGAGATGGGTTGTAACACTAACTTCACTTCAAATTCTAGTGAAGTTAGTGTGTTACAATCCATCTCATTATTTTTATATAATAATTAGCCTACTTCACTGTATAAACTTCCCAAATATTACGATACGAAACGATATGGGTGTAATTAGTTTCACGAACTCACTTTCATGAAAGTAGATACGAAACCTAGTGTCATCGTGTAAAGTAGCCTTAAGGCAGCTATTATAAGTTCAGTAACAGGGAATTATAAAACTATTGGCAGCATTGGATAAGCCTTGGGCTAATGAGTTGAAAGCTCATCGGTAGGGAGCCAATTGGCAAATGAGTTGAAAGCTCATCGGTAGGGAGCCAATGGGAATCTTGATGGCCAATTTATGAGCCATGTAACTGCAAGGTGCAGCTCTTGTAGAAACCAAAGTACAGGCTACAGCAAACCCAGAAGTTATGTTTGTTAGCCTACTGTACTGGCAGCTGGCCCACATTTATTAATTCAATCACTACCGTCAACGGGGCTGACTTTGATTTCATGAGGTAACATTGATAGGTGTATAAATAATTATTTGAATGGCTGTGGAGAAGTTTAAAACGCCAGTTAGAAATTTTTAAGATCACTGTCGGCATCCCTGATCATTCTAGTTTTATATTATGTATTTTGTTGCTCTAAAGTGTGTTTAATTTGAAAGGAAACTTT
This sequence comes from Ectobius pallidus, assembly GCA_964059195.1. Lineage (NCBI taxonomy): Eukaryota > Metazoa > Arthropoda > Insecta > Blattodea > Ectobiidae > Ectobius > Ectobius pallidus. The sequence goes on along the minus strand of CAXKWD010000008.1, from coordinate 6,039,625 downwards.
TGTTGTTTGGAATGTTGCATTCTTGTTAAAAATGATTAGTTCTCCAACTTCTGGAACCCCAGTAAAAACATATAACTTTAATAAGATTTTAGTGTTTAAATATTGAAGGAAGTCTCTTTCTCATTAATTCTGCATAAATTAAATCACATTTGGAAATAAACTGGGTTATTTATAGACTATTTCTTTTTTGGGGGTCACTTTGATAATGAAAACCTGCAGCAATTAGATTAGTTTTCATGCTAGTATTATATTTCTTCTTTCAGTTAGGATAGAGAAAAAATGTATTCTTGTGTATGGTAGTGTGGGCTGCTATTGTAATGTGAAGGAAGTTGGGGTGTAGGGCCTACATACAAATCAAACCCAGGATGTAGGAATTATAAAAAACTAAAGTAATGAAGATCTGGAGGAAGCCTTTAAAAAGATATGTGATAATACATTATCTATTAAAATACCTTACAAAATACCTTATGGCACACTCCACAACAAATTCTATGGTAGGCATAGCCTACTTGTAATCCAGGAGGCCAAACTGCATTTTTCAGCACTGAAGAACAGTGTCTCGTCAAGGCTATTATTAAGTGTGGGGATTGGAGTTTCCCTTTATGTATGATTGTTGTGCAGATGTTCACCAAATCTGTTTAGATTTTAAAAGGTGTAAATATATTGTCTTTCAAAAATAGTGTGCCAGGCCTTGACTGGATCCAAGGTTTAATTTGACGCAATAAAAATTTAATTTCACAAAGACTCTCAACAAACAAAAGTCAGGGCAAATGTTTCAAACGATTATACAAAGAGTACTTTCAAAATCTATCACAAACACTTGAAAATGTGGCACCATCACACATATTTAATTATGATGAAAGTGATTTAAGCAATGATCCAGGGAAAAAGAAGTTACTTCACAAAAGGGGAGTAAAGTATCTGGAAAAGTTATTAATCACAGCAAATCTTGTACCACAATCATGATGGGGCTCAAATCTGTAGATACTGGAAACCATATTTTCAAACCTATAGAAAATAATGTTTTTGTTGTTGACTTCCTGGATATAGGCCCTATTAACCATTCTGCCAGAACCAAGAGCTGAACAAAATAGTGACAGGTTCATATGTCCTTTTGAAAATAAAATTGATGTGAAAGAAAGCTAACTCTAGACAATTTTTAGTTTCATGTGTCCAAATATGATATTTTTCTTTTGGTTTCGAGCCTTCATAAGACAGCCTGTCATTTTACAAACTACTTCCTAGCACGAAAATAAGAAATACAGCTTTACAATTTGTGGCCAAAATACAAAATGTATGGGCAGTGAGTTTCATGGTATGAGGCACAAATCTGCAGATACTGGAAAACTTATTCAAGCCTACAGAAAATTGTTTTTCTTCTTGACAAAATGCGACATGTTCAGATACGTTTTTAAATATAATTGACGCAAGAGAAAGCTGTAATTATAATGTGAAACACTAGTAATTTTGAGTTTCATGTGCTAAATGTGCTATTTTTGTTTAATTTTGAAGTTCTTGTGCTAAATGGATTAGGCCTATTCCTATTTCGTTTTTGAGCCTTCATTAAATAGCTTAGTTTGAAATAAATATGAATATGAATATAAACTGGTTTCTATACATTTAAGATGACGTATCAAAGTCACCCCACAGTTTAAAAAATTTCATTTTGTAATGGTATAAAAACTATCTGGCAGATTTAAGTGTGGTTTGAGATTGATACATTGGTTAGTTTTAGCTTTCATTTCATGCAATTTATAGACCCTATCAAAGTGACCCCAAATCCAGGGTGTCTTTGACACGCCCTATTTAATTTTTTTCTCGGCATATGTTAGGTCTGATCTGAAAGTGAATAGATTATTTAGAAACTTCAAAACAAGTAGAATGTGTTACAATTTTTTAGATTTCCAAAACTTCATTTTTTCAGAAACTGTGACAGATTAAAGGAAAAAAACTATCAAAGTCACCCCCGTTGACGGTATATGTTTTTTTTTTTTTAAAATCATTTAACTTAAGAAACAGCAAAGTGACAAAACATTATACTGTAATTAAATTAACAGCGACATTCCCCCCCCCCCGTTTTTTTCCCCCCATAAATTTCATGAATGTGGTTGAAAATGAAATGAAAAATGAAAGGGTTGGCTCCTTCGGTCCCGTACACATAAGCCACATAATTGGGCCCATTGTGCCCGTCTTACTGGAGAACTCATTCAAGCCCCGTTGCCTTCAAGAAGGACAGGATAGATCTCGTATTCATTCTCCTTATATCATCTAGTCTCAGTTTAGTCCGAGCCTAAGAGAAAAATGTCTGATTGTAGCAAGTGCTTCACACTCGCACAATATGTCACTTGCTACACGTGGGATCTGCACTAAGCTTCATCACATGTCCTCAGGTGTCTCTTTAGGGTGTTGTGTCCTGTTAACAGGCCAACTACACCTCTCTGCCTAGCAGTAGTAAGATTAAAACACAATGATATAAATTTTTTTTACTTACAGTGAATAGTTAAAAAGTATGTTGCATTACGTTTCGGGTCTTTCCTCGACCCTTCTTCAGATGCCTCCAGAATCATACTGATCACAAAACGAGGAATCTTCCACGTCCCCTGTTGTTTGATGACTATCTCCCAAAGAAGTCGTGCACCGAGCATACCTATCGATCCATTCATTAGGCAATCCAAACTCCACAGTTCTTACAACCTCCTTGGAAGGTGGATGAAAAATAATGTTCGTTTTATCCCCACTAAGTCTCTTAATTACTCCCATCCACTCTTCACTTATATCACCTTCATATCGATTCATTGATACCTCCTGGTTTTCGATAATCTTCAACGCCTCAGTCACTTTTCTTTTAACCTTGTCAAAGACCACTTTCACTACACTAACCTCTCCAACTCGGTGTTTTTCCTGAACGATGTGTTGGCTCAAACCTGTTGTGAATTTTCCATTCTTGATGTCCCTTTCGTGCTCTTTAATTCTGGTTCCAAAGTCTCTCCCTGTTTCCCCAATATATACCTTGTCACATTCTCCACAAGTCACAGAATACACGCCAGCCATCTCCATTGCTTCATAACTCTTCCCCAGACGTTTATACTGAGAAAATGCCCTTCCTATTGTTTGTTTTGTCTTGTATGCAGGGGTTACACCATACTTACGGAAAATTTTTCCGAACTGCTCACTTACATGCGGGTAATAAGGTATCCCCACATAATTATCATTGTTATTTATTTTTCTCTCTTCCATATCATATATGCGTTTTTCCGCCTTACGCCAGATGTTTTCAATCCTCTTCCCATCAAAACCATTGATTCTTGCTAATCTGAAAATTTCTTCTTTTTCAATCTCGAGGTCTTCCGTATTATTACATAGCTTTAATGCCCTTTGCGCAAAATTTCTCCATACATTGTCTTTGATAATATGGTGATGAGCCGACCTTTTGTGTATACCAGACAAGTCTCTTGACACACTCAGGAGCTCGTGGGCCATGAGTCCATTCCTCTCTGGGCAGAAAACTGGTCCTATATACAGAGTCAAAGTTATAACTTGGCTTCATATTGTCACAGCTCATCGCAAGGATAGGCTTCGACTTCTGAAGTCTATTTTAAGTGTCGCTCTGTGTCCTTTAATTGGATTTTAAAAGACCAACAGCCCAAACTCCAGAGACGATGAGCAGTCACTCCAGCCTCTCCTTGAATGACCAGATCCAAAGGAGGTAAGCCAAGCAGCGCCTCCAGGGCACTGAGTGGAGTGGTGCACAAGCCTCCAGTAATCTCCAAACACGCTAGGAGTTGGATTTTATTTAATTTAGTCTTGGTAGCCTGTGTCGTAACACATGGCACCATACGACCGAAGCATAGGTGATGGAGGGCCTAATGATGGAGACATAGAACCAATAAACCACATGTGGTTTAAGTCCCACCTCACACCAAAGGCCCTCCGACAGGCCCACAAAATATTGCAGGCCTTAATCACCTTGTTTTCAGTGTTCTCTTTCCACGTCAATCTAGAATCCGGAATGAGTCCCAGATACTTGACCGACGTGGATCGAAGCAGCTTCTTCCCCAAGTAGATCGGCTCATGTAAATGAATTAGGTTACATAATTTTATATTTAATTATTTTGTTAGATGAAGTTAATAACTGGGCCATTCTCCAGAAAAGGGCAGATTCATGTCGCGTTTCATTTTCTGTGTAAAATAAGTATTTATGGATTATGAATTATTATGATATGTTAGATTGAAATAAGGTCTATTTGATCCCATAGTCCACTTTTTAAATCAGAGTTATGTTTTTCTGCATTTTAGAGCACAGTATGTGAGATCTCACCTCTGTGTTGTGTCCCAATGCCTGACTTGTCGTTTTCATTCTTTCATAATTCAATAGACTTTAATTTGCATCTCATTTTAGTGTTATAACAAGAACAAACAACTCAAAAAATGAGTCGTTAATAACTGAAAAGCAAATATATCATTTTGTAAAGACAAATTTTGCAAAACAAGCCTGTCCCCAAGTGAGACCTCACCTCCGATATTGACTGACTCACAAATTGATGAACCCTTCTTTTGATCTTTAAGCAACAAGCACCCAATCTTCAATATTGATAGTGTCGTCTTCTTCCAACATTGGAACTGGTTTGATGTTGCTTGAGCTCCCATCTTCTACTTCTTTTGATTCATTTTAGATTTTAATTTGCTTTTGGAAGTCCTGAATATGGACCAGCATGCATTACTGCCGGCCCTGCTAGTGACATATACAATGCATCATCCCTGGCCGTGCTATTGACACATATATACAACGCATCACTGCTGACTGTGCTACTGACATATATACAATGCATCACTGCTGGCCATGCTATTGATGCATATATACAACACACCACTTTGCATGCCTATAGATGCCTTAAGCGTACAGTATCATCTGTTATCTACATCCTGACACCATCAGTTCCCTGTTCTTTTCCTCGAGTTGCCATTTAAATATTTCATGTGATGCATTGCACCATGAATTAAATTGTATTATAATGCTGCTGTGTTTGACGTCATGCAGGCTACCTGAGTGTTGCGTAAATTGAAGTAAACTTCAAGAAATACATGCGGTGTGTTCTTGTTTCAAAGGAAACTGACAAATTATATGCAATTGTTTGTCCTTTTATGGTTACAAAATAAATTTGCAAATTAATTCAGCACCACCAGTTTGCACAGTGAATAATACTCGTATGTTAGCAGTGAAAGTGTTAAATAACTGTCTTCTGTTCTATTTGCTTTTCTCTAGCCTTAATTTCTTATTCTGAGTAAACTGCAGCATCTAAAGGTTGGAGCCTGTGACTTGTGTGGTGTTGTGATGAATATCTCGATTCAAGAATTCTATTTGATTTAGTATTCAATATTCCAAAATTTATGCATTCACTTAAATGTCTTGGAATGTTATTAGATCATTCTTACAACTAGCCTACTTTCTACTTAACGTAACATCACAATAGTGCATTGACCTTTGTGTCATGCACAACTCTCGACAAATGTACAGGTAGGGAAAAAAAGCAGACCGACTAAAATATCTAAGTTGCTGATATGAGCCACTGCGCGTGCCTAGCAGTATTCACAGGATAGCAGGGAATGTATTGAAATTTGTTCCAGTGTCGATAAATTGCTTGAATTGAGAAATAATTTCACGTAATTTGCATTGCTTGTGAAAACAAACATTTCTGTTACATTTATTTACGTATCACAAGGCTCTGAAGTCAGCTACAAGAGTCGGTCCGCTACCTGTGCACAATTTATTCTCAAAGTTACAGGGTGTTCACTAACTTCTTCACTTTACTGGGGAAAACTATTATTACACGGCAGCACCCATAGAGAGTTAAATTCTTTCAGCAAATTATTTGTTACTAGTTAGGTCCACCTAAACTCAGTGGAGAAGGCCAAGGGCATATTTCTAGAAGTCAGAGATATAGTATATTGCGATACAAGTGTCGTAAGGCACGTTTACGGGTCGAGGAAACAGATTGAAAACTCGGCGCCTCGGGTTTTTAAGTTTTCGAGACCCGTAAATGCCTTTACGGCCCGTGTGTTGCATGCTATTTTTTGCACGATGATTATTTATATCAATTTAATTATATTAATTGTGATATTACCTGAAAATATTATGTAAATACATTCTTGAAAATAGATGTTTATTTCAGAAAGTGATTCGCATGTGTTTGTTGTTATGGGAACCGAATATTTGTCCTGGGGGCCGTGGCCATAAAGGCTTGTATTATGAAGTGTATCGTAATGAATTATGACGTAGCGCTTGGACCGTAAGTGTTTTAACCTCATCGCAACCGGCCTTAGCAACAAGACTGTGTGGGAATGTCAACTTACGATCCATGTAAACAAAGTTCGTAAGTACCACTTACTAGCTAAGGAGTGCAAAATAACTATTTACAAAATTTACAGTAAATTTAAGTTCAGATTATTGAGAAGCAAAGAAAATTTAAGTTATCTGTTTTTTAGAAGCAATAATGAGAACAAAAAAAATTGGTTATGTGTAGAATTAGTTTTTCTTCCAGTAGGCTAGATGTTTTTTTCAGTCTTCTCGTAGTCTTGTCTTTGTGTGCATTGTCCACCAATACACTGTCTTTTTCTTAACAGTGGCACTGACACTTCACACATTCTGAAACTTATTAAACATTTGATTAATCGTTGTGATGTTTCTAGTGTGCACTATATTTATTCATAACCTATACTTTAACTTTTCATTCCCACTACAATGGAGTTATACGTATGCTCTAATAGTTAAATAAAGCTTATGTTTTTCCTGTCTCGTTTTTGAACTGTCAAAATCACAGTATTTCTCTTATTCCCTACTCTCCCTCACTAACTAAGAGAAACCAGAAACCAGAAACACAAGAATGGGCCACAAACAAAAACATAATTTTGGAATTTGACATACCAAGATCTCTCACAGCCTTAAGGACCGAAAGGTCACCTCTGGTCCTGAGGGCGTTTTGCTCAATTTTCATCAACTTTCTTTGTGAGTTTCAGTTTAACCTGCAGGTAGACCTACTCTGCTATAGTTAATTTCTGAGTTTTGTTAGAACTCTATGCTAAAAATCACTCCTTTCTTTTACTTTTTTATATTTTTATATTTAAGCCTTATAGGTCTATCCAGCTTACTATTTCCTTATGTTCCGACTGGAACACCTCCTCCTAGCCTATGGGTGATTCTTCAAATACGGGAAAATTTGGAGTGTGTAAAATCCAAATTTTTTACTTTGTTTAAAAAATCTCAAAAAAAATCACTAAAATACTTCAGGGGTTACTTGATTATAATATGACACCAGCAGAGCTTAAATGTTTATATTTTTATTTATTTTAATTTCTTTAATTTTTTAAAGCCATGTGAATGACATTCGTATACATGTGGTTGGCAGAAGGCCACATTAATGACTAACTTTGGCAACAATCTGCTTTTCTTTATGTGATTTCATATTTTTCTCAGCATACTTCAGTTGATTTTGCACCATATTTGCAAATTTGTGTGCATACTCCAGAATTAATGTAATTTTAACGAGACTGTGTTTTTATGGTTTTGGGGGAGGGGGGAATCAAGCAGAAATTCATTTAATCAGTTTTAAGATCTTAAGTACAGGTCACAGACACCGCAAACACAATAGTATCCTACATTTATCATCTATATGACTTGAGAGTCATCCACATACCCCTTCATGAGACATGTGGATGACACAAAAAGCAGGCATGTGGATGACAAAAAAGGAGTTTTAGTGGTCTCAGCAAGCCATTTCTAAACCTCTGTAAGCTCAACTTCAGTCAAGTACTTTGAATTGGAAGGTTTATCATAGTGCATAATCAAAATTAATAAATATTCACTTTCTGCCTACTTTCTAGAAGCCATGTTAATGACGGGGAATAAAAACGCTTTCCTTGAAAATGATGCAAGGTCCTTTGTTAATCCCAAACTGTTTGTAAGCAAGCAAAATTCAACCTTACAATTCAACCACAAGCTGCCCTGTTGGCTTTCTAACACTGTTGCCAGTTATACAAATTTCTCATTTCTGCAGAAAAAATTCCATTCTTTTCAGCCATGTGGATGACCAAAAACCCTTGGGACATTCTTTATGTTCATTAGGTGGGGTGACAATTTTATTTCATTTTATTTTTTAGGGGTTAATATTCTTCACCCATTCATACTCATTGACAGGAAAAAAGTTGAAAAGGAAATAACATTTTGTTTTGTGGAAAAATGCATTAGAATATACAAAACCTAGGTTTGGGACAGGGCATGTGGATGACATTTCATTGAATTAAATTCGATTTTGGAATATCAGAATTTAAAGTTAGTGACATTTCAAAGTGATAGTTGTAGTATGGAAGTAGTAGAAACAAACTTTAATTTTAATTTTTTTTTAAAGTTGAATTTGAAGGGAAATAGGCTATCACTCCGGAACGCAAATTTTCCTGTATTTGAAGAATCACCCATATTCCATATCGTGTAACTTCACTGTACAGCTTCACAACTCACCTTTAATTTAGTTGATTACTTTTTCTAAGCTTTACTTCCATTTCACAATCCAACCCCACTTATCACTTAACTTTTCTTTTCCATCTGAGCCAATCCATGTGAAAGTGGACAAAGGTGGTTACATCTTTTTTTTACGTGACATAGACATGTTATATATCAAAGTAAAGGTAAAAGACTGTAGAATTTTAAAATAGATTCACAATTCTATTAAATTAAAGGTATCTATATAATAACAACTGCTGAAATGTGTATTTTTTTCGTTGACTGAAATTTACAATTTAACATGTTGGCTAGTACTGCATTATACTCATGGAATCAGTAGATTTGCTGCAATTTTTAATTTCACCCACAAAAGCACAAATAAGTGAAGATTTTGTCATCATAAAACAAATTTTTAAGATGAGTTTCAGTGAAGATATTCATCAAATCAATTTTCAAGGTACCCTTGTCACACCCGTCACAAAAAACATGTAATAGTTTGGGTAGAAAGCCAAGTAATCATTGTATAAAATGGAAACTTGGTAAAAGTTAAGATATTTCAATACAGAAGACACACCTAAAATATAATTTTGAAATGCCTACTATTTTGGCTTAATTTTGATGTGACGGGTGTGACACATGTTGCGTGACGGGTGTGACATATGTTGTGTGACGGGTGTGACACTTATGGAAAATGCCTTTTGTAGCTTTTGTAAAGTGATCATTTCATGCAGATGTTGAATAAATCATATGTTTTCATTATTACTATCTTTTAAATGGCTCTTGGACTTCTTGGACTTCCGTGGCATAGAACAGAACTTCGTAGTTTGCAAGACAAAGAAACTACGATCTACCAGCTTTGGCTATGGATGACACGGATGACCGGTGGAAATGTCACAAATGTTTTAATGGTGGTAAAGAAGTGAGGTAAAGATCTAGTAATCCCTATAGAGGCCATGAAGGCTTTTAGGATTCCAACGTTCAACCTCCAACAATTTTAGACTTTTAGCACATGAAGGTGGTAAGGTTGTCAGTCTTATGCACTGGCTGCCTTTACCCCAGAATTGCTTCTGGTACCCATTTCTGTTAGAAGATGAGTTGACCTCAGGGCCATAGTGCCAGCAGAAGAATTAGGCCAATTGAAAAATCTCAAAAACCTCATCAGGAATTGAACCTGTGCCCCTCAGGTTTGTAGCACAGTGCCTCAACCAGCAGCATGACATTGTACCCCAATAAAGAAGTGAGAGTGATAGCCTAATTAATTTTGTGCCTGATTTCTATACTGGTAACTGTGTATCTTAGAACTGCTAAGAAATTCAGACAGACAATATCTCTAACAGCCGATGAAATGAGTAGGCCTACATGGAAACAAATGAAGGAGAACAGATAGAAAAACAATCAGCCAATCTAAATATAGCTACACAATATTATTTTTGTATGAGAGACAACAAAAATGTCCTGGTGACAAGAATAACCAGATCCACATCAATTCAGTAAAAGTTTGTGAAGTAGTCCAGGATTTTAGAGTAGAGGACAACGAAAACTGCCTAACTAGTACCGGAGGAAGATTTCACTTCACAACTTTACACAAGCCTGTTAAAAATATGGACAGAGTGGAAAAAAGACTAACAACGGAATTCTTTTTTATGCTGAGATCATGTGCTGGGATTCCCCAGGATTATCACAAAAAATTTTCATGAAATTCATGCAAAATGGTACAGAGGCAGAAGGTGCAAAGTGTGGTTAGCGTTGCAGATTACAGATCCATCGGCCCGGGTTCGATCCCCAGTACCACCTCGAATTTTTCTGAGGTAGGGAGGTCTGGTAGGGGTACATTCAGCCTCGTGATTCAAATTGAGGAGCTACTTGATGGAGAAGTAGCATCTCCGGTCATGAAAACCACCATTAATGGCCGTGGGTGTCGGCATGCTGACCACATGCCCCCAATCCTACCATCTGCCTATGGTAGATGATGCAGCAGTCGGGTGGTAGGCCAAGTCCCTCCAGGGACGGAGTTTAGTTTAATTTAAGTCTCGGTTATAAGTTGATGTTGTCCCATCCGACGTGTCACACCCGTCACGTCACACCCGTCACACTGATAAAGTAAATTATCAATAACTATGTAAATATTTTTGTAAAATCTAATTATGCATTTCAGTATGTTGATCAGTCCTCTTACTTGAAAAAACAAAACAAATATAGTGAAGCTAATCAATTCACAGAAATTTCAATTAAACTTACATAAGAAAAAACCTTTGTCCAATTATGGTCACACCCGTCACATGCACAATATATTTTCCAGCTCAAGCATACAGCCTTGAAAAAAACATTAGATCATATTTTGTACTTCCAATGGGTTGGTATGTTAACACAAAAAACTTTGATGACATTCCTGCAATATGGTTCAGAGGTAGAAAGAAATAAGTGTAATGAAATCTGTCCAAATGTCACACCCGTCACTATGGATTGGCTCATCTTTATTTCAAGTTTTCCCAATTCTCAATACAACTTCCTTTTATTTAAAAACCTAGCCCTCTCTTTAGCTAAACTACACTCTTTATTTATTATTCTTTTCCAAAATTGTACTTTTATTTTCAACACTTCCTACCACTGTAGGCTGCCTAGAGACAAAGTATAACATACAATGTAATCTTATCTATAAATGAATTGCTAAACATTAAACATTAACATATGTAGCAGAAATCTACAGGATTATAAAACATTATGTCAAATTATAACAGTGATTCCTATAAATGTGCAGCAATCCTAGGTTTTTCTCTTTATTGACCTCTTCTGGTTGACCAGTGCGTTTTTCAATCTTATAGTTGGGTCAAGAATGTATCCCTTTGACAAATCTTCAGCATATACAAGCATGTCAATACGGCTGTGGCTTCCATTTGTGGCCACACCATGGTCCCCCCTTGAAGACTTTGAAACCTTTCTCACATAGGAGGTCGGCAATTTCAGTTCGAATCTGATGATGCCTAGCGTTTCTCAGTAGCTCACCATACGAGCAGAATCCCAGGACATGTGCCAATGTTTCAGTCTCTCTGCGGCATCACCGATAGAGGTTATCGTACAAAGATCTGCCTGGTATTGATCACACTGCAGAGACATTCGCTGTCATCTTCAAGGCCTCTCGCCATTCGTTTATAGAAAGGCCCTGGGGTATATAAATCTTACAAATTTCTTTCTAGTTGAATTCTAACTTTAAATTCTTTCTTCAAAATTAATACTTCCACGAATTTTAATCAAATCTGATTACAATTTTAAGATTAGTCTGTCCCTGTAACTCCCTTCTTCAAAATTAATTCTCTGCTGTAATTTGAAACATTCTATTTTTATTTTATTTTAAACCTGTAAATTTCTTTCTCCTAACTTTAAGCTGAAGCTCTTGTTACAAACCTAGCTCCCTCTCTGCATACTACTTTCTTCTCTTTCACCACTTAATTTTATTTTTCCCATTCCATCCACATAGGCCTCTCTCTTTCGTCAACTTCACTCTTCTTCTACTCAGTGAGTAATTACATGGTGAATAAAGAAACGCCTCGGCTGCTATACTAGATTCGTCCGCTAAACTGTTATTTTGCGTCCTTGATACACAAATCGCTATTAAGGTATTGAATTATTTTTAATCATTGGCTTTCTGTCAGATCCAAAATTCATTTTAGACTGGTTGATAGAGCCAGCTCAATTTCTGATGGTTACTGTGAAGGCATTCGTAGTGATAGAAGGCTCCTATTTCCTCTGAAGGGTCATTCCACAGTAACTCACGTTACACTCAGACAGATTTTTTAGCACATATATGCTTATAAAAATTACAAATAAAAATTCTCACAAAAGTGTTTAACCTCAAATTGTTGTATTTAGAGCATTCTTCATGATGGTAACAAGCAATTTTTAAAATAATGACTTAATCCTGATTTATCAACAAAACAGATTTCGTAACTCACGTTACACAAAAGGGACACTCAAATCAGAACTATTACTAAGTTACTGAATGATATTTCTGTGAAAATAAAACACCTACATTTATTAAATGTGCACAGTGATAATGACTGTTCCCTTTACAAAAACATACAACCATTTTTGCAGTCATCCATAAGGAAAGAAAAAATAAAAAAATAATTTTGCTACAATGCGCATGTAACTCACGTTACATTTTGTCCACAAGTATGAATTTGCTGTTAATTACAAATAATGAAATGTTTATTGCTTAAATCTTATGAAAAACATAGAGAAACTTATTTTTACCCCATGAAAGACCTGTAACCTGGTTGTATTTGGTTCATAATGCCCTATTAATTTTAGAGGATCGCAGCATAGCATGAAATTCAGGAGTTACACTTAGGTCTATTACACAAATTTATAGTTCTTTCACATTGTGGCCCCCCCCCCCCACTCCGTAGACTCCCACATTTAGGCCTATTAAACCATTTACCTTCTTTTACAGGGTATGATATGATGTAGTGGTTGAGACACTGCACTACAAACCAGAAGGTTGCGGGTTCAATTCCCAATGAGGTCGTTTAGATTTTTCAATTGACCTAATCCTTCTGGTGGCACTATGGCTCTGGGGTTGACTCAGCCTCTAACAGAAATGAGTACCAGGACCAATCCTGCAGTTAAAGTCGGCCGGTGCGTAAGCTGACAATCTTACACCTTCATGTTCTGAATGTCTAAAAATCTGGGTGCATCAAACTCCTGAAACCTTAAGGGCCTTCACGGCCTGTAATAGGGATCACTTTATTTTACTTTTACAGTTCATTTACATTAACTTTTTTCAACTTGAAGGCTTAGTTACACTCTGTTTCCTTTTAATCTCAACAGCCGGTGTAGGCAGTGTGCATATAACATGATTTAACTTCACAAATGGAGTGTCTTGTTCATTGCTTTAAAAAGCAACCCACTACTGCTAGTATTTTGCATGACGAATTGCAACATATCTGCAATTTGTATTATGCTTGTTATCTTCGAATCTCACTACCACAAATGTTCCTCACGGGCCTTGGAGCAAGGACGAGTCAGCTGCTGCTGCAAGCGGAACCACTGATGACTCAACGATAACCACCCGAAGCCGTACCAGATTATTAAGTTTCAAACAATAGAATTTAGCCGGGAGTTTTCAAATAGTAACTTTTGATGAAGTGTTAATTTAAATAGATTAAGGTTCATTAAGAGTGAATTGCCAAGGAGTATAGGGGGAAAGTAGAATAGTTCAAATCATTATTGTAAGATTAGGGAGTTGAGGATCAAATAATAATTTAGTGTCTAGTATCACATCCATCACACGTCTCCAGCGTCCATGATAGCGTGTGCCCTATGAAGAAATACGATTGGCAGTTCAATAAAGGTAGTGTTTAAGTACTAAAGCTAATGTGATTGATGTCGATGAACTATCTGCCGTGTGTTAATTATGTATGCATGTATTATCTGGAAAAGGACCTGCCAGAAACCGGAAGGTAGGTACGGCTCCTTTTCGAAAGTGTATAACTTAAGGGCCAGTGTAAAGTGTCTTAGAACAAATAAATCATATCATATCACTACCACAAATGTTCCGTACTGCAATGTTTGAAGACTATACTTCACTTCCCTGCATCAAACAAATTTCACTTGGAACATCTGGATCTGATTCATCTATGTTGGAGCCATGTACCAAAGAATAAAACTCCCTTTAGGTAGGCCTACAGGCTGAGGTAGATTTCGAAAACAATATCAAAGTGTACAAAGCACCATATGAAATACCGGTATAAATAAATCTGAAATCTTTTTTATAAAAAGAGAGTTGTTTATTATGTTTTAAATTGATATTATTTTTTATTTTGCCATGCAAAAGGTGTGTAACTATTATTTTTAATATTTCAAACTCTATTACATTGGTAATTTTATCCTTAGTTGGTCCTCACATATTCCTTTCGGCAGGCCTTCAGGCTGAGGTATATTTTAAAGTGTTATTGTTTTTCAAACATTCAAATCTCGCCTTATATGAGAGCTATTGAGAAACTAGTGATTGATTTGTAGAATACTCATCAAGAGCTTTTCAACGATACCCCACAAGACATGGTTTTAAAAATTTCGAATTTCCATCCCCCCACCCTACTCGTACCCCCAAAACCCCCGAATCGTTGGTGTCACTGTGAACTCTATAGGGAGTACTGTACTCTAATTTATTCAAACAAAGTTTCTCTCTATACTTCATAGGGGCCGAGATATAAATTTTTCAAAATTTCAACCCCCTCCCCCGAACCACCCCCTTGGGCCAATTTGGCTCATTAACGAACTTGTCCGAACTATTGGGCCTAGAAATAACATAATAAAATTTGGTTCAAATATCTTCAAAATTACGGCTGCTAGCATGTAAAGATATATATAAATATCAAATTTTTTTTTTTGAACAGGCGGTGGTTTCGTACTTAGGGAGACATGAAATGTAAAGATTAAAAGAATTTTTCGAAAGTCATGACATGGTATCTATTAAAATAGGTAGATTTTTCTTTAAAAACCAGTTTTTCAACAAGAGTATAAACGTAATTCACGTTACATATATGTAACTCACAGTGGCGGCTCGTGGCCGGAAAATTAGGTGAAGAGGAAAAAAATTCCACATGCTTACGTTAATAACCGAACTCACCTATGTCTTGTATAGCAAATCAATCCTTCGATAGCCCTTTATGGCTGCAAATTTGTCGGTGATATCATCATAGGACGGCTGCATTTCTTCTAGCTGCAGTAAAGGTTCTTTCTGAATTGAAATATTCGCTAAACAAGATACTTGTCTGGCAACATTTTTTATCCTTCATTTAGTAGGCCTACGTCGTGATCTGACAGCTGGCACAATGATGATTTGATTTTAAACAATGCGGGTAAGAATATTGTTATTATTTATAAAATCTGATACATTTTATTCATGGAATACTCTTAATAAATCCCAATCGGGATTATGAGTTTCATTAGATAAATTCGATCCTGCTTTTCCGCCGCGAATCTATTGATGTTTATCGTAATTATTATTCTCCTAATCAGATTACTCAGAATATTCCATTCATGCGATGCGGACTTGGAATTGACTAATAATCTTTAGCAATGCCTCGGATATCGACCAATGACTGTTGTTTATCTTATAAGTTAATATGCTTGCAAGGGTCGGAAAGATGCAATTTTATCTGATAAACTTCAGCTCGTTACTGGATACTTCAAGGCATTAATATGCAGTGATTAATATGTCACATGTCGTATGATTGCCTATGAAAAAAAATGCATTGTAGGAATGAAACGTCGTGATTCAACGTCGTCGTCCTATGGCGTCCTATCGGTGACGATCTCCGAAGATGGTTCAGTGTTGTGACACGTGACAGTGGGCTTTCATCACAGTACACAGTAGTCTTGGTATATGGTGACACACATTAAATAAATTAACTTCTAGTCTCATCCCTATGCCTCACTTTTGTGCTTTAGAATCGAACGCCTATGATTTTTTTTTTCCGTTAATGATATTTAATTTTATGAGAAAGAATCCAAGCTCCTCTACCGTTCATACTTCAATGAAGTATATGGTTGTTTATAAACACCTTTTAAATAATTAATTGAAAATTGTTAAAAAATAAAAATTCTAGCTCTTTAGCGTCTATGCAAATCGTGTGGAAAATTTAAACAAAATTGTTAGTTTTTTTTTTATAAAATCGTGAAGAATGAAAGTCTGTTCTAGCCTCGCCCAAAGATGTAAGATTTAAAAGCCTGAGTTTGTACAAACGATAGCTGGCTTATAACTACCCTTCAAAGTATAAGGATACCGTATAAAAGTAAGAAAAAGTCGTCAATCTCCCCAGAAGATATCTAATCCAAATACGTTTTATTTATACACGATGTTTAGTTCTCAAGCCACACAGACACGTTCCTGAAAATATTATAGGACAGAGGAGAATTCAAAACAGGTATTTATGTTAAAAACATTGATTTCGAACATTTATTACCTTTGGTACGGGTAGAGGAAGTGAAATTGGTGCTTTGCTATTAATGGAGCTGTTAGCAGAAGAGGAGTAGCTATGAAACCCGCCACACACTGTCATTGTACTATCAACCAAGCACGAGAAAAACTCTGAGCAGCACGAGGAGCGGTACGTGACGTCATACCATGCTACTATTCTCTAAGAAAGCATTGTCACCTTGCAGCTTGGAACACACTGCAAACTGGAGGCTAATGTTTACAACGCGCATACAACAGAGAGGCTCGTCTTTTCTCTGCCCAATCAGAACGCTAGTATCCACCTGCTTGTCAACCAACCCCTCTCACCGCACTCCGCTAACAGAGTTTTACTCGTGCTTGGCCGATAGTATATGCTGTGGTAACCGCGCGGCGCGCGCATCAAGAAGCCGAAAGATGAGACCTTCGTGGGTAGTCTGATCCCTTCAGCATGGACGTGGGATAAGCGAGAAAAATGCTGCTTGTAGCATCAGCCAGCATCATTTTTAGTGGACCAGACTACCCATGGAACAGGGGAAGTGAATCAAGGCTGCTTCGTGCTTCTTTGCAAGACTCGAGAGCTCTCTGGCGCCTCCTCCTTTAACATCACTCGTGGCGGGCAATACAAAATTACATACATGCATTTATAGTAAAAACCAACTTTCGTGATATGGGAAATAAACTTTAAAAATACGTATTGTAAAGGAAAAATACTGGTGAAGTGCTACTTCACCTACTTCACCTGAATAGCCACCACTGGTAACTCATGTTACCGTAACTCACGTTACAGATTTTCAGATTTCATAATAGGTTCTTTAATAATAGCTACAATTGTTCTCTTTAGTTCTAAATGGCAGTAAGAATGATTATTAAGATGGCTAAACTTATTGGAAGATAAGGTTCATTATTAACACGTGTATATTAAAAAATGTGATATTTTCGTAACTCACGTTACATTTCGCATGGTTGTAATTATTGTAAATTATAGGGTAAGTGCGCATGTAATATTCAATTGTAAATTTCTCAAAACTTACCTTAGGTTTTGATCTTTCTGTTTACAATGGTTTCTGATTATTAAAGATCTCTAATCCCAAATTATTTTAAGCAATAAAAAATCACTTTTAGCACAGCTGCACAAGTACTAACAATGATGCCACTAAATCGTGCAAAATTAAAGAAATGACACGATGTACGGGAAAAATTTATCATTCTCGTGAAAGTTCATTTAATATACTTTGAGAAAATGTTGAAGTTTTATTTCAAATAATGAATTTGAAAATTCACACTTTTGTCCCTATTTTCGTGGAATGGCCCTGAAGTATGCTGGAAATCCAGCCAAAATCCAACAAAAGCTATTTAAACTTCCTGTATTTACCTGGTTTTTATAGATGTGTTGCCACTATTAAACTTCCAACCCTCCTATAATAATCAGTTCACAATAATATCTTTCTAAGAATACCATTGCATGGGAAAAGACGAACTTGAGAGATATGAGAACCAGGGTTTAAGCGTTTTAATAATAAAGAAATAAATAAAAATTAAAAACTTTTAGCAAAAAAGCGAAAATGGATTAAAAAAAGCTTTAGCAAAATGCTAAAATACAAATTTATTGCTAAAAGTTAATTTTAACTGCGTTTTTTTAAATGTAGCTTCAAAATAATAAAAATGAAATGGTACAAATAACAAACTGAACTGTGAACCAAATTATTATTATTACTTTTTATTCATTTATTATTTTTTTTTTTTTCAAAATGCAATGGTTTGGAATTCAACATTTTTCTCTGAATTTCAAATTGGCCCACTTCTCAAAAGCCTTGCTAAAATTTTAGTTTTTCTTTCGGGGCCTTCAATTTTCATCATTAAGATGTTATTAACATTACACAAATTTATTTTATTGCAAAGATTGTTTTAATAAGGTTCAATGCACTGAAACTTCTCTCACAGTCTACAGTGTGTAGTGGAATTGTTGTAGCATACTCTACAGTGGAGCACATTAAAGGAAATTCAACAGAAATATCATTTACATGGATGTAAGAATTTCCTTTTGCATTTCACAAAAAATGTGATCATAGCTTAAACCCTGATGAGAACAGAAGCATGACGACTGGAATAAAGACCACATCTACTTAAATGCTTTTTTGAATAGGAACATGTACCCTAGGTTTGCGATCAGGGCCGTAGCTAGGCGGTGGCGAGATGGGCCCCCGCCAAGGGCGCAGGTACAGAGAGGGTGCAAAATTAACCATGAAAAATCCCGCCTTTTTTTTATTTTTAGACTGGTGCAATTTCTCAAGCAATAAAAATTTTACGTTAATGGAAGAAATCTTTCAGGTTATTAAAAATTACTGCACGTGAACTATCTGTAGTATTATGCCAATTGTCTACAAACAAAAAGCAGTCATCAATGTTCTTTAATTAACACATTTCTTAATGACAGACTATGATAACATAAACCATGATCAGTATGGAGTGATATAACAATAAAAATTAAAATGTACGTTATTATCTAGATAAAAGTGGTTCAACTATTCAAAGAATACTTTTAGCTATATTAATGTGTTAAACATTTTAGTAGGCCTCAGGCCTATTATGTAATTTACTTTTGATACTAGATTTTATTATTTAATTCTTTTTTAAATAGTTCAATTGTCTGAAAATAAGGTTTTAGTAGGCTACCTTGAAAGTCCAACACTTAGTCCATTTTCAAATTGAGGTTTAGGTTTTCTTTGATAATAACATTGTTTTTATATTAAAATAACAAACAATTTTACAGAAATTTAAAAAACTTGTTCAGACCCCCCAGTATTGGAGGGTGCAGATTTTTCAAACTCGCCAAGGGCGCGAAAGGACCTTGCTGCGGCCCTGGTTGCAATACACATGTATCAGAGCTAGGGCTGTAAATCGATTAAAATTTCTAATTGAGTTAACGCTTGACTTTAATCGATTAATCAACAAACAGGTCGGTATTTTAAACGAAACCAAAGTGTACATTTAATATTGTTTTACACGTTTAATAACTACTACACTACAGATAATCAGAAGAAATCCTGAATTAATGAATACCATTGTTAGTTAATTAGTGAAAAAATATATACAAAACTTACATTTCCGGTTACTTTTTCAGCCAAGACTTGCAAAACTAAACTACCCTTCAGGTTTCTGAATAACGGGAATTGTTTGGACACAATAGGCTGAATGACACATGATGTGCCAAGGCCGGAGAAGCGAGAGAAAGGAGTTTGGTCATTTGGCCCATTTCTCGAAAAACGTTTTTCAGAATTCGGCTAAACCGATTAATCGGAAAATGTAATTGATCGACGATTAAAAGTTTAATCGATTAATTGGTACAACCCTAATCAGAGCACAAATCCCTCATTGCAGCATAAAACGAATTGACTCTTTCTTTTAAGGACATCATGGACATGTGTTAAACATATCTGACCTGTGCTGTCATTGCACAACAAGCCATTTCAACAACAACAGTTCTGCTGCCTTTCTTAATGACTCATTTCTTCTAATGTGTTGTGAGAGTTCATTAAGATTGTTTAGTCTGCATAGATTACATCTGACTGGGGACGCTGTAGGGAAGATCATTGACATTAAAGGTCAAGGCTAGGCTGTCCCTTCAGAAAAAGGAACAAGTTTACTAACTTATTTCTAATTCATTCTTGGGATTAAACATGATCCATCATTTTGTAAGGCACTGTTACACGTCATAAAGTGCACTCATAACTTCATCATTACTCAAGATAACTGATGACTATCTGATGACTATCTGACGAAACCTTTAGTAAATTAATTAAGTGGAAGGAAAGGAAATAGACATTAAATCCATGTCTGGGATATTAATACAAGTAAGAATCAGCTTGAAAAATTTCATGTCATAACCGGGATTTGAACAGGGATCTTCAGCTTAACGCGCTGATGCTCTACCATTGAGCTACCATGACAACATGCCAGTCTGACATCAAATTCCTCAACTGATTCAGAAGACAGTGGTTTGCAAACCAGTGGTTTGCAAACCACTGTCTTCTGAATCACTGGTTTGCAAACCACTGTCTTCTGAATCAGTTGAGGAATTTGATGTCAGACTGGCATGTTGTCATGGTAGCTCAATGGTAGAGCATCAGCGCGTTAAGCTGAAGATCCCTGTTCAAATCCCGGTTATGACATGAAATTTTTCAAGCTGATTCTTACTTTAGTAAATTTGTTGTGATATTCAGATGGAGCCGGTATAATTTTTCAGAGTACATTAAACTACAAATATTCCAAGAGAGTCATTCTCCAGAAAAGGGCAGATTTCAATGTTAGAATTTTTTTTTTTTAAATATTTTTTATTTTGGATCATGTAATTTTTTTATGTAATATTTCCTTCTGCAGAGTACTACTGAGGTACTTGCCTTACTTACCGAGTGGTATTTTGCATTAAATTAACAAGGTTAGAGAATGGCGCATTCATGGAGGTGAGAAAATAGTATGAAATAGTAATTATAATAGAAGTTATGTGAGAATTAGAATTAATTTACTGTATTAAATGTTATCATGAAAATGAACAATATTTATTACCATACAAATGGATTAACACACAAGTTTTTACTTATTTTTATCTATGTTAAAATAGATTATCACCTTAAAATCAAAACTTTAAATCAAAACATGATATATTGTCATAAACTATTAGGCTATACCAGTATCTTCTTTAAACAAAAATAAAAAATGCAGACAGTTAAATATGTCATCAATTACAACATTAATTACACCTCCATGGATAGGACTCGAGAGTAACAGTAACGGAGGTGAGGGTAACGGAGGTGAGATTTTTCTCTAATTTGTCAAATAGCTTGCGAACATTTGAGGTTAGAAAATCTCAGTTCTAGAGTTTAACTGAGCATTCCTTATTATTATAATTTGTAGCAAAAGTAAATATAAAAACATACAACTTTACCGTTGAGTGTAGGTAACGGAGGTGAGGAAGTCCAATTACCAACTCTGCGTTTAGCCCTTTTACACAAACAAAACAACACTTAAAATCACACTAACAGCTTGGCTTTATATAAATGATAAGAAAACTGCCAAAAGTTGGAGTCCAAGGAAAATAGAAAGACTACAGTGCCATATCTGTGGAAATAATTGAACTTTTATATTGTTTCACGGAGGTGAGGTCTCACCTTGGGACAAGCATGTTTAGTGCAAAAAATTGTCTTTACAAAATGATATATTTTATTTTCAGTTATTAATGACTCATTTTTTGAGCTGTTTGTTCTTGTTACAACACTAAAATGGAATATAAATTAAAGCCTGTTGAATTATGAAAGAATGAAAATGACAAGTCAGGCATTGGGACATGACACGGAGGTGAGATCTCACATACTGTGCCCTAAAATGCAGAAAATTGTAACTTTTGTTTAAAAAGTGGAATATGGGATCAAATAGACCTTATTTCAATCTAACTTATCATAATAATTCATAATCCATAAGTACTTATTTTACACCAGAAAATTAACTGCGACATGAATCTGCCCTTTTCTGGAGAATAACCCAAGAGCAACGTTTGTGCTGGGAATATATACAACCTAGGAAAAAAGTTAGCCTACTAATTGAAGCACTCAGAGCAATACTGTCGTAACCCACTTCTGTTCTGTTTTTAAAAGTTTAGCAGAAATCACATATCTTATGATCAAAGTTTTTAAGGTGCTAGTAGCCTCATAAGTAGAGTTTGGTTGTTCATGACATGTCATATTTTTTATCCTGACCTGCATTCTTGCCTCAAACACAAATTAAACACTATTATTGCTCGTTTTTATTTTGCATATAAAGTCGTATTTTGGTCATTTTTTTTTTTTTGTTTTGGTCATATTTTAGCCAGGTTTGTAATTTAACATCATATTTCAGTTATAAATTTGGTAAAGGAGCACAATTATACAGTTAGTTGTTAAATTTTCACTTGACAAGCAAACTTAGATTTACCTTTGGTAATCCGGACGGCCGTTTCGCACTATTTTAGTGCATCATCAGCGGTTTTCGAACTGCTACTGGTGGGTGCCTGGCACCCACCAGTAGCAGTTCGAAAACCGCTGATGATGCACTAAAATAGTGCGAAACGGCCGTCCGGATTACCAAAGGTAAATCTAAGTTTGCTTGTCAAGTGAAAATTTAACAACTAACTTTTGTTAAAGCAATCAAGAATGGACACTCAAACATACAGTTACAATTATACAGTGTATGTACTACATGATCGAGTTAAATTTGAAATTTATTTAATTAATTTAATGTTCATGCCAAATTAATAGGTAACTTAAAATTTTAAAATTAATGGAGTTGTTCATATTTTATAGGGATACACAAGGGCTACAAAATATTACGAGTATTTGGAGCTGATGAAGCGAGCAGACAGGAGCAAATTCTTTAAAATTAGAAGTTCAATACATGTAAAACTGTAAATCACCAAAATTGTTAAAAGTGATTATCTGATGGAATATGTGTGATGTAGGGAAGAATTGAGTGTCATTAAACATTTTAAATTGGAACATTTATTTTTTGAAAATACGTTATTTTATTAGGTCATATTTAGGATTTTTGGCTCATGTTTAGTCATTTGTAAGGGCATATTTGGAGTAATATTTTCCACATTTTTAGGGCATACACATTTAAACCCTACTCATAACAATCATACATATTTATTGAACGTCCTAGGAAAACCTTATGAACATGAAGTTTACAATAACAATGTTCAGATGTGTGTCTGAGGATATTATGTGTGTTAAGGCACTCAGCATTTATGTCCATTGGTAATGAGGATGCCTGCTTCTGCATGGAAATATTCTGAGTAAACAAGATTTTTATTAAAATACACCATAAATCAAACATCTGTGACAAGAACCATTAAATTATACTTTTTCTGAATGAAAATAAACTTTTCCAAGTTTAAAAAAGGAGAGAAATCAAACAGCATCCTCTGTGTTAGAGGCACATTTTTACTTACTTAGGCCTACTTACTCAATGGCAATAGACAATTACTAAGTAAGCTAAAGGAATATTATCTATTTTGTGGAACCTGAAGGTTCATTGTTGCGCTTACCTGAGCCCGCCATTCAACCCTATTCCGTGCTAACTCCATCCAACCATCCCTCGCAAATCCAACTTCCCTTAAATCTATCCTGATATTGTCCTCTACCTGCGTCTAGATCTTCCAAGTGGTCTTTTCCCTTCGGGTCTCCCATTCAATAATTTCAAGATATGTCTTTCCTCCCCCATGCGTGCAACATGTCCAGCCCATTTCTTCCTCCCTTACTATATCCGGTGAGGAGTGCAGATTATGCAGTTTTCTCCAGTCCCCATTTTCATCTCTCTTAGGCCCAAATATTTTTCTAAGCACCCTGTTTTTGAACACTCTCAGATTAAGTTCTTCTCGAAGAGTAAGCGACCATGTCTCACATCCATATAATACAACCGGCAGGATAATTGTCTTATAAATTTTTATTTTTAGATTTCTGGACAGAAGACAAGAAGATAAGAGTTTCTGAACTGCATAAAAATAGGCATTCCCTGATTTGAGTCTACCCTTAACTTCTACCTTAATATTATTTGTATCTGTAATTATTGCTCCCAGATATTTTAATTTATCCACTTGTTCGAATGATTTGCCAGCTATTCTAATATTTTCTAAAGCATTATTTTGACGTTTCATGACCACGTAGGCCTACTCTTTAGTCCCATGAAATATGAGTGGTGGACAGGGAAGCAAGGACATCATATCTTCATACTTCTTGCAGCTTCATAAAGGGTACTGAACAGTCCTGTTTCCAAGGTCCCAGAAGTCTGTGAAAATACTGCATGGTTCTGCTTTCACTTTGTCCCAGCACTTCATTGAACAGTTACAAGGGGGTCCTAATGGTCTATCCACAATTGGTAGTTGGTAGTCGGCAGTTGGCAATTGCAGTCGGCCGCTTGGGAGCAGCACTCAAGCTGTCCACAATATGCAGTCGACATTGAGGTTAGGGAAACATTTTACAGTATAAAAATGTGGAGGAATCGTTTTATAATTGCATAATATATGTAATAAACACATCTTGCTTTCTTGTATGCTAATCTGTTTATTTGAACTAGTAAATTATTTTCAATCTCGTAATATGTTACTTGCAGTCGGTAGTCGAAGATGAATTTCCTGACTGCCAACTGCCTGCTGTTGACTGCAACTGCACATTGTGAATGGCATCCATTACTCACCACACGTGATACTTCGACTACTGACTACCGACTGTCGACTGCACATTGTGGATGGAGCTTAATAAAATCCTGGCTCCCTTCATTGTGCCTTTTTTCTGAGTTTAGTATTGTAGGCCAAATTTCAGTCCTCGTCTTGCCTTATTATGCTTCCACATGCTTTGCCTCAAAACGCCCTCTGCACAGATGGGTCTGCAACCTAACACCATAATATTAATTTCCTATAAAATATCTGGGTATCTGTAAACCTGTAGTTACTCTGCAGAAAAACCAGGTTTTTCTTTGTAGTATTAAGCTATTTCAATATTTGAACCTGTGTATGTATACACATATTTGATAAAGTGCCAGAGCAATACATCGTCTGGGCGAGAAGTCAGATTAATCTTTGCAACAGAGATTATAATTAGATGCTGGAAGACATATTTCCCAATTCTCTAATGAGACAGTGGAAGAGCTTTATGTATTTGGTTCTTATGGAGTTAGATGCAGATAGGAGTCATTCTCAAACTTGGGAAGAACGTCAGGCACACTAAAAGCAAAGTGAAAATTAAAAATCTGGCTTCAACGTCATTCGCCTACTCTTCAGTCCATCTATGTTTAAAATTTCAGATCTCTGCGTTCAGTAGTTTTCGCTGAGCTTCGTGCACAGACAGATATATATAGATAAGATTACCATTATGTTTCCAGTAAAATTGAAATCAGAATAAAAAAATGATTTTTTTCTTTTTTGCAGATTGTATGGTTTCCCTTTACAATGGGCAAAACGCAGTGTCACAATACTTGAGTGATGAGTCTACTTCCAGCTATAAAAACATCACCTGAACTGAAAAAGTGACACATAATGAAGGATCCTTTGACAAACACAAATGTGAGCGCAACCAGCGTGAGTGTCATCAGCAACAAGAATGGAGAAGTACCTGTGCAAAATGGCAATACCAACTTATACGGACGTTTATTAGGAGAGATGGGAGACGTAACACAGCCTGTAGATGATGGAGGCAAGAATGGAGACGAGAATAGGACTGAAGATATGGAATGTGGACTGGGGCCTTTTGCTCCCACTTGGATGCAGATGTTTGCTTCAAAACAAGCATTCCTCGTAACGTTTTGTATTACCTGGGTTCTTCAGGGAATGTATTATACATACTTTGTGAGCGTGATAACGACTATAGAAAAGCTGTTTCAGATCCAATCTAAAACCACTGGCATAATAATGAGTGCTACAGAAATTGGTCAGATAGGTTCTTCGTTATTATTGACTTACTACGGAGGTCAAGGACATCGACCCAAGTGGATTGCATGGGGAATGGTGTTATTTGCTATTTCTTCATTTACATGTTCTTTACCACATTTTCTTTTTGGGAAGCAGCTTATCCATGCTAATGATATTTTGTTTGGAGGACTCGCGTCTACAGTGGGAAGTCCTTACGGAGACAATACGTCAGAACCGGTCTTACCCAACATATGTAGGTCATCTCAACCTGACCAAGGTCCCATCATAATCCTCAGTGAAATGAACTCTTCATTGATTTCTACTGTAGTTCCACCAGTTGCCTGCAAAGATGACTTTCTAGCCGAACGGCGGATCCAATCCAAACACACAACCATAGTGCTGGCAATCTTCTTTATTAGTCTGTTGGGTGTAGGCATGGGACAGACTGCAGTCTACACTCTGGGAATTCCTTACATAGATGATAACGTTGCCAGCAGAGAATCACCTCTTTATTTTGGTAAGTATAGTACAGATTCCATGATAATACAGGTGGACGTACTAGCCTATTATGAAAATTGTTCTTTATTTACAAACACATAGGCTAGTAACAAACATCACTGTGTAAAATAAGTTCAGTTGTAAATTAGTCTGTCTACCTCAGCTCTGCAGAATCTTCATTATTCTATGGTTGTATCAGTTTATTTCTGAAAATAGTATAAGAAGAATGATTTGAGGAAAGTTTGCTATAATGACTAATTGTCTGTGTACTGTTTGTGGCATGTTTGGCAAAGCAACTGATTTTAATCATTGATTTTTATTTTAAAAACAAACTGATTTAAATATTTTTTATTTAAATCATTTCACCCTACTAAATAGAGTTCATTTTGTCTAGTAAAAATCCATTCATTTCAAGAAAATGCTAAGAACAAGCTTCGACTTGACCATACACAATGAGCTGCCATCTACTGCAGAAGACAAGAACTTGTTAAAAGCTGATTGCCATGGTCAGCTGCTTTAGTGTTTTATAAAATATAAAATCTTAATACATTTATTTTTATGAATATAAAATCTCAAAATATTTAAGTAGACCTTTTGAGAATGGCTGGTAAGATAACTTTTGAACAAGTCTCAAGTTCTTTGCTGGAAATGCCATAATAGTAGAGTTTAGAAAGTAAAGTTACATGGAACACACAGTCGAAGGCTTTGAAGACAAGAACTATGAGAAATTCTTAACAGCATGACCAAAGGACTTTCGTGATTTTCAAATCCAATTAGTGTGGAAGAAATTAAACTTTCAATTGCATTCACAGTTGATAAACAATTTCTAAAACCAAATTGACATTTCAAAAGAAGTAAATTCGCTTCCATAAATTCAGTCAATTGGATTTTATGACAGTTTCTATTAACTTTGAAAAAGTGGGGATAATAGAAATAAGCCTATAGTTCCCAGGATTGGAAGGATTGCCTTCTTTAAATATAGGTACCCCCTTAGACAGTTTTAAGGGATCAGGGAATATTCTGTTGAACAGACGCTGATTTATGGAATCGGTCAAAGGCTAAACAACGCAAGGAATTACTGTCTTTAAAAAGTCACTACTATATCATATTTGTCTTTGGTTTTAGAGTTTTTCATGTTATGTACTATTTTGAGTAAGTCTTCGCAAGAAATCTGTTTCCAGATAAATTTCACTTTAGGAATTATTAAATTAGATAAAAGATGCACAGAGTTATCAGTAGAGTGCACCACAGTACTACAGATATTCTCTAGAGCAGCGGTTCCCAAACTTTTTTGTCCTGGGACCCACCTTCATCTAGAAATTTTTTTTGTGACCCACTAGTACATATCGATAACCAATATAGGCTATATAATTTTTTTCGCGACCCACTACTACACAACGATAACCAATATAGGCTATATAAAATGCAGTACATTTTTTTCATATGCCTTTCAATAGTTTTATTGTGTTCAAATGCCCTGCTGAGAAAACACAGTTGAAATAAAAATGGTAAAGGTTAATTCAATAAAGAACATTGTCCAACTAGTACATTTTATTTTTTTAAAAATTAATGAGATTTGTGAATCTGTTGTTTTTTATTTACAAATTAAATTAAATTAAATTAAATTAAACACTCTTTCCTTATATTGAAAACACGTTTAATTTTTCTCTCCCTTTTCGCGACCCACCGAAATTGCTCCCGCGACCAACCAGTGGGTCGCGACCCATAGTTTGGGAACCACTGCTCTAGAGATTTAATAAAATACCGATTAAAAGAAACAGGTGTGATACAATGACTACAGATATTAGATTTTTATGGCAGCATTAATTACCTGCCAAGCAGCTTTACATTTATTAAGTGCCAGTATGGTACTTTATGAGATTGTGTGTGGGGACGGGAAAATGTCCGTCTGTGTGTCGGTACGTGCGATAACTCAAATACGCTTTATCGGATTTTCATGAAACTTGGTATAGGCATTTATAACGTCCATTGGAAGAAACATATTGATATTGAACCTAATCAGTTGACCGGTACCAGAGTAATGCCCAATTTAATGCCTATTTTTATGGTAATATATTAGAAAAGCATTAACTCAAATACATTTTGTTGGATTTTCATGAAACTTGGCATACACATTTATGACGTCCATGGGTACAAGCCTCCTGAATTTGGACCAAATCAGTTGACCGGTACCAAAATAACGAGTAGCCTATATCAATATTAATTTTGTAATGGCTAAAGTATTATTTATTGCATGGCCCACAAAATAATATTAAACATAACGTAACAAATTTCCAATCGTGATTTGATATTGTTAGACCGCCTTGATTGATTCATTTCTTAACATAATGATGCCAGTGTAAATAAAAGATTTAAAACATAACTAGCCGTTGAATATAGATATTATATCTTTGTGCATTCTACAGATACCGATATCTACATTATATTTTAATGTGAGTATTTTCTTATTCATTCCTGTTCAGCAATATACCTAACGTAATTCCTGACCAATAGATTTCAGATTGACTTTTTATTCATTCATAACCTATCAGGCTGCTTTAAACTTGAAACAAACATGTCAGCGAATCATAGGCCTATTGCATCATTAATATTATCGCCAGCACATTTTGTTTTTTGGAGTTTAACTCTGAGATCTATTAGAAAAGTAACTTATTTTCTGCATGGGCCTATTATAATTGCAGTTATCACTGATTAAAAAAAACATTCTGGCACTTTGTTATATCAGTTTACCTGATTTTATGAGAGTGGGAGTCAAGGAAACCTCTGAATTTTGTTCATTATGTAAAGTAACTTTTACTGTTCGAAGTGGCAGGCAAACCTCGGTCATTAACATGTTGCAACTAAAAGCTGGACATTATTTGGGAAAGTAGCAATGAAAAGGTATGAGCATACTTTAAGAAGATTGTGCCAGATTGAAGTGAAATAAAATTGGATAAATTGACATAAAGTTCCAGAATACTTTTGTTTAATCAGTGGTCGTTGCAATTATGATATGCAGAAAATAAGTTGTTTTTGTAATCGACTCCTGAGTTAAGCTCCAGATCGATTCATTAAGCAGGGCTTATGGAAGAACATTGGTCTAAAGTTTGATAGTTAACCTTAATTAAATGTCAACATTTCACAAAATGCACTGGCAAATATATAACAGTATTCATGTAGTACTCACTTCAACAAAGGAATATGTGGATAGTGTTATTTGTCGTAGCTAACTGTATTGCAACTTCCAAAGCCGTATACGAACACTGTAAAACAATATGTTGTCATGAGAACTGATTTGCCTTTGATAAATTCTTTCTAATATATTACTATAAAATCAGGTAAACTGATGTAACAAAGTGCCAGTATGTTTTTGTTTAATCAGTTATGACTGCAATTATGATATGCAGAATATGTTTTTTTTTTAAATTGATTTCCAAGTTAAGCTCCAGATTTATTCATGAAGCAGGGCTTACGGAAGAACAAAGGTCTAGTTTTTTTAATGAGATTAAAATCTTCCAGCATCAGCGAACTGTACAGATTTGTGATATCATAACAATCGCACTCTCACATAAAAATAAAAATAAAAATTCAAATTAGCCGGTTTCGGGTTTTGAACCATGGACTCCAGAATGTGAGGCCAAGACGTTACCATCTTGGCCACCAGGATCATTTTAACGGTCTAGTTGGATAAGCGCATGTAAATCAATAGTGTTTTTTGTCATAGCTACCTGTATTTTAATTTCCAAGGCCTTATAATATCACAGTAAAACAATAGGCAATGTTGTCAAGATAACTGATTTTCATTTTTTTTAAATAAATTCTTTCGAATACGTATATTACCATAAAATAGGCACTAAATTGATCATTACTCCAAAACAGGTCAACCGATTTTATCCATTATAAATAGACGTCTTCCCATGGACATTATAAATGCGTATACGAAGTTTCATAAATATACGATAAAGCGTATTTGAGTTATTGCGCCTTTAAAGTAGACACTAAATTGGGGTTTACTCCGGTAACGGTCAACAGATTAGGTTCAAATTCACTAGGGCACTTCTCATGAACGTCATAAATGAGTATACCAAGTTTCGTGGAAATCCGATACAGCGTATTAGGGTTATGGCGCCTTTCTATTAGAAAGGCGGGCACCATAATCTGTTAAAATAGGCACTAAATTGGGCATTACTCCGGTACCGGTGAACCTATTTGGTTCAATATCAATAGGGTTCTTCCCATGGACATTACAAATGTGTTTTCCAAGTTTCATGAAAATCCGAAAAAGCGTATTCGAGTTATGGCGCGTACAGACACACAGACAGACAGACGGACATACATTTTTCGTCCTCACACACAATCTCATAAAGTACCATACTGGCACTTAATAAAATAGATTACTCTGGTACCGGTCAACTGATTTGGTTCAATATCAATAGACTTCTTCCCATGGATGTTATAAATGCATATACCAAGTTCCATGAAAATTATCATAGTTTCAAGTCAGTGAACCAAAATTCACATGTTCCATTGTGAAACACGTGGCACTGTGAGGTACCAAATCTTGGGTAGGCATTCAGGAAGGTGAATTGAAACATTATGTTTCCAGATTAAAAACTGAAATGTTCAATAAATCAAGATCCGAAGGAACCACAATGTCTGGTATAAGAATAGCATAGCATGCTCTTAAGGAGCTGATGAGTGCATTGACAGAGGAACCACAGTGTTGGGAATTAGATTAAATTTAACCTGAAAGAAATCAAAATACGAGGCGTGTCCAGGAAGTAAGTTCCGATTGCCGATTAAAAAAACAAAAACATCAGTAAGCAAAAAAAAATTATTGTAATGGTTACAGAGATTCACTGGCTAATTCTCTACATAGTTTCCACCGTTATCGAGGCATTTATCATACCACTGCAACTACATTTGTATGCCCATATCATAGGACTATGCCGCCAACGTCTGGAGCCATGTAATCACTGCATTCAGAATTCCACGTGTCTTGTTTTGGATCACCCTCCTTAGATTTTTCATGTTTGACAATACCAATCAGCATTTACGATGACCCCTCGCAGTAAAAACTCGCACAGGATGACACCTCGTCGATCCCAGATTTTTCTGACAGAGATTGTCTTCTTGAATTTGATCTTCACAGGTACTGACTGTACTGCTAATGCATGGATTGTTTTGTGGCATGCAACATCCAAGTTTCATCCCCAGTGACAGCATTGTTGAGAAACTAATCACTAGGGGCTGTATTTTTTGGTAACAACGATAAGCGCGAAATTTTATAAAAGAACTTCCCTTAGCTATACTTAGCTTTTATATGCTTAAAATACCAATATGAACCAAATTGAATCCACGAAATATCGCGAAATTTACTCGATTCCGCGAAATGTGTCTATAAGCGCGAAATATGCCCCTTCTGTCCGTAAAGTGAGAAATGAGCACGAAAATGTGCCTTAAAATCGCAATATTGTGTTTTGGTGTACTTTTTATTTCTTAGCAGCATGCTTTTTTTCTGCTGTTTCTGTGGCTGTCGAAGATTTACCGATATATCGATATTCGTGATCGATTACAAAGATTGCAGAATTTTCGCAAAGATTGTCTCTGACCTGGTTTGTACTGTTGAGTACTCTCCTTTCCTGCTATCTCTTTGCCAAGTTAGCGATGCCCATGATCGATTACAGCAGAAGAGTGTAGAATGTTTGTTACTTGTATTCAACAGATTTATTCTTTTATCGGCAGTGGCACTTCTGTTTGCAAATGGCTATCTGATGGTGTTTAGTAGAAATTACGATAATACATATTTCTCGTAATTATATTTGAACATTAACTCTAATCATGTCTAAATCGAAAGTTACTTCAGTTCATACAAGGGCAGAAGAATATAGAAATGAGGGGGGGGGGGTGTTAGTTCATGTAAATAAAGAAGCAAAGTTTATTATTGCGCAATGTTCCCAATATAGTATAAAGTAATTTATTTCACGAAATACCCACCGAAATAGAAGGAAGTTAACACCGAAATCAGCCATTTTATTTCACCAATAAATCAGGGACGTACTAATCACCTTTCTCTGTGTATCGCTTGCAGCAGAGTCCTATGACATGGGTATACAATTATTGGTACACCGTTAAGATAAATGCCTTGATAACAGTGCCGACTATTAGTATGAATACAAAGTTATTAAAAACCGTGGCACAACTGAATAATAAAAATAAATACAAGTAAGAATCAGCTTGAAAAATTTTATGCCATAACCAGGATTTGAACACGGATCTTCAGCTTAACGCGCTGATGCTCTACCATTGAGCTACCATGACAACATGCCAGTACAACATCAAATTCCTCAACTGATTCAGAAGGCAAGGCAGACGGGTCTGCCTTGCCTTCTGAATCAGTTGAGGAATTTGATGTTGTACTGGCATGTTGTCATGGTAGCTCAATGGTAGAGCATCAGCGCGTTAAGCTGAAGATCCGTGTTCAAATCCTGGTTATGGCATAAAATTTTTCAAGCTGATTCTTACTTGTATTAATATCCCAGACATGGATTTAATGTTTATTTCCTTTCCCTCCACTTAATAAAAATAAAGTTTAAAAACACTTAAGCACCACTTACGTCACAGATAAAAACAGGACATGTTTCGGGAATGTCCTCCCATCTTCAGCTGCGGGCCTACTGGCGTGTCAGGTTCTCGGCTGGTGGTATTATGTTCTGTTCTCTGCTTCCCCCTCTCTTCCGACCGGTGAGCCTGATGACGTCGCTCACAGGAGGGATATCAAAGTTCATCAAGTTGTCAACATTTTTGGTAATGAAGATCTTTTCCCACGTATTTAGATCTGAAGGTTTGCTGACGTGTTTCAATAATGAAATGTCTTTCTTTATGTGATGATTTTCTGTCCAAAAATGATTGGCTACCGCTGATTTGTCAATTTGCATAAGTTTTACATATCTGAGATGTTCTTTCAATCTGGTTTTTAAGTTCCTTCTCGTTTGGCCAATATATGTCATTGGGCACCCCTCACACTCTATCTGGTAAATACCTGATAATTCTGTTTTTTCTTCAGTGGCATTGTTAAGCAGATGGTTCAACAAATTTCTAAGTGTGTATTTGTTCTGAGGTGCTAGTTTGATATTACAATTTTTGAAAATTTTCTCAAATTTATGAAACATCTTGGGGTGATAGGTGAACTTCCTGTATTTGACTTGGGCTACTTCTGTATTAACTAGGGTGCTGACTTCTTTCAACTTCTGTTTCTTTTTATGTTTTTCCAGCATTTTGTGTATGAAATTGGTTTTGAATCCATTGATGGTACCACATGTCCTGTTTTTATCTGTGACGTAAGTGGTGCATAAGTGTTTTTAAACTTTATTTTTATTATTAGTGCCGACTATGTAAAAAAGTAGCCAATGAATCTCTGTAAATATTGCAATAAATATTTTTTGCTTATTGATGTTTTTGTTTTCTTTATCAGCAATCGAAACTTACTTTCTGGACATGCCTCGTAGATTATTACAATGGCACAATAGGAGGACCAGTATGAATTTAATAGGATCATACAACCTGGGAGGCACTGGAAACAGGGATCTGTCAATCTATGTGCAAAGCATAAATATTAGTTAACAAACAGTGAAAGCTTGAATAACACACATACAGTGAGACTTGTAATTAATTACAGGAGAGGGTAAATATACTGAACTGTTCTTTCTATGAAATCACTTCATTATAGAGTTAGTGATGTATAATATGTTAATATTAAATATACAAATTCATTCTTGTGTCCGACTTTAGCGCTGTGTAACAAATAGTTGAATAAAAACACTTTCTTCAACGCACTTTATTTACCTTAGTAAACTTCTGGACGGCCGTTTCGCAGGTGGTGTTCCTGCATCATCAGCAGAGTGACACACTGCTGATGATGCAGGAACACCACCTGCGAAACGGCCGTCCAGAAGTTTACTAAGGTAAATAAAGTGCATTGAAGAAAGTGTTTTTATTCAACTAAATATACAAGGTGCAATTAATTGATGCTTAAGAGAAACAGAGAGTTGTGTAAGATCATGTGACGTCTCATAGATGTGAACAAAGGAGTAGACCTATAAGCATAACACTTGAAATTATTCTGTTAAGCAACATATCATTGTAAATTCATTAGGACATGCTCTTGGGCATGAATATAGAATATTCTCGATTACATGCACACGATTAGAGGTACTTGATCCAAAATGTAGGAAAACAAAGTTTGATTCAATGGAGGGTATTCACAGATATCATCTGAACATTTGTGAATCACATAATAATTATAAGAAAAGTTTGCCTGAATTAGGCATATGTAGTACACGAACTAGCACATGCAGAATTGAAGCACAAGGAACGCGAGGGCTGTCTGCACATAGTGGTGGCCTGCTTTTTTACTGATACTACAAAGGGAAAGCTAAGAAGCAATGCTTCTCAAATTGGCATGAGATATGCCGCAAGTGACTGCTTGTTTTGTAAGTATTCTTCTAGAAGCTTTAATCATCATAGTAACAAATTACTACCAATTATTGTTTGCTATGTACATGTGAATGCCGAGAAAGTTGTATGGATCCATAATAAATGACTGGGCTTTGTTCAGTTTACAGAGGAAACAGCAGAAATAATATAAACATATTAATTTCAAACAATTGAAGATGTAGGTTTGGAGCATAAAGCGATAGCAGTTTCAGCAGACAATACTAATAACTTGGTTGTTTAAAGAGAAAAGGTATAAACAATGTCTTCATGAAAATGAAGGAATATTTTGGCAAGAACATTCTCAGCTTGGGATGTACTGCGCACAAACCACATAACAGTGCACATTCTGCAATGAATTCAATCTCTGTTGACATTGAAGGACTTGTAGTAAAGGTTTTTGCCTACTTTCACATATTTACAGTGAGAGTGGAACGTCTCACAAAGTTTCGGGAGTTTACTGGGCAAGAACACAATATTCTTAGCTACAGTAACATTAGATGTCTTTCACTTCTAACAGCTAACAGAAGAATTTGCAAAATAACGCAGCCTTGAAAACCTTCTTTCTGTCTGAGAAAGATATGCGGCAAGCTGAAGGAGGGAAAGTAGCAGCTGTGGAATCTTGCATGATTCTCAACAGATTGTTTGAGAAACATTAGGCTAGAAATGATGACAATCTCTTGAAGAAGGTTCCTGCATGAAGGAAGAATTTCTCTCC
Source organism: Ectobius pallidus (assembly GCA_964059195.1). Taxonomy (NCBI): domain Eukaryota; kingdom Metazoa; phylum Arthropoda; class Insecta; order Blattodea; family Ectobiidae; genus Ectobius; species Ectobius pallidus. The sequence goes on along the minus strand of CAXKWD010000008.1, from coordinate 6,004,029 downwards.
ATATTGAGCGACTTCTACACTATTGCTATTGAATATCCAACTGTTGGGAAGATGGAATGCATTTGGCTTACAACTTCTCCACAGAGAGAAAACAGAAGAATTTCTCCAGTATTTTTCATGAAGAATGGGAGGAATTGATCTAAATGAAGATGAGCTATTTGATGAAATTTCTTCTTTAAAGTAATATGTTACAAAAGAAAAGTTCACAAAATGGAATGAAGGTGTGCGAATGCATGTTCAAGATGGAGTGACATTTTCTCGTCGTTCTCTCAGAAGAAGACTTTGTAGTGACACTATCAAAGCTATGTTAGTTGTTCTTAGTAACTTTGCCATGACTTGCCAAGAATTTGCAACAAGACTGGAGTCAAGAAGAGATCTCAACAAAGTGCATTCTTTGGAAAAATTTTAAATTTCAACTTGTTATAAACAGGTAATTTCTGAATTTCATTAATATATTTTTTTTTATAACAGTAGCCCTAATGAAGGCAAACTTCCTATCGAATTACCATTTTGATTGAAGTTGAAAAGTCTCTGGTAACCTTAATGTAGTAAGGGGTGAGAACCAGAAGTCTGTCATGGTCTTATCTGTGTGCAGCTAATTCTGACTTTTTACCCTGAAACAAAAGAAGCACTGTGTCTTAGTGAATTATCTAAAGGACATTGTTTGTTTTGTTTTTCAAGAATTAAAGTGTGAGCTTGTTTAAGAATGCAATATACAACATCAGGGAAGCCCACAGTTATGTTTGTGATGAAAATAATGTGGAGAGGACAAAAGAACTCTTCTTTATTTATGAGAGTCCTGTTGGAAACAGATTCCCAAAAGTCACGCTTATCTCTTCCATAAGCATATAGAGCTGTATAACCAGACACAGACTCATGGTAATAGCCAAGGTAACACCAGACTGTATGGTACACATAGAACAATAGGGGATAAAACTGTCAGTGTAGTTTATAGCATTTTTATTAAGTGCCAGTATGGTACTTTATGAGATTGTGTGGGGGACGAAAAAATGTCTGTCCGTCTGTCCGTGTGTCTGTACGCACCATAACTCAAGTACGCTTTTTCGGATTTTCATGAAACTTGGTATAAACATTCATAATGTCGATGGGAAGAACCCTATTGATATTGAACCAAATCGGTTCACCGGTACCGGAGTAATGCCCAATTTAGTGCCTATTTTAATGGCGCCATCACTGAAATACGCTGTAACGGATTTCCATGAAACTTGGTATACCCATTTATGACGTCCATGAGAAGTGCCCTATTGAATTTGAACCTAATCTGTTGACCGGTACCGGAGTAAAACCCAATTTAGTGTATATTTTAAAGACGCGGTAACTCAAATACGCTTTACCGGATTTTTATGAAACTTGGTATACACATTTACAATGTCCGTGGGAAGACGTCTATTCATAATGGATAAAATCGGTTGATCTGTTTCGGAGTAATGCTCAATTTAGTGCCTATTTTATGGCAATATACGTATTTGGAAGAATTTATTAAAAAAATGAAAATCAGTTATCTTGACAACATAGCCTATTGTTTTACTGTGATCTTATAAGGCCTTGGAAATTAAAATACAGGTAGCTATGACAAAAAACACTATTGTTTTACATGCACTTATCCAACTAGACCGTTAAAATGACCCAGGTGGCCGAGATGGTAGACCTTTCTTCTTCCGTAAGCCCTGCTTAACGAATAAATCTGGAGCTTAACTTGGAAATCAATTTAAAAAAAAAAAAAACGTATTCTGCATATCATAATTGCAGTCATAACTGATTAAACAAAAACATACTGGCACTTTTTTACATCAGTTTACCTGATTTTATTATTGCTTATATTAGAGTTTCCAGCATAGAAGCTGTTGAAGCAGAAGGTTTAAATAACACCATCATTACATATGCCTTCCTCTAGGCTTCATTCTTGTGTTATCAAGTTGAATACAAAGTGTTTCTTCTATCCTGTTTATATCTTACTGATGTATCCTCCTCTCTTACAGCCATTACTATTGGTGTGCGGATTCTTGGACCAGCTCTAGGCTTCATCCTAGGATCCTTATGCACTAGACTGTATGCCGATCTCTCAATAGACCCGAAAATAACTCCAACAGACCCACGATGGGTTGGTGCTTGGTGGCTAGGTAAGTTATACATTCTTATAATTATTTTTCTATAAATTGCCTTCATGAAGATTGTCCTTAATAATTGGAAACCCAGTCATTTAGTGTCATCTAAGTCGCGGTATTCTGGCTTATTTAGGATTTTGCATAACACTATTGTTACAATAAGGGGTGCACTCAGCCTCGTGATTCAAACTGAGGAGCTACTTGATAGAAAAGTAGCGGCTCCGGTCATGGAAACCACCATTAATGGCCGTGGGTGTCGGCATGCTGACCACATGCCCCCCAATCCTGCCATCTGCCTATAAGTAGATGACGCAGCGGCCGGGTGGTAGGCCTTGTCCCTTCGGGGATGTCGCACCACGGAGTTTAGTATTGTTATAATATTGTGCTTGGCAAGCCTAAATTTAAAAAAAAATCTAATTGAGGAGCATGTTTGGAAATGTCGATAGGTGTAGAAATTTTCAAAAATATATGTCAACCATAATTTTTTACCTTATGATTGAATCAACATAGAAATTAGTTTTAACAAAGCTCAATGCATGCCATATGTAGACTTTACTAATCCTTAAAGCTAAACTCGATAGATGCTCAAGCCCTTAACAAAAGTAGACTGACAATGACATTTAAATTTTTTTTTTTTTTTTTTCAATGTTATTTTCCAGACGCTTTCTTCTCTTAGGGGTTTTTGGTAGGGAGGGCAAAATTATTTGTCCCCTATTGATAAATCACTGAAGCTGATTTTTTTAATCCCATTTATATTTCTGAATTAAATAAATTCTTCTATCATGTAAGTACATTGTTTATAGTTTTTTTGCAAGAAATTTTCCTAGGGTGCCCTCATATAACAGTATGATTTGCAAGAGCAGGCAGATATCGTTATAAGGAGTTTTCACTGTATTTTGCAAATATTAACAGCCTGTCTAAAAAACTACTTTGATACAAATGGTAAAATAACGTTATTTTGCTTATTAGCATTGCTTAAGGTTTAGTTTTCATGCCCTGTGTAGTGGGTTTGAAACTATTGCAGTATACGTTCTGTTTCTAATTATTTATTATACAGAGTCCGGCAGAAAAATGTATACACTCTTTGTCAGACTGTATCGGGATATTGTATTGGGATATTACCAGTATATTACCATTATGTTGTAGTATGGTCTTACGCTCAACACATGTCGTTACTTTCAACACGATAGTGACAAAACAAAATGACTGGAGAACGCTTAACGTTTGAGCAGCGAAAATGCATTCTGAAGTGGTTTATCAGGTTTGATAATGCCGTTGAAGTGCAGCGTCAGTGGAGGCGGGAGTTTGAATCAGAACCCCCAACCCGCCTAACAATTAAACGAATTATTGGCAAGTTTGAGGCACATGGAACGATTTGTGATATTCATAAAGGAAGATCAGGAAGACCGCGTACAGCTACAAGTCCTACTTCGTCGGTTCTCGCGTTGGAAAAGTTTGTTACTTCTCCACAAAAGTCTGCTACTCAATGTGCGCGTGAAGTGGGGATTAGCAGTACGACGAATTCTGAAAGGTGCTAAGAAGTGGAAACCTTACATTCCACGATTACTGCATGTGATTAATGATGACGATCCTGATTGGATGAAGAGGGCCCATTGAGTTCCCTCCACGGTTTCCAGAATTAACCCCTATGGACTTTTACTTATGGGGAACCGTGAAAGATCAAGTCTATCGACGTAAGCCACGCACGTTGGAGGAACTTCGCCAGGAGATTACAGCGACATGTGCTGCGATCTCCATTGAAACAATGACCGACGTAGCTGCGGCGACCGCTCATCGTTCATTAATGTGTCTGGCCGCCAATGGCCAACATTTTGAACATCTAATGTAACCACTGAACTAAGAAAGTACTACCGGTAGATGTTTGATTAGTATTTAAATTAAAAAAACAAACCTAATAAATAGTTTCGTTCCTTAAAGTGTGTATACATTTTTCTGGCGGACCCTGTATTTGGCCATCTGAAAATGCAGTAAATATTTAAACCTGCCCTGTCTCATGGGTTTGAAATTGTTAAAATTCCATTCTATTTCTAATGACTTCTTGTATTGGTTAGCTGTAAATACAGTAAATCTTTAAATCCAGATTTGTTTCTGCCCAATCTTGTGGTTATCGGCCTGTACCACCTTTCAATAAACTTCTTGGTATATACGAGGGCTATTTTTTTTCAACCTCCGTTGGGGCATAAAATGAAAACCACAGTGAAAATCAAAATTGTTTTATTTGGAACATCTAGGTACACCTTCTAGCTACGCCTGTAGTCGCGCTTCGATTGAGACATTTGATGTAGCGTCGTACCAACTTTCCTATAACCTCTTCATAGAAGCTTGCCGCCAGCGTATTGAGAAGGGTCTTCATGGCATTTTGAAGTGTGTTGAAATTCTTCACTGGTGTAAAGACAGATCTTGGGTTTGTTCAGGAAATTTGGATTGTTCTTTTGATTCTGGATTGTCATAATGAATCCACATTTCATCCCCTGACACGATGGATTTCAAAAGCTTGTTCCCGTGTCAAGTGACTTTCATCTTTTTTGGCAGCTGAAGGAAGATCTGGGAGGACAGCGCTTCCACACCAATGAAGAATTTCAAAACACTTTAGAATGCCGTGAAAACCTTTTTCAATACGCTGGCAACAAGCTTCTTTGAAGATTTAAATACAGTAAACTCCCTCTAATCCGGCCACCCCGGGACCGGACCCTCGACCGGATTAAAAAATGGCCGGACCATCCGGCGGTCTTTTAAACGTGTAAAGTATAACCTATTAAAGCAGAAATCAACTTTTAAGATGGTTTTGTCGATTTTTTAAATCGTACTTACCCAAAAATTAAAATACAGCATTACAATTACAATTTCAAAATTCTGTTATTTTCTTCTGCTTTTTTAGTTGAACTCTTTTTTTGAAAGCATAATCACGCCACTTCTTCATGAACATTACATCGATAGCTGATGCAGCAGCCTGTTGCTCGACATAGGTAGTCGCACTATAAAAATTAAACTCACAGTAAGATACTAACAGCACAAGAGTAAAATTCACGTCTGAAATGAACGCAATCGTCAAGTGATTTGTTTACACTTAACACTGAAAACTTAACAGGCATGTTTATTCAAGACGAAGGCTCCACGCAAGATTAAGTAACATTTGACAACGGCTTCACAAAAGGATCAATAAACAGTGGTGAGTGCTGCCCAATAATCTATTTATATTACATCACCTTCCTCACCATAAGAAGAATGTCATTCAGTCATAGAATGTTTATTCTAGTCGATTACTGCCGTGAGAAACCCTTCTGCGTGCAGATGACTCATTCCAAGAAGTCGGCCGGATCATACGGCGGCCGAACCATCCGAGGCCGGACTAGAGGGAGTCAACTGTATTGGAAAGTTGGTACCACGTTACAACAAATGTCTCAATCGAAGTACAACTATGTACAGAAATAGCTAGAAGGTGTACCTAAATGCTCCAAATAAAACAGTTTTGATTTTCACTGTGGTTTTCATTTTATGCCCCATCGGAGGTTGAAAAAAGATAGCCCTCGTACCTTGCAGGTAGCTTAACTGGAAGATGTCTTGTACTACCACCATAGAATTGTTGCCGGAAGGAGTGCAGTAAGGGTAATAGAACCATGAATGCTCAAGTCTGTTTCTTCTAGCTTAAGGGGTGCACCTGGCCATAAATCTAGATTATTCCCTCTTCTATCTCTTGGGTTTGCATTTGCTATAAGTTTTATTTCTCACGACATTTGCCACAGCCCAGTGGTGCTCATCCACCATCATGGCTGGACAAGCTGTTACGAGAACCTAATGAAAGACTAATTTCACAAAATGTACTGACACCACATTGAAAAGTACTGGTTTCAAAAATGGGTTGTTGTATCAGTGACCTCATATGTAAATGTTAAAAGAGAATTACCTTTATAAATGAGGAAAGTAATATTTTTCATTAGTATTAGGTAACACTGTAAATTGGAAAGAGAACGACAGGGAAGAGAGTGCAATGAAGATAACTCATACTGGCTTTATTATTACTGAAATCTTGTGCAAAATATTATCACCACTGTTTGTGGTATTACACAAAAAGATTTCATACACATCATTTTAACAAAATGCATTTGTATTTAGGCCTACAAAATGTTCACATTCTGTTTCATTATTTCCAATTGACATCAGTAATAATACTCTGCCCTCTCTCGTAAAATAAGCGTAACAGAATCCATATAGGTAACAGGAACCTCCACTTGGAGGCCCCTTCGCCCCAACATGGGGGCTATAGGGTTTCAGTCAGTCAGTCAGTAATAATAATATTATAAAAAAAGCTTTGTGTGTATCTTTGTTCTTTGGGATTCTAAAAAAAAAAGTAAAGTGAAGTGTTCCCTACACAGGCCATGGAGGCCCAGAGGGTTCCAGAAGGTTGAGGCTCACAGGTTTTAAACATTTGGCACGTGAAGGTGGTAAGGTTGTCAGCCTTATGCACCACCGCCTTTACCCCCAGGATTGCTCCTGGTACTCATTTCTGTTAGAGGCTGTGTCGACCCCAGAGCCATAGTGCCACCAGAAGAATTAGACCAATTGAAAAACTCCAACGACCTCATTGGGGAAAGTAAATAAATACTGTGCCTAAATAAATATTCACTTAATAATAATAATGAGCTCTCGACAACTTATACAAGTTTTGCGGTTGAAATCGTTCAACAAATGGTCATCAATGTCATGGCAGGTATTGGCGTATCACATTTTAAGGAACAAACAGCCACTAACAACTTTATGGCAGAGAAAGTTAAGTTCACTTCTTCAAAATGGTCGGTCCTCTTGAAATTAAACATTAATTATGCCAACTTGAGAAGAGTTCCTGGAAATCGTAGTGAATTGAATGGGACATCCCTTTGTTGGAGATGTACAAAGGAGACCAAAATATTGTGCTCTGATCTTGTCCCTTCAATTCTCTCCTAATTACCCATGTTGAAGCATGCATTAACCACCTTGCTAACAAAACATGCTTTGAGGAAGTCCATGATATTGTTGGGACAGGATCCAATTGCTTTGCCGATATTGTGGCTTTTAAGAAGGGATCTCAATAAGCCTATATCTTTGATCCCATGATACAGTTTGAAAATAATGCTGATGACCATACTAGCAATGTAGACCGTGAAGAAAAGGATATATATGAAAGCTGTATTCCTTTCTTCAAAGACAAATATAGGAATAGGTTTGGCGATCTGCATTTCACTGTCCATGAATTTTTTATTTGGAGAGGCAGTATATTCTGTTCAGTGGCCAAGGTATTGATGATGCTGGGACTGGATTTATCATTCTTAAATCAGATGGCAGAAAACATCATCACTGACTCAGTGATATATATATATATTCCATTCAATGATGTTATATTCAAACTACTTCTTGTAATTGTTTATTTCTTTACATAATTTTTACATAATCTGAGTGTGTTCAAAAACAAGGTGTTTAGGAAAATATTTGGGCCTAGGAGAGGTGAAAATGGGGATTGGAGAAAATTGCATAACAACGAGCTTCATGGCCTGTACTCTTCACTGGATATAGTAAGGGTAATTAAATCACGGAGAATGAAATGGACTGGACATGTTGCGCGCATGGGGGAGGAAAGACATATCTCAAAGGTATTGACTGGGAGACCCAAAGAGAAAAGACCACTTGCAAGACCTAGATGTAGGTGGGAGGACAATATTAGGATGGATTTAAGGAAAGCAGGATTTGCGAGGGATGATTGGATGGAGTTAGCACAGAATAGGGTTGAATGGCAGGCTCAGGTAAGCGTGGCAATGAACCTTTGGGTTCCATAAAGTAGATAATATTCCTTTAGCTTGCTGAAGAATTGTCTATTGCCATTGAGTAAGAGTAATTTTACTTTCTTGCATATACATAGTATAGAGAAAGTATTGTGATCATGACAAAAAATTGAAATCGAGATAACACCAGGAAAACATATTTCAAGATGCCTAGAAACCGAAAAAAGGGTTTTTGGAATGACATCTTTTCGTAAGTCCGTCTGTCTGTGGACAAGCACAGTGCGTAAACAGTTCATTGTATTTACTTCATTTTTTTAATTAAGGACTTTTTCAAAATTTTGTCAAACCACCCAGAATTTGATATTTATCACTGAAGTTTTAAAGGGACTTTTCATGAAAACTTTTTTAATAATTTTGATTTTTGAAAAATTGGCTCTAACGATTTTAATACAAATTTTAAATTGAAAACTCCTATCTATGACTAATAAAATGGCTATATCCATATTTCTGCAAAAATGGCTTAAGGGATACTTTACTCTTATCCATTTTCAATTTTTCTAGATTATCTCCATTACAGTAGGGGAAACATGAAAACCTACCACAGTAAAGTGTTAGAGAAAATTAAAATGGGCATTTTTTGTTAAATACATTTCTTTATAAAATTAATAGGTATCAAGATAAAAACGTAATTACATGACTTAAATGCGAATTTCAAAACATACATTTTGATTAAAATATGAATGATATTCTTCTGTTGCCCATAGTACTAGTGATGGGAACCATTCGAATGAATTCATTCGAAATATTCGATTGTTAAAATCATTCGAAATGTTCGAGATGTTAAAAAAATCATTCGAATGATTTTGCTCTCTCCAGACTAGGGTTAGAGCGCTTCGCTTACTGAACTGAAATGTGAAAGCGAATGAATTCATTCGAATGCTTCTTCAACCTCTCGGAAACTGGCTTCTCGGCTCGTTCTCTCGTTCATTCGATTGTTTTCGTGTTCCATCGTGTCCCAGTTAGTAACTTCCGTCTCTCCCATTCCAAGCACGGATGGCATGACGCAGAGCTAGAAGGTTTATTTTCATGAGTTTCAACCCCAGGCTACAAAATATATTTTGATAATAAAATAGCCGTTCTCACGAATATTAAAAAGCACAATTTTTCGCAGATTGTTCCTATTTTACATCCATCATTAGCTTCTACATGAAGCATATGCATTCTCAAATGGATTATTTATTTGATTAATTACCGTATGTTATGAATTATGGTATTAAATACAGCCATTCAAATTTTTATATTTGATACATTTATAAGATTTTTAAGCAGTACCAACTGCAATCGGTCACATTAGCTATTTACATAAATACATATCTTCAACAACCTAAGCTATGAGTATTTACAATCTTACAAAGTTAATTATACCAGTCAAAATTAATATTCTAAGTTATACGTACTAATGCCATAGCCTAAGTGACACTAAATGAATAAAATATACTTACATATCACACATGTAATACTTACAACCATATTGATATACTTTTGATAGCAATATTTAAAGCTTTAACTCTATATACTTTCAAGTTCTTGGCGGAATGTAGAATTGGAAGGAATATTTTGACACGAAATCCATAAACCGTTTATATAACGTACACGTTTGGAGGATTCAGTGGTTCTTTAATTATTGACTCGAGATCAGATTACTTAAGCAGGAGGCAACATGTTGTTTAGAGTCAATTTAGATATCAATCATAATTAATAATTCTATACCACATTGAACTGTTGAATTAGTTAACTGAGACATGTTCCAATTACCTCCATATTTTAGAAATTATCTAAGTAAGAGCATATTTTCCGCGACAAACTGTAATATGAGTATACTAATTTAACCTTTTCACTTCTGTTGTTTCTACTGTTTTTGTCTAAAGATCTGCAGTGTTCCAACATGTCAGAGAACTGGCAACATCTAATTTATTTTAATGGTATTGCCACCAAAGTGGGAATGCTTGCATTTTTTCCCTTTTAAAATCTTCAAAAAAATCATCCGCCCCTGAAGGGTTGTGTTCAGAAGGTGAATGGACTTGCAGTCTTTTCAATTTCCACATCCTAATAAAGGGGAAAAAAATTAGGAAGAAAGGAAGGAAAAAAACCAGACTGCTCTCACCCCATCGCCAACCTACATGTGCTCAATCACGGCTCAATTTACTCAGGCTTTGCAGAGACCTTGAATTGCTTTTGTTGGTTCCTAATTATACAAGAAAATTATATATAAAACAACAAACATACATCTTTATAAAATTAATAATTATTGAGATACAGATTAAAGAGCCACGACCTATAGTGCATGAAAATAGCATTGTACTAAACGTTATTCTACTGTTTATTAACTGAAATGTTCGTTCTTGTCTTGTTTTGATTCTTTGTCTTTGAACAGTTATGTCTGCATTTATGCAAAAATACTGTAATATGACATAACACTACCTTCAGTATGCTATTATAACACAGTAATAAAATAAATAGTACTAAATGTGTTTCACATATGGTCTCGCATATGTGTTATTGAATTTCTTAGTTAAACGAACGATGTCTACCCTATTAAATAATAATTTGAAATCTTCAGATTTAAATAGATTTGGAGATCTTACCGAATTATAGATATAATTACTTTACAGCATCGCATATAACTGACAATATAGTTATTCGGATTTCCGAACGTAATAAAATAAACTGAAGAATACACTGCACATAATCAATTTAATAACTTATTTACCTTAATTACTATTTATTAAACTTGAAAATTTGAATGGACCTAATACTAAAATTAGATACATTTCATTTCGTTGTATTCAAATTTTGTCGTGAAAATATATTTGTCTATTTTAGGCCTAGTATTGTCTTTTCGTGTATTATATTTATCCTTCCATGCTTTAACTGCATATTACATATTACATCGCTTAATTAGGAGCTTAGGGTATACCAATAAGCCGTGTAATAATAATAATAATAATAATAATAATAATAATAATAATAATAATAATATAATAATAATCTGTTTCTGTTGTCGTTATGTTCTCTATTCATTGGGATTGATAGGCCTATACAGTTATAATGATTATGATAATATGGTATTATTAGGTGAATAGTAACGATAAGTCATGATAAGTAAATGTTCAATCCTTTGTGAATGGGATACTAAAATTAACCTACGACAAATTATTTTTTTATAGTCAAAGATAATGATGCAAACTTATTTTTGTTAGGCTATTAGGATAGTCATATGAGTTTTATTGCAAGACAAAAGGATTGAATGATATTTTATTTAAAATTGTAAGTCCAAAGAGAAAACTAATATGAACAGATTTTTTGTAATTTATGATTGATTTAAAGCTTTAAGAACGTGTCTTGAAATTACATAATTTTTACTTTTTCGTAAATTGAAAAGTTAGATTATTTTGTACTTGATCGTATTATGCTTGTTATTATTAAACACCACAGGTATGCAAATTCAAATAATAACTACGAAGTTGTCTGGTTATTGCTGCATTAAGCAATTTATATTTGTAGGACTTCAAGAAATTTCATGTTAGGCCTAATTTACTGTATTTACTACAGCACCTGTTCGAGAATACATGACTAAAATAATAAACATCTCTGGAGGCCGTGTTTGTTGTAAGCTGGCCGCATTGTTCTCTGCCGGAAATGTGCGCACTAAATTGAAATCTACCCGCTTTCGAATGCCAATGAAGTGAAGTGAGTGAGAACGGAAGATTCATTCGAAAAATATTGACGCTAGCGAATGAACATCTCGTAGGTTGCATGTAACTATCCCTCTATGAACAAAACACTTCGAATGATTTCATTCGAAATATTCATTCGAAATGTTTAGTTCTGCATTCGAATGATCATTCGATTGTTAAAATCATTCGATTTTTCCCATCACTACATAGTACCAAGAATACTATAATCTAGATATTGTTGTGACATATAGTCAGTTCACCACAGTCTAATGAACACATCAAAATCAATTAGACCAAGGTGGTATAGGGTAATAGGAAAGAGGTCCTGGGTTCAAATCAAATTTCGTGGCCACCCAAATTTACCAGTAGGCTCTTGTAATAACTCATTCTTGCAGCATTTGCTTCTATTGTTCGGCTATATCTCAATGTATCCTGTATTTTTGCCTTTGAGATTTAGAAAACCATACAAACCCCAAGTTATTATTATTATTATTATTTCTCGGTAAAGCATTGAGTATAAAGATCGACCCTGACAGTGGCGGACACAGAATTTTTTTTCGGGGGGGGATTTGAATAGGTAGAAAGAATACTAAAAAAATTAATCAACTTACATATGCAATTAGTTTATAAAACTGGCCACTTAGAGTACTTTTTTCAAATTTCGGGGGGGGGGGGGGATGTAACCCCCCTATCCCCCCCCCCTGCGTCCGCCACTGGACCCTGATGTTTTCCGTTCTAGATACTTGTTAGTTTTATGAAAATGTAATAAATAATATTTGTCTCTATAATTTACTTTTTCTGTGCTAGACCTTAACATGTATATGCGAAAAATGTTGTGCAACATATTTCATTTACCTTCATATGAACCAAGGATATTTGAACACCTTTTCCTTGAATATTGTATTTTTTTTTTTTTTTTAACTTTACTTTTACTTTCTAGGGTTAGGAATACAAACTTTATAAGGTATTATTCTATTAAAATAGTTAATATCAGTCAAGTACATTAATAAAGGTAGAATATTTATTTTTTGGTATACACTCTGTAAAACAGCTGCTTGTTGGACTGTTAACACGCCAAAAAGTAGCACTTTACCAGCCTAGGCCAGTAAAGTTGTCATGGCAACTGAAAAATCCAGATGTCAGTGACCAATCATACCAACCGTAACAGGGTTTGAAACAAAATACTTGACCATAAAACAAAAAGATATAAGGCAACATTGTTTCTTTATGTTAATCAGAAACTTTACCAGATTTGTTTTACAAAACACTTAATAATATAACAACACATATAGGCATAAGCCGACATATCTGTATTATTCATAAGAAATCCACACTGCCATTTACATCTGCATTTTGCATTGGTTCATTGCATATCATTCAGGCAGCTGTGAGAATGTGGGATCAACAAATGTCTGACTGTGTCTTTTATAATTAATTGTACGGTATTTTTATTTCATTTCCAATAATTTACAGAGCTTTTCCTAAAAAATATTGTATGCACCACGTACGCAAAAGCTTTATTGGACTCATCCAGTATTTCGGCCTTGGCTTATGCCTTGGCCACAATACTAGTTTCATCCACTAAAGCGTTATTTTGTGTACATGATGTAAATAGCTATTAAGTTTGTACTGTATTAAGTATCCTGTATGGCCCTGAACTCTATATTACTGTAGGAAAGTTGATAGATACTGAAAGTTTTCTATTGAATACAGTTTATGCACATTCAGAAAAAACAAACAGGTTAGCCTAAAATAGTAAATAAGAAAGGAAGGTACTTGAGTCAGGTCCTGTAGCTGAGATTGACAGCTTTCTAGTTTTTTTTTTTTATATTTATTTATTTTTATTATTATTTTTTTTTTATTATAGTTGTTGTGGTTGTGAATTCTTGCTTAAAGTCTTGTTTTCACTGGCTGTCCCTTATGTTGTCTTGCTGCAAGTTCTAGAATACTCCACAAGCTTGTTTTCCTGGGCAAGTTACTACTTTGCGACTCACCCTGCTCCCCTTTCCACTAGCCTGGCTGCTTCCCCGCAACGCATACCTTCATGCCTATAGCCATTGCTCAACGCCGGTAATGCATAATTGCAATTGATATGTCACCTAATATTTCACAATAAAGAAAGCCCCTTGCACCTCTACATAATATTCCACAATTATAAAAACGACCCTTCCAACAAAATAGGCTATTTCACAATACAAAAAATACCCTTGTACCATACATAATATTTCATAATTATAAAAAACGCCGTATTATAACATACAATGTGGCTTAATTGATGCAGGAAAATTCCCTTGTACCAACACTACTTATAAAAACCGATTCTTGCGTTAAAACTCATGAAATCCCCCTAACATAACTCTTAATATATGAAAGCTTCCTTCAGTGCTCAACATTCACTCGTGGCGTAGTGGTCAAGACTCCTAGCTATAATGCTAGGGGTCCCGGGTTCGAATCCCGGTCGATCCAAAATTTACTATTAGGAATAGGTCTCGAATAGGTAGGTAGGGTGAAGAGGAGGTGAGAGGAAGGAGACGGGAAAGGAAGAGGAGAAGAGAATAAAGAAGAAATAAATTATTTTTTCTGTTTCATCAGTGCTTAAGAGATGGCGCTACCATCACTACTAGTAGTTCAAATGCCGCCGCTAGGGGAGGGATTGAGAGTAGGAGTGGGGGACTCGGGTGAGTCGCAATGTACCAATTTCCCTTTTTCTGTTCTGAGAACAGATTATTTTTGCACTTCGGAGCTACCCTCAGGCCTTGCTGTTGCTTTCTAGTCATTCCATTACTGTTAAGCTCTATCCACAATGTGCAGTCAGCAGTTGGTAGTCGGTATTTGGCAGTTGGAAAATTCATCACGATTGCAAGTTACATATTACGAGATTGAAAATGATTTACTAGTGTACATAAATAGATTAGCTCACTACGAAAAAGCAAGATGTGTTTATTACATATATTATGCATTCCTCTACATTTTTTACACAGTAAATTGTTTCCCTAACCTCAACGTCGACTGCATATTGTGAGCAGCTCGAGTGCCGCTCCAAAGCAGCCAACTGCAACTGTCAACTTCTGACTAACAGCTACCAACTGCCTATGCACATTGTGGATAGAGCTTTACGCCCATCAAGTATTCTCCTTTATTTAGCATTCTAATTTTCTTTTGTGAAAGTCTGTCATTTTACAAGAAAGGAGAAAAATTATAATTATGAATGTTGATTGTTGTGAACAAGTTACATGGTGTCCGAGTGTCTTCATATGTTCATGTCATACTCTGTTAATACAGTAAACCCCATACAATGCAGTTGTCAGGGGACACACCTTGTCCCCATGTTATAGCTTGACTGCAGTCTTTTGAAAGGTCACAGTAAATTATTAATGGCTAGCAGGAAAGGGTGGATGTTTTACCATGTTTCTATGTTTTTGCATATCATACAATCAGACAAACTAGCTTTTATTTTCAATTTGCCAGTAACAGAATCTGCTTTTTTTTCTCCCCCCGCAACGTGACAAGTTTGCCACTATGTGAATAATACTCTACATATGAAATATAATATGTATTAATCCAGATATGTAAATATAGAGGTATTAGCCTATGGTAATATACTTACAGTTGGTGGAGTCGGACAAAACTAGGGTACAAAGTCCTTTACTTTTGTGAAATCTCAGATTGCAGTCATAAAACCCACCCCTTGTTATTATTTGTACGTGCTGACAAGGAAAACCCAGTGCTGTAGTTATAGCAGTAGCGGCTCGTGGCTCAAAACGAAAGTGTGCTGCAAATACTATTTCATACAGCAAACTTAAAATATTTTTAAAAATTATTAGTAGGCCTATCTAAACTGCTCGTCTCTTAATCCATCTCTGGAAATTCTCATGCGATTTTCTCTGCCCTAATTATTTTTTTGCTAATTTCTCTTGTCTCGTCGAACGTTGTGTGAGTTGTGTGACGAGAGAAAATAGCAAAAATTAAAATACAAATTAATAATAATAACAATAATAATAATAATGATAATAATAATATTAATAAATAATAATAATAATATTAATAAATAATAATAATAATAATAATAATAATAATAATAATAATAATTAGGGCAGGGAAAATCGCATGAGAGTTCCACGAAATGGAATAAGAGACAAGAAAATAGTCATTTTAATGATCAAGGTAGAGGAAGTCGCTTAGTGTTCCCAGTGCAACAGAATACTTAATCGGGGTTGTGGAATCCGGGTTTTTCTGAATTTAATACATTCGAATTTGGCGGTGAAGATGAAAAGCATTGCTTACTCACTACATCACGGCCCCCTACCGTCAGATGGTGGAAGATCTTCTCACATAACTAACAGCCTGCCCGCCGGTGAGACGTGAACCTCCCTCAGAATCCCACTCTGGGCTGCCCGCTGCCGCAGCACATTCTGCAGGTTAAAACTCCCATATATGCCATGCAGTCAAGGTTGAACATGATGTCACGCCCTACGAGAGCTGCGCTGTTCACAAAATGCATTCACGAGGCGGAAAAGATAATATTCACATTACCGACTCTTAACTTGCAAGCTACCAGCTAAGAAATTCTCGCGTGGACGCGCCAAGTTCAAAATCTACGCAAAAGAAAATATAATATTGCATTTGAAAATAACATTATACGACGAGCAGAAAACAAGCTGTGTGCTGCAGCACTGCAGCACATAGGAGAAACCGCCACTGAGTTATAGCAGTATGCAGGTTCATGAAAACTTCATTAATATTTACATTTTCACAATTTTTTAGGCTGGGTAGGTGACATGATTTGCAATTGAACTGTGTTTATCATTCATAACTATTTCTTTTTTTCTTTTTTACAAATTTTACTTCATTGGCTGATTCTAATAATGTTTTGAATTGCTTTGTTTTGGTAAAATTTGAAATCTTGCATCATAAAATATTACTTTTCGAGTCAAAAACACTTAAGCTGAAATAAACCCTACTATTGAGCATCTTATATCCACAGTAAGTACTTTGTAGGTTTTCTGTAAGTCTAAAGCAGTGTAGTACATTAGTACGTAAAGGTAGGGGGAAAAAAAGCGGACTGACTAAAATATCTAAGTTGCCGATATGAGCCACTGCGCATGCCTAGCGGCATTCACAGGATAGCAGGGAATGTATTGAAATTTGTTCTAGTGTCGACAGTTGACTTAGCCCATTTCGAAACCCATTAGAAAATAAGCTAGTAAAATTCGTTTTCTGGGAATAATCCGTTAATTAAGTAGTTAAATATTGCGGCAATCAAAAAGTAGTGGGAAAACAATATGCATTAAGGAAACAAAAAATTTCCTTCCTTGGCAGGATTCAAACCGAGAACAAGTTACTTACCAGTCGAACACACTCATTGTGCTATGGAATTGCTTAACAACCAGCGTTCCTTGAGAGTCTGTTATGAAAGAAGTGACTGACAAGGAGACTACAGCCAATAAATTGCTTGAATTTAGAAATAATTTCACGTAATCTGCATTGCTTGTGAAAACAAATGTTTCAGTTACATCTCTTACATTTATTTACGTATCACGTATGCCCAACTACACAAGTCTAAGGAATACGCGTGGACACTGGTGTGACCAAGGCTCTGAAATCAGCTGTAAGAGTCGGTTCGTTTTTTCCCCCTACCTGTACATAGTAGTAATTGCATAATTGTCTAAGAGTTTTTAGTGCTACATAATATGACAGTTTTAACGGGAAATGGATATTTTTAAAAACTACACTTTAAGGAGATATTACCCAGATGTGTATTTGTTTTTTCATAGGTTTGGTGATGGTGTCTGCCTTATTGATCTTGGCTTCGCTGGCTATGTTCTCATTTCCAAAAAGACTGAGCACTAGCAGACCTGCCCCAAGATCTCAGAGGCGGGAAAAAAAGAATCCTAGCCTTAGAGGTAAGTCAGCACACTCATAATCCCTGCACTGTACGAGGTCTGGAATGGGTTGTCTAACATACCTGCTTACCTATACTGTAATGACTTCAAAATAGTCTCATATTGAAGTGACAGACCTCTGCCAATGCTGGAATCATTCCTGATTCTTATTTCTAAAACCACAATATTAGTACCATGGAACCTTGATTATTTATCTTCCAATTCAATGTTTTCCTCACCAGGCAGTTCCTTAGGTTAATATTTATCATTTTTTACACCATTAAGGACACTTTTTAAAAGTTTCTCAGGAAAACAGGGACACTAACAACGGAGACAATGACACCATTTTACACCTTTGTGAGACTCTACCCACAGGAGGAATCATCAGCTTACCCTTGGTGTTATCTCTTTGCGAAATGGCTTCCAGAAAATCGTAGGTCGATTGGTCAATTTCTTCAAGTGACACCAACAGCCTCAAGTTTTAAAAAATTGTTAAAAATATCATCTGTAAAAAAAGTTTTAATATTTACTTTAAGAAATCAGCCTACCCTTAATGGTATTTTTGTTACAAAGGTCTATATTTTATGCGAAAAGAATATCAGTTTGACCAATCAGGTCCTTCAAGTGCACCAATATCTTAAAATTTGTGCAAAAAACACCCAAAATGTTATTGTTTTCATTATTCCGTAAAAATAAGTTTCATTGTTTCTGTCTCCTGTGGACGGTTAATTAGGTAAGAAACAAATCTTTTGTGCCTGTAGCTCTTCAATTTTTCGAAACAATGAATGAATATTTGAATATTTATTAACCACAATTGGTTTTCCACCCGGTGGTATTTACATTTCCAAAGCTTATTAACTATACATTAAATACTACCTACTAGAACTTCTAATATTAAACTATCTTAATGCTACAGTGGAACTCCAATTATCCGGATTAATTAAACTAAATTGCACAGTACAGTACTTACATAAAGTGTCACATCGCAAATATATTGGTCAGAGTTAGTTGTTTTGCTGACAAACTGTAGATTTTATCGGCTAAAAGTTTTGTTTTTTCGTAAACAATCGGCCCTGAAAGAGGGCTTTCCAATGCTCCCTGCTGCAAAAACCACTTGAATACGCCCTCAAAGTGATCCGAATAGTTGGGGTTTGGATAATTGGAGTTTTACTGTATAAATTGTAATTAATATAAATATTTAAATCTAAATATTTACACAATACTTATATAACACGCTTACAACCTATCTCTGTCACTGTCACTATCAATATATGTCACTTCCCTGTCACTGCCTCTGTTGTCTGTCATTTAATTACTATTGTGGAGCAATTTCTGTTTATTTTTAAACACCTTGTCCTTTCTTGGGAAAGCCTCTAATACGTTTTCAGGTAAATCATTCCAATCCTTGAGAGTCCGGTTTAGAAATTAAAATTTTCTTATGTCTGTTCTCTGTCTGATGTGTTTTACCTTTCATTTCCTTCCAGGCAGGCTCACCTCTGTATGCTTTGAACAATGCACACAGTCTAGCACGTTTTCTCCCTTCTGCAAGTGAGATGAATTGAAGCATTTACTTTTATAAGGGTCTAAGTGCCAAAATCATGATTGTGCAGAAAACAAGATATAGACCCACAGAAAGATGTGACGGAGATGGAATTAATTTCTATTAACATGGCTTTCCCTGGACCTTGGCCCCTTCTGAAATGCATAGATCCATTTAAAATTATAAGCTGAAAAATCATGGTTTTGGCACTTAGACCCTTATAAAAGTAAATGCTTCAAATTTACTTGAACATAATTTATTTGCCTGTTTTTTAATTTTATCTTATGCCTTAATATTTTCTAGTCTATATGGAACCCAACATGTGGCACAAAACTCCAATATTGGTTGGACTAATGACTTGCAACCTGTCTATTTATTGTTATGTATTATTTATCTATTTATTATTATTTATTTATCTATTTATTGGATTTATTGGTCCCTCCTCATCACAAAATGTAATGCTCTCCAAGCCTTTCCCGCTGTTGCTGTAGCATGTTCCCCCCCCCCCCCTTCCAGGTCACTGCTGAAACAGACTCCGAGATATTTGCAATTTTTACCTCTGGGATGATTTCATATGTTGCAGTTATTTTGTTTGTTTTCTTTGTAATTGCTCTTTAAAGAATTTATTTTCATTTTGTGATCTGTACTTAATTGTTTATTCTAATTAGGTCTTCTTGGAGGAGGATGTTATCAGCATGATTTTTCATTTCCCTATGCACAATACAATCAGCAGCAAATAATTTAACTGTAGATAAATTATTCTTAGGTAGGTCATTCACAGGAATAGTAATGGCCTCAGGATACTGCCCTGAGGGACCCCTGATGTGATTTCTATAGGTCTTGATATATCCTCCCCAATCGGGACTCTGTGTGCGTTTACTTAAGAAATCTTTATTTCAGCAAAGTATCCAATAATCAATCCCTGGATCTTGCAGTTTATCCAATAAATTATTGTGTGGAACAACATCGAACGTGTGGGAGAAATCAATAACCACTACATCAACTTGGATATTTTCTTCTAATTTATCAGCCAAATCCTGAGCTACTGTTATTAATTGACTTTCACATGAACAGCCTCTTCAAAACCCATGTTGACAGTCATATAACCAATCACAGTCATTCCATTATAGTCTCAAACATTCTGCATTGGAATATTCCATTTATTTGCATACTACAGAGATGTCACTAACTGGTCTGTAATTTTTTGTATCTGATTGGGACCCTGACTTGTATATAGTCACTATAGTAGGCCTTCTTCCAGTCCCTGGGTCACTGGGTCACCTCATAGTTTATCAATATTTCAAATATGCATGTGAGGTATTTTAAAAAGTCTTTAAAGAAAATACTTTGGCTTCATATAACAAACACAGCATCAAAAGCTTAATAAAAACAACCACATTGATAAAATACCTTAAGAAAAAAAGCAGGAATCTATCGTAAATTGTTCAAAATGTAATGAAACATATGTAGGGAAAACAAAAGAAACATAAACATAATATTAAAAGAACACATGAGAAGTATAAAATATTGTCAAATAGAAAACTCAGAAGTAGCAGCTCATTGTTGGAATAATAATCATGGCATTGTTAAGGAGGTCAAATTATTGAAATTAGTAAACAAGATCTGGAAGTGTGGGAAAAGATTTATATATATAAAGTTCAAAAATAGGTTAATGAATTTTGAAATACCTCAAGAGGAAAATTTGATGCAGTTTGTAAACTCTATACCAGATTATCCAAGCAAGGATTTAACAGTTGATTAACAGTTGAAAATGTGGACAAAGTCCATGAAATGTATGTTCTTCAAAATATAAGTAAAGTGAAGTCTAAAGTGTTTAAATGTCAACCATCGTATTTCTTTAATATGTGTATGCTAGCTTATCATTAACTACACACTGTATGCAAGTAATTATCGCCGTGCAGTAATTACATATGTTCAGTAAAAGAGCGTCCTTCAGAGTGATCGGTCAGCTCCGCTCTTGCTCCGATATTTGGGCTGGTGTAAGTCCAAAATTTAACATTTGACATTCTCTAAACACTCTGTTATGTTTATGCTGGATATTTGTATCCACACAGCATCATTCGAGTAAAAGTTTTCACTTCTAATTACGATGCGATCATGAGTGTTCATATTGCATACATCTGTAAACACCCGTTCGTCGTCATGAGTCCAACTTCGCTGCATCATTACCTGTAATCCGGTGTGTGAGTGCTCGATAATATCTGATAATGATTTGCATAATTGAATAATTGCAAATATTACATTTATAACATTCTTCGTCTTCATACACCACAAGTCCTACATGTTGCTTCATTGTCTTCGTTAACATCATAATTATGTTCTGTATTTCTAGTATTATACAAGCTCACACTATACGAAGGAAAATAGTGTGCACCAATCCCTGCTGACTTTTTGTGGACTGATGCCGCACTTGTCAGAAGATAGAAAGAGAGCGTAGATTTCCCTCACTACTCCTGGGAGGTGCGTGATTGATCAACAAAATTACTTATCAACAATAGCTCAACAACCATTTGTCATAAAAATATGACTTTTGTACAGCTGGCTGCAGAAACATATCTTGTTTCTCATGATACACTTGGAATTTTTGGTTTGTGTATATAGGATGATGCCAAGATGGCACCGTTGGTTAGTCCGTCGAAATTACGTAGTGGTTGTAATCGGTGTGAAAACTGCAATAAACCTACACAGGATAGTGATGGAAACATCACAATGGTCAACCCAACTGTAATACCTAATGCTAGAATTGAAGGTAAAACCGATAAAGAAGAAGGTAAGACACAGCAGCATTTTGAAAATACACACTATGAACGAGATGCAAGAAAACCAAGCATGGCGGACTCGCCCGAAACGATAGCATCCCTGCAAGTTGTCATAAAACTCCTGACAAGAGATCTTCAGGAATCACAAGCTGCAATTAGCAAACTAACTACAAGGAATAGAGAGCTGGAAAACGAGATTAAGCAGGCTAAACTCCAAAGCATCTGCACCTCTCCTGATGTAGAAAACAGTAGCAACTGGAATACAGTACGAACAACTAATCGCCTATCTTGGAAAAACAATTACACTGTGAGCAGCAATAATAAAGTCATAACACAAAATCGTTTTCTACCATTAGCTGAACTTTGTTCCAATGAAGAACGCAAGCAAATCTCTATGACGAAAATGATCAGAAACAGGCCTCCTGACAACAGGGAATTTGCTATTCAAAATTTGCAACAAGGAAAATGTTCATCTAGATACAGGCAGAAGTAAGGTTATGGTGGTAGGGGACTCATTGCTCAAGTTCTCAGGAGAGATCTGCAAAGAACAAGGTCATGAAGTCTACTGCTTCCCTGGCATAAGAGTTAATGAGCTCGAACATAAAGTGGATGAAATGGACCTTGGAAAAAATAATCCTGATATCATTGTGCTTCATGTTGGTACCAATGACATTAGGCGAGGAGTGATGGCGGAGGAAATAATGGGAGACACTATGGACTTAATTTCAAGCATCAAGACTCAATCTCCGGGGACAAAAGTGGTAGTGAGTGGTGTGTTAAGAAGGCTAGATATTTCTGAAAATAGAATTGTTAGAATAAATGATGAACTTGATTGGCTCTGTTCGATAAGAGACAGCGTTATGGTAGACGGGAACTGCTGGCTACAAACAGATGATCTAGCTAGGGATGGTGTCCACCTAAACAGGAGGGGATCCCTCAAACTCGGCAATCTCTTATGTAAAGTCATTTTTTCCTTAAGCTAGGCCAAAGGAAAAGTTAATATCAGGGCGGAGCTACCCCCCCTCACCTCCCGGTTGAATCAATCAGTAAATCAAATACATAGCACCAACAGTGAGCATGGATTGTTATGCCAGTATATCTCTCCTGACCACCTTATGTGGCACAGTGGCCTCAACTCTACTAAAAGCTCAGTAAACCCTGACAGGCAAAAAATTTCAATTCTACATCAAAATATCCAGTACTTATCAAACAAATTAGAGTCCTTAAATCATTTTCAAATATTGATTCTTACAGAGCATGGGCTAAACTCTGCTCAACTCGATCTTTATAGAATAGCGAACTTCACTCTATTGTCTAGCTTGCAGAACAACATGCAAAGGAGGTGGCGTAGCAATATATGTCAATAATACCATACAGGCAAAAGTAATAGATAACATAAAGAGGTTTAGTGCAGACAAAGTTTTAGAAATCAGTGCCGTAAATATTTCCATTATAAATAGTGACATAATAGTCCTTGGAATATATCACTACCCATCCGCATCAACCAAAGACTTTATTATCGCTCTTGATCAAACCCTAAGCAAATTTAACACTAGGGACAAAATTATATTGCTAGGTGACTTAAATATTAATCAAGATTCAGGCAATCCTGATTATAAGTTACTATGTGACACCCTTAACACATATGACATCTATGACAAAATTCAATTTCCAACCAGGGTAACTGATAATTCTTCAACAACTATAGATCATATTGCCACAAATTTGATAAACGATGATATTCACTATAATAATTAAAACGAAGTAATATACACAGTAGAGCACATGAATAACTGAACTAGTTAAAGATTATATTAACACTTAATGCTTCACTTACGTCGCTGTTTATGAGCAGGACATGTTTCGGGATTCTTATCCCATCTTCGGCTGCCAGGGCAGCACTGGACAAACCATAAAGACCACTAACCATGATCGCCAATTGCCAGTTGACCAGCAGCCGAAGATGGGATAAGAATCCCGAAACATGTCCTGCTCATAAACAGCGACGTAAGTGAAGCATTAAGTGTTAATATAATATTTAACTAGTTCAGTTATGATGATATTCACGTCAGTGTACTAAATAGCTACTTATCAGATCACTATAATCAAATGATTGAGGTATTCTATAAAAAAATGAACAACAGAGCTCCACTAATAAGTATGCACCAGCATCGCAATATGAAATGTCATAACCTAGAAAAACTAAAAAAACGCCCTTTCCGGTGAATCCTGGGGGGGGAAACATACTCTACAGAAGGTGTTGACAAAAAGTGGGATTGATTTTACAAGATCTTTAATGGTTACTTTAATACCTCATGTCCAATAACAACTTACTCAAATAAGCAAAATAAAAGAGTAAATAAAAAATTATGCTTATCTCTTGAAGGTACTAAAATAAGGAAGGAGATGAGAACTGCTTTCCAGTTACACAAATCTACAGGCCTACAACACTGCAAGGACAAATACAAAAAACTAAAAAAATCTTTTCAAAATTATCTTGTTAATCTTCAAGCAGAAAATTATATGAAAAAACTAAGTGACCCTAAACAAATTTCAAGAAATGCTTGGAATATAGTAAACGAAAACAGAAAATCAAGACCCAAACATGAGAACATACAAATCATTACAGAAGGCACGGTTGAAAAAATCCTTACAAAATAAGCAACTTATTCAACAATTATTTTCTAAACGTAGCATATTCAGGTCACCTGACTACCACGATCACAGACACACAGCAACAGTTCAATCTTATACACAATCCTAACTCTATATATTTATACCCAACAACTCATAATGAAATCTATCATGTAATTAACACATTAGGTAATAAGCAGTCTAGTGGTTGGGACGAAATAACTACATCATGTGTCAAAACTTGTAAAGATCAACTCGTGAAGCCACTTGAACACCTCTTTAACTATTCATTAGAACAGGGTAAATTCCCCTCATGCCTTAAAATAAGTATTGTAAAACCTATATTTAAAAAGGGAGACAAGTCAGAGATTTCTAATTACAGGCCAATAACAATAATATCCACGTTAGCCAAAATATTCAAAAAAATAATACTGAACAGATTTGAAAAATTTTTAATACAAAATTCCATATTTAATAAATCTCAACATGGGTTCAGGAAAGAATATTCTACAATTACAGCAATAGCAGAATTTATGGGTGAAGTAACTAATAAATTAGCTGACAAAAACAAAGTAGCGGGAATATTCTTGGACTTGTCAAAAGCGTTCGACTGTGTTGACCACAACAGACTACTTGACAAACTATATCAATATGGAATTAGGGGATTGGCTAATAAATTTGTCTCTTCTTACTTAACAAAACGAATTCAAAGCACGGAAATATTATTTGAGAATGGAACATACAAACAAAAATATATATCTTCTGCTGGAACAGTAACCTCTGGAGTTCCTCAAGGATCGGTTCTGGGCCCAATATTTTTCTGCCTTTACATAAATGACATTCCTAACACTTCCAACTTAAGAACTCTCTCGTACGCTGATGACACAACTCTAATATGCTGGGGAAAAAACTATTGGAAGTCTTGCTGAGCGAATCACAACTGACTCAGACAAGCTTATAAATTACTTTAACTTGAACAATCTTTCCTGTAATGCTAAAAAATCCAAACATAGTCAAAATTTCTCCCTCATACGTAACAGAAGACAAACTTGAAACACAAATAGGTACGGAGTACATCTCTGAAAAAGATCAATGTCTATTTCTGGGCATTACAATAGATAGTCATCTAAACTGGGCAAATCACATTGACAATATATGCTCTAAAGTCACCAAGGGCATCTACCTTTTAAGATATTTTTCTAGATTGACAATATATGCTCTAAAGTCACCAAGGGCATCTACCTTTTAAGATATTTTTCTAGATTCAACAATGACCATTTAATGAACATAATCTACTATGGTACAATATTTTCTCACATATCATATGGTGTAGAGATTTGGGGATCTGCTGCTAATGTATATATCAACAGAATTCTTCTCTTGCAAAAGAAGAGTCTAAGAATAATGTTTAAACTAAAATCTAGTCAACCGTGTAGAGAACTCTTCAAAGCTAGTGGCAAGTTTACCATAGTGTCACTTTACATTTACAAAGTATTATTACTAATAAAAAAACAAGACCTAGTAATTAAATCTGACCTTCACTATCACAACACCCGGAACATAGGTGATATCTATCAACTGGGATACACTAAGAAATTTAAAGAAAAGGACCCCAGAGTAATGGGAGTTAAAATGTACAATATACTGCCTTCAGAATTAAAGAAAGCCCATGGTAAGACTTTCAGCAGAGAACTAAAAAAGTATCTACTGGAAAGGCCACTGTACCACCTTGAGGAATATTTTAATCTAGCTTGAGAGGTCACTAACTAATTTCTTTATTGTCTATTGAATTTTTGTCCTGTTTAATTCTATCTCTCTTATATGCATTTTCTCCATACTATTGTAATTGCTCTCTCCATATTGTATTCTCATGTTGTTAATTTATTTTAAGAGACAATGTCCTGTATTGTTCTCTCCATATTGTATTCTGGTGAAGTGGAAGAAAGAATCACTAGGTTCTAACTTTCATTTCATTCATTCATGGTACTTCTGCCTTACGGCAGGTCTACACTCCCATGTAAAATTCCATTTTCCAGCTCCTATTTTCTGCTGCATCCTTTAACTCTCCATAATTTCTTTTCTTCTTGATGTCATCCAGTATCTCAATTCTTCTTCTTCCTAGTCTTCTCTTTCCTTCTATTTTTCCTTCTATGGCATCTAGCAAGAGTCCTCTTCTTCTCATAATGTGTCCCATCCAGTTGGCTTTTCTCACTCTCACATCTTGCAAGATGTGTCTCTTTTCTTCCACTCTTCTTAAAACTTCTTCATTTGTGATTCTATCCGTCCATCGAATCCTCTCCATCCTCCTCCAACACCACATCTCGAAGCTCTCCAGATATTTCTTTTCTCTTTTCCTGAGTGTCCATGTTTCGGCTCCATACAAAGCTACACTCCAAACGTAGCATCTCATCAGTTTTTTTCTTAGCTGCAAATTTAGTTTTCCTGTGAGTAAATTTCTATTTTTGTTGAAGGCTATTTTAGCCATAGCAATCCTTTCTCTGATTTCTTTGGTGCATTGGGCATCTCTGGTGATCATGCTTCCTAAATAACGGAATTGGGACACATTATCTAGCACTCTGTTCTCTATCAAACACCTAAGTGGTTCTTCTGTCATTGAAATCATCATGACTTTTGATTTGTCTGTATTTATCTTCATCCCATATATTTTTCCAATCTCCACCAACCGATCCAGCATTCTTTGTAATT
Source organism: Ectobius pallidus (assembly GCA_964059195.1). Classification (NCBI taxonomy): domain Eukaryota; kingdom Metazoa; phylum Arthropoda; class Insecta; order Blattodea; family Ectobiidae; genus Ectobius; species Ectobius pallidus. Next base: position 5,976,850 of record CAXKWD010000008.1, on the reverse strand, counting down.
CTTTTTCTGATTTTGCCATAAGTACTACATCATCAGCATATTTTATGTTATTTATGATACGTCCTCATACTTTAAAATCTCCCATTCCTTCCAAAGCTTCATTCATTAACCATTCTCCATATATATTGAACAGAGTGGGTGACAAGCAGCAACCTTGTCTTACTCCTAACTTCTAACTTTATCAGATTAAATAATGAATTGAATTTAATTGAGTTTCTTGGCATGCAATTGAAAGGCACATAGTTACCTGAACTGGGCAACATTGCCTTATTTGCTACTCACACATCTGGGGCCCGCTAAAGCCCCACCCGATTTTCCTTCGTACAGTGTGAGCCGTATAGTACATTATACATTAACTTCCTGTGTAAATAAGTGATTTGCTACAACAACAATTTCAACATGATTAAAATTTCATGTTAAATGTTATAAAATTTTCATTTTGTGTGATATTAAAGTGATTCATTATTAACTGATGTGCTTTGCACATAGTATCGGAGGATCCCTGGCACCGGCACCAGGCACTATTTCATAAAACTCTACAGGTCTGACAGATACGACAATTATGTCAAATCTGACAAATTTGTCAATATGTCATGACAATTGTATTTTTCATAAATATTACAACTTTTCCTTACATTACAGGCAAATTAATGTAAATTGTCAGACTAAAATAACCCTTTTCATGAACGTGACAATTTTATGTCAAGCCTAAAAATTACTTTAGTACACTGTAGATGGCTCTCATATATGTGTGCGATAATCGATCTCAACATTGAATGTGATACCTAAGCAATTGATTATTAGTATTGAAAATAATTGAATTATATTTCTCTTGAAATACAAAGTCACTGAAATTGAAAGTTAGGTTAATCCATTGCGTAAAAACCTTGCGTGGATTCATATCTATTTCTTCATCATTTTCACTACTACCAATATCACTATTGCTAGTGTTCATTATTAACAAGACAATTTAGCAAGTTTATTAACAAGAAAGTTTAAATCACAAAAAACAGTTGGCCAAGTTATGCCACACATTTACATAACATACTCTGTTGGCCTACATATGAAAGATTGCCTGTCGCTTCTGCAATGACAATTCTGCATTTTCTATAAATTAATGTTTTATGTTTTATGAATGTTAGGTTTCCTAAGATTTGACATATTTGTCAGACTTTTACCTGTAAACTCAAAAGTTTTGAGAAACAACAATATGTAAATCTGTCATACAAATCTATAAAATTGTCATGACATTTATGTAAAGTTTTCAGCTTTTATGAAAAACACAATTGTCAAAATGTAAACCTGTAAAACAATTTACTGATACCTGTCACCTGTAAAATTGTAACTTTAATTAAATACCGCACAGGTCGTATGAGCCTGGTCTCCTATTACTTCATCCTATGTATCCTTCATTTAGGTGACTCCTGGCCTGGACCTCTTGTTCCTAATTCTACTATGCTAGCCAGAAGTAAACTCTTATTATAACCCAAACTTAAATTCCATGTGGACAGAGCCACACTTTAAAATTAAATGTTACACATAAAACAGCTCAAGTCACGCATGTTTCATTCTTGGGATCAGACATGTTGTCTTCATGAATGCTGTGGTCCAGTCCATACACAATTTTTTGTATGAGGAACTGGCAAAATATTGATCTTTCTGCTATGTTTAGTGTTGAGAACGAAGAAAAAACAATAATGATTGCACATTACAGGTCACGTATATTCACAGCTCCTCCAAAATTTGATCCAGAATGATAGACAAAAGGAAATGTGCACAGATCAATATGGTCGCCACTAATCTAGGGCACTAGCTAAACTAATGTCATTGTTCCTGTCTGTCACTAACCTAGAACCTACCTGCCACTAATTTAGCTAAACTAATGATATAAAGTGGCATGCCATTCATCATGCAAGGAGTATAGTTGGTCATCTTCCACTGTAAATAGCGACATGGGGTACAAACCAATTACCGGTATAGAGGGCGTATTTTAAAACCGAGATTCTCTTCATAAAACACCTAAAATCACATGTATTTGTTATACACAGTTCTGTGGAGAGGAGATATTGTCTTGGCAAATGATTTGGTCCGACCCACCCACCTTAAATAATACCGTACATTTTCTTTTATACCACAATCTAACGAAAAGTGGTGAGATTTCCACCATATTTCAGTCCTCCAATCATGAAGAAACTTGTGATTGAACGTTAGAGGTGTGACGTCATGCTGCCAGAGCAGCTAGAATTGTGAGTAAACAGGACGAGACGCCTCAGAGGAGATATAATATGGCACATTTTTTAAATGCGAGAATTCAGTATGCCCTGCAAAACTAATACCACTGTTCATAACCTAACATAACTAACCTAACCTAACTGCCACTAAAATAGAATCTACCTGCCACTACTTTGCAATGTGCAAGGACAGTTGCTTCGCTCAGAAACAAAAAACATCACATTGTCCGTGCAAATCTGCATATCATGTGAAAGGATCCTCTACAATTGGACTATGCCCGACATGGTAGTTTCCATGCAAATTAAGCTATTCATCTGATATCATGTTTTTAATCTGTTCAAGATCTTCTTAATATGGCTCCACTCATCAAAACATAGCCTATTAACTAAGGGCAGATCTTGCAAGCTTTTTTCTTATATTTCAGATTTTCCTAAAGCAGTAAAGCGGCTATTGAAGAATGACATCCTCATGTTTAGGACTGCAAGTAGTGTCCTCCATATATTGCCAATTGCAGGGCTGTACACATTTCTTCCCAAGTATCTGGAATCTCAGTTTCGCCTTGCAGCTCATACAGCGAACATGGTGTCAGGTATGTGATGATTATTATATGTACGTCATTCATGGTTGTTAAGGGGAAATCTAACCACTAGGGATGACATAATAATCTCTCAAGTATATACAAAAATGGCAATGCGTTTCAAAATTCCTGATGGAATTGGAAAAATCTATCTGGATTATTTTATAGGAGTGAACATTAAAATAGGTAATTATCATTTTGAACAGCACGGGATATTAAGTTTGAGGAAAGATTTCTTAAGTGTGGTTGTTCATGAATGAAACAAATGACACAGATAGAATTTCCTACCACTGGTAACTAAAGTCATCCCATCTGATTGATCAACAGAGTCTTAACAGTATTATCACAGTATACGTATTGATACAGTAACAAAACTCAGTCAGTTTTTCTTCCTGACGAACATGTTTGCGCATACACCTAGTGATCGTAGCGGTCATAAACTAACACTATAGTAACTACTGCGGGAATGTAAATAAATAGGAGAGTTGTATTTATTAAATCAAGCATGTTTCAAAAGAACCTTATTGTTCTACTGTAAATTGCAGTAAAAATAAAGGAAGAAATATTGAATTGCATTTCTTCACTTTCCCAAAAGATCCAGAAAGGTAAGAACAAAAATATGTAATATTTATTGTAGGCCTACTGGCTTACTCTTGACACGTGTTCTGGTTCAGTTATGTTTCAACTTACTTTAATGTAATACAGGGTTTGTCCAAAAAGTAAAGTCAGTGAGTCACTTAGAAGATAATTATTGATCCAATCGGTACAATACATTAAAATATTTCAAAATAGGGTCCTCCTGTGTCGATACATTGCTTCCAGCAAGATTTCCGGACATCAGAGGCATCGCAGTAGGTCTTTTCCGGAATGTCCTTTAGAGCCTTGGTGCAAGCCTCTTTGACTTTGTCAATTTTCCCGAAATGATATCCTTTCATGGGAGTTTTCAAGTGTGGGAACAAGAAGAAGTTGGGGAGCCACGTTAGGACTTTAGGGCGGCTAGCATCTTTGAATCGGCCTGGAAGCAATTCATGAAGAAGGCGGTGTGGGCCGATGCGTTGTCATGGTGAAGGTTTCAATTGTCCACAATGTTGGTCTGGATGCATTCGTTTGAGTCTCTTCAGCATTTCCACGTAGAATATGGCGTTGACGGTTACACCTTGAAAGGGCGTCATTTCGGGACAGTTAACAAGTCAAAGAGACTTGCACCAAGGCTCTAAAGGACATTCCAGAAAAGGCCTACCGTGATGCCTTTGATGCCTGGATATCTCGCTGGAAGCGATGTATCGACACAGGAGGACCTATTTTGAATTCTTTTAATGTATTGTACCGATCAGATCAATAATTATCTTCTAATTGACTCACTGACATTACTTTTCGAACAAACCCTGTATTTTATCTTCCATTTTGTTGTAATGATTTTTGGTGTAAAAACATGGGTCATTAATGGTTGACGAGAAGACCTACTAACAAAATATGTAAAATATTTGAGTGAAAATAGCCATCTATGCTTGGAACACATGGAAAACAGCCAGTTTATGGATTCCTATAAGAACTCATTCATTAAAACTGCTGTACCAATGGTGTCCTCAATTCCAAATGCTCCAAAACTGCTACCAAGAAAACTGAAGCCACCAGCACTATAAAAATACAACTAGTGTGACTAATAAGTTCAGACTGAAAGGTATGTCTGTGCTGTCCCATGCATGGAGAATTCAGACTTCCAAACACGACTTACGCTACATGGAAATATTGTAATTTTTCTTCAGGACTCAGTTAGGAGGGAAAAAAAAATATTTCTGCACTTGTATGTGCAAAAATGATATTTTTAGCTTGGCTAGTTCCTAACCTACGATCAAATGAATGTTTGCATGCATTAGAATTACAGCAAGAATTGAGTTACAATATCGTTGATATGCAAATCTAATTTATATGTCCAGTATATTATCACAAAGCTCTTACTGTAGCCTGCCTGAACACTTGAGTCTTTTACTGGTGAACAAATAACATTAACACATGCATATTTTCTTTCTGTCAGTGACTTCCTCTGATAAAAAAAATCACTGACACAGCTTAAAGCTGTGGTTCTCCAGGAGGAAACTGAGAGAGAAGAGGTTCTCTATGACTGTAAGGGCGGTATTCATAGTCACAATAAGTCGTACTTATATCCAAATAGAACTTAATCTTGTCTTAAGTTGAGTTTTTTACACAAACAAGTCGGACTTATGACGTATTTACTTTATAAAGTCAGACTTGGCAAAGTTGAGCTTATTGGTATTCATAGTCACTAAAGTACGACTTATTTGTCGAAATAAGTCGTACTTTATCAAGTCAAGGGTCCCCCTGACTTATTTCAGTTTAAGTCAGAACCATGGACAGTTATTTTGAGGATCTTGGCGAGGTGTTAGCATTATTTGCAAAACAAGAGGAATCTATTTAAATTCTACATTGACAGTGAATTTTAAAGGAGATTTCGTTTGAAGAAAACACAATTTTGGAAATGCCAATCGACTTTCTTTCATCAGAATCACTCTCCGCTGGCATTTCGTACCGGTCCAAAGCTTCCTAAACTGTTTTCGATCTTTCTAGAACTCAATTAATATTGAAATAAATACATAAGCATACTGCTATTAATTTTGTACAATGTCCAAGCGAATATATATACACAGAATATTCTCAAAGAACTATTGAACGGTTTACTTACACGCTGCATAATATGACTTAATGAATTGAATTCTTTGTTTACAATGCACACCGCCGTCTGTGTTTTTACATCACGACAGCGAAATACGTACCTAGATGGCTTTGCATTACACAAAAATTGAAAAAATCTGAAGTACGATTCACTGCTTCAGTTGATTTTGCAATGAACTTGCAATTTTTCATATTATCGAGTTCGACTTAAATATGTAGAATGTGTAGAGCTTTATGAAGTCAGACTTAATAAAGTATGACTTTAAAGAAGACTATGAATATGAAAAACATATAAGTTGACTTGTCAAATAAGTTCTGCTTTATAAAGTCGGTTCTTAAGTCCCGACTATGAATACCGGCCTAAGTGTTTTTTCAGTTAGCAAGCGTAGGACATGTTCTAGTGACTATTTCAGTAGGCCTATACTGTGTCATTCAATAAACCAACTGAAAATCACGGCAATAAAACAAGTGTTCCGAAACCAGGTCAGACACATTATATATATATGTATTAAGTGTACCATAGGAGAAGAACATAAAAACTTTATTTAAAAAAATATCAATATCTCGCTTCCATAGCATGTGGCGTAAACAGGACTACTGTTTCATGCATTTGCTGACTCCAGTTTTCTCGTCACCAAGGAAGCACACTGGACACCCAAAGTAAAAGGTAACTATCATGTTTCATTTTAGGCACCTCAACAGGCTGTGACACATGTGACACTGTGGCAACATTTATCAAATCCTTGCACATCATTCATTGTCAGCCATTTGAAAAACACTTGTAGGTATTCTTAACTAAAATACAGGATCCGGCAGAAAAACCTGACGGTTTTGAAATTCGATTTGTGCAGAAGCACAGGAAATGTCATGACTGACCTTCAGAATAAGAGTGCGTCATCTCGAAGCATTTCAGTCAGAAAGGAGCGTTGGTCAGTGCAACATCGTGCATTCGTTGTAGAAACTTTTTTTCTAAAACAGTGAATCAATTCAAGTAAGAATCAGCTTGAAAAATGTTATGTCATAACCGGGATTTGAACACGGATCTTCGGCTTAACGCGCCGATGCTCTACCATTGAGCTACCATGACAACATGCCAGTCTGACATCAAATTCCTCAACTGATTCAGAAGACAAGGCAAACCACAGGAGGTTTCTCTCCGTCGAGAACACACATCCAAATGGCGTCCTACCCTTGTAGGTACTTTGAAGCCTAGTTATTATTTATATACTATTAATTAAGTGGAAGGAAAGGAAATAGACATTAAATCCATGTCTGGGATATTAATACAAGTAAGAATCAATGATTCTTACTTGTATTAATATCCCAGACATGGATTTAATGTCTATATTAATATCCCAGACATGGATTTAATGTCTATTTCCTTTCCTTCCACTTAATTATTAGTGAATCAATTATTGACACTCAGCACATGTTTTGCCGCCATTTCAACATTCATCCAAATTAGAATGTTCCATGTCGGAATACCATACTGTTATGGGTGGCAAACTTTTGGAAGGCGGATTGTGCCATAAAGAAGAAACCACCAGGGAAACAGCGCACTGATTGAACCCCGCTGAATGTTGAACGTGTGCGTCGAGCTGTTCTTCGAAGTCCTCGGTGATCGGCAGTGAAATGTGCGAGTCCTTAGGAACTTTTCTTGAAGCAGAATATTTGGAGAAAAGTTGCAGCAATCTCTCCACAAGTTTTGCAGCGAGTAATGCGAAGTTTCCCATTATGACTCCAAGAGTGTTTACTTCGAGGGTCACCATCTGAGGAACACAATGTTCAAAAAGTAATTGATGTAGATAAAATGCTTTGAGATGTACTATAATTCTGAAATAATAGAATGTACGAAAACTATTCTATTTTGTCATGATTTCAATTTAAAAACTGTCAAGTTTCTCTATATAATACCTGTTTTATTATTTATTAAATTTAAAATTCAGATTTGCAATAACGAAGAATATTGTGCATATTTTCTCTCTAATATAACATATTTTGTGATGTGTTTATGTATTTTTCCAAGTCATTTGATACGTTGAGAATGTAGCGCTAGTGTCGCCCAGTCAACATGTTGTCATAGGACTTTTAACACGCAGTTTCCTTACTTTATTAATATTTATACTGTGGTATTATGCTACAGGGATACTTAACGTGAATTCTAACATTCAACACACAATTCCCGGAAACCCATCTGCAAATTAAGGGCCTGATGGAAGAAGAGCGCAAGCCACATTTCAGAAAAAATTTTACCAGCACACAAAAGAAAATAACTGTCTTAAGCTATGTTCACACTGAGGAATTTGTTGTAAGAATATGTGTCCGGGTACATGTATAGCAACCTATTTGCCACAAGTCGTAAACCTATTGAACATATTCCTAGTTCCCGGACACAAACAGTGAATAAAATGTACCAGAAACAAGGTTTCGCCACAAGTTCTTGTTTACGCTCCGAAAGCGAAAACATTGAACAGATCCCAGCGAAAATACTATTTGCGAATGTGCTATATCATGTTTCTTGTGACAGTTGACTCTGTTTGTGGTTATGATCAATCCCATGAGATATATTGCTACGTTCACGCTGTTTATTTTACGAAATCGCCGATATTTTGCTATGGAGTGCTCTAAATAGAACATAAGTCGATGTAGAAGTATTCTCCCTCACATTCATAATCCCTTTGCAGAAAATTTGAATTTAGGCCTAAGTTATAGGCACACTTCTTCCTTGAAGAGATTCTGTGTTTAATATGAAATAATCAAGAGAACATCTACATGTGCTTACTGAAAAAATTGATGAAATAGAAAAGATATTAGAACAGTATCAGAATTGAATTAGGCCTAGGCGGGATTCGTGGCAGATGATGTGTCTGTGTAGATCTTGAAGCATATTTTCAACGAAGCTGTCACATATAGCCTAATATGTGGTAAATGAAGGGTAGGCACTTCTAGCACCTCTTATAAACAGTTTAAGCACAATAATATACAATTTTAGTATGGATTATACAGTTATTTTGCGAGGTTAAACAAACCCTTTCTCTATCGACTACAATGGATCGAAGTTATCGGCTATCGTTTCAACACCTGCCGATCGGCTTGACTGTGAAACTGCAGGCTCATAAAACACGCTCTGCTAAAGAAAGTTAAGCAAGCTTGAATTTACAAAAATTTATGCGACCGAACACATCTTTAAAGTTAAAATATTAATGGCTAATAAACCATTCTTACCGTAAAATTCAGAATTAAAAATACTGACTGCCCAGATAAATATAAATCCCCGCTTTTTACTGCCGACTAACGTGATCCTATAGCTCGGAAGATTTAATCAGCATTAGTACAGTATAATATTGTCATTTTCTTCCGCAAATTGAGTGTTTGTGGGTTACAAACTTGTTCTGGGTGAATCATCAATTCATTTAAAGCAGAAAAAAGCAAACGTTTATGCATCTAAAGCAATACTTGTGCCTGACAACAAATTCCTCAGTGTGAACGCTCACATGGGATATTTGTGCAAAGAACATGTACTTAGGATAAGTATCCAGATACAAGAATCACGGAAATGGATCTGGAATTTGTTTGGAGTATTTGTGTCTGCAACAAATTCCTCAGTGTGAACATACCATTAGAAACATAACATTTTAGAATTCAGTACTCAATCCTTGTAGAAATAGGCCTATAAATTATTTGTATTACATTAATTTTCACTTTTTGAACATTATCTGAAAGTAGCAGTTATATTGAAAACTCCATACAATTGAAATTAGAGCGGGAAATTAAGTTTACAGTTCACTGTTGTTCATTATCACTGCTCTTCATCACTAATGTTGTCTTCTGCATTATCAACTTGAACTCCCAATGTGAATGTGTAGAAACTTTGTTGAACAAGAAGAAACTTTGAAGTGAATGGGGTGTTTAACTGGGAATATCAAGTCTCACAGTATATGGATCATCAAGACTGCTATTACCTAGAAATTATCCATTCCTTCTGTTTCTGAGTTAACACTGTTGTGAGCCACAGACTGTTGGAGCAAAGCAACAAGAATAAGACTCATCAAAGTGATGCAGTAGATGATTCTGCATTTCTTTAAGGCTAGTTTACACGACGAAATTAGGTTTCGTAAGTAAGTTTCGCAACTGTTTTTTGCTTGAATGCGCAAGCGCAAGATGTACTGGCGACAATGAGTTACGAAACTACGCAGTTTCGGCTGATTCCAACTTTTCACGAAACTATAATAGTAATGTTGATATTTTACGCTCATTTAGCGTGTTCGCGTTTCGTAAAATGAAATGGGGAAGTGAGGAAATTGTGAAATGCCTGTATTCATACGTGTTTCAAACATTTATATGGGATTTTAATAACTTGAACTCCAAAAATAACATGAAATGTGTGGTTGCATTGAAAAGAAAATGTGTGTAATAGTTTCACGAAATCACTTTCATGAAAGTGGTTACGAAACCTAGTGTCATCGTGTAAACTAGCCTTTAGATAAATTTTATTTGCCACGCTGATGTAGTTTCAAGCAGTGACTTTAGATGTTATGAGCTTAGTTGTAATGATTTTAGAAGAATGGCATACACCCTTAATCTGCCAGGCTATTCGAAAATTTCCAACAGTGATTTGGTTGTAACTCGCCTGATACAAGTTCTGCAAGTTATCTTTATGTAGCATTATAATCAAATGTTCTGTTCTTACTTTTTCCGCTTTCGCTTGAAAATATGTTATATCACATTTGTCAAAATTATTGAAATAACTCATATTCAACAGATAAGGGTTAATATTAAATATTTAATACACTATTCCACCTTTACCCTTAACATATAATATACAACTTATTATGAAAATGCATTTCGGCGTATGCTGCGCCATCTTCAGTTCAAATAAGATGTAATGAACACCACAATTCTTCTCAAATAATGTTGTTTATGAAATTTGTTAATTGGTAACCTAGGTCACCGTTGTAGTCAAGTCAAATAAATGATTTTGGTCAATTATGTTTTCATTAAGGATGTTATTTCTGTTCTTATAAATTTGAAAGTTTTCCAATGTATTTAGTCTAACACCCTTATCACATATATGTAGGACTTCCATGGTGTTATTTAAATTATCCAATCTATGACCACTATCAAGCAGGTGTTTAGCATACGCTGAGTGTAATCTGCCATATTTAAAGTCAGAGACATGTTCATTGAATCTTTGTTTGAATTTTCTACCAGTTTGTCCCACATATATCTTTTTGCAATCAATACACGTCAATTTGTACACTCCACTTTCTTCCATTTTATCCACAGAGTTAGTATTATTGCTGTACAACTTATTCTTTAAGTTGCAGTTTGTTCTGTAAGCAATTTTAAAGTTTTCTTTACGTAATAACTTTGTTATAGCATGTATTCTGTTATCTGTGTAATTAAATGTAGCAAAATATTTACTATTGTTGTCTTTTTGTAGAGGTGTGAGTTGGCTAATGGGGTTTTGTTTGTTATGTAATTTCATTTTGTGTTTTCTGATTAAATTTCTAATCATACTTTTATTGTAACCATTATTTTCAGCAATTTTCATAATTGTACTACATTCTTTGTTGTAGTTAGTTTCATTCATGGGTATGTTAACCATTCTGTATACCATGCTGTTGAAAGCAGCCATTTTGTGGCTAATAGGATGATTAGAAGAATTGCCGATAATATTATCCGAATAGGTATTTTTTCTGAATATACCAAAATCGAGTGTCTTGTTGTTTCTGGTAATACTGAGATCCAAGTAGTGTAGTGAATAATTCTCTTCTTTCTCAAGAGTGAATTTCAGATGATTATTGATGTTATTAAAATCTTTGAAAATATCTTCTACTTTGTTCTTATTGCAAATGATAAGAATATCGTCAACATATCTCTGATAAGTGGTAATTTTATATTTAACTATAATATTTTGTATATATTCTTGTTCAATATGTTGTAAGTAGGCTTCTGTTATAATCCCAGAAAGCGGCGATCCCATTGCCACTCCTTCTTTCTGTATGTACAATTTATTGTCAAATTTGAAATAATTTTGGAATAATATAGTGTTAAGAAGTGAGGTTATCTGCTTAGTAACACTGGTGTTATCGCCGTTATCTAGAAGCCTATTTTCTATAATTCTGATTGAATCATTTATTGGTACGTTTGTATACAAGTTGGTGATGTCTAGCGATATTATAAGGTCTTCTTTATTAACACAAGTGTCTTTTATTTTGTTAACCAAATCAATTGAATTTATGACATTATATCTGTAGGGCAGATTTAATCTCTGCTTTAATATTTTCCCCAACATACATAACAAACATAACAAACAAGATTCAGATGAAAATATACAACACAAGTTCTACCCCAGATTAATCAACTTAACACATATCACATTCAGCAAAAAAGAAGAATCACTATTACAATTAGGTTATAAACATAATTTAACACCGAATGGGAAACAGATTATAGACAATGTCATAATCGATGCAGAAGCAGCTTTGTCATCTATGCAACTTGAAGAGCAGAACTGTTTAAGACAAAAGTTAGCTACCAAAATCACAGAAACCTACTTTAACACTAAACAACGTCCAAACTTGACAACTAAACATAATACGAGCATACTAAAAAGTATCAACAAGAAATTGGAAGACAACAACATTATTCACGTCAAAGCGGATAAAGGCAATACCATAGTCTTACTTAACAAACAGGACTACATAAACAAGACTTTTGAGTTTATAAGAAACAATAATATAGCAGTTTTAGAAAAAGACCCCACTGAAAACTTTCAGACAGCTATCAAAAAAGCTGTTAAAGAATCTAATTTAATACTGAGTGAAATGGAGAAGAAAAAGTGCATAAATATGAACCCCAGAACTCCAGAACTGAGGTCGCAAATCAAAACACACAAAGTAAATAATCCAATAAGACCAGTGGTGAATTTCTTAAATGCTCCTAGCTATAAAATTTCAAAAATGTTGGGGAAAATATTAAAGCAGAGATTAAATCTGCCCTACAGATATAATGTCATAAATTCAATTGATTTGGTTAACAAAATAAAAGACACTTGTGTTAATAAAGAAGACCTTATAATATCGCTAGACATCACCAACTTGTATACAAACGTACCAATAAATGATTCAATCAGAATTATAGAAAATAGGCTTCTAGATAACGGCGATAACACCAGTGTTACTAAGCAGATAACCTCACTTCTTAACACTATATTATTCCAAAATTATTTCAAATTTGACAATAAATTGTACATACAGAAAGAAGGAGTGGCAATGGGATCGCCGCTTTCTGGGATTATAACAGAAGCCTACTTACAACATATTGAACAAGAATATATACAAAATATTATAGTTAAATATAAAATTACCACTTATCAGAGATATGTTGACGATATTCTTATCATTTGCAATAAGAACAAAGTAGAAGATATTTTCAAAGATTTTAATAACATCAATAATCATCTGAAATTCACTCTTGAGAAAGAAGAGAATTATTCACTACACTACTTGGATCTCAGTATTACCAGAAACAACAAGACACTCGATTTTGGTATATTCAGAAAAAATACCTATTCGGATAATATTATCGGCAATTCTTCTAATCATCCTATTAGCCACAAAATGGCTGCTTTCAACAGCATGGTATACAGAATGGTTAACATACCCATGAATGAAACTAACTACAACAAAGAATGTAGTACAATTATGAAAATTGCCGAAAATAATGGTTACAATAAAAGTATGATTAGAAATTTAATCAGAAAACACAAAATGAAATTACATAACAAACAAAACCCCATTAGCCAACTCACACCTCTACAAAAAGACAACAATAGTAAATATTTTGCTACATTTAATTACACAGATAACAGAATACATGCTATAACAAAGTTATTACGTAAAGAAAACTTTAAAATTGCTTACAGAACAAACTGCAACTTAAAGAATAAGTTGTACAGCAATAATACTAACTCTGTGGATAAAATGGAAGAAAGTGGAGTGTACAAATTGACGTGTATTGATTGCAAAAAGATATATGTGGGACAAACTGGTAGAAAATTCAAACAAAGATTCAATGAACATGTCTCTGACTTTAAATATGGCAGATTACGCTCAGCGTATGCTAAACACCTGCTTGATAGTGGTCATAGATTGGATAATTTAAATAACACCATGGAAGTCCTACATATATGTGATAAGGGTGTTAGACTAAATACATTGGAAAACTTTCAAATTTATAAGAACAGAAATAACATCCTTAATGAAAACATAATTGACCAAAATCATTTATTTGACTTGACTACAACGGTGACCTAGGTTACCAATTAACAAATTTCATAAACAACATTATTTGAGAAGAATTGTGGTGTTCATTACATCTTATTTGAACTGAAGATGGCGCAGCATACGCCGAAATGCATTTTCATAATAAGTTGTATATTATATGTTAAGGGTAAAGGTGGAATAGTGTATTAAATATCACATTTGTCTTCCAAAAGAATGGGTGAATGATATTGTTGATGCATTGTGGCATAGCGATGGCAAGAAGGCAAACATAAGAAGAAAAGGAAAGAATGACAATTTGGTTTGAATGCAGTTCAATCGCATATAAAGCCCTGTGTAAAGTAATTTTCAATAGGACTTTCAAGATGTACTACAGGAAATAATATGTTCATACTAGAAACCATCATTTAAAATATGCTCATAAAAGAGTGGCTTAAAGCTTAAGGTCATTGTTTGCTGTATCCGCCCCTAATTAAATCATCATTAACAGGGCCCGGATTCTGATGACCTAAAATTGTTTGAAAAAGACCTATAAAATAACCCTAAATTTTAAAGAAAATGACTTAATAATTATAAAAAATTACCTAAAAACTGGTATTTTATTTATAAAAAATTATTATTGTACACACAAAGTTATAGACTAGTTTGTACATAATGTAAAAACTGTAAATAACTGTAATGTTGTGAATGTTCTTTTTCTCATGGAAATTTATACTGGCAATGAGGCACTGGTGAGTCAAAATTCGGCATTTCCTTTTGTTGTCTGCCGGATTATATTGTTGTTTATTGAGGGTAAACAGTAGTTTGCACTCTCAGATCCAAGAAGGTCGGAGACTCTGGTGCCAAGTCAATCTAATAACAATAGTAATATAATACAAAATTTTGGCGTTTGTTTGATTCTCACTTCCGACTGAGACATGTCAACACTTTAACGTCGAATTTTTCCTTCTTGCATTAAACAAACAACACTTCAAAGACAGCACCGCTAGCGACGAAAAAAAGTTAATACACTCAATGTAAATATATGAAAATGACTAAATAAGGAAGCAAATGACACGAAAATGACAAAATAATTACGTAATATTGAAATAAATGCCCTAAAAATATAAAATTGCATAAAATGACAAAACATGACCTAATAAAAATGCATTTTTATAATATAGAGGCCATGATTAGGATTTATCCACAAGTTGGCAATGTCTATGCAGCATCAATAAAAAGATGACCTGTCATTAGAATCCGGGCCCTGATCATTAAACCAAAAAATGAAAGTAAAAATAGTCTGGAGTTGGAAGATGAAATATGAGTAGGCAGCTGTGGATAGCATACAATCTACTACGATTACTACATCCTTACCTCAAATACAAGCAATGACGAACTCTTTCATAAGTTTATAAGAATTCCATTTTACGTAATATATTTCATATCACTTGGTACTAAAACACCTGTCGTAACTACGACTATAACAACAACATTCCAGAGTGATAACCTCCGGACCCTGACCTCCAGTCAGAACAAGTACATAACTCAACTATAGGGGGTTTCACAAATACTAACTCTCTTTTGTTAACGATGGAACAATGGAATTTAGGGCACCACCATTGTTACCACTTACAGAATTCTTGTAATTACAAAGGTTCATAACACATTAGTCCCACGACTAGCAACAGTGGAGATGGGAAGATTCTAGGGGTTAATTTCACTTTGTCCAGTGTACAACACTACCTTGAATAAGTACAGAGTATTTTCTTTCCTTTATGAATAAATCACAATTTTATTTTAAACTACTAAAGGTACAATTACCAAACAATACAAATAAGCTATTAACAAGTTATTTTCTGACCTTTCATCAAAACTGTAACGACTTTTCATCAACCTAATTCCACAAATTAATGTGCATTTCTACTAAAATTTCTATTCTAATTAGTTCTTGTACAGTGAGTCCCAAGCAAGAGTTGGCCAATGAAGCGGGTTTCTGCATCGCTGCGGACACAGGCACTTTTTTAGAGAGATTTCTTTCACGCGCATATGTTCAGCTTGTGAGATAGAGTTTTCTCTTGTGATATTGTCTTTAAGTTCTTCTAACAATAGCCTATGTGTCTATTATTTATGGGGAACTTGAAAAATAAATTGCAAAGGTCAATTCCCCACACATTAGAACATTAGAAGAGAAATTAACTCTATCTCGGAAGCTGAACTTACGCATGTGAAAGAAAATTTTCTAAAAAAGGCACCGGTGTTGTGCGTATGCAAGAGGAGAACATTTCTAACATCTCTTGTGATGAGGTACATGGTTATTTTCATTGTAATTTTAACTGTAAATGTGATAACCTGAATTATTACACTGATCGCGGCTTTATTAGTATAGATATTTCACCCCAACTCTTGGGAGTTGGAGCTGTGCTTGCCGCGACACAGAAACCCGCGTCATTGGCCAACTCTTGCTTGGGACTCACTGTACAAGTAACTTTCAACTCTATAACCTCTCAAGTTTTTACCTTTATGCTACCTAGACAAAATTTTAGAGAAGGTTTTCATTGGCATTTTCCCTGCCCACTTTTGAACTTTTAACTTCCTGTAACCTCACTAATTAAGCTTCCCCTAATTTCCATGTATCTGTTTTTCCTTCAGAAGAAATATTTTTCAGAGCAGTAGGACAGATTCCCAGAAGACAGAAAATAAAATTCTGGTTCATGACCAGGTTCTGAGTCTAAGTTTTGAACCACCAACCTAACAAAATATGAAGTATCCACTTGGCCTGCCTTACACTTGGCCTCCTAAAACCGGGA
The DNA here is from genome assembly GCA_964059195.1 of Ectobius pallidus. Lineage (NCBI taxonomy): Eukaryota > Metazoa > Arthropoda > Insecta > Blattodea > Ectobiidae > Ectobius > Ectobius pallidus. The sequence goes on along the minus strand of CAXKWD010000008.1, from coordinate 5,960,273 downwards.
AAATCGTAAAGTGCCGCAAAAATTAGTATAATTTTGAATCCTCAGTGCGTTAGGATCCCTCGCAGCCTGAAGCGCTTTTGGGGAGGTTGTTAGCCCTAACCACCAACCAGCTTTACTAATTCCTTCGACATTTTTGTAGCTTCAGCTCAAAAAGCTTACTCCACTACTATTTTATCATATTCATGTAGCTTCGGCTCTATCAGCCTACTCCACTGCCAACAAATATTAATTTTAATTACTTCCACGGCTCTACCAGCCGACCATCCTTATTTCCAAATTTTTATAGCTTCGGCTCAAACAGCCTACTCCACTTCATTTTTACTATTCTACATTTTTGGTACAAAAATCTTTCCAGCTTTTTAACAGTAGGAGTACAATACATTCTCAGTCTCCTTATACTGTTTGTTTAGATAATTTGCTAAACATCGCTCACATAAATTAATGAGTAGCCTTCTCTAATTTCAACTTTTGGATTTTATATTTTTGAGAGTATGACACTTCCTCTATCTCTCAGTCCTGTACTTACAATATGGCGCATTGGCCCACCAATTACCTTTAAGGGGAGATGGTAGTTACCAGTGTCAAAAAAATCGATTTTTTTTTTCTTATGCTCATGTAATAGAGCATCGTTTTGTGAACATTTTGATACATAGGTAATATATATTGCGTTATTATTAAGCCAAGCAGAGCGACCTGGAGCTTTCTAAAATGGATAAAATACCATAAGGCACGTCATTTTCTTTTCGCTCTCCTGTAAAATTACATTTTTTGTAGTTCAGGTACCATTTTCTGAAAAGCTATTCATGCTAAAATAATGAAACTTTCAGGAATTCATTATAGATGAATGACAAATATCCCTTAGGAGAATTATGGGAAAAGTCTTGACTATACAGAATTTTCACCTATTTTTATTTTTAGAAAAGTATTTTTTTTTTTAGTCGTGAAGTTTTCATGCAGTTTTCATGCAGTAATATTGTACATATTATACTTATTGTGCTAGGGTAAATAGTAGTACCTATTGTTAGTAAGTTCCAAAAGTTTCACAAAAATCTAACTAAGCTACAGAAATTGAATAAAGCGTACCTATGTACCTAGTAACTGTAAAACAAAATTATCACCTATGTGCTAAAAATTCTTTCCTGCCAAACAGCGAGTCCTAGAACAACCACTCTCTGCTTATTTTAAACTGCAGAGTGCACTTGCAAAGCATCAAAAAAATTCAACAAAATCTGACTGTTAACACCTGAGTTTTGGCTTCTTGAACATACGCTAAATTTTTCTATCATTTTGCTAGCGGTAACTACCATCTCCCCTTAATCTATGCTACCTACTTACCTCTCTTTTCATTACACCTTCTCTCGTTTCCTTTTTAACCATAGGTTTCTTTTACTTTTGAACTTTACTTTTTCTTTCAATAATTATTTATCTATACCAGAGCCCATTGCTCCCAACTTTATCCTTCCTTCAATTTAATTCAGGTTTTCTCTCAACCTAACCTTTATATTACTTAACCTCATACAGAAATTCTAAATTACTTTCATAATCAACCTTTGTTCAGTTTACCTAAAGTATTCTTATCCTACCATGGCACATCTATTGTTAATCACTATCTTTGTGACATTTAACAACCCTCTAAACATGAAAGTATTACTGTACTTATCAAACATGTCCTTCTCTAAAGACCCTGGAGACATCTTGGCTCCATCCTCGGCTTTGTCTACACCAATGGTCCTCTTCCCATTCCACGCCACTTCTACTGGTGGTCGCTTCTCTTTGAACTGTTACCTTCTTCACATAGACTCCGTCTTCTGGTGTATAGTAGTCCGCTGAGCACTGGTGGATAACAATAGCTTCGAAGACCATACAGCAGAGCAAACCTTCCCCACTCGGCAGGTCCCATGATGCAGGCATACATTAATAGCACAGAAAAATCCTAGCCAAGGAATATTAGGGAAAGGTATAACTATACTTTGCACAAAGAAAGGAATCGTGGAAGGAGCTGGATAACATATAATAGCCCATAAAATATTACTAATTGAAAAACCAAATTCTAGAATATGAATTTATTACCATAAAGTAACAGAGTAATCTGTGAAAATTCTGTGAGTGACTTAACAGCAAGAAAATAAAGAATTTGAAACAGTAGAAAATTTCAGGTACAAATAGTTTTACATAATTTAGATGAAAATGTTATGTTATAATTGACTAGCTTAAAAGACCCGGCGTCGCCCGGGTTTTGTATTTTGTAATTGGAAATTAACTTATGAAGGATTTTCAATTTTAAATTCTAGGTCCTTATATAGGCATTTATAATTTGAAATAGGAAGAACGACTTATTACACTCAAACTATTCCCTCATAAAACGCTTGATATAGTTTTTTATGGCTCATAGAGGATCTAGAATTTTGCATCCCATCGCTTGTACAGTGCACAGCAAGCCTGGTAGAGGTTTAAATAAGAAGAAACAGAAATTCCTGTAACATAAAATTGTAATATCGAGGCGGGAAATTTCCCACTCTTATGTTACCATAAAGTCGTTTTGGGGATGAAATTAAACAGAAAGCATTATCACTTTCATACTTTTCTCTCCAAAAACCTGCGATATAATATAATAATATACACATTACCATACCTCGTTTTGTTTTCTCTATGTCCAGGGTAGAGAAAGTTATGTGATTCCATTATTTTAGTGGATTTCATTCTGTAATATTTATTTATAACATGAATTATTTTGATAACTGCTCTTATTTGTCAAAAGTGCATTTCAATTGTTTTTTCCAAGCCCATCATATACCATTTGGCAACAATATATTCTGTGATTTGGAATTGATAATTCTATGTAAAAAGGGATTTAATTTTTGGCATTTAGAATCAGAATTTTTCAAAATCCTTTCTTAGTGAGCACCTACATTATGAAACGAAGGTACTGTCAAAATTCCAAGTCTCTACCTGTTATAGTTTAGGCTGTACGTTGATTCCTGTCATTCAGTCAGTCATTCATTCAGTCGGTCAGGACAAAGCCTTTTATATATATAGAGATTTCACATTTATTGAATAAATAAAAATATCAAATATGTTGCATTAATCCATTATATCAATTTTATGTACTTCCTAAACAAATAGCATGGGGCGTAGAATTACTAATTTTTAATATTGTAGCAATCGCTCGAGTAGTGCTGCCAAGTAGGCAATATGGCTACACATTTTATTTAAGTGAGCTGTCATGATTTTGTGCACAAGAAAGAAAGAAAATTTTACTTCTAAAGAGCAGCGAAGAAAATTTTGACAAGAAAAGAAAAGAAAAGTGGGGTGACGAGCATGCATTCATCCACATGCATTCGAACCAATCATACCGATTGTCCACGTGGGAGACAAAGAATTTTGAATTAACGGTTGAAAATAAATTAAGCAAGCATTTCAGATGAGCAGAATAAAGAATTACATTATGAATGATTAATAAGCAAGAAAATAATAATAATAAAAAAGAAATGTATTACTCAAGATATGTATAGTGAAACCAACTTATTCTGCTCACCTGAAAAATGCAAACTCCATGTAGACAATTCCAAGTGCAACAGCAATCCGTACAGTAAGAGATCCACTCGTCAACTCCGAAACGGAACAGCCAGCCGAAGCACACATGCTGCTAAATCGTGATGTCAGTGACAAGGCAAAGGTAGTCGCAAGAAATAAAGAAGAGAAAAGGTGGCAGCACAGAACAGAGTGGAGATATGAATTTAGAATTACCTAACTAATGAAAACTGTTATCAAAACATATATAAAGTAATTTCAATTTATGGCATAGAACAATTACTGTACTTATGAAATAAAGAACATAAATTTACTTAATTAATTTCAATCTTACCAAATAAGGAAAATTCATATAAAATAATTTCAATTTCCCCCTTTTTTTTTTTTTTTTTCCATTCATTCATGAGAAAAGGTGTTTTCTCCCTGCAACTAAATTTACGGTTGCTAATGTCTCGTAATGTTCAATTTGGACTAATTCGTGTAGTGGCACTACACTTCCAACTGTCATACCATACAGCAACCCATTCTCTTGTCCGTATATGGTGAAAACTTCGGCTTTCCTCTCTTAGGATCACCTCCAGACTTCTCTTGGTAGACTCTCTTTTTATTCTCTCAAATGTCAGCTTGGCCCGTCTTCTCAACCACTTACTTGTGGCTGCAACTCTAGTTATAACTGGATGTCACTCCAATCTCTTTTATTCTTTATATACTTTAACGTTCCACTTTAAACTGTCTTTCTTTATCGCTCATTGGGCAAGTACAGTATGCACCAGCCCTCGCTACTGAATCTTACTGACTCTCTTCTTTCTTCTGTGGTGTTCAACTTTGAACGGGCAGGGTGCGGTAGGCACCAGCCCTGACGAACTGTACCCACCCTCCTTGGCGACCACTTACTGCTTGCCTTCTTTACTATGTACTGAATTGGCTCTCTCCAAACTTCTTTCTTCCTTCCCCTTCTCCAGCTTTTACCAATGGAATTTTTTTAACCATTTGCTTATTGTGCATACTCTTCTGACGTCATCGGAAGTGAGCGAGTTAAAAAAAAAAATTGTTTATTTCCGTTGTTCCGATGCCGCATTAAAACTGCAATGTTACAAGGTCTAATAAAAAGAAGTGTTTAAAAATATATTTCAAGTCAGTGGATAAAAGTTAAAATCACTACACAACGTTGAGTACAGTATGCACCAGCCCTCGCTACTGAATCTTACTGACTCTCTTCTTTCTTCTGTGGTGTTCAACTTTGAACGGGCAGGGTTCGGTAGGCACCAGCCCTGACGAACTGTACCCACCCTCCTTCTTTACTACGTACTGAATTGGCTCTCTCCAAACTTCTTTCTTCCTTCCCCTTCTCCAGCTTTTACCAATGGAATTTTTTTAACCATTTGCTTATTGTGCATACTCTTCTGACGTCATCGGAAGTGAGCGAGTTAAAAAAAAATTGTTTATTTCCGTTGTTCCGGAGAGTTGAAACGTTGTGTAGTGATTTTAACTTTCATCCACTGACTTGAAATATATTTTTAAACACTTCTTTTTATTGGATTTGTATCAGTGGAAATTTGGGACCGATATGGATGTTTCATTGAGTTACAAGGTCTCTTGCTCTCCTACCACAGATTATGATTTCCCTTATTTAATAAACTTTGTGTTTAAAAAATGCATAATTAAAAATCCATTGAAAATTAAATAATCATAATATAAACTAACAAGGGAACCGTACAGGTTGTCATGTCGAAACCTATCCTCAAATTTAGCGTATTGATAGGTCATCATTGCAATACACATGCCAAAAATTAGCTGCTCACGTGAATTTTAGTGGGTGAAAATTAATTGCAAATTAGAAATTTGAGTATCCTCGCACAGCTGTTGGTGGGAAGGGGTTAGGACCTCTACTTAGCTCGCATCGTTGTGTGACAGTATTGCAGAGCAGGGATTCCACTCTCTCCCTGTCCTTATCACTATGAAAGTGGATAATATTAAAATAATGAATAAAACCTTGCTCTCGTACACATGTTTGTATTTCAGTAGGTCTTGTGAACTAATTAGTACCTGTTTAAGTCTGATTTTTTGAGGTAGGGAGGTCTGGTATGGATGCACTCAGCCTCGTGATTCAAATTGAGGAGCTAGTTGATAGAGAAGTAGTGGCTCCAGTTATGAAAACCACCATTAATGGTCATGGGTGTCGGCATGATGGCCACATGCCCCCCCAATTTTGCCATCTGCTATGGTAGATGATGTAGCGGTTGGGGGTAGGCCTTGTTCCTTCAGGGATGTAGCACCATGGAGTTTAGTTTAGAGTTTTAGTTTAAGTGTTTAGGATTAGCGAAGTGAATCTAGTTTCTTTTATCTTTCTTTTCTTTTTTTTTTCTTTTCTTTTTTTTTCTTTGGCCTATAATGATGAGTACAATTATTACGTAGTATGTTAGTCCGAGTTTATAATACTTAAAGAGTTTTGTCTGGATAATAAATGTCAACATTGAGAATTAGTTGATTGAAGCACTGGCATTGTGATTCGCTGTGCTGGTAAATTTCTTCAAATATCACACAAATTGAGTGGCCACTCTGCTATTAACACTTAAACACACTAACAATCATAAGGAACCCCTCAGTGTCTATATATATATTTTTTTTTTTGTTAATACAAATACAAATACAAAAATACACAAATAAACAAAAAACATTTACAAATTTCAAAATTAAAGTACAGAAAAGAAAAAGAAAAAAAAGAACCAAATATTTATTTAGAAATACACCCGAATGAGCAATCTGCTCGTGCTCGGGTGTAGATTCAGAACATCAGAGTGGAGAAAGAGGAGAAACAAAAAAATTAAATGAGAAAGAATGACACACTTATAAAAAAGGTGAAAAATGTAAAACAGAGCTAGAAAAAGAAAAAGACAAATTTATAAAAAGGAGACAAAAAATGTTAAACACAAATACATACAATAAATAATAATAAAAATAAATGACTTAAAGCTAATAAAATTACAAAAAATGTTTTACATACTTATTAAATTTAAAATTGGGGTAAACTGCGAGATCGGGGTATCTACTGATCATAGAGTTATAGAAGCGGGGACCAAAATTAATGCTATGGTTTAATCCTGCCGATGTGAGACATTTGGGTTCTGATAGAAGTAGATTATTATTTCTTCTAGTGCTGTATGCATGGTCACCGGATGTGTAAATATTGATTATATAGTTAAATGTGGAAATGATAAATAATTATCTAAAAGTTATCTAGTTAGACACATTCAGCTAGTAACAAGGTAGCTTCTCCCTCTCTGTTGCACAACCCGCTGTCTGCACCCAGCATGCAGGCTACTCAAGTTAGCTTTACAAGTGCCCGCCATTGATTCCTTATGGAACATAATAAACACGTTTTTACTCACTGGCTTATATTTTGGATGGATCCATGTATAATGAAGACCTATCCATATGCAAAATTTGAGGGTAGGTTTCAACATGACAACCTTGTAAGTAATGAAGTACATAGTGATACAAAATGTAAATGCTATCAGTAGGCTTTTACAAGTCTTGTTATGCTATAATTTGAGTCCCACACATAGATGGCAGCTCCTCGCAGCAGGCAAGGTATCCTGCACACACCACTATTTCAGCTCATGTTTTGGTGTGCTGTATAGTGTGTAATGGTTTTATTTCATAATATGGTGAACAGGGGGAATTATTCAATTTGCTACCCCACAGGGATTTAAAACACCTGCCCAGACAGCTCTCAACTTCACTTCATTTGAATGAATTGTCATGATGTCATGGGGTAGGCCGATTTGAAAAGGGTCTGTCTTTCTCAGCTCTGAGGTGGGGCTCCACAACAAACTGCTGTGTGAATTATCCGTGCCCAGCACATGCAGAAACTGCCCTGGCCAGCTGATACAACTTCTGCCTGTCCAGTCATGGAAAAATTCCAAAAATAGCCGATATCTTTACAAAGGTTAAAACCATGCCTTTTTTTAAAGCGAAAGTAAAGCTGCTGCAGCATCGTTTTTAAACCCTAGTTTCCTGCAGCAAGGTTGAAGCATTTTAAGGAAGAACTCATGGAGAACTTGTTCCTTCAAGAAACTTTCCGAAATTATTCTATATATTTACAAAGGCTCAGATGCTGTAAGTTTGAGTGTAGCGATGAGAAGAGTTTACTACAGTTGGTCCCACGCAAGAGTTGGCCAATGACGCGGGTTCCTGCGTCGCGGCGGGCACAGCTCTAACTCCCGAGCGATCGGGTGAAGTATCTACGCAAATAAAGCCACGATCGGTGTAATGATTCAGGTTCTCACATTTACAGTTAAAAATACAATGAAAATAACCACTTACCTCATCACAAGAGATGTTGGAAATGTTCTCTTCTTGCATTCACACAATAACGGCACCTTTTTAGGAAATTTTCTTTCATGCATGTAAGTTCAGCTTCCGAGATTTTTCTTGTGATATTGTCTTTAAGTTCTTCTAATGTATGGGAAATTGACCCATACACTTTATTTTTCAAGTTTCCCCATAAATAATATTCACATACTGTTAGAAGAACTTAAAGACAATGTCACAAGAGAAATTAACTCTGTCTCGGAAGCTGAAATTATGCGCGTGAAAGAAAGTTTCCTAAAAAGGTGCCAGTATTGTGTGAATGCAAGAGGAGAACATTTCAAACAACTCTTGTGATGAGGTACGTGGTTATTTTCATTGTAATTTTAACTGTAAATGTGAGAACCTGAATCATTACACCGATCGCGGCTTTATTTGCATAGATATTTCACCCAATCGCTCGGGAGTTGGAGCTGTGCCCGGCACAGCGAGGAAACCCGCGTCATTGGCCAACTCTTGTATGGGATTCACTGTATTACCGGTAGATGTTATACTTGTTATATTTAAAATCAGATTTTGAGAAAGTGATTTCTGTAAGTAGTTTGTTATTGTAGAAGCTTAATGATAGAAATAATACTAATATTACTTTAATCCTATTTCTGAATTATTGTCAGAGCAACAAAAATCAGCAACACAGCTATACAAGCGGGATCGGTGCATGATTTTAATTTTCAAGTGAATGTAAATCTAAACTGAACATTGTACCAGACTTACAAGATATGTTACTGTGAATTCTATTTGATCACGAGCCGCCACTGCCGTGTGTTAGTAAGTGATGTGATGTCACACCCAACTCATTCAGAATAACTGTATACAGTAGAACCTTGATTTAACGTTTTTCTGGGGATACAGAATTTCGGTGTTTACACTAAATGGAGTTTTGCTGTTTTTTTAGCAATAAAGCTTAGTTTATGAAGAAATTAATTTTATTTACTGAATTTTGCTTCATTTGAAAACTGTAACTGTGACAAAAACGTATATAGCATGAAATATTATGGTATCTGCTGAATTGTGGGCTAGGGGTATAGCCATATCCAGTATTTTAACAGGATATTCTTCTTCTTCATGCACTTTTTCATTTAGGGAAGTGTTTCCTCTCCGTTGTCATCATGAAAGTTCCAAATTCCACTTAAAACACAAAGCAGTATGAACTGGTGCAAAAGATACAATAATTTGCAAGATTTATAACTATGTTCCTCATTGCAATCAAGCACGAAGATCATTACTAAGAAACTGGTTGTTGGTGAAGAGACAAGTTATAGAGCCATTAGTATTATTGTAATACAAGATTCTTACTATAAAATGTCTAATTCCAGAGTTTATTTTAGCGTTAAATGGGTATTTTATATTACAAGGAATAACTTTAAATAAAAAATATTAATACATTGTTTATATGTGATAATATTTGTGGTTTTGAAAAATTTATGTACAGTAGAGTCCTGCTATTCCAAACTAATTGGGACCGAACACTGTTCGGTTTAGCGGGAATTCGGAATAGGCAGGTTTCTACTCCTCGTAGGAAAGCGAGGAGGAGGTGAACGCTCAAACTGAAATCATATCACACACAGACACGGCAAATGCTCTTGATCTCACCTTACGCTACGTTGAACAACACGCTTCATCAACACCAAATTATGTTATGTTCATGTGGCGATGGCAGAACATTGCATCCTCAAGTCAATTCAGTGCTCTTCGTCAGAAAAAATTCACTGACTTTACTTCTTAAGTGTGCGTAAATTAATTATTTTTTGTGTTTAGCAGTGATTAAAATAATTCAGAATAGGCGGATTGGAATAGCGGGACTCTACTGTATAATGTGGGAAAATGTTAAATCAGGGTTCTACTGTTTAGGGATTCAGATTACTAGCATTTGTATTTAATTCTCATCCTACATATTTAGCATTGAATAATGAAATCTATGTTTAATGAAAGAAGGTTTGAAGAGGAGATAATGGATAGAACCAATACTCGACTCCTAGTTTATACACAATAATTAGAAACTTTATATTTTAATAACAGCAATAAACGTACAATTTTACTTACCTATATTAGCCTTTTAGATACATAAAATACCATAAGTTAGCAAAATTAATTTGCAAAATACCCTGAAATGTGAATATTATAGGAGAAAAATTCCTCCGACACTGGGACTTGAGCCCAGGACCTTTGGCTATTCGCGCCAATGCTCTACCAACTGAGCTAAGCCGGAGTTCAATTCACAGCGCTAGATGGGGTCAAGTCCCAGTGTCGGAGGAATTTTTCTCCTATAATATTCTCATATAATGTCCAACAGAGACAATAATCTGTAGTTCAAGATTGCTTATATATCTACCCTGAAATGTGTTGAATTGTGCAAAATATGTGAAATATGTGCAAAAATATGATTGTACAACCTAATTTTATTGTGAGTTTGTGGTAATTTCTGTTTCTTTTGCTTAGTAGGACTCTGTACTTCTTGCTGTTTCATGCGCTCTACCTCAGTAATACAGTACTAGTGACTACAGTCTGTGTACTATTCAGGATAAATTATTTTGGCAATGTATGCCCATCAAAATTTAATAAAGTCTCATGTTTATTGCACTTTCACTACAAATATGTTCATGTTTCAGTAGTTTGTGAAGCTCCTAAGCCACCTGAACTAAAAATCTGTAAAGTGTAATATCATATTATATATTATAAAAATATATTTTCAGTACCGGTACACGCTCTGCAAAGTGGCTGTTTCTCAGACTGCTAACATGCCATAAAATAGCACTTTACCATACTAGTACGGTAAAGTCTCTACAGTGTCTCCCAGTGTAAATTCAATTTTACATGTTCATTGTCTCTTAACAAGCATAGTAAAACTTGTCATTTAGAAATCTTGAATTTAAGAAATAAATTCCATAATAATAACTTTTTATATTTTTTATGACTAGGGGTAGACGCAAATGCACGAACTTGGCATTACGAAGCCACCGCTTAGTCCCCTAGACCACAAGTGCTAGTTGAAGGAAGTGAGCTCAGATGAGCCTCTTCTCCGATTGCTTCTTTTAACAAGGCATAATGAGTTTCACTGCAGAAAACATGATAAAAATGACGTGTAATTTCAATTGATGTAAATATATTTAGTTTAATTAATCAAAATGACTATCTTAATGATGTCTTTAAATATTTTTGTAAGGAAAAGGGAAAAGGAACAATCCACAGCAAGCGAAGTTTATAAACATGTACTACTGATACAATCACCATTATCTTTGCTTTCTTTACGCAGAATCATTTAAAATGACTGAAAAACTGAGCTTATGAGTAGTAAAATTGCAGAACTTTTACAAAAAAAAATATTGTATGCACCACGTACACAAAAACTTTAGTGGACTCATCCAGTATTTCAGCCTCGGCTGCAATACTAAATTCATCCGCTAAAGCCTTATTTTGCGTACTTGATACATAAATAGCTATTTTCATTGATACAGAAAAACTCAAGATCATACATGTGTATGGTTGCTATATTACCCCACAGAAATTAAGAGGGGATGACACACGTCCGATCTTTTCAGTTTCTATTTTCCTCTTACAGTGTACCATATGGATTGAATTGCTATTAAATACTGCATGCTTGCAAGAGAAGCTTAAATCAATAAAACATTCAAAGGAGGAAGGAATGAAGATGAAGCCCAAAGTCCCAGTGAAGGTATGCATTACTTTAATCTGTAGAGAAACTTGGAAATTGCTTTTATTTTTTATTTTTAAGCAAAATTCATTTTAAAATCTCAATATTTAGATATTTGTACTGATACCATTTTGCTGGTTTTATTTTAAAATAATATAATTATATGCAGGTTTCACAATTTGTACATTATTATTACATCATTACTAGAAACAGGTGTATTATTTATTCTCAGCTTCATCAAAATTTGGGCCACTTATATTTTCATATTTTGTTACAAGAAATACTGTTTTCAAGAACTTCATAATTTCCAATGAGGGTGCGTAATAGATATATATTTTTAGTACCACCTTATACCCTCAATTTTGATTACCATTAATAGATATACGGTTCCCACAAATGATCTTTCGGGTTTCGAAAATGTGTAACTTGTGTTTAAATAAACTTACAAACATGTAACTGGTACTAATGGAAAGAGAAACTCAAAAAGTTTTGATTATAGTATCACAGTTGGCAACAATGACGTATAATGACATTCAACATTGCGCATTGTCGAAAGCGAGAAAATTGCTGGTATAGAGAATAGGCGAGCGTTCTGTGTTCTCGAATATCATGTTAATAAATCTGTAACTTGTTCAACGACATTTTCGAACAAGATTTGGTGAAGATCCACCCAGTGGCCCTTCAATTCGTAAGTGGTATTCTGATTTTACGACAAGAGGGTGCAACTGTAGGAGGAAATCTTCAAGACGCCCGGCAGTTAAGTGAGGAAACTGTAGACCGGATTCGTGAATCTTTTACACGTAGTCCTCAAAAATCAACCATTGTAGCTAGTAGGGAGCTGCAGATTCCTAAATCCACCGTATGGAAAGTTCTGCGTAAACGTTTGAATTTTCTCCCATACCGATTGCAGATGATGCAGTTCTTAAAGGAAGAAGATAAAATGGTGTGTCGTACTTTCTGCGAGAATATGCAGACTCTCATGGAAACTGATGGGTTTTTCAAATCCATATTGTTTAGTAACGAGTGCACCTTCCATCTTTCAGGTAAAGTGAACAAACATAACATTAGAGTCTGGGGGTCGGAAAAACCCAATACCTACGTGCAGCATGTCCACGACTCTCCTAAAGTAAACGTATTCTGCGCTTTAAGTGTGCAGAAACTGTACGGCCCGTTCTTCTTTGTAGAGAAAACAATTGGAGGATTTGAGTACCTGGATATGCTACAACAATGGCTCCTGCCTCAGTTGGAACAGGAAATGCCCAACGTGATATTTCAACAGGACAGCGCACCCCCTCATTTTCATAATGAAGTCAGATTGGAGCTCAACACCAGACTACCGAACCGATGGATTGGCCATGTTGGTAATGACGATGAAGAACTTCTTCCTTGGCCTCCGCGTTCGCCAGACCTCACACCCCTTGACTTCTTTTTGTGGGGTTATGTCAAAGATCTTGTGTACAAGCCACCTCTTCCACAGACCATCCTTGATCTAAGAGAACTCATCACAGCAGCCATTGGAACAGTTGACCATGGCATGTTACAACGTGCCTGGGTGGAAATGGACTACAGGCTTGATGTGTGTCGTGTTACCAACGGAGCTCACATTGAACATCTGTAAGGTACTATAATCAAAACTTTTTGAGTTTCTCTTTCCATTAGTACCAGTTACATGTTTGTAAGTTTATTTAAATACAAGTTACACATTTTCGAAACCCGAAAGATCATTTGTGGGAATCCTGTATATCTAGGCCTATATATCTACAAGAAATACTGATTAAATTTGAAGTTCTTGTAAGTTGTACTGAAATCTGGAAATTATAAGATGCAAAATTTCAGGACCAAAATATTCCTTAAAGATTGAATACGATTTATATTTTAACACATACAAAATTTAAAATTAAAATTAAAAACTGCCGTTATGAAGACATAGTGCTTTGTACTTATGGTGCAAACTAAGATAACTTATATTCGGAATGTAGGCTAGGATGCGCTTGACATTTTACTTTGCTTCTGCACTTGCTGCTTAAAAATCATGAGCAAACTGCAATGGATTTGTTTGAATTTCTAACATACTGTAGTCTGTGGAAAAAGAAATAAAGACGTTATTTAGCTAATATTAATAGGCCAGGCAACATAAGCCAAAAAAGAGGGTGTAGGCTAATTAATTCTCAGAAAGCTAGAAGTGGTTTTAAGTGCATATAAAAAGGGTTTATTGAAGTTTGTACCCATTTTCGGCTTGTGCTATATGAGGGGTATCTAGAAAACAATAATTTTCGGACTTTTTCAGTTTTTCACTAATAAGTCCTAAATGATGCATTTATAAGAAAATTTTACCTCATTTATAAATGAAAGTACATAAAATTTGCATCGAATGAGTACCTTATGTTTGAAATATGTCTGCGTTAGGAAGATATGCGAGTTCAAAGAACAACCATTTTTATCATTAAAAAAAAAATCGTGTTCTGAATTTTTAAACCTTATTTTTACATTGTAAAATTTATTATATGCAATAATGGATTTGGACATTACAGTGCACCAACTGCTGTATCAGATATACCTGACACAAATAGGGGGATTTTGAAAAAAATAGAGCAAAGAGTTGGCTCATCGAATAAAAATTCCTTCCTTACCAGGGATATGCTTTTGTACATGAAAACTTCAGTTTAAAATTCCAATACAAATACAGGAAACATGCACCTGAAAGCATTATCGGAAGCAAGTTAGGTCAAGTGAAGATCTCCAGAAAGAAAGCAAAAAGTTGCATGACAAAGTAGTTCCAATAGACCCATACACAATTTTCAGGAGAATTGCATTTCACAAAAAAAAATATCCGAACTCAGAAATTACTTTACATATGAACTGGCTCCTTGCCCACCATCTTTATTTGATGAACAAGGAATGATGAGAAAATCACGTAAATCTATTTACAGTGAAATCCCCGTACAACGATTACCGATATAACGATAATACTCTTTATAACGTTAAAATATTTTGGTCCCGGCATTCTTTCATTAAAATAATGTAAAATTCCCCTCTGTTTTACGATACTCTTAATAACGATAAACCTCTCCATTACGATTACATTAGAATCCCCGTAAAATACCTTTTCCTCGGTACAAGGATAAAAATAGATCGTGAAAGTGCAAATCATGAACTCCCCGGAGCTAACGGAAGAAAACATTGAGGAAATCCAAAACAAGCAGGCAGAAGATGAAGAAGAGGAGGTAGAACAAAGTGTGCATCTACCAACCTTAACCGCACTCGAAGCCATTGCCTCTATGTATGTGTTCTGTGCTTGCGAGGCTCTGCAGAATTTTCTGTCGAGTGTTCCATCGGTGCCAGAATGTCATTTAGTGAACCTCGAATCAAATAAGGGCATTGTGTGTATCCCTGTTCATAAAAAAAGCTAAACAGACTGTCATTTCTGACTTTTACAAACAGAGGCAAAAATGAGTCATCCTGTTCATGGTGCTGTGCTATAAATGTAAAATGTGTTTGCTCATAGTGTAATAATTTAAGGGTGGAGTGAATACAGTACAGTATAGCAGTTCTTGTGATAAAATTCTTCATTTCTCTAAATACTTAAAGAATTTCAGCTATTGAAGTTGTTTCCTATATACTACCAAAATTTGAACATTTTTTTGTAAATTCTCGGTATAACAATATATCTCTCTACAACAATATATTTTTCTGGTCCCTGCGAAATCGTTGCATCGAGATTTCACTGTACTATGATTTGTTTGAACTGGTGGACACCCCTTCAAACATTGGAAGTTCCTACAGTGGGTTCCTACTTCACAGAGTACCATGGGAGTTGAGTGAAAGATTCTCTTCAGTCCTCAACAAATACTTAAAATATGTCAAAAAATACTTTGGGGCACGATTTGATGGCTATCCAGAAAACTCTACAGAGAAGAGCATAAAATCTGCAGAACGCCTTAGAAGGAACAAGTTTATTGCGGCGAACATTGGATTTGATGAAACAATGCTACTGACAATGTCAAAAGATAAATTTCTCTCGAATGAAGGGGACAAGAAAGTCTCATCTCAATACTAATTAAGAAATTTGCGTATGAAAACATCGCTTTCGAACAAGCTGCAGAGGATGCCCACACAACCATTGTCAGAAGGGCTGAATGTGTGATTTTGGTAGGAGTAGACAGACTTTCTATTAGTGATTACTGCATTAGCTCCTAATAGCGATCGGTTGTTTTTTATGGAGTCTGGAAAAGGAAAGTCGGAGACCATCTTCTATTCCCCAGCACTCTTCAAAATGTCAAAGTTAAAGAAAATATATTATTTCTTCACGCTTTCAGCGGATGCAATTCAACATGTGCCATTTTCAGACAGGGGAAGATTAAATTGGCAAACCTTCTCAACAAAGATGCGAAGGAACAAAGGACTGTCAAGATATTTAAAAACTGTGATGCGACTACAGATGAAGTCGGTTCTGCCAGCGCAAAAATTATTGCTGCTTTGTAGGCTGTATCGTTTCTTATCTTCCTCTCTGAATGAAAGACATTTTAATCTGATTACCAAATCCTTAGTACAGAATACTTTCAACTTGGCTACTCTTCCTCAAACTGCCATTTTCAGACAGGGGAAGATTAAATTGACAAACCTTCTCAACAAAGATGCGAAGGAACAAAGGACTGTCAAGATATTTAAAAACTGTGATGTGACTACAGATGAAGTCGGTTCTGCCAGCGCAAAAATTATTGCTGCTTTGTAGGCTGTATCGTTTCTTATCTTCCTCTCTGAATGAAAGACGTTTTAATCTGATTACCAAATCCTTAGTACAGAATACTTTCAACTCGGCTACTCTTCCTCCAACTGAAGAAGCTGCTCGACTGCAAGCAATGAGGGCTTTCCTACAAATTAATTTGTGGAATGGTCTTTTGATGGACCCAGTTCAATTGGGTTGGAAGGTTACTTAGCATGGGCTCCTCCCATTACCATCAACAGCCAAACTGATTATTAATACTGCCTGCAGATGTTCGAAGGGGTGCCGAAATGCTTGAGTTGCAGAAAGCAAGGGTTGAAATATTCTACAATATACTGTAATTGCAGAGGAGCATCCTACACCAATACACCTGATGAAATTGATAATGAACCAAACTTGAACAACGGCGAAGATATGTTACCTAACAATGATGACTAATTAGAAGACCTTCTAGATGACAAGGAACTTCAATTGGTCCAATTGCTCAAGTCAGCTTCTACTTCCGAACGTAGCAAATTCAATTAACCTTGTATTTGTATTCATTTTAATTTTAATTTTTTGTCAATTACTTACGCGTGAAACCTTTTTGTACTTCAAGTCATTTTTTTGCCGTTTTAATTACATGTTGACATGGCAGTGTGCGTTTTTAATTTCAAAACCCTTCATTCACCTAATTGGTTCTTGGTTCGCCAGCAGGAATGAAATAGTAGACAACGTTTGTTGACAATCGTTGTACCCGTGTTCACATATACGGTCCCGTACAAGATTTGATACTATAGGATATACAGATATATTATTTATTTCATATAATACATTTTACAATATGAAAATAAGGTTTAAAAACTCAAAACACAATTTTTTTTATTGTCGAAATGGTTGTTCTTTCAACTCGCATGTCTTTCTAACGGCTTGATGTAATTTCAAATGTAAGGTGCTCATTTGACGCAGAATTTTATATACTTTAATTTATAAAAGAGTAAAATTTTCCTATAAATGCATTGTTTAGGAATTATTAGTGAAAACCTGAAAAAAGCCCGAAAATTTCTAAGTTTTTTGGACATCCCTCATACAGCATAAGCAGAAAGTTGGTGCAAACTTCAATAAACTCCTTTTACATGCAAGTGAAGAGATTAAAACCGTTTTCAGCTTTCCGAGAATTAATTAGCTTACAAACCCCATGTTGCCTGGCCTATAAGGCAAAAAATCTATTAATAGTAGTTGTCCATTAGAACATTTTCCTGGGCATACAGAACGTTTTGCTCTAAATACAGGCTTGCACCAAATGGTCCCCCCCCCCCACCCACATTTACAGTATTACCAAGTAGCTGCTAGCCCTTTAAATTGTAACCCTGTGTATATAATTTTGTGGATGTAGGCTATGAAGTCTCTTTAAGGTATATAATCATTATATGCATCTAGTTTTTCAATTTCTTATTTTGAAACAATAAAAAAAAATTTTAAAGGTTCTTAAAAACTGAAAACTTAATTTCAGGTCAGTGTACTACAAGTTGCATTTAGGGCACCACAAACTCCAATACTTTGTGCTTAATGGTTGTATTTGTGCTATTTAATTTTGAAAAATTATTGTAGTTGAATTTGTTTCTGTAATTGGAGAATTGCTTTACATGAATAATAAGTTTGCTATGCTGTTCTCATTATTACTTGTGAAATTCACTGAAATAGTTTCTGGTTGTTGTAAAACACAGATGTTCTTGGTAGGCCCTGACAAGGGAACCGTATGGATTGTCATGTTGAAACCTACCCTCAAATTTTGCATATCATTAGGTCTTCATTCCAGATGGCTCCGTGCAAAATATTAGCTGCTCATACGAAATGTGAGTTAAATGTGAATCAATGGCGGGCACTTGTAAGTGAGCATTCACACCGAAGTAGCATAGCATGCGAATCACACTACTTAAATGCAGGCTGCACATCGAGTTGCATATCATTAGGTCTTCATTCCAGATGGCTCCGTGCAAAATATTAGCTGCTCATACGAAATGTGAGTTAAATGTGAATCAATGGCGGGCACTTGTAAGTGAGCATTCACACCGAAGTAGCATAGCATGCGAATCACACTACTTAAATGCAGGCTGCACATCGAGTTGCATGGTTCGCAGTTTTGCATTCATACCGAAGTAGCGAATGCGATCTGCAGTTTAACATACATTATATATTTTCACTTGAACAATTGAGAAAACCATTTAAAGTAATGTAATTTACCTAAAGAGGATAATACAGTTTCAGCAATTTTAATCCAGGCTTTTTTTTCTACTAGTTTCGATTGCCATATAGTATAGTCTACGCATGTATGTTAAATACCTCTCTTTCTAGAAGCTTTCATGACATCTTTGCCATAATCTACTGCTACACAAGCGAATTTGTGTTGAATTTTCTTAACAATTAGAAAACAGCTGAAAAGGCAACTGTACACATGCGTCATCCCAAGTAGCATCGCATGAAATAAGTCCAGATCTATCTGAAGAAATGAATGTCACACTCTGCGAGCTGCACTATTGCCACGCTACTTTGGTGTGAAGACTTGAACTTGTTTATTTGGGATTTAAAATGAGTAACGTACAGCGTGCATCCAGGTAGCACGTCGCAAATGGCATGCTACTTCGGTGTGAATGCTCCCTTAAACTCTCTTGAGTAGCCTGCATGCTGGGAGCAAGCTACAGCGGGTTTTGCGATAGATAGGGGAGGAGGTGCCTGTTACTCGTTGAATGTGTCACACTACATATATTTTATATAATCGTTTGTTCTTATCATTTCCACCTTGTGGAACTATATAATCTGTACAGACACTGATGGGTTTGTTATGACTGTTGGTGTGTAGGTGTTACAGAAGTGTGACCACTCGATTTGCATGGTTAATACAAAGATTTTTTGCCATGCGCAGTGACTTACAATACTAGCACTTCAATCTACTTGTTCTCAATGTTAACATTTATTGTCGAGACAAGTATTAAGAATGTGGACTATCATACTATGTATTGTGCTCGTTTTGTAAATCAGAGTAAAAATACAACAACAACAACAACAAATAATTGTACTAAATTGAACAGCATACCAGATTCACTTTGCTTATCCTAAACACTTAAACAGAACTTCACAAGACCTACTGGAATTCAAACGTGTGTATCAGAGGAGGATATTATTCATTAACTTAATTTTATCCACTTAGTGATAACGAAAAGGAGAGATATGGCTAACTACATGTATGCCTATATGAGGAGTGGCCTCTGCAATACTGTCACAACCGATGCACCGGCACCGAATTTTCCAGATTCGCAATTAATTTTCACCCACTAAAAGTTCATATGAGCGACTAATTTTTGGTATGTGTGTATCTGAAATGATGAACTACCGATGTGCTAAATTTGAGGGTAGTTTTTGATATAACAACCTGTACAGTTTCCTTGTCAGTACACTTTGAACACAATGAACGCACTTCTTTCGCATATCAGATTTCATTATCCAGTGCTCTGGACTTTTAGGGTTACAGTCTGATTGAAATCTTTGTTGTTGTGGAAAGAGACCTTTTCTGGCATGAATGGTTGCTGATCAGACCTCATGTAAATTCCAAGGAAGTGGTAGTAAAATTCATTTACGCTTGAGCTGATAATTTCAGAAATATTATATATCAGGGGTGGCCACTAACCTTAACTTTGGGAGCCACAAATGTATGAAGCTGTTCGAAGTGAACCACATAGCTTTTACTACACACTATATTTAGATAACTTAAGCATTCAGTACAGAGATTCACACACATAAATAGTCCCAAATATTATGAAATGAATACGTAGGCTTCCGCGGCCGGAGCCACAATTTAAAACACTATGGCTGTCCGGGTTTAGCCGCGTCACTTTGTTGAGAACTGACGTTTCGGACATTTCTGTGATGTCCTTCCTCTGAGAGACGACGAAACTGAACTACTAGTCTGGTGTGCTGTGTGTATTACTATCACTCCTACCAACTGACGTCTGCGGTGTCACGTGTCTGTTTATCCCATGTTTCAGAAGTGTGTCTCGCCAGATGTTATTCATTTTCCAGCCGTCTTCTCTATTAATGTTGTGCGGATTCTTCATAATTTCTATTGCCTCTTTTATTAGGCGAGGGAATTTTCTGCCTTCGTGGTATATTAGTTTTGTGTCATTGAACTGGATGTTGTGGCCGGTTTCTTCTGAATGCTGGGCTATGGCAGATTGGTCGGTATTCTTTTGTTTGTGGTATCTTATGTGTTCCTTTCTCCTGATATCGAGAGGGCGTCCTGTTTGGCATATATATAGCTTTCCACATGAGCATGGAATGGCGTAGACACCTGGTTTTTCTACGTCCGGGATTTTGTCTTTTTCTTTCCTTAACGTATTTTCCAATTTGTTTTTATTGGAAAAGATTGTATCTATGTTATGCTTTCTTAGAATGTTTTTGATACTGTCCGTCACACCAGCTACATATGGTAAAAAGGCCTTGACCTTAGGTTTCGTAACTTTATCGTGTAGGCCTATTAGGCTTGAGTGATTTTCTGTTAAGTCTAATTTGGTTTTTGTTTTGTTGAAAATTCTATCTATCTCATGTTTTGGATAGCCGTTGCATTGTAAAGTATGTGATAGGGATGCAAGTTCACTTTGGATATTCTCACCGTCACAAATTCTGACTGTTCTGGTGGCCAATGTGTTGATGATAGCTCGTTTCACTGCTGTAGGGTGATGTGATGCCCAATTCAAGTACCGGTCTGTGTTCGTAGGTTTTTTATAGACACTGTGATTCATGGATTCGTCTGGCATTTTACTTACCAGTACGTCTAAGAAAGGTAGCTTGCCATCTGTTTCTCTTTCCATAGTGAATTTTATGTTTTCATGTAGATTGTTCAGATGATGTAGGAACATAGGTAGAGTATCTTCCCCGTGAGGCCAGATGACGAAAGTATCATCCACGTACCTCAGCCAGCACCTTGGTTCTTAGACGTACTGGTAAGTAAAATGCCAGACGGATCCATGAATCACAGTGTCTATAAAAAACCTATGAACACAGACCGGTACTTGAATTGGGCATCACATCACCCTACAGCAGTGAAACGAGCTATCATCAACACATTGGCCACCAGAACCCTCAGAATTTGTGACGGTGAGAATATGCAAAGTGAACTTGCATCCCTATCACATACTTACAATGCAACGGCTATCCAAAACACGAGATAGATAGAATTTTCAACAAAACAAAAACCAAATTAGGCTTAACAGAAAATCACTCAAGCCTAATAGGCCTACCCGATAAAGTAGGTCAAGGCCTTTTTACCATATGTAGCTGGTGTGACGGACAGTATCAACAACATTCTAAGAAAGCATAACATAGATACAATCTTTTCCAATAAAAACAAATTGGAAAATACGTTAAGGAAAGAAAAAGACAAAATCCCGGACGTAGAAAAACCAGGTGTCTACGCCATTCCATGCTCATGTGGAAAGCTATATATAGGCCAAACAGGACGCCCTCTCGATATCAGGAGAAAGGAACACATAAGATACCACAAACAAAAGAATACCGACCAATCTGCCATAGCCCAGCATTCAGAAGAAACCGGCCACAACATCCAGTTCAATGACACAAAACTAATATACCACGAAGACAGAAAATTCCCTCTCCTAATAAAAGAGGCAATAGAAATTATGAAGAATCCGCACAACATTAATAGAGAAGACGGCTGGAAAATGAATAACATCTGGCGAGACACACTTCTGAAACATGGGATAAACAGACACGTGACACCGCAGACGTCAGTTGGTAGGAGTGATAGTAATACACACAGCACACCAGACTAGTAGTTCAGTTTCGTCGTCTCTCAGAGGAAGGACATCACAGAAATGTCCGAAACGTCAGTTCTCAACAAAGTGATGCGGCTAAACCCGGACAGCCATAGTGTTTTAAATTTAGTCCCAAATATTGAATAAGTCCCTTAGCACACTCTTTTGTTAGTAGGTATTTTTCTTCTGGAACATTCTTCCAAAATTCTGTGGCCGAAACACCACTTCATTTAAGTCCTTTTAGTCCTTTGTCCTCTTGCAGTTCTAGTATCCTTTGTAATTGGTGATGAAACAGGATAGCCATCACCCACAACATCAACAGCAAAAGGATTTTTCGGGAATGAAAATGAAGGTTTAAGTGTTCTCAGATCATTAAATCTGCCTTTGATTTCTTTAGCAAGACCAAACATTTTACACAAATAATCTTCTGTTTCCACCTGAACGTTAGGAAGGCTTTTAGTAATTTTTTAAAAATATTTGAAATGAGCGAATGTCTTAGTCTTTCCAAAAGAGTCTTAATTTGCTCTGAAAACTAAATACGCTCTGCGCTAAATCAGAAATAAATTTTTCACTTCATCGTAATTTGTTTTAATTAAATTATATAACTTATAACTTTTAAAAATCTGTATCATATTTAGGCTACTCTTAACTTGGTTTCAAGAGCTGCACGAGATTGGCTCAAGAGCCGCATGCGGCTTGCAAGCCTCGTTCTGCCTCCCCCCCCCCCCCCCCCGTTATATATGCATTATTTACACAATGTCAAGAGTTTGAAAAAGTCTCAATTAGTACGGTACTTAAGTTTTGCTTTTTAGTTAAATTCATTATTATGTGACTTTCTTCCAATCCATGGGATCAGTTCCTCCCATACACTGATTGTACTTCTTTACCATCAGTGGACACAGGAGCCGAACTCCTCTTCACTGTTGTGGGATATGAAATTTCTTAGGAGGTACACTGGCTTGTTTTTCAACACTTCAAGGTAGTCAGGTCATACAGTATATCACCCGTTTTCATATTCTTGAGATTTATTATTATAAATATATGCATATGCATTCATTAACCACAGATTATTGTCTCTGTTGAACATTACTGTATAATTATAGTGGAAGCCCGGTCGCAAAAATCACTAATTAGTGTGCCTCACACTACTGCATATGACATAACTTGTGTGTTAGTGAGGTAGATGATTAAGGGCAATCAGTCACAGGAGAGAGGTTCCATCTGGCATTATGAAGTGAACTCTGGCTTAGCTCAGTTTGTAGAGCATTGGCACGGATAGCCAAAAGTCTTGGGTTCAAGTCCCAGTGTCAGAGGAATTTTTCTCCTATAATATTATCATAATTCTTATACCTAAGTCATTTCCTCCAGATAATATTACATAATTCTTATGTTTGCAGTTGGTATGTACCATTCCCACAGGATCTGACATTACTTATTTATATTTCGAATAAATTATTATTAAGGCCCATAATTTCAAAAGATAGGCTGACAAAATTCTTCAGTCATGTTCGTTACAAAATATTCTCCCTTAGCCTTGTTTTAGTGCATATTGTTTGCAGTGATGCATGCAGAAATTTCCTGCCCCTAGGCCGACATTAAATGCTGCTCTTCCTTTTTGTGAGTTATAACCGGCAATAAACCGGTAGCCTAATATTTGTTTTATGACTCGCCCAATATATCCTAGAATGTTCTACGCCTTGCTCCTCCTTGGCATCTTAGTCTATTACATTACTTTATAATGACCCTATGGCAATATATAGTGACACTTATGCCAGAGTGCACCATTCTCCGGTTTTTTCAGCTGTTTCGTAACTGGGGTAAAAGTAATATTGGGATATTCTAAGACAACCTGTGCACCATTGCTACAATACCGCGGTTTCCAAACATTCGAATATATCGCGGTTACTCTACTACGAATCCATTCCCATGGAGAAATTTTGTGTTGGTTTCGTCCATGGCCGCTAGTTTCGCTCTCTCTCTGCACATCTGCCAATCACGGTGACTCGTCTAGGCCCATTGGTTTTCCATATTTCATTTATTTGTTGCCTTATTGTTCAGTAATAAATGTTCATAAGGATAAAATGGAATATTATATTGTGTATTATGTTGACTGAATTCTAACTTTGAATTCAAACACCATAGATACTGTACCAATCGTGAAAATGAGTTGGTTACGCCTACTACTGGATGGACCTGGTTTGGTTGAGGTGAGAAAGGAAGGTTAAATTAAGTCAAGAGAGAAAAATTGATACAGGAAGAATATCCACCAGGTATAGGTGCTCCAATTATATTAAGGAAACTCTACCAATAAATCTAGAAGACAATTTTTAAAAATATTTTTTGTTAGTAGAAGAAACGATGTGATGTCTGTCAAAATCAATGAGTAATGGGAAAGCTATTCCAAAGATGATTTTTTTGTTTTATTTCTTTGACTTGAAGGTGTTATGATGGTTATGCACACGTTGGAGGGAAGCTTTTAAAATATTCAAGGGCATATCTTGTAGAAGTGCAGTTTTAATCATTTGAAGATATTCAGCTATTATAGCGAGGTGGCCGAGATGGTAACGTCTTGGACTTGCATTCGGGAAGTCTCAGGTTCAAATCCCGTGGCCGGCCAATTTGACATGGATTTTTTCATGGTTTCCCCAGTCGTAAAGGCAAATGCCGAATTGGATACTTACAGTCGGTCAAATAAAAAACGTCGGGACTCGTATGCAGTTAAAATTAAAGTTTTAACGCATTAGTTCACAAGTTTCCTATAAAAACCATAAAATACTGGACATTCTTGGAACATATGAGGCCATGCGGCAGGAGGGGAAAAAATGAACAACGAGGGAAAAAATGAACTACGCGGAAAGCGCAACATACGATATTCAACTTAATGTATTGTCATAATTCATTTTGCTGTGTGTCATTGCGCCACATAGGCCTACAAATGCTAGCTTGAAAGAAAGTGTAGTTAGGGCTGTAACTGACCAGCATTTTTCGGCCTCTGAAGCATCGAGATGGTTCCATATTTCTTAAAGACCATATTTCTTAATGCGACCGGAAGTTTTCATAGGAATTGTCGATCTGGCCGGCCGCGTATTTCGATGCTACATTGGTTGCAGAAGTTGAACGTAAGTTATTGGTTTTGCACTACAAGTACCGGTATTATAAAATAAAATCTTTAAAAAATGCTCCTTGAATAATCATATTCCTTGCGAATTTATTAATTATTAATATTATAAGAATTTGCAACCAAGAATATGGCGGATGTGAGACATATAGCCACAGCCTTCTATACATGTTTGTTTTGGAACAAAACTGACTAAATAATCAAGAAAATACATGGATAGACAAGAGGCGTGTGTGAACCTAACCTTAAGTCTTCCTGTACATGCGCATATGCTCGTTCGTGATACTTAATCAAATACCGCCCGACGTTTTTTATTTGACCGACTGTACATACCATGAATCATTCTCACCATTTCACTTCACAGCCGGTTAGCATCTTACCGTGGTAAAAGTCGAAACCGAGCTCGGTGCAACGAAAGTATGTCTTTACTGGGGTAAACCAAGCAACTTTACCATGGTATTCTGAATACCAAGGTTGGTGCACTCGGCCATTAATGTAACATCCGATTTAGCATGTCTTAACAGTCACAATTATGTTTAGAACAACTGATTACAATATTACAGACAGTGATGAAGAAAATCACAAATCAGCAATCCCGATTAAATTTTAAATAATAAATAAAAGACACAAAGTTATGCATAGTATACAAGGCTCATTCATAAAGTAAGTTTCTCTGGGGCTGTATACAAAAACAAAACACAATAACATGGAAATGTTTATTGCAACAGGTACTGCAAGTCTTCAGCTATTTTTCAAAATATTCGCTACCGGAATTGAGACATTTTTCATACTGTGGGACCAACTATTCAATAGCTGCGTTGTAGAACTCTGCCGCCTGGGATTTGAACCACTGTTTGACAACCATCTTCGGCTCTCTGTCATTTCTTGAGGTGTAGGAAAAGATGGAAATCACTGGGAGCGAGGTCCAGACTGCAGGGTGAATGTTTAAACCTCCCAGTTGAACTTCTGCAGGAGAATTGCTGAGAGGTGTTTTAAAATCCACCCTACAGCCTGGATCTCGCTCCCATTGATTTCTATCTTTTCTTCACCTCAAGGAATGACAGAGAATGACAAAGAGACGGACATAGTTGCCACACAATAGTTCAAATCCCAGGCGGCAGACTTCTACGACACAGGTATTCAAATGTTGGTCGGCAAATATGTTGAAAAATAGCTGAACACTTACTGCAGCTGTTGCAATAAACATTTCCATTAAATTGTGTTTTGTTTCTTTAAACAGCCCCAGGGAAACTAACTTTATGGACTGCCCTTGTAAAAGCATGAAAAATGATTCTTTCTGCACTGTTTTCCATTGTCATTTGCAGTCACTTTTGTAAGTAGATATCTAGTTACTATTATGAACTTACTGTGTATCAAGTTTTCTCCTTTTCCTCTTCCCCACCTGGCATGATGATGATGATGACTGAAGGTGATTAAGCATTGGAAGTTAAAACAGTGAAGTTATATAACATAATAATTATACAATTAATTGAATTTAACACTAAACTTCACTTTTTGTATAGTTTGGCTGAACTAGTTTTTGCTCCTTTGCTACCATTGTCAACAGCTATGCTTCAACTGATCGAAACTATACCAAAAGTGAAGTAAAGTGTTAAATTCAACTCATTATATAATTATTATAAATTCTAATATTTTCTGAAAGAAAGCATTTGTGTTTACATGGTTTAAAAAATAGCACTTACCATATTATTCTTTATATCCGTATTTTATTTGTGTCCTCTTCTAGTAAGAACTGAAAAGGTATTCCATTTATCATATTTGTCACATGGGATCACATGGGATCACAAGGGATAAAATAAATCACATGTGAAACTCACATAACTTTTCTGCCCAAATAAAAGTTAGCCTCTTAGTATCGTATATTATGTAAGACATTCTCTTCATGTAAATTGGTTATAAAATTCGCATCGCAGATAAATCAGCAGTTGCTCATCACTATTGGTCCACAGAGCATGAGTTCGAGGAGGACATTGAACTACTAAAAACTGTAAATAAACCAATAGATTTGACTATATGGGAGAAAATCTTTATTCAGAAAAATAAATACAATCTAGTAAATTTCGACATCCCGAAGGACAATGATCTCATCTCCAGGCTGATTCGACCTACGACACCTAGCGAACAACCAGCGGACCCGGCAGTGGACCTCATTTGAGGATACAAGCAAGATGCTTGTGAAACGCGTCATGTGTATAGTACATGTAAATTAGTGAAGTTGAGTGCTCCATAGCAATCTTTTTTGTAAAACTTAATTTACTTTCCTCCACAGGAGCCTGCAATATCTGATGTAACAGTTGATTGTTTTCTTAGCCCTGCACTCCAGGAAATGCAACTTGATGCTGTCTTTCTGTACAAAGGAAACCGAAACCTTGAAAATATTACCTAAAATGGCTGGTGGAGTGTATGCTTCATCGAGTTTTAAAAAGTCTCTCTTCCTATGCTTCATCCAACTTTAAAAAAAAAAACGCTTGTTTCTCTATCAGGTTAGGCGAAATATGATTTTATAGCTGTACAGTGAACTCTCGATAATTCGGACCTCAGTATGCCAGACATCGGATAACTCGAACAGATTCTTGGCGATCCAGACCCTGATCTACAGCCAGTGCTTTAGTTGGAAAATATTTTATGGGGGTACTCACCTTACTTCAAAATTTTCCATATCGCCTCATACAAAAGAGTTTTAAAAAACCGAGCACCTTATCAGGATAGCCAACATGTAATCTAAGGAGAAAGTAATTACTGTAGAAATGCGCACGAAGGTGAACATTAGAACGCATATCTACTGCGAATTTAATAGTGTTTGTCATTATTAACAAATACACTCTCTTATTGAATTGGACATTTAATAAGTATTTTAGGACAATATCGTTCTTGTACTGCCAGTACGACGTACCGGAGCACATCTTTTTCCCGGTATGGTAGAAGGAAAATAATTTTATACCGGTACTGCGTACCGGTGCGTACCGGCCCAACTAAAGCACTGTCTACAGCCATTCTACAGCCACTTCAGAACTGCATGGGAATTACTTATTCAAAAGCAACAGAAACAATGTGTACACAGAAGAACATTTACAGTTTCTTTCGGCCTAAATCTTCTCGGAAAAATATGCTCACAGTGCCACATCAATCATAATATTGTACTAATAATGTAACAGTGTGTATTTCAGACTCTGGCTAGAAATTTCAATATAGAACTGAAGTGTTATTCTTCTTTGTTCCAATTGTAAGTGTTAATATTTTGTTCTGCCTCATACGTTTTGTTATTGTAGCTTAAACACGAAATTTCATTACTTAAAAAGCATTTCCTAATTTGGTCTCCATAAGCCGGACATTTCATAACTCGGACAGACCCCCGCCCACTTTAGTCCGGTTTATCGTGAGTTCATTGTATCGATAGAATAAAGAGCATACAGACCTCAAATATAACTCATTTTCTTAAAAAAATTTCCTTTATCGAGTTTTGAAAAAATGCTCAGAAACTGAAATCTGATGAGAGCCACCAAAATCATTCCACAAACTTCCAAAGTGTTCAGCAAATAATGTTGGTGAGTGGATTCTTTACTAATTTAAATTAAAAATTCCATGGAACAGTCGGTCAAATAAAAAACGTCGGGCGGTATTTGATTAAGTATCACGAACGAGCATATGCGCATGTTCAGGAAGACTTAAGGTTAGGTTCACACACGCCTCTTGTCTATCCATGTATTTTCTTGATTATTTAGTCAGTTTTGTTCCAAAACAAACATGTATAGAAGGCTGTGACTATATGCCTCAAATCCACCATATTCTTGGTTGCAAATTTTTATAATATTAATAATTAATAGATTCATAAGGAATATGTTTATTCAAGGAGCATTTTTTAAGATTTTATTTTATAAACCGGTACTTCTAGTGCAAAATCAATAACTTACGCTCAACTTCTGCAACCAATCTTAGCATCGAAATACGCGTCCGGCCAGATCCAAGTTTCCTATGAAAACTTCCGGTCGCATTATAGTAACGTTCCCACCTCTGAGCTGCTCTTTCATAAATATGGAACCTTCTCGCTGCTTCAGAGACCGAAAAATGCAGGTCAATTACAGCCCTAACTACACTTTCTCTCACGTTAGCATTTGTATGTGGCGATGACACAAAGCAAAATGAATTATGACAATGCATTAAGTTGAATATCGTGTGTTGCGCTTTCCGCGTTGTTCATTTTTTCCCTCCTTGTTCATATTTTCCCTCCTGCCGCATGGCCTCATATGTTCCGAAAATGACCTGTATTTTGTGTTTTTATAGGAAACTTGTGAACTAATGCGTCAAAACTTTAATTTTAACAGCATGCGAGTCCCGACGTTTTTTATTTGACCGACTGTACATATATAAAGAGCTAAACAGTAGAGTACATTTTGAAAATGTTGGCGCAGTTAAAATACTTTGAATGCTAATGTATAGGAACCTGTACAGAGGAAGTCTCTGATCATCTTCTGTGCAGGACTGTGAGGTGCTATCTGTTTGATGTTACGTGTTTCTGATCTAATTTCCTGAGAAACTTGCAATGTGATGGATAAACTTTAACCAGAGATTGAGTTGACATTCGTAGTTTGTTTTACAACATTATCTCCTCTTACAATAAAATTATCAGAAATTTATGTTGGCTTTTAACTTATTGTTATTCTGCTGTGTTGTAGGCTTGTTTGTAGGTTTATCACTAATATGTATACAAGGCTAATAAACATGTTTCTTATAATAAACACCACAAAATCCGAGATTGATATTCCTACTTGTACTCAGGCAATCTGTTATTCCAGGTGTGGGAGGCATACTTGTGATGGGCCTGGGAATCATCATAAGCGGTGTCTTCATCCTCCGAGTGAAACCAAATGCGAGGTTTGTGGCTGCATGGATTGCATTCACAGCAATTGTATATGCTATAGGTAAGTAAATCACTTTTTACTACTGTAGAGTTGTGGTTTTGTTAAAGTGGTTCTCCACATTTCAATGCTTCCTAGGTATTTCTTAATTGTTTACCGTCACAGTCTACTCTGCAAAGAAAAATAGGCCTATCACTTCATTATGCATCAGGCCACACCACACGTTCACTTTACGTACTCAACCATAAGCACAAGGATTTTAAGCAGCCCATATTTGGACGTTATGGCAATCAACATGTCTACAGACATGGAATGTCGCCTCATCGCAAAACATAATCTTCTGCAGAAATCATTCATCATTGTCAGTCTCATGAATCATATCTGCAGCAAACGCGAATCATTTGGGTCTATCCGCCAGTTTGATAGCGTGCAACAGCTGCAATTTGCAACCCGAAAAACGTAGACGTTTCTTTAACACCTTATAAACTGTAATCTTGCACAGGTGTACATGCACGCACAAATTTTTTAGGGCTCCTTATGTGGCTCTCCTGTATAGCCTCTATAGACTCTTCACTTACCGATGGCCTACCAGATGGGGTTTGTCCAAGAAACTGCCGGTATCCTTCAACTGCTTATCCCACCGAGTAATGTTATTTCTATGTGGTAGCACTTTGTTGTACACACGACAATATTCACGTTGCACTTTGGTCATGGATTCGAATTTAGCAAGCCACAGAACACACTGAACTTTCCTCTGTATCGTCCGCTTCTTGACTGGCATGGGCATGCTGCTGCACAGTTTGTGGTGTTGCATCATCACCTGTGTGCGCACATGCTTGCACATCATACTACGGAAACTTGGAGAGTTTTCCTTTTATTTGGTGCAGATTTCACATTTCTATCTTCTTTTGTTAGGCCTACTTTCCTGTGACCAGTCAAAAGTGCATCAAGACTTTATGGATACACGGTATACAACATCCTTATCACACACCTCTTCCTATCTCCAGATGAACTCTCACTTTTTGGCATAGATAAAGGTTGAGGATTAATCTTGTGTCCTTCCAGTCAGTGCTGATTTCTTTGAGGATTTCCATCATTTTTTTTCTAATTAATAAGTTAAGCTTTTTTCAATTGCTAAACCAAACACACACTTTTTCCTTGAATGCTAGAATTCTGTCTAAAAAATCCTTAACTTTCTGATTGTGTCTCTGGTTCCTTTCTTTTCTGATTTCCTTCCATCACTTTTTCTGTCACCTGCTGAGTGTGCAGACAAGAAGCTGATGGTTTGTGATCGCTACTTTTCTTGGCATGCTGTTTCTTCTTTAAGGGAGTCATAGTCATTTCAACCCGTTTTCTAAAATTCCTTTGTACATTTTTTATAATGCTGTCAAAAGACTTGTGCCTCTAAAATTATTTGGATTCTTTGCATCCTCTTTTTCTTCTAAGAGGCACCACAGTCACTTTTTTTCAGAGCTCAGGAATTGGATTAATTACTTCAATTGTATTGAATAATTTTCTCAATATCTAAAGCCATCTTTTTTCTGTAACTATATCTGAATTCCATCTATTCCTGAAGACATGTTACTTTTATCCTAATAATTTCATCTGTCCTATTCATATTATTTAGCCCATCCATGTAGGTAACTACTAACAGTCTATACCAGCGGTTCCCTAACATTTTTTGTCCTGGGACCCACCTTCACCTAGAATTTTTTTATTTCGCGACCCACTACTACACAACGATAACCAATATAGGCTATATAAAATACAGCACATGTTTTTCATATGCCTTTCAATAGTTTTATTGTGTTCAAATGCCCTGCTGAGAAAACACAGTTGAAATAAAAATGGTAAAGGTTATTTCATTGAAGAACATTGTCCAACTAGTACATTTTATTTTTAAAAAATTAATGAAATTAAACACTCTTTCCTTATATTGAAAACAAGTTTAATTTTTCCCGCCCTTTTTGCAACCCACCGAAATTGGTCCTGCGACCCACTGGTGGGTGACCCATAGTTTGGGAACCGCTGGTCTATACTGTAATTTCTACCGGTGAAAGCATACCAGCAGATGAATTATCATGAAAAGTAATTATATTATGACTCAGATAAAACAACCTACTCTTTGCTACAAACGAACTTTTTTTTTTCTTATTGATGGTATGCTATTTGACCATTGAAGCCAGTGTTCATATGCCATTTGATCTTGAAATATACCACTCACTTCCCTTGGTTCCTAGGGTTACTGAAATTACAGTAGTTATTACTGTTTACAAGGAAAAGGGGTCAAGAAAAGAAATCAAACAATATTTGTATAGGAATCTGCTACTGTCAAGTTAGGAAGTGTTAGGAGGTAATTTAGCTAAGAAATTAAAGAATTGGTTAGGCATATGCAAAATAATATCAGACTTTCAAGCAGGTTTTGAAACAAATAAAGAAATGAGCATTAATATATTTATTATGCATAGGGCCCTGATTTATTGGTGAAATAAAATGGCTGATTTCGGTGTTAACTTCCTTCTATTTCGGTGGGTATTTCGTGAAATAAATTACTTATACTACAATGGGAACATTGCGCAATGATAAACTTTGCTTCTTTTTTTACATATTTCTATATTCTTCTGCCCTTGTATGAACTGAAGTAACTTTCGATTTAGGCATGATTAGAGTTACTGTTCAAATATAATGACAAGGAATATTATCGTAATTTCTACTAAACACCATCAGATAGCCATTTGCAAACAGAAGTGCCAACCTTACCACTGTGGATAAAAGACAAAATCTGTTGAATACAAGTAACAAACATTCCACACTCTTCTGCTGTAATCGATCATAGGCATCGCTAGCTTGGCAAAGAGATAGCAGGAGAGTACTCACAGTACAAACCAGGTCACAGACAATCTTTGCGTAAATTCTGCAATCTTTGTAATTGATCACAAATATCGATATAACTTATCGGTAAACCTTCGACAGCCACAGAAACAGCAGAAAAAAAGCATGCTGCTAAGAAATAAAAAATACAGTACACCAAAACACAATACTGTGATTTTAAGGCACATTTACGTGCTCATTTCTCACTTTACGGACAGAAGGTGCATATTTCGCGCTTTTAGACACATTTCGCGCTTTTAGACACATTTCGCGGAATTGAGTAAATTTCGTGATATTTCGTGGTTTCAATTTGGTCCATATTGGTATTTTAAGCATATAAAAGCTAAATATAGCTAAGGGAGGTTGTTTTATAAAATTTTGCGCTTATCGTTGTTACCAAAAAATACGGCCCCTAATATACGTATAAACATTAACAGATAAATTCATGCTGGTTAATAAGGGGTAAAATTTATTGGTGTTTCATAAATTTTGAAAATTGTTTGTTATTGTAGAATGAAAACAATGAGGTATAAAATGGAAAGTTGCAAAATAAACTTAAATTTCATTGGATTCTTCAAGGCAGTTTACAAGGATATAGGATTTAAAGTAAAATTACAAAATAGAAAATTTTGTAGTAAATAAAAGAGGTTGTTGGAAATATTGAGAGCAGCATAACCCTGAGTTACAAGGAAATACAATAACAGTCACTTTATGTGCAGATGATTTAGCTCCAGGATCTTTTACAGTAATGTGCTTACAAAATCAATATACATGGTGTCCGGGCAAGAGCTGACGAAAAAGAAATAATTCCATAGTAAAAGATAAAATGCGTGGTCCTACTTTCCACTAAAATCTCAATAACATAAAAGTGATGAACACTTGATAAAAACACTTAGTTATGATAGTGGTTAAAAGATCGGTTAAAAACAATAAAAAAAAACACATAACACAAGACGTTTCAGCCCGCCCTCCAGGCCTTCCTCAGTCAGACTGATTATATGGATCACTTCTTTCACAAACGGTCGTGTTGTTCAACTGTTGTTGTAGTTGTTGTTGTTGTTCGTCGTTGCTTGTATTGTCCTCAAGTTCACGTTCTCTGTATCTGTTGCTTCTATAGTGTTCCTGTATCCACGCGTTGGGAATGTTAAAGTCATTTTCACATCCTGGGGAAATACAGGGAAATTTAGGTAAGGGTCTTTTACTTCGCAAATTCTTAATAATGCTTAGCCATGGCTCCCCCAAATCCCCCTCATAGTTATTGAGACAGATTTCTCCACTCTCCGCGATGTGGGAAGCTTCGCAAATTTTTCTGCGGGTCTTGTCAGCTTCGATTTTTAAAATTTCGAAGTGACCTATGCTGTGACCTTCCCCAACCATATGCTGGCTCAAACCAGTATTGCACTTCTTGTTTCTTACATCTCTTTCGTGTTCGCGTAATCTAACATTGAAGGTCCGGCCTGTTTCCCCGATGTATATCTTTCCACATTCCTTACATGTGATGGAATAAACGCCTGGATTCTCCATTCTTTCTTTCTTGTTGCCAAAATGTTTGTATTGTGCGAAGCATTTCTCTATTGTGTTTATGGGTTTATATGCTGGTGTTAGGTCATGTTTTCTCAACACTCTACCTATTTTATCTCTTGTATTTGGAATATATTTGATGGATACATATTTTTTATTATTACTGTTAGCTGTTGGAGTTCTTTCATCGTTTGAGTTGGGTGTTGTCATGTTCAATCTCTTCCTTCTTTCATTCTCCCATAGTTTCAGAATTTCACATCTTCTGTACCCATTTTTTACTGCCAGTCTAGAAATTTCTTCCTTTTCTCTATTCAAGTCTTGGGCATTGTTGCATAGGTTAAAAGCGCGTGAGATAAAGTTGTGCCAAATATTTACCTTGGTGGAACGGTGGTGTGAGGATGTATTGTGTATATAAAGTTCCCCTTTATTAGGTTTTCTGAAGACTCCTACCTTTATGTTATGGTCGCTGATTCTGATATTCAAATCTAAAAAATTTAATCTGTTATTTTCAGCTTTTTCACTTGTCAATTTTAACCTTTGGTGTACCCCATTGAAATCTTCAACCATACTTTCTGCTATGTCATTTTTTGCCAAGACGAATATATCGTCGACATATCTTACGTATGTTATTATTTCTTCCTTGTACTTGTTAACAATGGGCTTTTCTATGTAGTCCATAAAAATGTTCGCTATGTAACCAGATACGGGGTTGCCCATGCTGAGTCCTTCTTTCTGCTGGTATATTTTGTTGTTAAATTGAAACACATTGTAATTTGTGCACACCTTGTACCATCTATAATACTCGTTGATAACTATTCTATCAACGCCCCTCTCTGTCAACCACTGAGTTAGAATCTCACCCGCTAGTTCACGGGGAATACTGGGGTATAAATTACATACATCAAGGCTGAACATAGTACTTCCTTTAACAGCAACAACACCTTCTAACAAATTTCTCACTTCATATGCATTGTTTACCGACCATTGAGTGTTCGGCATTATCTCCATTAGTCGTTCCACCAACAGTTTAGCCAACATGAAGCTGGGTGATTATACATTATATTGTTTTTAACCAATCTTTTAACCAGTATCATAACTAAGTGTTTTTATTAAGTGTTCATCACTTTTATGTTAAAGAAATAATTATATATCTGAAACTATTGCATTTATTGACGTGATGTTTTCACGGTTACAAAGAGAAACACGATGAGTTTTAATAAGCCTCTATGTGAGCAGCGTTTGTGGCCCGATACTCAGTTTCGTGCCACACACGCGAAAGCATCTCCGGTGTGACTAGTGCTATTGCATCGTAGATTCGGCCACGCAAATCTGCATTATCGGTCACAGGCGTGCGATACACTTTGTCTTTCACAAAACCCCAGAGAAAGAAATCCAGTGGGGTCATGTCAGGTGACCTTGATGGCCATGGTGTAGATCCTTCTCTCCCATGGACAGTGGATTTTGGCATTTGCAGTTGTCTTGCCGCCTCACGAATGGATTTCCTCGGGCTTCTTACAAAAGCAGCCCGTACCCTTTCAATGTCATTGTCGTTTATGCGCAATGTCTTTGCCTTTCCCTGCTGTGACTCAACATTACCTATTTCCAGAAATTGCTTGTGCCAATGAAGGATGCTGTTTCGGGCGGGAGGATTTCGGCCTTTGTCTGTTTGGAAACGACGTTGTAGCCTACGCACAACTTGCATTCCCAGTTCTCAGAATAAGACTGACTACACACGCTGTGCAGAACAAGCTTTTTCTCGTTTCTCCTCGTGCAACAGCAATGTGCATGCTCATGCGCATTACGAGATGCTACAAAACAAAACTTTTTGAGTTTGTCTTTCTAACTGTGAAAATACTGAGGCAGTAACTGTAATAGTTTCTGATATATAATTATTTCTTTTTCGTCAGGTCTTTCCCGGACACGGTGTATATATATATATAAATGCAATACATGGAACTTACAAAAATGTTATTTAAAAAAAAGCAGAACTCAAGAGTAAAAAGTAAATAAAAAAATTTGTGAACAAGAATGAAATAGAAAAAGTTGCTAACTATGAATATCTGAGAATAAGGTTAAACAGAAAAGGAAATTGGGACATATAGGATTAGTAAAAAGTCAAAGTTTTGTAGCATTGACAACTGCTTATTTTAACTACCAAATATTAAAATGTGCAAAATAAATAGTATTTACAGATCAATGGTAGAAACTAGAATCCTATAGCCGCGTTCACACCTGTGCAACATTTCGTGCGCACAAAAAGCATGCGCCTGTCACGTGGAGATGCAAGCCGGAGCATGCAACGGTGCAAGGTGAGGCATGCATGGAATCGGTGCGCACGGACCACCTTGTGCCGGTGCACGTAGGCGCAAGTAGCTCCCCATCTGAGACGGGGAGACATGTGCAACAGTCGTGCGTCTTCCAAGGTTCTGTTCTGATTTTTCATTATGGCGGAGTGGCCTAATGAAAGGAATATTGAGTTTGTGGAGGATTATTGCTCTTGTCCATGTTTGCGGATGGCTAGCTGCCCGGACTACAAGGACAGGATAAAAAGGAGCGATTCCTTGGAGTTTCTAAGAAACAAATATGCTTTGGGAACAACGAAAGCGGTGCTAAATAAAATAAAAAGCCTCTGATCATACTTTCGTAGAGTCCATATTGAACATCTCTCAAAGAGGAAGAGTGGGTGTGGAACGGATAATTTTATATTATATTAATATTAATATATATTTATTGTTATTAACATTAATTTTTAAAGGGAGGTAATCAATGAAAACAATCAAAACCACATTGTCAGTCATTATTAACAATTAACATTAGGGTAAGGTGGTACATTTTCGAACATGGTATAATTCTGAATGAACTAATATTTTTATCCACTTTTGGGTTGCAAACATACATATTATAAATTAAATTATTAATTATTATTATAAATTATTAAATTATAAATTAATATAAATTAATAAATTATTTAAAAATATAAATATTATTACTATTATATAAATTGTAGGCTAGTGTGCCTAACAGAATTTTGCAATAGGATTTTCGGAGGACAGTCCGCCGGCGTGGTCTTGTGGTTAGCGTCGCTGACTACAGATCCGTCGGACCGGGTTCGATTCCCGGTACCTCCTCGGATTTTTCTGAGGTAGGGAGGTCTGGTAGGGGTGCAGTCAGCCTCGTGATTCCAATTGAGGAGCTACTTGATAGAGAAGTAGCGGCTCCGGTCAAGAAAACCACCATTAACGGCCGTGGGTGTCGGCATGCTGACCACATGCCCCCCAATCCTGCCATCTGCCTACGGGAGATGACGCAGCGGTCGGGTGGTAGGCCAAGTCCCTCCAGGGATGTAGCGCCACGGAGTTTAGTTTTAGTTTTATTTTCGGAGGACCACTGGGAAAACCCAGAAAATATATATGCTTAGAAGTATTGGAATGTTGAAGGAAGCAGGAATAATGGAGAGAGAGTATTGTTGCTTTATTCTTCTTTTCTTGTAGATTACTGCTTCTCTTCTTACCTGGAGTTGTATTTGTTATAAATCAGTATTGAATAGCACTTTGCTATTAGCACTAAGTAGATTTCAGGAACAGCTGGAGTTCACTAGAAAGTACACTATGTTTTGTGCTTTGAAATACTAATTGTAAAGTTCTTTATTTTGATCACAAATGGTTACAAAGTCTTTGGAATAATTGAGATGTACTGGCTCGAAATACTACTGCAGTATACTCTATCTGTCAGTAGGGAAAAGAGAAGCTGCAATTGCTTGCCAAAACTTCTTAACTTTATAAAAGCTGAATTACTTTTAAAAAGACACTAATTTTGCTAGACCATTCCTTGGTCTTTGTGCGTTATGCTATATTCGTTCAAAGCTACTACGGCAGCATCTTTAGCTTGCACGTAGAGAAAAAGAGGAGCTGCAAGGATGCCAAAACTCCTTACAATTATATAAGCAGAAATTACTTTAGTTGCGAAAACTTGTTAAGCCTTATTTGGCTTTTAGAGTTAATACATGGTTAACTTGTATTTCGACTACATCTGATGAGAATGTGACTGCATTTAGCCGGACTGTAGCTAAGGGATGTACAGTTATTGAAGCTGAAGTTCTATGTTGCTGTAGTCCATCCTGAATGGTGGCCAGTAGCGAGTCCTTCCATGGCTACAAGCTACGCTCCACGAAGTTCCAGGGCTGCTGCAATTCCAGTCTCCAAACTGGCTATATGTTGAATATCTGCGTTGTTTCCATGTTGTAGTCTCGTAGGTGCTGTGGTGTAACTGTACTACTAATATGCAGACTTGTGGTCTGTTGCTAAATTTGGGGCTGTGCCCTTACGAAGCGACGATCGGTGAGGGAATGAAATAAAGTCTAACGGCCAAAATGCGTTCACATAATCATCTTACAAAGAGTCAGGTTCTAGAATCTTATGGAAGGCTCTTCTTGAAGTTTCCAGTAGCTTCCATCCAGAATAAGAGTATTCTTAAAGCTAATAACATGCTGTAATTATTCTGTAACATAAAGAATCTGCATGTGAACATTTACATTCTAATTGTAATGTATAATTACAGAGAAATTTGATAATTTTGATGCGGTAAATAATCGATCTATTCATAAAGCTGCTTCTACAACCAAGTACAATAATCGATAGGACGCTTCTAAGTGAGCTAATGTATTCTGTCTGTAGCGCCAAGTAAATGTTAATGAGCTGTCACTCGACTTATCGATATTAGTTCGATGTCGGCAATGCAGCTTTCTGTTGCTAATTAACATTAATTACTGTATTTACTGCTAATAGCCAATAATAACTGGAATAAATATGTAAAATTATTCCTCAGATAATAATATTATGGCCCATAATAGATATTTGTTTTATCTGAATGTAGATAAATGAATATAAGTGTGCTAAGAATTCTGTTTGCTGGTAACTGGCATCAGTGCCATCTAGTGACTTGTATTAATACTTCATTACTAGTATTTGCTATAAAAGTATAATAAATAGGCTCTAAGCTCTACGAGCTTACATAAATAATATAAATTATTTATATTATTATTTTCCATAATAAATTACTTAAAATAATTAAATTATTTTATAGCATAAATTATTATATAAAATATTAATTATTAAATTATTATTATTATTAATTATTAATATAAATTGACGATAAATTATTATTTTCAGTCGAAGGTAAGAACTCCATGCTTGGAAAATGGCATGTTATAAAACTGCTTATAATTCCACATTGTGTTACTGGAATATATTTTTGAGGAACAATTTTTAACTCATACCAAGAAATAGTGTAGTCTTTAATACGGAAGTCATTGGCACAACATGTGTCATTCATGAGCGGAATTTATAACTATGTGGTAATTTACAAAACTAGCGCAAAGTACAAATAGACTACAATCACATTTTAGGTACAAATTCGAACAGTACAGTACTTTAACCCGCGATCGCTCGCTTACGTCTTAAATGGAAAAGCTGTTACAGCATTCTGCATGTTTATTATTATTATTAACTGTGCTAATCAAATCTAAAAGGTTGACATTCATACGTCTTTCAGCAGTGGTTTTATTTCAACGAATAGCTCTTTTTAGGCTTTTTAAACAAACGAGTTTAAAAAGTGCACACATTTAATCTGCGCACTTCTACCAGGTGTGAACAGAAAGAGGCATGCGCCTACAATAATCAAGCCACAAGAGGCAAGGTGCATGCGCAGGTGCACTGGAGAGGCACGGCAACTAGGCGCAAGGCGCACAGGTCTAAACGCGGCTTATGTGCGGCTGAAATTTGGTGTGAATAGGAAGCATAGGATAATATGGATGTGATGAGAGCTAGATATTGTAAGAGGGTTCTAGGAAAACCTGGAAACTCAGCAGTTACAGCAGCTAGATTGCAAATGGGAATACAGAACAGTATTTTGATAAAAACAAAATAAACAATATAAAAGGAGTAGGACCTGTATAAAATGTTTTCAAGCAACTAAATTAGAGACCATTTGGTGAAAAATTTAGAAGAACTATATCGTTTTTGAGGATATAAGGCGAAAAAAGTAATCATTAGTCCTTAGCTATTAGCATTCCCTCAAAGAATAAAAAATGAAATTCATTAATCCTATTTATAAGAATGGTGTACCGTAACTGGACATGTCAGCGTATTCTCTGGATGAATAGTGATGTATTGTGTGAAATAATAAGAAACTGTTGTGTTGATTTAAGACACCAAGAAGTGTTTAATGAATTAATAAATTTTAATTCATTCTCTATAATACTGAAGTTATAATAGTAGTATGATAACTATAGTCATGTTGTGCAGGTATGGGAATTCTGATGTTCATTGGCTGTCCGATGGATGACTTTGCTGGGCTGAAGAGCAGTTCTTCAGGGTGAGTTTTGGAGATATTCTTATATTTGCTGTTCCGAGGTATTAACCCATTGGAGACGCTTTTAAAGAGGCTGAGTCCATGCACTGGAAGCCCATTTAAATGTCCCCAGCACTGGTACTTTCGCCCACGTCTTTTAACTTGAATAATATTCGCCAAGTATTCTGCAATCTAGCTCTGATATTTTTCAAGTAGTTTGGTCACCCCTGCGTGTATTTCTGTATTTTGAACTTTTATGAATAGCAGAGGAATGTGGCCTCTTTGTTGCGTTACACCCCTTTATCTTTTGTTACTTTCGAAGTTCTGAAAGAGGGAATGACATTCCTAAACCTGCTTTTACTGGTGTTGTAATCAATAGATTGAAACATAAACACGAATAATAGTTCACAACAACTGCAGAGAAATATAAAATAATAAAGTGGGGAATGAGTAGGCTTATAAATAAAACTGAAATACCGCACTGTTACGTTATCATTGATTATCGCTCCATGATAATTCACTTCATTTAGTACATTTTCTACAGTGAGTCCCACGCAAGAGTTGGCCAATGACGCGGGTTTCTGCATCGCGGCGGGCACAGCTCCAACTCCCGAGCGATCGGGTAAAATATCTACGCAAATAAAGCCGCGATTGGTGTAATGATTCAGGTTCTCACATTTACAGTTAAAATTACAATGAAAATAACCACGTACCTCATCACAAGAGATGTTGGAAATGTTCTCCTCTTGCATACACACAATACTGGCACCTTTTAAGGAAATTTTCTTTCACGCGCATAAGTAAAGTTTCCGAGATGGAGCTAATTTCTCTTGTGATATTGTCTTTAAGTTCTTCTAATGAATGGGAAATTGCCCTATACACTTTATTTTTCAAGTTTCCTGATAAATAATATTCACATACTGTTAGAAGAACTTAAAGACAATATCACATAGGCCTATCACAAGAGAAATTAACTCTTTCTCGGAAGCTGAACTTATGTCCGTGAAAGAAAATTTCCTAAAAAGGTGCCAGTATTGTGTGGATGCAAGAGGAGAACTTTTCCAACATCTCTTGTGATGACGATGAGGTACGTGGTTATTTTCATTGTAATTTTAACTATAAATGTAAGAACCTGAATCATTACACCAATCGCGGCTTTATTTGCATAGATATTTCACCCGAACGCTCGGGAGTTTGAGCTGTGCCCGCCATGACGCAGAAACCCGCGTCTTTGGCCAACTCTTGCGTGGGACTCACTGTACTTTGTCATCAGGAATGCGTTTAGTCCCGTTTGAAGGCATATTGCACACGAACTGAGCTGCCCACTAAGGAAAGACACAATGACATCTAACACAGCGCGAGTCCAGCTTGTC
Source organism: Ectobius pallidus (assembly GCA_964059195.1). Classification (NCBI taxonomy): domain Eukaryota; kingdom Metazoa; phylum Arthropoda; class Insecta; order Blattodea; family Ectobiidae; genus Ectobius; species Ectobius pallidus. Next base: position 5,918,081 of record CAXKWD010000008.1, on the reverse strand, counting down.
ACAATGCAGACTCGTTAAAAGTCTCCAGTGGGTTAAATAAGTGGCATAAATCTTGAAAATTAGATTTATACAGGCTGGAAGGGATGTAACTCTGCAGATCCAAACAGACAGTAAATAAATATAAAACTATTTTGCATGTTGTGATTACATTTATGGTGTCTGAGATAATTAGGTTGGTAGCTTCTGTCATGTGTATGCACTAGGCTTAAGAGCATAAGGAGGTTGCCTTATGCCCACATAATAATCTTTGTATTTAATTTGTGCAAAAACTACCAACCTTATAGAAAAAAGCAAAGGGAAATTGTATTCCTTATTGTTTCGTCTGCTGATGGGAAGAGTATGGGAGGGTACTTATGAAGTCAAGCTTGGGACAGTGTTTATATATTTATTCAACAGTAAACCCATGCAATTCTTTTGCACATCACTTCTTTTGAGAAGTGCCCAGGAAAAGTAATATTTAGCCAAGTACCAGAAAAAAGGGAAGTAACAAGATATTGAGCATTAAAAAAAATAAAAAATAATCATTAACATTCATTTTGAACATCTTTGGCTTAATATCAGTCCTTTTGGAGCTGTTGGTCCAACTTTCTTTGTTATTATATTCAAAACACCCAACTTCTTAGATCTTGGTAAAAAATGTAGGGATCGTACAGCCCAATATGTCAGATAAATTTCATATTTTTCTTACGAGGGATATAATTGTGTTGTATAATGTTCAAAACAATTCTACCTATTCCCTCAAATTTTGGTTTTATGAAATTTGCTTGTTATACTATCAGCTTAATAGCCTTGTTATCTCTGAAATCTATAGTTGTCAATATTATAAAACATCATTGAATGATTCATATTGAAGTTAAAGTAGCAAAATCATTAAAATATTGTAGGTTCAATATTCTGTAGGACGGACGGGAGCATCTGCCTATCCTCATCGCCCTTAACTCTGTTGTGTTGTGATTGCATGACCAATATCATAGGTCAGTATTGCATATCTGCCTTGTTTATATCCATTCTCTTTCTTCCCATTAGCCATTTGCATATTTAAACTAAACCTGGTGCTTTAAAAACTTTTCACCTTTCTGTTTTAAATCATATTTCTTCACTTCTTGCGGTTAATTATATTTTAAGTTTTTTCTCTAGCCATAAATATGATCATTGTATATTTTGTACACACATTGGAACTCGTAATAGTGCCAACTATATGTTGATTATTAATACAAAAGTGATACTTACTCAATGACAATAGATAATTCCTAAGCAAGCTAAAGAATATTATCTATTTTATGGAACCTGGAGGTCCATTGCCGCGCTTACCTGAGCTCGCCATTTAACCCTATTCTGTGCTAACTCCATCCAACCATGAATTTCTCCACTTGTTTGAATACTTTATCTGCTATTCTAATATTTTGTAGTGCATTATTTTGACATTTAATGACCTTATACTGTTCTGTTGAATTGCATTATTTTGTTAATGTCTTTTTTTGCTATAATTTTGCAACAAACGGTAGAGAAAATAAATTACTGCTACTACTTAGTTTTTCTGTTTTAATTTCCATTCTGACAGCCCTGCAGGCATTGAAAAGACTCTGCATTTCTCCCAGTTGTGTTTTATGTCATCACAAACATCATCTGTGCATCGCATGATTGCCATTTAATTCCAGGCCTACCTTGTTTTCCTGAACTTTTCTAATGGCATATTCCAAAGCGAAATTAAAGAGTAAAGGTGATAGTGCATCTCCTTGCTTCAAGCCGCTTTTAATGGCAAACCTATCTGATATGAATTTCCCAAACCTGGCCCTGCTATAGGTTTCATTTAGACACATTTTGATCAGCCTAACTAACTTTCTTGGTATTCCAAACTCAATGAGGATATTGCACAGTTTGTCTTGCTTAACTGAATCATATGTTTTTATTATTATTATTATTATTATTATTATTATTATTATTATTATTTTTATTTTAAATCTATGTGTATTTTAAACCTATATTTTGCCTAAATCTACATTTGGTACTCTCCAATGATTTTGCCTTCTGCATAAGGGTTAACCTTGGCAAAAGTATATTAAGCAATATTTTGTAGGAGAAACCTCCACTGGTTTCAACCCACGTATATTAACCCTAATCAGTTCAGAGGTCCTAGTTATTTCATGTTCTAATACTATTGTTAAAGCTTTTTAGCTAAATATTTGAAGTTTTTAAGCTTTGCTAAGTTTTTGCCATGTCTCTTGTTAAAATCCACTACTATTAAACTATTAATTCAAGCCATTAATAAATTCAAATAGGCTACTAGTAAATCTGGTCCTTACATTTCGTTGGGTAGCATTCTTTCAAGGCTTCTTTGACTGCTGAGCAGTGTTGAATTTTACAAAATCAAGTTGACTTTATTCAGACCCATGAACTTACAGACTAGTATTTCCCTCCAACCGATCAGCTCAAATTGTAGGCCTATAAAATAACTGGATTACTATGACTTATTGCGACTTATACTTATACTTTCTTCCTTAAGGGATAATGTTTGTATGTATGTATTTATTCATTGCAATTGGGTTACTAACTGGTGGCAGCGTTTCCTAATACAGTAGAACCCCGATAATTCGAGCTAATTGGGGCTGAGGCTACCTCGAATTACAAGAAATTCGGATTATACGAAAATATCACTGAGTCAGTGGGTAAATCATAAATAAAATGTTTAATGAGCACAATAATGGTTTTAAAAATAATAAATAAACAATATAGTAGGCCTATATACCTGTGTTACGCCTGTATGTATATTGGCAAACATTTCCAATTTGCTACATCTGCATCCTTTAAGGATTAAGTCATTGTCTGACCCTTAATGGAGTGGAACGGGAAGGCGGCGCCATAGGCGTACCGAGGGGGGGGGGTTTGGGGGTTTGAACCCCCCCCCCCATTGATTAAAAAATGGAAAATTGTACTATTTATTTCATTATTGTGATATGTCACCTTTTTTAAAAATCTGCTTATAAATTACTTAATATGGGTTTAAAGCGTGGGAAGCTTTAAAACTCGTTATTGTGCATCTTAATTTTTAAAATTTTCCGGGGGGGGAGGACCCCGGAACCCCCCTCTCCAGATATTATAACCCCCCCCCCATATGGTCGGCCTGGTTACGCCTATGGGCGGCGCTACTAGGAAAACACTTTTAATTACCATTGACGCTGAGTAGGGATTACTGTAACACTACAGTATTCTTTTCTGAAAGGATGGTATGCACTGTACAATTGATTGACACGAGGTCCCAACAAAGAAAGATTGAACCTAACGGTTTCTGTCAATCTGTAATAGAAATGCATTAGCAGGCTGAAGCCAAGGTTATTTCTGTGTATTATGAACGAAACCCTAAGTGGGACAGTTTTACTGTACCTGCATTTTTGTGCATGGAAAAATTGAAAGAAAGCTCAAAATGTAACACATTTGGAAGTGCGTAAAACTTACATGCGGACCCCATATAAAAACGGGATTTTACTCTAGTTTTATGGAAAATTTTAATTTTCTTAAGACCACCTCGAAATACCGGGGCTCGAATTACCGATGCTCTACTGTACTACAATACTACAACTAATATTTACATAATATTTACGCATTAATGAATAACATAGACATTAACGAGTAACATACACATTAACGAGTAACATCACATGAACGATTAACATTTCATAAACAATAAACATTACACAAGAAGGTAGCATTACTTAATACACAAAGAAGACCTTAAGTTATTCTTAAATTTCTTCAGGGAGGGGGGGTTTTCCCTGAAAAGCTGCTACAGGCAATTCATTCCATTCCTCAATGGTTCTATTTACAAATGAAAACTTCCCTACATCTGTTCTATACCTTCTACCCTTGATTTTGAGGGAATGATCGCTTCTTCCATAATTGGATGGTTTTTCTAGTCTTTTCCCAACATCCCCCCCCCCATGCCTTAGAACCATGATAAGCTTTGTATAATGTACATAAACTATATATCTTGCGCCTGTCTTGCAAGAGTTCCCATCTTATCTCCTCTCCACAATATTTACCTCTTTTTATGAATTTTATTGCTCTTTTCTGAATTTTTTCTAGTGAATCTATTTGATTAATTCTATACGGATCCCAGCATGCTACTGAATATTCCATTATTGCCCTTACTAGAGAATTGTAGGCTATTTCCCTTGATCTACAGTTGGTATTATTTGTTACAGGTTGCCTAGTTTTGAACCAGTCTGCAACACAACATGTGAATGTGATAGAAATAAATTCAGCCCCATATGTGGTCATGACGGCAGAACATATTTCTCAGCGTGCCATGCTGGATGCCAGAATATTACTGTTATTGATGGCAAAATAGTAGAGGTAAATGTATTATGTGTGATGTGGACTCTGAGTTGGGAGGATAAAGCAAGGCAGCATGTTGTAGCCTAAGTGAGAGAGATTTTTATCCTGACCTCCATTCTTGCTGCAAACACAAATTATACACGAACTGCACACTTATTATCCTAATCGGTCCATTTTTATTTTGCATATAAAGTAACATTTTAGTCATTTTTATGGTCTTGGTCATATTTCTAATTTAACATATTTCAGTTATAAATTTGGTAACAGAGCACAGTTATACAGTATTTGCACTGAATTGTCGAGACTGTCGAGTTAAATTTGAAATTATTTCTTATGCGAATTAATAGGTAACTTAATTTTAAAATTTATGCAGTTATTCATATTTTATAGGGACAGGCATGGTGTACAAAATATTATTCGAAGCTGATGAAATAAGCATAGAAGAGATGTGGAATTCTTTAAAATTAGAAGTTCAGTGCAAGTAAAACTTTTAAAAATTGTTAAAAAGTGATTATATGATTGAATTCATGTGATGTATTAATTTAGTGTCATTAAATGTTTTAAATTGGAGCATTTATTTTTAGAAAATACATTCTTTTATGGGGTCATGTTTGGGATTTTTGGATCATATTTATTCATTTTTAAGGTAATATTTGCAGTCATATTTTTCACTTTTTTAGATCATAAACGTCTGAACCTAGTTTTAACAATCAAGTCACAGGCAATAAAGAATTTGAAAGTAATAATTTGTATTATTTTGATGTGGATTTCAGTATGCAGAATGTCTATGCATGCAACCAAGCGATACCAACATATCTCAAGCTGAAAGAGAGGCGGCTTCCATGGCCAATATAGGATACTGCAACCTAGAATGTGACAACTTTATTTGGTACATCGTTCTCTTCTCTGTATTTGTGTTCATCCACTCGACGTCTGAAGTGGGAAGCATGCTGCTCATACTGAGATGTGTCGATCCAAGGGACAAAGCCATGGCATTAGGACTCATACAGTTTGCAATTGGCTTATTTGGTAAGTACTCATATTTAACTTGAAGTGCTTTTGATATAGTTTATTGTCGCTGCTCAGCACTCTCCTTCTTTAGCCTTGGCATGTGCACAGATGTAAGAGATACAGTCACATTTTAAGGTCTCCTTTCTTGTCTTCTTTTTTTTTTTTTTTTTTTTTCAAGAATTGAAACAGAAATGTGAAACAGAATTTAAAAATATCCATTTAGGCAGGCCTACAGGCTGAGGTAGATTTCAAAGTGCTTTTGGTATAATTTATTGTCGCTGTGCAGCACTCTCCTTCTTTAGCCTTGGCATGGCAAACCTGCAATAATAAGAACTGAATTCGGTAAAGAGCAAGAGCCTACAATCATTTGTTTTGACAACAAGAAAAGGATATAATATTCTGGGAGGCCGTGCGCAAGATCAACAATGAATAAAATTAGCAAAGCCGCTAAACAAGACAAAATTAACAATACTATAAAAATTCTTAAAGAGAGCCATGACTGTGATAACTCTATCAAACGCTAAGTATCAACATAACCAAACAGTAGTCCCAGTGTTCTTTGAGGACAACACTTTCATATTTAACTCCTTTTTACTGAGAATTATTTTATCACAGCAATATCAAAGTGTACAATGCACCACATGAAATATAAATAAATCTGAAATCTTTTTTATAAAAAGAGAGTTGTTTATTATGTTTTAAATTTATATTATATTTCACTATTTATTTTTAATTTTGCCATGCATTATTGTTCTAAAGGTGTGTAACTATTATTTTTAATACTTCAAACTCTATTCCTAAGTGTTATCGTTTTTCAAACATTCAAGTCTCGCCTTATATGTGAGCTATCAAGAAAATAGTTATTGATTTGTAGAGTACTCATCAAGAGCTTTTCAACGATACCCCACAAGACGTGGTTTCAAAAATTTCTAATTTCCATCCCAAAACCCCCGAAACGTTGGTGTCACTGTAAACTCCATAGAGATTACTCTAATTTATTCAAACAAAGTTTCCCTCTGTACTTCATAGGGGCCGAGATATAAACTTTTCAAAATTTCAACCCCCTCCCCCGATCTCCCCTTGGGCCAATTTTGCTCATTAACGAACTTGTCCGAACTATTGGGCTACTAATAATATAATAAAATTTGGTTCAAATATCTTAAAAATTACGACCGGTAGCGTGTAAAGATATATATATATATATATATTTGGTATCCTATTCTCCGGCATTCTTTGTAGATGTCCATACCAATTTAGTCTTTTTTTGTCTATTGTTGTTAAAATTGTTTCGTCTGCTTTCATTATCTTCCTTATTTCTGAATTTCCAATTCTTTCTATTCTTGATTTTCTTGCAGCTCTTCTCCAAAAATCCATTTCTGTAGCACTTAATTTTCTGTTATGGTGTGAATTTACTGTCCATGTCTCTGCCCCATATAATATTATACTTTGGAAAATTGTTTTTAAAAAAATCTGATGTGAAAGTCACATAACTTCCTCTGCCCAAATAAAAGTTAGCTGTAATCACATATCCTTGTACAGAATCGCAAGACACAATTTTACGATAAGGTAAAATTCAAATATAAGTCGCACCTTGGGATGAATCGGTCCCGCCCAACCCACCCACCGATGCAGTTTCTTTTATACCACATTGTAGCGAATTCTTCTGTCTTCTTATTATGAAGAAACTTGTGATTGGACGTTGGAGGTGTGACGTCATACCGCTAGACGAGCGGTGACAGGCTGACAAACCTCGCAGGATATATAATATGGCACATTTTCGAAACCTGCAAACAGTGTATCGTACATTATTCGAAAATGCAAGGGCGCTTCGCTATGGCTGCCGCCTCCGCTTCGCGCACTTAACTATGTGGTTAGTGTTATGCATTATTTAGACTATATGCAGAGGCGGATACAAGGCACTTGCGACAATAAACAAGGACAGTGGGTACAACACACTTGCGACAATATACAAGGAAAGTTGGTCACCCTACTTTGCTCAGAAACAAAATACATCACACAGTCCGTGCAAAAGTGAATATCGAATGGGCGACTTATATTTTAATTATGCCCGGTAATTATGCTATAAATACCTTATAGCCCCTTCTTTGAATGTTGCGACTAAAAACCACCCTCTGAAGTAAAATCTCGGAAACTGAAGTATGCTGGAATTTCATGCAATCTGGGTGCGGACTGTCGCCTCTACTATAGAAATTAGGCAATTGAGCAATACGCTGAACTCCATGTTAAAATAAAGCATAGGACAGGCAGTGTAATTCTCGAGACGGCGGTGATAAAAACGCAGGCTATGACCAAACAAAAAAGAATAAATATAAAAAAAAACAAGTGACTGCAAACGTTTATTGAACTTTCCGAAATTTATCGAATATTCCCCTCAGATATTTCTTTACTGTAAGCATGAGCAACAATACATCTTTCTCACTCCATGTGCTTATATAGAATAAGAGGCCGTGAATGTTCGCATATTGAGTTGTTCACCAGGCAAGACAGTTTCTACAAACAGTGGGTAGCATACAACCACCCTTCAAATAATTTTTTTGAAAAAAAGTTTCAAATAAAAGTTTCAGTTCTTGGTATAAGCACTCCATGTACAAAATTCAAAGGAAATTGTAAGAGCCATTTTTGAGAAAATCGCAAAAAAACAAAATTTTCTTCATATAAAATCCCCTTAAATATAAGAGAAGGTTGTCGCCAATCTTAGTGTCACAGCCTCAGAAGATAGCCTACTTAACCCAAATACAATTTTTTTTTTGTACGATTTCCCGTTACAAGAGGCCGTATTGCAAAGAACGCCTATTTACAGTGAGTGGCTTATAACTACCCTTCAGAGAATTTTCTCGAAAAAATGTTCCAAATAAAAGTTTTAGCTCTTAGTATAAGCAACCCATGTGCAAAATTTAAAGAAAATCGTAAGAGCCGTTTTCGAGAAAATCGTGAAAAACGAAAATTTCTTCATGTAAAGTCCCCTTAAAAATAAGAGAAAATAGTCGCCAATCTTATCCTCACATCTTCAGAAGGTACCTGACCCAAATACGAAATTTTGTTTTCATACGATTTTCCGTTTTGGAGCTAGAGTGTTCACAGACAGACAGACACAGACACACAGACATGTTTCCAAAAATAGTATTTTTGGATTCAGTGGGCCTTGAAACGTGTATACTGTATATGCTAAAAACTCAACTTCGAATTTTGGGGTCGAAAACAATACTTCCTCTACCTATAGTACCTATGGTACGGGCAGAGGAAGTAATTATTGTTTTAGTTTTGTTAATTATATTTTTATTCCACAATATCGAATTTAGCATTCCTATAACTTTTCTCCCGTTAGTGATCCTTTTCTGTATTTCTTTATTTGATGTTCCGTCTAATTCAAGTATGGATCCCAAATAGCAAAAATCTTGCACTTTTTTAATCTTCTTTCCATCTATATATAAATCATCCGTGTCATTGGTTAAATACTCTGTTTTATTGTAATTTATTTGTAATCCCCATTTCTTATAAACTTCATTTAGTTTTCTACACGTATAATTTGCATCTTCTCCATCCTGAGCCACGACCACCTGGTCATCTGCAAACAGCAAATTATGTAAGAACTTTTCCTCATCTAACTGGATTCCCATTTTTCGACATTTCATTATCCATTCTTTCAGGCATATTTCTAGATATATTTTAAACAAAATTGGGGACATAGGACACCCCTGTAAAAGACCTTTACTTGTTTTGATTTCTTCTGTTATATCTTTGCCTACTTTAATTCTACATTTATTATCAGAATATATATATATTTTATAACATTTATTATTTCTTTATCAACTTTTGCTTCTGTTAATGTTTTCCATAATAATTTTCTTGGTACACTGCCGTATGCCTTCTCTAGATCTATAAATATAAGTCCAATCTGTTTTCCTTTATCTTTATATTTTTCCAGTAACTTGTCACGTAGCGAATGGCTGCGTGCATAATTGACGATAGGAAACCATTTCTAAACAAAGGAAGGGTTGGGGAGACTTCGATTAATCGATATTGAACCCTGTTATGACTATCGATACTGCCCTGAATTTAATTGAATTACAGAAAAAAGAGAAGTGCGCATGCGCCGACGGTGAGTCGACGGGAGAAGAGCTGATCCCAAAAAGACAGTAGAGAGAACGTAACTGACTACGAAAGAAGACGGACGCAGGGGAAGTCGCCAGGCGAGACTAGAATGTGCGACAGTGGTGGAAGGCGTTCTGGCATGATGGTGGGTCAGACTTTCATCTGAGGAAATTCTGGTTGTGAATTTCCTTGACACGACTATATGGAGATAGTCATTACTCAGAAGAATACACCAAGTCGGCCAGTACGAGACACCGCTACAGCGACCACCAGCTGTGAGAGTGAGTCGTGACTGCTCGCTCTGAATAAGAGCAGATATGGACATCAGGAAGTAACGGAAGACAACTCAGGATCGGATGATAAGTTGGACATCACTGGTTGAGTATAATCGTCTAGACTTTTATATTGTTTGGGGAGTGGGAAAACTGAGATATTCCTTTTTGTAAGGATGGTTTCTAAGTAATGTGTGGCGATTAGACGCCGTATTGTATGATAAAAGAATAGAATAGAAACATAGAAGTGAGAATTCTAGAAGTAAAGTGATGAAATCCAGTAATCCAACTATTTTCTATTTCTGGTCTAAGTTAATTATAAAAGAGCAGTCAAGAGCCTAACCGTTGAATGCCAAAGATAGATCTCTTCACTTTGGGGTTTTATGGGTGATTGTCCCACGAATGAATACATAGCTAGGGGCAATTGGTGATGCTCATATAAACTTTGTTATTTTTGAGACAGGACGCGAGGGGAGTAAGGAAGAAAGGTAATTAAGGGGCATGCTTAGTACTTCTTACGAGGGCCCCTCCCACTTGGGTTTCTTTCAGGTGACGGGTGACTATCTATAAATAGATTTCATGCTGGCCTGTAGTGTTAAGTTATGTTTTTTTATAGAGATTTATCTACAAGCGAAGGTGTATGGAATATGGTAGAGGGGGATAAGAAGTGGAAAGATTGAAGGGCAAAAGAAGGCCTACGAGTGGTAGTGCATTAGGCGTGTACCATTGGAAAATTTACATGTTAGGGTAGAAGTAGAAGTCACTAAAGGGGTTATAGAGAAGCTTACTAATCTGGGCGTGAATTAGTTTCAGTTAGAATTCTAGGGAATTTAGAGACAAAAGAAGATTGGGTGCCCATGCTGAAGAGTAGTAACTTAAGAAGTAGGAAAACTAGAATAACCACCAAGTGAATTAAATCAATGGTATAAGCTGAAGGGAACTCTACTTAAAGAAAGAAAGGGGTTAAAAGATAATAGCTGATGATTGGTCAGGTTAGAAAGAGGTGAGTGAGTTGAAAGATAATAACAAATGATTGGTCAGGTTAGAAAGAGGAGAATAGGTAATTACGAGTAGTGTACTGATGATAAGTAGTTTATTAACAAGTACTAGAGATTGTAAGGGTGAGGTGAGGGAACGCCGGAAGTATCCCGAATCAAACAAATAAAATCTGGTAGTAGGCAAGGCCTATACTAGTAACATATAAAGAAAAGAAATTTATGAGAGATTGTGAAAGCCATCGATGTTGGAGGCGAACAACGGCCCCACGTGCCTCTAGGAGAGAGTGTCAGGGACCTCTGACATCGATTTACAAAATTTTATTTTTGTTTGCGGCCCATTAATATTTTCCCGGTTGCAGGAGAGGAGTCAGATTGTTTGTAACTCAAGATCTAGACGCCGCTCCTGTATCGGTGGTCTATCGCCACAGTCACTCTGTGGGTATAGGCCTAAACTTCTATTTCTTTCTTCATGAGACTGTCTTTCCTATCTATCTTTAAATACAATTCTTCATGGACTAAGATGACTAGTAGACTGGTATAGGAGACATAGGTGGGATTATTGAGTGTAATATGTAGAGTCAAGGACTGGATTATGAATTGAAAATCTTTATTTATTCGGAAGAAAGTATAATATATATATTGAAATATCTTGAAGTTGCAAATGAAAGTGACTACACAAGTTAGTAGTAAATAATACAAGACGTTCTAGTAGATACCTGGAAATAAAGAAAGAAAGGAGATTAAGTAATTAATTAGGGATTTGTTATTGTTGAACAGAGAACGTACTTATACAGTTAAAATTGGGTATACTAACCTTGAATAATCAAATACTATCCTACCAATAAAAGTGTTGAATGGTTAATGTAGTGTAAATGTAATTTATTGTATATAAGATTGTTATTGTTGAAAAGAGAAAAAAATAATATATTAAATAAATTATGGTTATTGTTATGCAAAGTAAATTAACGTGAAGTTCAGATTTTTGACCCTTATCCTTGTAATGGTTTGAGAGTCGCTGATTTTTGGGCTAAGTTATATACTTTGGTAGTGAACACTGAAAAAGGAGAAAAAGAAGACATAAAGAGAAGCAGAGTAATAAACGAAAGGTAAATCCGAACCCAATTCCCGTCTCCACTGTTAATTTAAAAGCTAGTCGAGAGGCATGTAGGTACATAGCCTGTGTATCTATAATTTAATTTGTGACTGGGCTGATACATAACAAAAAGAAAAGAGGAAGCGTATTGATGATGGCGCCCGTTAATATAAATTTTCATCAATATTATCAAAACTGGGTAAATTGTTAAAAGAAAGAGAAAGTAGACTGGGAGTAGGAAATTTGCAATCACCCGGTGACAAAGGTAGTTGTACTGAACGTTGGAATGTGGACTATGCAGGCAGTGTTATGATGACACGACAGGTGCATGAGTGACCTTGTTTTGTAGGAGTTCAGTAAACTTATGTACTACGATTGAGAATAATCACATATTAGTCGTCACAGAATTTTGGCGAAGATTTAATCCAAGAAGTTAGGGAACTTTATAGCATAAAGTAAGAGAAGTTTCAAAAAGTTTGGTCGCCCATAGCATAAAGTAAGAAAAGCCCGTCACAAAAGTTTGGCGCCCATATCGTGGGGCTAGATAGTGTTAAAACAAAACAGTATTGTCCATAGCGTGGGGCTGTGATAGTTTCATAGTAGGATAATTTTGATAGTAATTTTGATAGTAATTTTGACCCATAGCGTGGGGTGAGTTGTGTTAAAATCACAGATTTTGATAGCCCATATCGTGGGGCTAAGTAGTGTTAAAACAAAACAGTATTGCTAATTGTTGCAACTTAATGTAGTTAAAATTGTTAAGTAAAAAGAAACCTTTATTCAGTTAAAGTTTCACAAATTTTGGTCGCCCATTACGTGGGGCTTGATATAAGAAAAGAAAATAAACATTAATCAGTTAGAATTGGAAACTTGAAATACGAGTCGTCATATACTTTGTGTTTGGGAGTTAGGTTAGTATAACTGAAATTTATTCAAAAAAAAAATAATAATAATAATAACATATTTTTGGGAAAAGAATAATGACTATTGACAAGTAAGGACTTCTATAGATGACTAAGACAGACGACTGAACTATTGTGTTCTAATCTTTTTTTTCCAGTGGTATTGTTAATATATAAATATGGCTACTTATGTTGATCCATATGCACAAATAAGAGCAGCTGAGTTAACCCAAGCTATTAGGAAGTTGAGGAAGGCGGATTTAGAGGCAGAATGTGATAGAGTAAAGTTACCGACCACAGGTACAAGGGATGAGTTAAGACAACGCTTGTTAGATTATGCCCGCAAGAACCCTCAGTCATTTCAAGTGTTAATTACGGCTTTTGCGCTGAGTCAGGAAGTTTTGGAAGAAGATTTAGTTGAACATAATATAACGGTTCCACAAGATTCATATGGAGATGTAGTGTATACATGGGTTAAGTTAATGCGTAGGAAGGCCATGGCGGTAGCTGATTCAGAAGAAGTTGTACCAGTAGTACCATCGTTTACAATTCAGTTAGAGCCGCATAAACCAAATACTTTGGATCTGGTTCGTAAATGGAACATTAAATTCAAACCTGGGGATAGTATTTACTTATTTTTGGAGAGATTGGAAGATTTAAAACAAAGTTCTAAGTTACAGGGTGTAGAGTTATTGTCAGTATTACCCGAAATTTTACAAGATTCAGCTTTACTTTGGTACAGGAACAGATTAACAGATTGGCCTACATGGGAAGCTTTTTTGAAAGAATTTAGAGAATATTACTTGCCTATTGATGAGGAAGACTCGCTTTTGGATGAGATTAGACAGAGAACGCAAGGTCCTAAAGAATCGATTTTTGATTATGTTAATGCTATTCAAACGTTAATGAGGAGGCTAAGTACTCCAATGAGTCCTCAACAAATGATGAAGACTGTTATCAAAAATTTGCGTCCTGATGTAAAATTGTACCTTAGACCTGCAGAGATTCAAACTATAACAGATTTAATACGTGTAGGTAGACAGTATGAACAAATATTGTTAGATTCTGAGAGATATATTCCTCCTCCAACGCAGGTTAGAGCTACAATTAAAGAAACGGCTTATAAACCTCAGAGACAAGTTGTTATACCTTCAGTTCATACAGCGTTAGGAATTCAGGGAAAACAGGAACTTCCATTGTCTGAATTACAAAAGAAACCTAGTGTTAGTTTTTCTGCAAAGATTTGGGATAAGGAACGAAATTCAAGTCCTGTAAATAATTCTAGAATGGTTAAAGTAACAGAAAATAAAGAGAGACAGGATGAGTCGAGGGAAAATGGTAAAAACACCACTTTGCGTTTTTCAAATAACCAGCGATGTTGGAACTGTGATAAAACAGGACATAGACAGTTCGAGTGTAAGGCACCTCGTAGAGTTACTCCACGCACTACGATTAAATGTTATAATTGTAATAAGCTTGGACATAGGTCTATTGATTGTAGGATGCCCCAAGAAAGAAAAGTTAGGCCTACAAATTCCTTATGACAATTAACTAAAAATCAGGCTTGTGTGATGTTAAATATAAATCCTACAGATTTAGTTAATGGAGATAGATGTTTTGTTGAAATTTTGCTGGAGGATATTACATTTATTGCGTTAATAGATTCCGGTTCAGATAAAACTTATGTGGGAGAGAAGGGTGATTTTTTGTGTAAAATGTTAGATTTAGCAGTAGAAGAATCTGAAGTTAGGGTGGTGCAACTAGCAGATAAAACTTATAGTTCTATAACAGGAGAGAGAACTTTTGAGATGAAATTGCAGGACAGGATCTTTCAGATAAAATGTAAAATTATGCCAAATTTAGCAGTAGATATGATTCTGGGCATGGACGTTTTGAAACAAATTGGGTTAGTAGTAGATTTGCAAGATGGGACTTGGTATTTCAAAGATGAACCAGCAAAAATTTTTCAATTTGTTAAGGCTATAGATTTAAAAGAAGAAGATCAACTACATAACATTCTTACTTTACCTACACCTCAGGAAAGGGACAGATTGAATATGTTTTTGGAAAATCAGTTACAGAAATTTGATCAGTGTACTGGACTTACCGATCTGATTTCTCATGTTATTGATACAGGCGATGCAAAACCTATAAAACAAAGATATTATCCAGTATCACCCATTTTGGAAAAAGTTATACACGCGGAAATAGATAAAATGTTATTGGAAAAAGTTATAGAGCCTTCAAATTCACCTTGGTCGTCTCCGGTAGTTATGGTAAAGAAACCAGATAGAACATGGAGGTTTTGCGTAGATTTCAGAAAAGTAAATAATTGTACAAAAAGAGATAGTTATCCTTTGCCATACATTGAACATGTGTTGAGTAAATTACGACATGCTAGGTATATCAGTACAATAGATTTGAAAAATGGGTATTGGCAAGTTCCATTAGATGAAGCAAGTAAAGAAAAAACAGCATTTACCGTACCTGGTAGAGGATTGTATCAGTTTCGAGTTATGCCTTTTGGAATCCATAACGCGCCGGCCTCATTTCAAAGATTAGTTGATACTATATTAAGAGAAGAGATAGGAGAGAAATGCTTTTGTTATTTGGATGACATAGTACTTATTAGCGAGACATTTGAAGAACATTTGTCCTTGTTAGAAAAAGTCTTAGAGAAATTAAGAAAAGCTAACCTGAAAATTAATAGGGAAAAATCAAAGTTTTGCAGAAGTGAATTAAAATATTTGGGTCATATCATTACTCCATTAGGAATTGCTGTAGATTCAGATAAAATCTCGTGTATCCTTGAGTATCCAGCCCCTACAAAAGTCAAGGAAGTACGAGCATTTTTAGGATTGGCTTCTTGGTACCGACGATTCATTCCATTTTTTTCTGAAGTTGTAAAGCCCCTCACTGCACTTCTGAAAAAGAATCAGAAATGGCGTTGGACTAAGGAATGTCAGGAATCTTTTGATGAATTAAAATCGAAATTATCTAGTAGTCCTATATTAACTTGTCCAGATTATACTAAACCCCTAGTGCTACAGACCGACGCTAGTTTTTCAGGACTAGGAGCAGCTTTAATTCAGACAGGAGAGGAAGGAGAGGAAAAAGTGATAGCTTATGCTAGTAGAACTTTAACGGTAGGTGAGCAAAAGTGGGCAATAGTTGAGAAGGAATTGTTAGCTATATTGTGGGCAGTTCAAAAGTTTCGTCCTTATTTGGAAGGTTATCATTTTAAAGTATATACTGATCACTTTGCTCTGAAATGGTTAAATACATTACAGAATCCGACCGGACGATTAGCTAGGTGGAGTTTATTGCTCCAAGAATATGACTTTGAAGTAATACATAGGCCTGGTAGATTACAAAAAGTTTCGGATGCTTTATCTAGAATACATGAAGGGAAAGTTCAAGGGAAAACGGTAGAGGAAGAATTTTGCCTCTTGTTGACTGATAACTCTGAAGTAGTGGAATGGGAAAATATACAAGATGCTTGGTATATTAAGCGGAAAGCACAAGTACAGAGTAAACCTAAATTTTGGCCAGATTGGAAGGTCGTAGATGGGAAGTTGTACCATCTAAGATTAGATCAGTTAGAACAAACTTTAGAGGGAACAGTAAATAGGTGGAAATTAGTTATTCCGCAAGATTATAGGATTAAGGTATTACAGGAATGTCATGATGCACCTACTGCAGGACATATGGGGATAACTAAAACTTTCTTTAGAATAGCAAACAAGTATTATTGGCCGGGAATGTTTAGAGATGTTGCTAAGTATGTTACTGCTTGTGAAATATGTCAGAGACAAAAAGTATTACAAACGACTCAAGCAGGACCAATGCATTTTTACCAGAAAGAGAAACCTTGGATGACTGTAGCTACTGATCTGTTGGGGCCTTATCCCCGTTCAAAAAAGGGAAACAGATATGTGATTGTATTTCAGGACACCTTTACCAAATATGTAGAGTGTAAAGCGTTAAGGAAAGCAACCAGTAGAGCAGTTACGGAAGCATTTTATGAATTGATTATCCTTAAATGGGGAATTCCGGGATATTTGCTGATGGATAATGGACCGCAATACACTAGTAAATTAATGCGAGAGATAGCTAAAGCTTTTAATATAACTCCTTGTTATTTACCTGTATATTCGCCACAAGGAAATCCAGTAGAAAGAGTCAATAGAGTATTGAAAACAATGATTTCTAGTTACATTCAAAAGGATCAAACAGTTTGGGACGTGTATTTGAGAGAATTTAATTTTGCTATAAATACGGCTAAGCATAGTTCCACTGGATGCACTCCTTATATGCTAAATTATGGGAAGGAGCCTGAAATTATCAGTAGGATTGAAAAGGTGGAAAACCAACCGATTCATAAAGAAATTCCAAAACTTTGGGTGGAGAGACTCAATAAATTGAAAACGGTACGTTTAATGGTTAGACATAACTTAGAAACCGCCTATAAGAATTCGAGTCATTATTATAATCTTCGGAGGAGAGAGGTGAGATTTCGTCCAGGAGATCTAGTGTTAAGAAGAAACTTTAAATTAAGTGATGCCTCACAAGCTTATACAGCAGGTTTAAGTGCAAAGTTTGTCGGGCCCTATATTATAAAGAAAAAGTTCAGTGAAAATAGCTACGAACTGACAAACCGTTTTGGTAAAAAGTTGGGGAAGTGGCACGTCAAAGACTTGAAACCCTTTGTTCCTGGATAAACATTCTTTAAGGCTGGTAAACTAAACAAAAAAAAAAAAAAAATGTGAACAGTGTTAACATTATTTTTTTTATGGTGAGTGGGGGAAGAATGTCACGTAGCGAATGGCTGCGTGCATAATTGACGATAGGAAACCATTTCTAAACAAAGGAAGGGTTGGGGAGACTTCGATTAATCGATATTGAACCCTGTTATGACTATCGATACTGCCCTGAATTTATTTGAATTACAGAAAAAAGAGAAGTGCGCATGCGCCGACGGTGAGTCGACGGGAGAAGAGCTGATCCCAAAAAGACAGTAGAGAGAACGTAACTGACTACGAAAGAAGACGGACGCAGGGGAAGTCGCCAGGCGAGACTAGAATGTGCGACAGTGGTGGAAGGCATGATGGTGGGTCAGACTTTCATCTGAGGAAATTCTGGTTGTGGATTTCCTTGACACGACTATATGGAGATAGTCATTACTCAGAAGAATACACCAAGTCGGCCAGTACGAGACACCGCTACAGCGACCACCAGCTGTGAGAGTGAGTCGTGACTGCTCGCTCTGAATAAGAGCAGATATGGACATCAGGAAGTAACGGAAGACAACTCAGGATCGGATGATAAGTTGGACATCACTGGTTGAGTATAATCGTCTAGACTTTTATATTGTTTGGGGAGTGGGAAAACTGAGATATTCCTTTTTGTAAGGATGGTTTCTAAGTAATGTGTGGCGATTAGACGCCGTATTGTATGATAAAAGAATAGAATAGAAACATAGAAGTGAGAATTCTAGAAGTAAAGTGATGAAATCCAGTAATCCAACTATTTTCTATTTCTGGTCTAAGTTAATTATAAAAGAGCAGTCAAGAGCCTAACCGTTGAATGCCAAAGATAGATCTCTTCACTTTGGGGTTTTATGGGTGATTGTCCCACGAATGAATACATAGCTAGGGGCAATTGGTGATGCTCATATAAACTTTGTTATTTTTGAGACAGGACGCGAGGGGAGTAAGGAAGAAAGGTAATTAAGGGGCATGCTTAGTACTTCTTACGAGGGCCCCTCCCACTTGGGTTTCTTTCAGGTGACGGGTGACTATCTATAAATAGATTTCATGCTGGCCTGTAGTGTTAAGTTATGTTTTTTTATAGAGATTTATCTACAAGCGAAGGTGTATGGAATATGGTAGAGGGGGATAAGAAGTGGAAAGATTGAAGGGCAAAAGAAGGCCTACGAGTGGTAGTGCATTAGGCGTGTACCATTGGAAAATTTACATGTTAGGGTAGAAGTAGAAGTCACTAAAGGGGTTATAGAGAAGCTTACTAATCTGGGCGTGAATTAGTTTCAGTTAGAATTCTAGGGAATTTAGAGACAAAAGAAGATTGGGTGCCCATGCTGAAGAGTAGTAACTTAAGAAGTAGGAAAACTAGAATAACCACCAAGTGAATTAAATCAATGGTATAAGCTGAAGGGAACTCTACTTAAAGAAAGAAAGGGGTTAAAAGATAATAGCTGATGATTGGTCAGGTTAGAAAGAGGTGAGTGAGTTGAAAGATAATAACAAATGATTGGTCAGGTTAGAAAGAGGAGAATAGGTAATTACGAGTAGTGTACTGATGATAAGTAGTTTATTAACAAGTACTAGAGATTGTAAGGGTGAGGTGAGGGAACGCCGGAAGTATCCCGAATCAAACAAATAAAATCTGGTAGTAGGCAAGGCCTATACTAGTAACATATAAAGAAAAGAAATTTATGAGAGATTGTGAAAGCCATCGATGTTGGAGGCGAACAACGGCCCCACGTGCCTCTAGGAGAGAGTGTCAGGGACCTCTGACATCGATTTACAAAATTTTATTTTTGTTTGCGGCCCATTAATATTTTCCCGGTTGCAGGAGAGGAGTCAGATTGTTTGTAACTCAAGATCTAGACGCCGCTCCTGTATCGGTGGTCTATCGCCACAGTCACTCTGTGGGTATAGGCCTAAACTTCTATTTCTTTCTTCATGAGACTGTCTTTCCTATCTATCTTTAAATACAATTCTTCATGGACTAAGATGACTAGTAGACTGGTATAGGAGACATAGGTGGGATTATTGAGTGTAATATGTAGAGTCAAGGACTGGATTATGAATTGAAAATCTTTATTTATTCGGAAGAAAGTATAATATATATATTGAAATATCTTGAAGTTGCAAATGAAAGTGACTACACAAGTTAGTAGTAAATAATACAAGACGTTCTAGTAGATACCTGGAAATAAAGAAAGAAAGGAGATTAAGTAATTAATTAGGGATTTGTTATTGTTGAACAGAGAACGTACTTATACAGTTAAAATTGGGTATACTAACCTTGAATAATCAAATACTATCCTACCAATAAAAGTGTTGAATGGTTAATGTAGTGTAAATGTAATTTATTGTATATAAGATTGTTATTGTTGAAAAGAGAAAAAAATAATATATTAAATAAATTATGGTTATTGTTATGCAAAGTAAATTAACGTGAAGTTCAGATTTTTGACCCTTATCCTTGTAATGGTTTGAGAGTCGCTGATTTTTGGGCTAAGTTATATACTTTGGTAGTGAACACTGAAAAAGGAGAAAAAGAAGACATAAAGAGAAGCAGAGTAATAAACGAAAGGTAAATCCGAACCCAATTCCCGTCTCCACTGTTAATTTAAAAGCTAGTCGAGAGGCATGTAGGTACATAGCCTGTGTATCTATAATTTAATTTGTGACTGGGCTGATACATAACAAAAAGAAAAGAGGAAGCGTATTGATGATGGCGCCCGTTAATATAAATTTTCATCAATATTATCAAAACTGGGTAAATTGTTAAAAGAAAGAGAAAGTAGACTGGGAGTAGGAAATTTGCAATCACCCGGTGACAAAGGTAGTTGTACTGAACGTTGGAATGTGGACTATGCAGGCAGTGTTATGATGACACGACAGGTGCATGAGTGACCTTGTTTTGTAGGAGTTCAGTAAACTTATGTACTACGATTGAGAATAATCACATATTAGTCGTCACAGAATTTTGGCGAAGATTTAATCCAAGAAGTTAGGGAACTTTATAGCATAAAGTAAGAGAAGTTTCAAAAAGTTTGGTCGCCCATAGCATAAAGTAAGAAAAGCCCGTCACAAACTGCCGGATTGTAAATTGTAAATTGGCAACCAGAGGGGAGAAGGAAAAAGGAGGGAAGACCTGCTAGAAAATGGGATCATTGTGTTCGAGACTCCTTACAAAATTTTCAGTTAAACCCAGAAGATGCAATGGACAGGGATAAGTGGTACCATGCAACACATTGAACATTCTTTGGAAATATGTTAATTTTATTAAAATATGTAAAAATTTGGGTAAATTTTAATTTAAAATTTGGTTAGAAATTACTGAACTTTTATACAAATGTTATTGTGATAGAGTTGCTGTGTTCGTGGAGTTTAACCTCAGAAATGAGGAAATCGCTCAATAAATAATAATATATATATATAAATAATAAAAAAAATTGAACGGGCGGTGGTTTCGTACTTAGGGAGGCATGAAACGTAAAGATATGAAAGAATTTTTCTAAAGTCATGACATGGTAGATTTTTCTTCAAAATCTACCTAAAAACAGGGTGATCTTTTAGAGTAACTAAGAAATAGTGAAAAGCTTCAGATAATGGTTTTCGGGCTTCCAACCCGAGTAGGAGGATTTGAAGGGAAGATAGTGCTAACCCTCTCTTTGCAAAAGTTGAGATTGTTGCACTATTCATGTTTTTCTTAGTCACTATTTATTCCATTGTTTCTGAGCAGAGACTAATTCTGTCAAACATAACACATATCAAAAGAAAGATAAAAACAAGATCTGCAGATTTGAGCTAACTTTAAAAATGTAATATCTAAAATAAGGTTTGTATGGGGTTAGGACTATCTTCCACCGACCCCTTCATTTATTCTAAACTCTCAGCTGCTTGCTCCATTACCATCTTCTGGGACAAGTGAGCTAATTTGGGAAAAGATCTGTATTGTATAGGTGAATGGGGGCAATAGGAAAGCACAAACTGGAATAGATAGATTAGCTCTGATTGGTTGGAAAGGAATGGTAAGCCCTCTTTGAGTGTGAGAGAGCCCACCAGGCCTGGGTAGACTAAACCACAATCTCTATTAAAGTTTCAAACTTGGGTCTGTATTTCCAAGGCCTCTGCTACAGTGCACAGCTTCTGTAGTACCTCTGCCTCCTCAGCATCTAGGTCTGATCTGAGCCTTTTATTGAATGCAGGCCTGAGATACGCCATGCATGGGATGATATGGGGCACTCTCACATACTTGAAGGGGTTTGTGTCTTTAGGTATTACCCATGTTAAGGGCAATTCGCTGGGAATAATTTTATCACACCAGACAGTCAGGATTGTGGAGTCGGAGATGAAGTGATCCCAAGCCAATGGCTGATATGCATAAAAGTTCAGTAGATAGTGGTAGTTTCTACTCACTCACAAGTCGTATGTGATGGAACGTGCAGACTCAGTGACTATCAGTTCTTATGCCAACAATACAAACGTCCACCTGCATAAACAAAGCCATATAAACAAATGAGGGTCTTGATAGCTAGAGTGCAGGCCAGTGCCAAGTATCTGCTGCATGTTGCCACAAAGTCAATTTTAAAAATACACCATGTCCATAAATTTTTGGACGTTTTCATAACGCTATATTTTCACTAATAAATAAAATATCTTATCACCATTTAAAAGAGGGAAGTATGAAGTTTTGTAGTGAACATCTGATTTTCATTTGTTGTTTGGAGAAAATGGCTAGGTTACCAACATTTACCTGGACATGTTGGAAAATTGGTTAATGCCGCAACTAACGGATGAAGAGGAACAGCAATACATTTTCCAATAAGACGGGGCAAGGGTACCTGTCAATCGATGGATTGGTTGCACAATGGCGCAGACACCTTGGCCACCATGTTCATGGACCTCACACTGTGTGATGTCTTCCTGTGGGGGGTTATGTCAGGGGTAGTGTTTACATCTCTCCTCTTCCAGTAATGTTTGCTGGAATTGAGAAGGTGCATTACTGCAGTCATCGAGAACGTACACAAGAAAGAGTTCGGCATGAATGGAATTACTGCATGGATGTGTGCTGTATTACACGTGGGGCTCACATCAAGTGCTTCTAAAGTCACTACAAAACTTCAAACTTCCCTCTTTCAAATGGTGATAAGATATTTTATTTATGTTAAGTATTAGTGAAAATATAGCCTTATGAAATCATCCAAAAATTTATGGACACTGTACTTTGATTTAATATAATTTCCATAAACGCCTACTATTTACACTCTGTTGTAACGGTTGTGGGGATATGCCGTAGCGTAGTGGTTGAGGCACTGTGCTACAAACCGGAAGGTCGCGGGTTCGATTCCCAATGAGGTCGTTGAGATTTTTCAATTGGCCTAATCCTTCTGGTGGCACTATGACCCTGAGGTCGACTCAGCCTCTAACAGAAATGAGTACTAGGAGCAATCCTGGGGGTAAAGGCAGCCGGTGCGTGCATCTTCATGTGCCGAATGTCCAAAATCTGGGAGCCTCAACCTTCTGGAACCCTCTGGGCCTCCATGGCCTGTATAGGGATCACTTTACTCACTGTAACGGTTGTATAGTTGTATGATGTATGGTTCAGTTAGTTCAATTAGTTGTTACACATTAGGTAGATTTGATCAAATTAAAATTGTTTCATGAACAGATCTGCTTCAGAAATGTGCTTATAAATTTACAATACTTATATGTTAAATATTTGCAAATTTGGTATCCAAGAGTGTCTGCTTCTTATACCGGTATATACAACCTCAGTCAGTCGAGCATAAAATATTCTATGTTTAATCTCAGAGTGAACCCATTAAAATGTCCAGTGATTAGCAGAAGATGGGTCGTCTAGTAGAATGGACATAATAGCATCCGATTGCTGGAATAACCAGAGCTTGGTATTGGACCCTGCAATCCAGTTTGAGGAGGATGAGAACAATCACTTAAGTGAGAGATACAACATGGAAAGTAAAGGGGCTTCTTTTTGGTGCCAGAGGAACCTATAAATTAACATAAGCCTTCCTCCTCAAAATTAACTTCTTAAATGAGAACATCCATAACATCTGCCTTATGATCTTGAGAGATTCACCTACGATGCAACATAGTCCTGCATAATTATGTGATCTGCATAATGACTTTATTTTCTATGTTTTTTGTTGCGTTGCATTTCTGTTTGGGTTCTGGGTATTATAATACGAGGTGCTACCCAAAAGTTCCCAAAATTCGTAAGTAGCACATGACCCAGTGATAATATAAGACATTGCCACTAGGTGACACTTTATACATCTCTTGCGAGTCAATGTGCCAATTGGCTTCATTCTGAGCGAACTTGTTTACTATTTGTGAGCATTTTTACATTGTTGCGTGTTGCTCACGTTGCGATTTTCACAAAGACACGTGTGAGAGGGCAGTGCATCTGCATAAGTTTGGTTTTAAAACTCGGGAAACTGATGCAAAAATGCATGAGTTGTTAAAGGAAGCATTTGGAGACGATGTTCTAAGTCAGACTCAAATCTTCGACTGGTTCAGACAGTTTAAAAATGGCCGAACATTGGTTGATGAAGATGATCCTTCTAGATGGCTTTTAACTGGCATTACACTCAAAAATGTCACTGCTGTTCGGGCTGTGATCTTGCAAGTTCATTGGAGACGTCTGCAACGTTGTTGTACTATTGTATGGCACATGCCAGAGAAGAACTCAACATGAGAAGAACTATGGCACAGTTCTTTCCACAACTACTGAGTGCTAGCAGGAGCAGAATTGCAGGGATCTTCAGAATCAGGTTCATGATGACCTGAACTTCCTTTTCAAGGTTGTCACAGGTTTTCCCAAGTTTGAAACAAAATTTTATGCAAACGCATAGAGTCCGTCACATGTCATTGTGAAATAGCAATGTAAGCAAAACGCAACATTGGAAAAACACTCACAAATACTAAATGTGTGAACTCAGAATGAAGCCATTTGGCACAATGACTCACAAGGAATGTGTGAAGCGTCACCTGCATTTTCTTGTACTACCACAGGGTCTTGCACTACTCATAAATTTCGGGAACTTCTGGTTAGCACCTCATCTGTTTTGTTTTCTGGACCCTCGTAGTTTGCCATAGTTGTCATCCAGATGTCCTTGTTCTTGGAATATATATGTACTGGTAAAGTGAATAATGTTGATATAACAGGATATTCACATTCACACTAATACTATGAGGGAGAATCAAATGAAAACCGCAATTAATTTTTTCCTCTATTTTACTGCAGGAAGAATGCTTGCTTGTACACTATTTTTCCACTTAGTCCCCTCCCAGTTCAATGCACTTATGCCATCTGATAGGAAGTGATTCGATACCAAGTGAGAAAAATGATTTTGGTTGACACTGTAGCCACTCGGGCACTGCCGATTGGACGGTCTTCATCAGACTTGAGTTTATGCCACCAAGGTGCTCCTCTAATGGACGAAAGATGTGGAAGTCTGATGGTGCCAAAGCGCAGGGGATTGCTGGATGCAGGTGTTTTGCTTCAACATGATAACGCCCGTCCTCATTCTGCTCGTGCAACCATGAAAACCATCGATGACATTCGCTTCAAGTGCCTCATCTGCCATACTCGCCAGATTTGTCACCATCAGATTTCCACATCTTTGGTCCATTAAAGGAACACCTTGGAGGGCAGAAGTTCAAGTCTGATGAAGACATCCAATAGGCGGTGCACGAGTGGCTACAGCGTCAACAAAAATAATTTTTATCACGCGGTATCAAAGCACTTCCTATCCGATGGCACAAGTGCATTGAACAGGGAGGGGACTATATGGAAAAATAATGTACAAGCAAGCATTCTTCCTGCAGTAAAATAGTGGAAAAAAATTAATTGCGGTTTTCATTTGATTCTCCCTTGTACTTCCACTTCCACTTCGTAGTACAAGCACCTTTTAATTTCCTTGTAGCCATGAACAAATCATAATGAATATATTGTGTGTGTTGCTTTCAGGAAATGTTCCATGTCCGATTGTGTATGGTGCAGTTGTGGATTCCGCTTGTCTGGTTTGGGAAATGGCCTGTGGAGAAAGAGGTGCTTGTTGGCTTTATGATGCTGATGTGTTTCGAATGTTCTACCATGGTGAGGATATATAATTCTCTAATAATACTCTATATCCTAGTTAGAGGAGGTGGAAGCCTTTCAAATAACTTCTTTCTTTCTTTCTTTCTTTCTTTTGTGGAGTAACCCACAAGAACAGTAGTTTGTGGTAGTGAAAGGATAAAAATAGGTACTATTTTTGCATAATATAACATTGTACAAGGGTAAGTGAATAAGTATCCATGCACTCTTTTTCAAATGTATTGCAATAACCATACAAAACTTTCAGGTACCTCATTTTTCAACATAGTCCCATTAATTAAGTGGAGGGAAAGGAAATACACATTAAATCCATGTCTGGGATATTAATCCAAGTAAGAATCAGTTTGAAAAATTTTATGTCATAACCGGGATTTGAACACGGATCTTCGGCTTAACGCGCCGATGCTCTACCGTGGTCTGCCTTGTCTTCTGAATCAGTTGAGGAATTTGATGTCAGACTGGCATGTTGTCATGGTAGCTCAATGGTAGAGCATCGGCGTGTTAAGCCGAAGATCCGTGTTCAAATCCCGGTTATGACATAAAATTTTTCAAACTGATTCTTACTTGGATTAATAGTCCCATTGCTTCTCAATGCACTTGATCCATCGTTGCACAAGCTTCCTGATGCTCTCAGAAAAAAAGCCACATGTGGACCGCCATATGCAGAATCATGGCTAATTTGCATATGGTTTGTCACTCTTTGGTTTTGTCTCAATCATGATGCGCACTTGCTCAATGTTGGCATCACTAGTTGATGTGGATGGGCGTCCTTCACACTTGTCTGACCATTTTTGAACTTTTCAATCCATTCGTACATGCTTTGCCGTGGTAAAACATTGCCCCCATATTGTGCGGAAAGTCTTTGATGGAATTCAGCTCCTGGTACACCTTCATATGACAAAAAACGGATCACTACATGCTGTTCTTCTTTGGTGCAAACACTGTACGGTGCAGCCATGTTTATTGTGCAACAGCACAACACTCAGTGGAGTCCTAACGGTCAAACATTCCACAAGCAAACACAAATGAACAACATGTCAACATGCGTGAGCACAATGTGGTACAGCCAACCTGCAAAAGATTAAACAAAAAGTGCAGATACTTATTGACTTAGTCAAGATTAAAGTAAAATAGTTTTCAGTGGATCACGTGTTTTTTCTGTTAGTTCAAGCGCCTATAAGTTTTATGTTTCAAATTTGCCTCTGTGGTAATTGGCGCAATGCGCCAATTCTTTGCCGCGTGTGCTTGTCATATCCTGTGCATGCACCTGCTTAGGCTTCCCCACGCCAGTTAGTTGTGTAGACGCAGCAGCCCGCAATGGACGCTGGCACGTTGCTCCTGTGTGTTTAGGACAATAACCAGTTTGCAGGCTTTATTGCTCGTCTCATTCCACACCAATTTGCTCCTTCATTGTTAGGCAGCTCGTGTGTGAAGTTCCGGGAATCAGATTGTATTTTCAGTGCAATTTACAATTATTTCCATTGTGTTCATAGCCTAGCAGCCACGTGCAGTGAAACAAAGAACTGGTGCTAGCGCTTATATTAATCTACTTGGCGGGAGTGTTGTATTGCTCCTAGAAATAGTAACTGTATTTAACCACATCTATCATATTCTTGTTAAGTGTTTATACAATTTCTCATTGTTCAGAGTTCAGGCTTCCTGAATATATATTGTTGCAAAACCCTCAAATTTAAATCTCTGTTCCAGCTGACCTACAGTCCTAGCTTCCTTTGTGTAATCTTAAGTGGTTTTAAAATAAACCTGGTCCTCCGAAAATCTATCATTTGTTCCTAATTCCCCAATCATTTTCCGTTCTTCAATCTTCACGATGTTTCGGTCCTATCCTTCGGACCTTCCTCAGGTGACTGTTTACATCATACCGAGAGGAATATACTCTCAAAGGATGTAAGCAGTCACCTGAGGAAGGCCCAAAACGTTGTGAAGAGTGAAGAAAGAGAAAAAACACATGATCCATCGAAAACTACTTTATTTTAATCTTGACTACATTAAACGGTAGAAATCAGAACCAACATGACAGATTTATCGAATACTTATTGACTTACCTTGTAGTTAAGTGTTATTGTTTAAGCATTCATGAACCACAGATTATTGTCTCTGTTGGACATTACATGAGAATATTATAGGAGAAAAATTCCTCCGACACTGGGACTTGAACCCAGGACCTTTGGCTATTCGCGCCAATGCTCTACCAACTGAGCTAAGCCGGAGTTCAATTCACAGCGCCAGATGGAAGTTCTCTCCTATGATTGATTGCCCTAATGGTCTACCTCACAGACAGACAAGTTATGTCATATGCAGTACTATGAGGCACAGTGTGTGCCTCATAGTACTGCATATGACATTAGGGCAATCAATCATAGGAGAGAACTTCCATCTGGCGCTGTGAATTGAACTCCGGCTTAGCTCAGTTGGTAGAGCATTGGCGCGAATAGCCAAAGGTCCTGGGTTCAAGTCCCAGTGTCGGAGGAATTTTTCTCCTATAATATTCTTAAGTGTTATTGGTATAGGAACTTCTCCATGTGGATCTACTTCCCTTCTGATGCTTACTTTTATTATGTTAGTGATAGTAACTTTTCTCAGTTATTATGCAGGATACAAGTTGTGCTCCTGCAGTCTAAAGAAAATGGAAGAAAGATATTATTACATGTTACAAGGCATTTGAAATTAGGGCATTTGTGTCCTTCAAGGAAAACTTATACAGTATGTTCCACGTAAGAGTTGCCCAGTCATGCTGGTTTCTGCATTGCGGCGACCACAGCTTTAACTCCCGAGTGATCGGGTGAAATATTTATGCAAATAAAGCCACTAACTGTGTAATAATTCAGGTTCTCACAATTATAGTTAAAATTACAATGAAAATTACCGCTACCTCATCACAAGAGATATTGGAAATGTCCCCCCTCTTGCATCCATACAACACTGGCACCTTTTTAGGAAATTTTCTTTCATGTGCATAAGTGCAGCTTCCGAGATATAGTTAATTTCTTTTGTGATATAGTCTTTAAGTTCTTCTAACAGTATGTGAGTATTATTTATGGGATAACTTGAAAAATAAAGTATATAGTTCAAACCCCCATACATTAGACAAAGCACAATCTTTCCTCTTCCAGATTTACGGTAGGATATAGCTTGACATTGCAAGACAGTGTTATTGTTCTCATTCACAAGCCCTTCCCTAAGCTACAGTCCTATCAGTCTTACTAGTGTGGTGTGTAAAGCACTGGAAAGGATTAACAGCCAACTCATCTGGCATCTGGAGAAGCACAATCTCTTTTGCAGCATTCATTGGGGCGTTTGATGCCATCGATCCAGGACAGACTACCCTCTCACACTAGGCCATTATGCTGTGGGTATCTTCTTAGCTCTCAAAGATTATGATATGACCTGGTGATATGGAATCCTATTCTTCATGGTTGGGCCTTCCATCTCATCTTACACCTTTTCATTTCCAATTTCCTGTATTACTTTTATGATATTTTCTCGGGCTACTAACCAGGTGGTGAATTGGATTAATTCCTACGTTTCGAAGCCAATCTGAGGCTCCATTGTCAAGGAGAATGAAAGGCCGGGACTATATCCGAGACAGGCTAAGAAGGAAACCTGAACTAAACAAATAGCAGTATGTCTGTCTCACTCTTACGTCGTACGAGTAATGTGCTAAAGTGAGACAGATGTACTGGTTTTTGTTTACTTCAGGTTTCCTTCTTAGATTGACCAGACTTTAGATGGGGTGTATTTATATAGGACTGCAGTAACTGGGGACATCCGGATTGGAGAAAAGATTGGTTGGATGTCCCCAGTTACAGTAGTCCTACATAAATACACCCCATCTAGTCTCGGCATTTCATTCTCCTTGACAATGGAGCCTCAGATTGGCTTCGAAACGTCAGAATTAATCCAATTCACCACCTGGTTAGTAGCCCGAGAAAATATATATTACCAGCACCAGGAAAAATTCAAAGCACATTCCTGTATTACAATTCGCACTGAACTAGGATCAATTTTGACTGCAGAAATCTCTCCAATCAAACTCATTGATCTCAGTTCAAGGGGCTGTTTTCTTATTTGACACAAAAGATCAGCTCATTATAAACATAATATTAGGCCTACATGTGTATTTACGATAAATATCAAGGAAATACACAAAAGACAACTTCATACATTTCTAGCTATACCGTAATTTTGCATATAGGCTATGTTGGGCTCCTTATAATGCAGTATAACATAACACTACAACATAACCTGTACGTTATTATTATCAACTCATTCCAATTTTCAGATATCTTGTGATGGTAAAAATTATGAATTTCGTCGGGCTCCCCGTGTGATTTATTTTGTCTAGAGGAAATGCTTTCTTCGTTCTCTTTTTTATGTGACCTGTTAACTCTTTCAGAGTTGAGATTTTACATTGTAATAAGGCAGTCATCAGGTAAAAACTTCAGTGGGCTTTTAAGTTTAAAATCGATAGGGAAAAGTTCAGTGGAATACCTGGTTTTCATGAATGATAAACATACTGTAACAGATGAACAAAAAACCTCACTTTTACATAAAGCATTACTTTATTAATCTTACATCTCCACTTTTATACAATTCTTGAGATTAAGCATTTATATGTCAGTAGCAGTGAAAATGTTAAGCCGATTTACATTGCCAGAACTGAAATTACCAGAACATTTTTCAATGCATTTTGGTCTTGCACGGATGTTATCGCATCCGTCTTTTTGGATTCTATAATGTCTTTATATATTTTCCCAAGACAGTTTCAATCAGGACATCCTTGTCCTCCTTCGAAAAATTAAGGGAACGATCCTTTTTCTGCTTAGTTTTGATCATATTTTCCCCTCCTTTTACACAACACAAAGTCTGTGAATACAAAGGAAAACAGAGTAACAATGCTCTCGTCTTGCGATACTCATCTGTTTCTGAGATGTTGCCAAGCACTCATGTATGAACTAGGTTGAAAATTGAACTTTGATTAGTTGATCTTAGATCAGTGTTATACAACACGACTCTGGTCTGAGCTCAGACCATTTTCTGAACTAAGGCAAGTATTCATAGTCTCAATAAGTCGTACTTATATCCAAATCAAACTTCAATCTCGTCTTAAGTTGAATTTCTGGCACAAACAATATGTACTTATGACATAGTTACTTTATAAAGCGAGACTTGACAAAGTCTAGCTTATTGCTATTCATAGTCATTAAAAAATACAAACAACTAAGAAATGAAATAAATAGGAAATGCAAGAAGGAAAAATAAAATTGGCTGCAACAGAGATGTGAGGAAGTAGAAGAAAAAATGATCTCAGGCAATATTGATGTAGCATACAGAAAAATACGACAAAATTTTGGAGAAATGAGAAAGAAGTGCAAGAACCTCAGAAACACGACAGGGGAACTCATTTTAACGAAAGAAGAAAGAGCTGACCGATGGCAAGAATATATAGAAGGTTTATACAGAGGAGAGGACCTAAAGAACACCGCTCTGGAAGAAGAAAAAGATGTGGAAGATGATGATAAAGAATCATCCATATCGGTCCCAAATTTCCACTGATACAAATTCAATAAAAAGAAGTGTTTAAAAAATATATTACAAATCAGTGGATAATGGTTAAAATCACCACACAACGTTTCAACTCTCCCCTGGAGTCTTCCTCAGGTGACTTCTTATACAGTACTGATCATGAAGATTGAGTTTCGTCATGGTAACCATCAATAAAAACACTGTTTCTCAAATATCTTTCTTTCCAGTTCTTTGGAATGTCAATGTGTGGTGATTTTAACCATTATCCACTGATTTGTAATATATTTTTTAAACACTTCTTTTTGATGATAAAGGTAAGATCAGAATTTGATAGAGCTTTAAAAGACTTAAACTCGAATAAGGCAATGGGAATAGACAAAATTCCATCAGAACTGCTTCAATCTTTAGGGCAAACAGGAACTGAAAGCTTGTTCAGAATTATTTCCAAGATATATGATAAAGGCGAGATGCCTCAGGACTTCCAGAAGAGTATCATTTTCACAATTCCCAAGAAAGCAGGAGCAGAAAAATGCGAAAACTATCGTACAATAAGTCTCACAACACATGCTTCAAAACTACTAACTAGAATCATTTACAGGAGAATAGAGAAAAAAGTGGAGGAAATCCTTGATGAAGACCAGTTTGGGTTCAGGAAAGCCAAGGGTACAAGAGAGGCAATTATATCACTGAGACTTATTGTGGAAGGAAGAATGAAGAAAAGCAAAGACACTTACATGGCTTTTGTTGACTTGGAAAAAGCCTTTGACAATGTGAATTGGAATAAGATGTTTACAATTATGAGAAAGACAGGTCTTAAATATAAGGATAGAAGAGTCATTCACAACCTATATCAGAACCAGACAGCTGTAATAAAGGTGGAAGGTGAAGAAAGGGTTGCAAGAATTAAGAAAGGAGTGAGACAGGGATGTAGTCTGTCTCCCCTTCTGTTTAATTTATATGTTGAGGAAGCACTGAAGGAATTAAAGGAAATGTTTGAATCAGGAATAAAAATTCATGGAGAAAAAATAAATACTGATATTTGCTGATGATATTGTTCTGCTAACTGAAGATGAGGAAGACCTAAGTGAATTATTGAATGGTATGAATGGACTGTTAGAAAATAATTTTGGACTGAAAATTAATAAAAACAAAACAAAAGTGATGAGATGCAGCAAGAATGCCATAAGCAACATGAAGAACATTAAACTCGGAAATGACAAAATACAGGAGGTGAATGAATTCTGCTACTTGGGGAGCAAAATTACTAAAGATGGACAAAGCAAAGAAGATGTGAAAAGCAGGATATTACAAGCAAAAAGGGATTTCTTTAACAAGAAAAGTCTATTGGTGTCAAATATTGACCTAAAAGTAAGAAAAAAATTTTTAAAGTTATATGTTTGGAGCATAGCACTCTATGGCAGTGAGACGTGGACTTTAGGAAAAAGTGAAAGGCATAAAATAGAAGCTTTTGAGATGTGGTGCTATAGACGAATGTTGAAAATCAGGTGGACTGACAGAATATCTAACGAAGAGGTCTTAGAAAGAATAGAGGAGCAAAGAAGTCTATGGACGAAACTCATTAGAAGAAGGGCCAGACTAGTGGGGCACATTATGAGGCATCCAGGCTTGGTCAACACTATATTAGAAGGAACAATAGAGGGGAAAAATTGTAAGGGAAGACCGCAATTAGAATATGCAAAACAGATTATTGGCGATTTTGGATGTAAAAAATATGTAGACATGAAGAGACTGGCTCAAGAAAGGAAGAACTGGAGAATTGCATCAAACCAGTTGTAAAACTGATGACTACAGAAAGAGAGTCATTAAAGCACAACTTATTTGTCGAAATAAGGCATATTTTATCAAGTCAAGGGTCCCCCTGACTTATTTCAGTTTAAGCCAGAACCATGGACAGTTACTTTGAGGATCAAGGCGAGGTAATAGAAGAAAATTTTGCCCCAAAGCGTTATTTGCGAAGCATGATGAATCCATCTAAATTCTACAGTAACATGAATTTAAAAAGAGGTTCCGTGTGAAGAAAAATACAATTTTGGGAATATCAATGGGCGTTCTTTTGTTAGCATTTCTCTCTGCTGGCATTTCACATCAGCCCAAAGCTTCCTTGGCTATTTTCAGTCTCTGATAACAATAATTAATATTGAAATAAACACATAATCGTACTGGTATTAATTCTGAACGATGTAAAAGCTAATACATATACACAGAATATTCTCAAGAAATTATTGATCAGCTTACTTACGCACTTACATATGTGTGGATGAATTGAATTGTTTGTTTACAATGCTCAGCGCCTCTGTATTTGTATATCAAGATGACAAAATAACACACCCAGATGGCTTTGCATTACACGAAAAACTGAAACAATCTTAAGTACGATTCACTGATTCAATTTTTGTTGGCAGTGAATGCGCGATTTTTCATATTATCAAGTTCGACTTTAATATGTAGAACAAATACAGCTTTATGAAGTCAAACTTAACAAAGTACGACTCTAAAGAAGACTATGAATATGAAAAACATGTAAGTCAACTTGTCCAATAAGCTTTGCTTTATTAAGTCATTCTTAAGTCGCCAACTATGAATACTGGCCTTAGATCATAATTGATCTCCAGTCAGTGATGTTTATACAATCAGCCCTAAAACTGTTTTGACATTAATTTGGTTTTGTTTATTTTTGCCATTATTCTGATTGATTTCTTTTGCTGTTTAAAAATCCCTAGAATTTTATTTTTGCAAGTATTTCCCCATAGAATTATTCCATATGTTAAATGTGAGTTTATAAAGGCAAAATATACTTGTTTTGTTGCATCTATGTCTATTAATTGCGGAGTCTGTTTGAGTATATAGATCCCTGTATTTAATATTTTACTTCACCATCGCACCATTTTATTTCACCATCGCATTAGGAGAAAAATAGCTACCTCCCTGACACAAAAAGGGTTCGAAGTCTACGAAGAAGTCCATTGCGTTGCTGATAATGGAAGCAACAGAAGATTAGACATCATTGCTCTTGACAGAAAGAAGGACCTGGGCTATATAATTGATCCAACTGTTCGATTTGAACGGGATTCCGAGCAGCCACAAGAAGTAGACCGCGAAAAAAAGGAAATTTATGAACCCACGGTCCAATACTTGAAAGAAAAGTACCGTATTCTAGAAATATCTGTAATTGGACTGATGATTGGTAGTCGTGGAACAATCACCAAGATGTTCATGGACTTCTGCAGATCGTTCTGCCTACACAAACATCTGTATTCTGAAATAAGTCTGCTCGTATTGAGGGACTCTGTGCAGATCATGCGTAACCATCTATATGGTCACTCTCGTACGTAATGTAGGTTATACTGAAACTACATACAAGTACTTTATTTCATTTTCTAATAGAGTGTGTTTCTAGGATTAATGTTTTCATGTTTCATAGTTTGCATACTGTTTTATTTTGTTTCAGTTCGTTGAGTTTGTTGTACTACATATCTTTCTACTGTGCTTTGTTTTTCCATGTTTGTTTAATTGAATGGTATTCTTTGTGTTTTGCAATCTGTGGTGACAGAAAGAAATTAAAATTAAATTATCAATATGTGAGTGCCAATTTAGTTTTTCATCAATTGAGAGTCCAAAAAAATTTGTATTCGATACTTTTGGCATATCTTCGTTCTGAAATTAATTATCATATTCTTTCTTGTTATCTGTTAGGTTCAATTGCATCCAAACTGTCTTCTTCACATTTTAATTTAATAATATTGAGTTGGGTTTAGCACTATGCTTCACTTATTTTCTAAATACCTGTACTAGTTTCGAAGACCCTCGTCATTCATAATCATCAGGTTAACACCAACTGCCGGCTGCAGCCGTACAGGTATTTAGAAAGTAAGTGAAGCATAGTGCTAAACCCAACTCAATATTATTAAATTATAATATAGCTTCACTGTGTAAACTTCCATACAATGATTAATTGTCTTCTTCACATTTAAAACCATATCAATGTACAGTGGTGTCTTTTATAATTAATGTGGTATCATCCAGGTTTTGGTACCTAAGCCCTAGTGTTAAGGATAGGATATGAGTTGCATGTTCACGCAGTTTAAAATCACTATTTTTTTGGTGTTCTCTTATTACTGTAATCACTAGAGACCGGATTTTGAAGGGAAAATTTTCACCCAAAAAAGGACGAAAAAAGGGAAAATTATTGCCAAAAACAGGTGGGGGAAAAAAGGGAAAATTATTGCCAAAAAAGGTGCGAAAAAAGGGATATAAAAGTAAGAGAGTGTAAAAATTCAACAGAGAGATACATGTTTGTTTTATGTAAAGCCTTTGCTTGCTCTACAGCTGCTGATTCTGTAACATCTAATGACGGAAGAAATGTTTTGATCTTGTTAAAATTCTCACAGAGGAAAATAGCACACGAAATCCATTTTCCCCACCTTGTTATAATGGGAAACTTAGGCAATGGCAAGCCTGTGATTTCCCTGTAACGCTCTATTCTGCCATGAGGAATTATTTTTTCAATGGTGAATCAGTGAAAACAATTTTTAATGTTTTCATATTACCAAATACTGGGTAATTTACGAATTTTTCAAAATAAATTAGCAAAAAAGGTACTGGAAAGGGAAAGTTCCTAAAAAAAGGGAAATGAGTCTAAAAAAGGGAAAAAAGGGATGTTAAAACCAGGTCATTTGCAGTTGAAACTTACTCATTAATGTCCTGTTCAATTTTATCACGTTTTGTGATGAAATATAAAAAAAGGAATTCCCTTTAAAATCCGGTCTCTAGTAATCACTGTGCTTCTAAGTATATGAAATAGATGAGTGAAATGTTAAGTTATTGGTTATTCAACTGTTGTTCACTTCATATTCAATAATATTATAATAACAGTATATTACAGTATATTAATGTTAAAATTGCAATCTCCATTTGAATAACTAAAATGGAAAATTAGGAACATTGTTTAAATGACTCACTAACATTAAAGAAGCAGTGTTGGATGGATTATGAATCTAACGAGCCTGTGCATTAACTCAAGCTAACCTTGAGTCATTCCGATACTTTACTGGATGTAAGTGTCTGGTTGTGAACTCAGTACTTTTGTCTTTGCTCACTGATTGACTTGTTTGCTTTGTTTCTGCTAGGCACGACAGGAGCCATTCTACTCTGTGCATTCTTCATGGACATTATTGTCTGGTATAAGGCTGGAAGCATTAATTTTGTGGACGAGCAAGTTCCCCAGCAAGAGGAGGAACTGAACCCCATTGCTGACAAAATACATTCAGAAACTAGTGTATGACATACGGCATATCTACATCACAATAAGTCTTAGCAACCTGTTAAACAGGGTTTAGTAAGACATTTTTACAGGATAGAAAAGTGTGCAGATTTTCAGAGCACTGTATAAAAAGTATTTGTATAATCATTTGAATGATCTTATGCTAGGAAAAGCATGAAGTGAGGACGATTTCTTGAGTAATCGCACATTCGTATCAGTTAACTTTGTTAACGCGGTATAAGTTTTGCATGCAAGAAAGTCATATATATATATATGAATGCATGGCTCCCATGCGCACAGGGCAGTTTAATGTTGCCATAGGCCAACTGCCGATTCTTAACAGACGAGACAGTGCACTTACCTTATGAATCTTTACTCTATGAATGCTAATAGTACAATGAGATTAGTGCCCAGTGTAAAACTAACTCCTATTGGTTTGTGGTTCACATTGTGGGAACCAATAGCAGCAGATGTTGTAACATGATGATAATGCCAAGCTGAACGTTCGAATAATGATTTGAGTTTTCAGTCAAATTAGTTTGTAGTACTGTATATTTCAGCATATATGACGACCTTCAGATAAGACGAGGTATAAATTTTCGTCAAAGTTTTATAGTTTTAGCATATATCTGTCCTATAAGACAACCCCCTAACTATCAATGATAAATGGCCTATAAAATAAGAATTTATGTTTATGAAACAACTTCAAAAAGTTCTCTGTTTTCTGGTTGATTGCAAAAATGTTGCCAACCATCGCACAGTTATAATCCATAGTGGGTAGTAGAAGGTCCGGTCATGGAAACCACCATTAATGGCCATGGGTGTCGGCATGCTGACCACATGCCCCCCCAATCCTGCCATCTGCCTGTGGTCGGGTGGTAAGCCTTGTCCCTTCAGGGATGTAGCGCCACGAAGGAGGAGGGTAGTAAAAGGTAGGGTGAAATAGCTACAGTTAGTGAAAAAGACTGTTGCCTGCCTTTACTGGAACAGAGCTTCCTCAATCTTTTTTTCAAAACGGCGTCACTGAGCACAGTCGTACCACAATGGGACAGAACAATACGCGCATTGTGCATGGGCTAGGCTATATGATACACGTACTGGTATATAGGGGAAAATACCAAAAATAGGTTTTTTATTTTGCGGATTATGGTGTTTGTGGTTTTATTTATGCAAATTCGTGTTATTTCGCAGCTTACATTTGCCTGCAAATGGTACTTTACATCTTAATGTATCAAGATATAAAGTTGGGATCCTTATTTTTTTATCTGTCTTATTAGACGACCCCGGATTTTGGGGGCCTTTTTTTGATTCAACTATCGTTTTACGTGTGGAAATATGTGGGAGTTCTTGCTTCTCGGATACCGACTCAAGTTCTCACATCTCGCATCGCGAGTACTCGGATCCTGCTTTCATCCAAAAACTTTTTCATTGGAATAATGATTAGATTCTTTTATTACTTGAGAATAGATTACTCGATTGTTTGGGAAATGAGAGCTGCGTGTTTCGTATTCTGAGTGTCAGATGCGAATCTTGCATAGTCTTTCTAGTCACTCGCTACATAGGGAAAGTGAAATCTAAAGTAGCAATTAAAAGTGGTTATGACTCTATATTAGTCCCAAATAGGATATGTGTTGCTTTATGACTCATGAGTCATTGTTTACATGGTGACACTAGGATTTGAAACTACTTTCTTTACACACATTTCCTTCTAAAGGAATTCCAGTCTCGCCTTCTTGTTTGAAGTTCAAGTAAAACTTGTCTGGGCAGCGTATAAGTGAAGGTCTCGCCTGAAAAGGCAAATACTATATTGTACAGTTTCCACAAAAAAGTTCCACGAAATTTGTAATGCTATACTACGGTCTTACTGAAAATGATTGTGCCAAGCTACTTTGTACACGTAATGAAGATTGAAGCGTTAACATGCATTCCCATGCCTGCTATATCATCATCATTATCATCATCATCATTATTATTATTATTATTATTATTATTATTATTATTATTATTATTTACTTCTTGTGCAGATATTACTGGAGGAAGTAATAAGGGATGGTTTATCATTATACAGTTTTGTAATAAATTGTACATTTCAACATAAATCAGGATGACTATTAATTCACTTGTACACCATTTTCAGTTCAAACCAACTACATATAAGAATTAATATGAAATCAGTCAATATTGATATCCATGTTCTCACTGAGTATAATTCAGACGTTTCTGTTTACACAAGAAATACATTGGCCATGATGCACAAAGAATATAAACAAGAATATGGCTAATGTTAGGAGAGATGATCAGGGCCGTAGCAAGGTCCTTCTGCGCCCTTGGCGAGTTTGACAAATCTGCGCCCTCCAAATGAACAATTTTTTTAAATTTCTGTAAAACTGATTTTCTTAAATTCGCTTGCAGAAGGTTTTTTTTGGTCCCATTTCTTTAAATAACCACTGCCTAATAGATCAAAACTAATAATATAGACTAAGCTATGATGGCCATGGTAGTTTTAGTTGGCACATTTTTTTACTGAAATCATTCTTACCTATACAACAGAAGCAACGCCAACATCAACAAGAGACGAAACAACACAAACATTAATATTGTGTCACTGTTTAATTTAAAAATCGCTTAGTTAAAAAAATACAATAATAATCAGAGCCCGGATTCTAATGACATGTCATCTTTTTTATGAGCGATGCCATTGTTGATCGCTTTGTAATCAATCCTGCCGACAGTAGTAGCACTGAGGACGACAATCAGCTGGAAAGGGAGTTGAACCACTCTCATCACAATAATAACGTACATATTAATTTTCATTGTCGTTATATCTTTCCATACTGTTCATGATTTATGTTTTACTTTGCCAATATGAATCGTGTTAATTAAAGGACGTTGCATGACTGCTTTTTGCTTGTAGACAATCGGCATAATACTATAGGTATAGATAGTTCACGTGCATTAATTTTTAATAACCTGAAAGATTTCTTCCACTGACGTGGAATTTTTATTGCTTGATAAATTGCACCAGCCTAAAAAAAGCGGGATTTTTCATGGTTAATTTTGCGCCCTTCGTACCTGCGCCCTTGGCGGTCGCCCACCTAGCCACCGCCTAGCTACGGCCCTGGAGATGATACATTTTGTTATTTTGAGTATATAATTCGCCAACACAAAATGCTGGGTTCTGTATCAGTATTTTTACAGATATTTCAAGATTTCTCCATTAAGTGAAGTTAAATACATCTGTGGGGGTACGCCGTAGCATAGTGGTTGAGGCACTGCGCTACAAACCGGAAGGTCGCGGGTTCGATTCCCGATGAGGTCGGAGTTTTTCAATTGGCCTAATCCTTCTGGTGGCACTATGGCCCTGGGGTCGACTCAGCCTCTAACAGAAATGAGTACCAGGAACAATCCTGGGGGTAAAGGCGGCCGGTGCGTAAGGCTGACAACCTTACCACCTTCATGTGCCGAATGTCTAAAAATCTGGGAGCCTCAACCTCCTGGAACCCTGTAGGCCTCCATGGCCTGTAATAGGGAACACTTTACTAAATACATCTGTCCATGAATCAGCATTTTATATTTTTAACTTACAGCTAACATCATGACTAACTCCAAGCCTGAATTACAGCTTTCACATCCAAGTACTACCGCAGTTTCCTGCGAGGGTTGTGAGGCTATGGGTTTACCACCTGTCCTTCTGCTCTCTCTCACAAAATAAGCATAACCAAATTTGTCTAGGTACCGAATCTTCCAATTGGATGCCCTATGCCCCCAACCGGGAGGCATCTGTATTATCTTAGCCTAAACTAAGGGAAAACATACATTTAAAGTTTCGCTGAAGTTGTAAAAGCTTTCTATAACTCAGATGCTCTAGGCCTACTTCCTTATTTAGAATTAAAAGTTAACCCTTGTTCTTGTGACCTTTCTCACAACAAATACTACTGTTCATTGTAGTGACTATTTTTCATCCAAACTAATTGTTAAACCAAATCTCTCTAAGTTTCTTTAACAATAAGGTATAGTACTTAACAATTTTTCTGAAGAAATCATGTCGCTGATGCAGTTCTCTATGTTGAAGGCTGTATTGCCTCACCCCAGTCTTCACTGAACACAGCTACATCCCAGTGTAGTTTTCACTCGCTGTCTTGCAGCAAACAGCGTACTCCAAACCCCCTTACAGGGTACACAGCTGCTCTCATGAAACCCCCCCCCCTACGGGGTACACTAGTCATGTATGTACAGTCGGTCAAATAAAAAACGTCGGGCGGTATTTGATTAAGTATCCCGAACGAGCATATGCGCATGTACAGGAAGACTTAAGGTTAGGTTCACACACGCCTCTTGTTTATCCATATATTTTCTTGATTATTTAGTCAGTTTTGTTCCAAAACAAACATGTATAGAAGGCTGTGGGTATATGCCTCAAATCCGCCATATTCTTGGTTGCAAATTTTTATAATATTAATAATTAATAGATTCGCGAGGAATATGTTTATTCAAGGAGCAATTTTTAAAGATTTTATTTTATAATACCGGTACTTCTAGTGCAAAATCAATAACTTACGCTCAACTTCTGCAACCAATCTAGTATCGAAATATGCGCCTGGACAGATCCACGTTTCCTATGAAAACTTCCGGTCGCATTTCGTTTAGTTCCCACCTCTGAGCTGCTCTTTCATAAATATGGAACCTTCTCGCTGCTTCAGAGGCCGAAAAATGCAGGTCAATTACAGCCCTAACTACACTTTCTCTCACTTTAGCATATGTATGTGGCGATGATACAAAGCAAAATGAATTATGACAATACGTTAAGTTGAATATCGTGTGTTGCGCTTTCCGCGTTGTTCATTTTTCCCCTCGTTCATTTTTTCCCTCCTGTCGCATGGCCTCATATGTTCCGAAAATGACCTGTATTTTATGTTTTTTATAGGAAACTTGAGAACTAATACGTTAAAACTTTAATTTTAACTGCATACGAGTCCCGACGTTTTTTATTTGACCGACTGTATGTCTGTCCTACTTCACTCCTGCCATGCTTCAACTGTCTTTCCACTCGGCTCGCTTATGCACAGACTCAACTTCTTAAACCCTAGGCTTATAACATAACTTAGCCGGCGAACAGACACATATC
Source organism: Ectobius pallidus (assembly GCA_964059195.1). Lineage (NCBI taxonomy): Eukaryota > Metazoa > Arthropoda > Insecta > Blattodea > Ectobiidae > Ectobius > Ectobius pallidus. Next base: position 5,876,534 of record CAXKWD010000008.1, on the reverse strand, counting down.
TTCCAGAGTCTTCTGGACATGATAGAGTTTGTGCTCATGAGGGACTTCTAAAACCACAATGTCACAAAACAGAAATACAAAAATATTTGTGATTTTATGTTTTCCTGAACTTTGTGCGTTAATTGTTTTTGTGCCATGTTAGATTAAACCTTGATTTTATACAGGATTATGGCAAACTTGATAGAAAGATTGCAGAGTAGCTTGAGTAAACGCCTGCATTATTGACGTCAGTGCTTATTCTATTTAATAGAAATAAAGTGAAAACAATGTCAGTCTGATGCTTTAAGATCGTTTGGTTTCAGAAAAAGTGCGGGAAAATAAAAATTGCTCATTCTCAGAAGCCTGCTTGTGAACACTTTAATATTCATTGTTAACTTTCCCTGTTTAAATCCAGATTTTCATAACCTAAAAGTGTATTATAAGACATTGTGGACCTACCTGCTATACCATGCTAAACCAAGTGAGTAGTTGAGAGTTCATGATGGATAGAGTTTGGTTAAAAAAAAAGTGTTTTTTCCTGAAAAATTGTGTTAAATTTTGGGGTGCATCGCATACAAAGGAGCATCTTATACACAGGAAAATATGGTAGTTGCTCTTGCTGAGAAGTGTGTGTTGCATTATCAGTTCCTCGTACATTTATTCGTAATCTCAAAAATATGAGTTAAATTACCTACGAAAAGCTTCGTGGTCGTCATCTTACAGTAAGGTCAAATTTGTGACCAAATTGTGCAAAAGCTTTCAACTTGACTGATCTTCTATAATAATAAATGGAAGTGTTTGTCTGTCTGTCCGCAATGCCCAGTGAAATCTACTGAATGCAGAGATCTGAAATTTTAAACATAGCTGGACTGAAGGGTGGGAGAATGCACCTCGAAGCCGGATTTTTTATTTTTGCTTTCGTTCACGAGTTATGAGTGAAAAACCGGCAGAACACATGATTTCAGCGCTATCGAAGCATCAGTTTTGAGTAATATATTTCAAATGTCAAATCAATTGCAGATGGCTTTGCCTACTTTTGTCATGATTTGGAAATAAAGGATCGCTTCATTTTATAAGCCCACCCTAGTCGATTCATTTGTTTATAATTGCCAAGGCCTGTAGACATCTGAAATTTTCAACATAGTCGGAAGAGGGATAATGAATATAGATATATGATATTTTCCCGGGCTACTAACCAGGTGGTGAATTGGATTAATTCCGACGTTTCGAAGCCAAACTGAGGCTTCATTGTCAAGGAGAATGAAATGCCGGGATTAGATGGCGTGTATTTATAGGACTGCTGTGAATGGGGACATCCGGATTGGAGAAAGGATTTGTTGAAGACCAACCAATCAGGAAACAGATGGGTGCTGTAAGAACAGGAGGGAAAATTAGAGAAGTAGAATCGGTCCAAATAAGGGCCAACGGTCAATAGGTAGTGAAAATAAATTATTATTATATAGGTGGTGGTGGAAACGAGAAAAAATTGGAAAAAAGGGGGAAAAACGGTCCAAATGAGGGCCAATGTTTTTAATTACTCTGGTGGTTCATTGGAAGGTGTGCGGTTGGCTCGTATGGACCTGAGCGAATCAATAGCATGGAACCAGGCAGGGCTTGGTTGGATACCGCTGTCTCTATTCATGTTGTTTGATTCCAAACGGATCTCCACGACTTCCCTCACCACTCTCTCCCAGAAGTTTGAAGACCTGGCAAGAATAGCCGTTTCACCAAACTTGATACGGTGTCCCATGTTGATGGCGTGTTCCGCTACCGCAGATTTATCTGGATAAAACAGCCAGATATTTCGGGCATGTTCCTTGCAGCGCACTTCCACCGTGCGACCGGTATGTCCAATGTATTGCTTGCCGCATTTGCAAGGAATGCGGTACACACCAGCTGTCTTCAGACCCAGGTTGTCCTTCACTGGCCGGATCAGCTGCTTTATCTTGGGAGATGGTAGATGAATTGTTTTTATGTCAAACTTTCTCCAATCCGGATGTCCCCATTCACAGCAGTCCTATAAATACACGCCATCTAATCCCGGCATTTCATTCTCCTTGACAATGAAGCCTCAGTTTGGCTTCGAAACGTCGGAATTAATCCAATTCACCACCTGGTTAGTAGCCCGGGAAAATATCATATATTACCAGCACCAGGAAAAATTCAAAGCACAATGAATATAGACTTTAAATGGACAAACATTGATCAATTTGGACGGAACTCACTATGCAGAGGTTTTCTGGGCTAGAGAACTCGAATATGAGGTCATTTTCCTCAGGCATATATTATGGAATTCACTTCAAAATCGGATTTTTAGCTGTTTCATTAATTATATTAATAATTTAGTATATGAATGTTTCGCATGCAAGTGTTAATAAATATAATGTTTTAATTATTTTGCTCTTAATTTTTTATCTTCCAATTAATTATCGTGGGCAAAGCCACGGGGATCTGCTAGTAAAAAATAAATCATATCTTACTAGATATATGAGCATTCATGAACCACAGATTATTGTCTCTGTTGGACATATCTTCATATCTTACTAGCTCATCTATTGATAAATGAAAATTTGAATTTTGCTTATTGGATAAAATATTTTTAAAAATCTTTAAAACTATTTTTTCTTCTTGCTAAACTAAATGCTTTACTGCATATTGTATTACATTTTTGTTACACGTGAAATGTGATGAGTGTGCTCTGAAAATGTCCACAGCTTCCTTTCTCTGGAGTCCAGAGTGTTTCAGACTGTCAATGAAGAAATTTGTATTCAATTCTGTAGAGGAAAGTTTTCCTAAATGGTAATGAAATCCAGGAGCATATCTAGTACTATTGTATATTTGTATTCTAGACTCCTAACTCTAATGCTTATTTTATATGAGGTTTTTAAGTTGACTGAGACATAGACTGGTATTGCTGAGTGATCTCGCTACGGATGTTAAGCACATTCGCCATGTAATGAGGATCAGTGATTGTTATTAGAACTATTAATATTCATTAATACAACTCTGGCCAAATGTAATTTCTTTCTTATCAACGTCATACAACATTGTCTAATATACTTTTGTCAAGACAAAATGATTGATGATCACCAATGTGGAGGAAAGTGGGATTATAATTTGTAATAATGATGAATTGCCGTATTTACTCACATAATGGATGTCCTCACATAATGGACACACCCCAACTTTTCATGTTATAAAATAACATCTGAAGTTCAAAGATTGGTTGGCCTGCTTATCTTTATATTCAAGTTTTTAAACAACAATGCATGGAAAGAGTAATTGTGATTGGTTCTTATTTACGCACAAAATACCAGTATACTCAATAATTGTCGATTAATATCTCAGTATTCTTAGATCATCTGCAGTAGACAGCTGTGTTGATAAACTTGTGTTTGGACAATGGATAAGAACTGACTGTAATATTCAAGTTATACAGCGAGTTTTAGGCTGAAAGTTATCAAATTTGCTGAAGAACACAATAACGGAGTCACTGTACAAGAATGTACAGTCGGTCAAATTAAAAATGTCGGGCGGTATTTGATTAAGTATCACGAACGAGCATATGCGCATGTACAGGAAGACAAGGTTAGGTTCACACCTGCCTCTTGTCTCTCCATGTAATTTCTTGATTATTTAGTCAGTTTTGTTCCAAAACGAACATGTATAGAAGGCTGTGGCTATATGCCTCAAATCCGCCATATTCTTGGTTGCAAATTTTTATAATATTAATAATTAATAAATTCGCAAGGAATATGATTATTCAAGGAGCATTTTTTAAAGATTTTATTTTATACTACCGGTACTTGTAGTGAAAAATCAATAACTTACGTTCAACTTCTGCCACCAATCTAGCATCGAAATACGCGGCCGGCCAGATCCACGATTCCTATGAAAACTTCCGGTCGCATTATAGTGAAGTACCCACCTCTTTAAGAAATATGGAACCTTCTCGCTGCTTCAGAGGCCGAAAAATGCAGGTCAATTACAGCCCTAACTACACTTTCTCTCAAGCTATCATTTGTATGTGGTGCGATGACAAAGCAAAATGAATTATGACAATACATTAAGTTGAATATCGTATATTGCGCTTTTCGCGTTTTTCATTTTTCCCTCCTGTCGCATGGCCTCATATGTTCTGAAAATGACCTGTATATTATGTTTTTTATAGGAAACTTGTGAACTAATGCGTTAAAACTTGAATTTTAACTGCATACGAGTCCCGATGTTTTTTATTTGACCGACTGTACAGTGTCTGAGTGTAATCTGCATAAGTGTTGTCTGTTTATGCAACTGCAAACTATCGATCATGTGTGCAATACAATCAATATATTAATAAGTCATGGTCACTATATCAATACGTATGCTATCAGTCTTTAGCTGTCGCATCTTTTAATATGTGTTTCTTTCATTAAAATTTTTTCCTCACATAAAGGACACACCCTAGTTTTTTGTTATAAAAATCTGGGAAAAATGTGTGTCTATTACGTGGATAAATACAGTAATTTGTCTGTTCCCCAGCTATACATAGATTTTTAAAGAAAGCATATGATTCAGTTATGGGCCATTCAGATAGAAACTAAACCATAAACGTAAGAACATAAACTTAAATGCAAACTTTAGCATGGCATTGAGCATTCGCAATGAAAACTTAAATGTAGATAACAGCCAATCACAAACTAGAACGTGAACAGCTGGCAAAATGGCTGCAGCAGATGAAAACACTTTCACGTTTCTATTAAACATGTGTAGGCCATTAAAAATTGAAATCATACAAGCATATGCAAACATATAAAAATTAACAGAATATTATATGGGCTGTATTTACTACTGTAGTTCATTTCTTTGGGAACTAATGTTCATATATTTTCCTTCCTTCTTTATATAATGGATGCCTTTTATCACAAACACAGGGATAGGATACAACGTTACGAGTTTCTCATTCATAGATGCCATCTCTTGGCTACTTCCACTTTCGTCTCCTGTTCTGTTCTCTGATTGGTTGTATCATTATTTTTCGCATAAACGTAATGCAGAAGCTTGGTGTTTGGAAGGTTCTACATTATGTTTAATTTTACATTTAAGTTTCACGTTTATGTGATGCATTGTGAATGGTCACATTGAAAAACATGGCTCCAAACTTTTAAGATTACATTACATTTACGGTTAATTTTCTTTCTGAATGGCCCATTAGGCAAGACAAATTGTACAGTCGGTCAAATAAAAAAACGTCGGGCGGTATTTGATTAAGTATCACGAACGAGCATATGCGCATGTACAGGAAGACTTAAGGTTAGGTTCACACGCGCCTCTTGTCTATCCATGTATTTTCTTGATTATTTAGTCAGTTTTGTTCCAAAACAAACATGTATAGAAGGCTGTGGCTATATGCCTCATCCGCCATATTCTTGGTTGCAAATTTTTATAATATTAATAATTAATAGATGAATATGTTTATTCAAGGAGCATTTTTTAAGATTTTATTTTATAATACCGGTACTTGTACTGCAAAATCAATAACTTACGCTCAACTTCTGCAACCAATCTTAGCATCAAAATACTCGTCCGGCCAGATCCACGTTTCCTATGAAAACTTCCGGTCGCATTATAGTAACGTTCTCACCTCTGAGCTGCTCTTTCATAAATATGGAACCTTCTCGCTGCTTCAGAGACCGAAAAATGCAGGTCAATTACAGCCCTAACTACACTTTCTCTCACGTAAGCATTTGTATGTGGCGATGACACAAAGCAAAATGAATTATGACAATGCATTAAGTTGAATATCGTGTGTTGCGCTTTCCGCGATGTTCATTTTTTCCCTCCTTGTTCATATTTTCCCTCCTGCCGCATGGCCTCATATGATCCGAAAATGACCTGTATTTTGTGTTTTTTATAGAAAACTTGTGAACTAATGCATCAAAACTTTAATTTTAGCAGCATACGAGTCCCGACGTTTTTTATTTGACCGACTGTACAATATCCTCATTGAGTTTGGGATACCAAGAAAGTTATACTGATCAAAATGTGTCCAAGTCAAGGTAGGGAAACTTATATCAGATAGGTTTACCAGTAACCTTTTCACTGCTAACATATTATTCAGTTTGTGCAAACTGGGGGTGCTGAATTAATTTGCAAATTTGTTTTTTAATCATAAATGGACAAATAATTGCAAATAATTTGTCGGTTACCTCTGAAACAAGAGCACAGCATGTATTTTTTAAAGTTCAGAGTTATTTAGAAAACCTTAGGGTAGCCCACATGTTATCACAACACAGTTGATTTAACTGGTATTTGAATGGATGGTGCAATTCATTGCCTGAAATATTTAGCTACAGATGACAGCATAGGACAGCCGATTTGAACTATGGTGTCAGGAAGTAGATAACAGGTGACACTATACACAGACACACTTGGATCCCTCTGACTGAAAGTATATTTTGTCTATTAGCATGCAAAATAGTCCATTGGATGTATGCATCAGTAGCATAGCTGACTGATATATACAGCTGTAGCAGTGAAAGTGTTAAAAGTGGATTGAAGCAAGGAGATGTATTATCGCCTTTATTTTAATATGCTATTAGGAAGTTCAGGAAAACAAGGTATGCCTAGAACTAAATGGTAGGGATGGGATATCGGGAGCAAAATATTGATGGTGTCAGGAAGTAGACAACAGATGACTCTATAGTTGTCTCGCTCATTGCGTTGACAGTTAACATCAAAGAAGTCGCCACCCAACCTTGTCGCTTGGCGTAGTTGCCACACTGCATAATGTTAGAAAAGAAAACGGGAAGATATAGATGCAGCAAAACACTTGTGGCAATGGCATTGAGCAATGAGAGAATTGGCAACACAAATTCGGTCAGTTGTTTCTATTGAGAAAACCTTTTACAGTAACAACAAACATTGTAATATGAGAACAAAGCGAGCTGCCCATCAACACTATGAGCGAGGCGACTATATTTGCTGACACACTTGAATCCCTCTCACTATTGACTATTGGCAATGCAAAGTCGTGCATCAGCCGTAGCAGTGAGCAAGGAGATGCATTGTCACCTTTTACTTTTTAATTTCGCTTTGGAATATGCCATTATGAAAGTTCAGAAAATACTGAAAGTGTTACTAAGGTTGCTCTAGGAAGAGCACTCAGAAACTGTTAACATATAGTACGTGCTCGCACACATTGACCTACTGTCATCTAATGCAAAATTGTACACTATAGCGATTTAGGGAATGGTTTACCATCATTGCTTCTTGTTGTTACTTCTGACGAGTAAGTGTAACTGAGACGCACTTGTGGCAGCAAAACTCAAACTGACAACCAGAAATGCTAAAAATAAGTGTAATTAAACATTGATAGCCATCAATTCAATATGTTATACTTATGTTTTGATTTTATTAATTGTAAACTCAGTATTGCCTAAGACATTAATTTGCACATTTTTATAAATAAAAAGTTACTTTATTGTTGTTCTTGAATTGATAAAATCAATATTATCAAAGAGTAATATCTATATCACAGTATTACTGGAACTGAAATATCAATGTCAAAATGTCAGACATCAAAAACAAAATATCAATATTTCGATAATATAGATATTGATATCCCATCCCTACTGAATGGCAATCACCCAGTTTTAACTTATGCAGATGATGTTTATCTGTTGGGTGATGATATAAACACAATCTACAGAAACGCAAAAAGTCTTTTCCATGCCTATAAGAATGTTGGATTGAAAATTAATACAGAAAAAACTAAGTATATGGTCATGAAACATCAAAATAATGCGCCATAAATTATTAGAATAGCCAGTAAATCGTACAAACAAGTGGAGAAATTCAAATATATGGGAGCATTAATTACAGATACAAATAATTTTAAGGCAGAAGTTAAGTGTCGACTGAAATCAGGAAATGCTTGTTTTTATGCAATTCAGAAACTCTTTATCTTCCTATCTTCTGTCCAGAAATCTAAAATTTATAAAACAATTATCCTGTCGGTTGCATTATATGGATGTGAGACATGGTCACTTACTCTTCGGGAAGAACATAATGTCAGAGTGTTTGAGAACAGGGTGCTTAGGAAAATATTTGGGCCTAAGAGAGATGAAAATGGGGACTGGAGAAAACTGCATAACAACGAGCTTCATAACCTGTACTCTTCACCAAATATAGTAAAGCACGAAGGAAGAGGAAAGACATATCTCAAAAATATTGACTGGGAGACCTGATGGGAAAATACCACCTAGTGTTTGGTACTGATTCATGACTTCTTGATGTATTTTTGTTTCCCTGTAGCATGGTTTTATCACACCGCTCTCTTTATTAAATCTAAATCGTGGGATTCTATTATAATATATAAAACCCTCGAAGTTCGGTAAAGAAGGTCGTAATTCCCAAACCTTCTACCAGCTTCCTGTGGCATTTTCTGGCATTTTTGCTCTAAGAAATAGTTATTCTGATGTAAGAACACATCCATTCTACACTTTGCCTCATAACTTAAACCCTCTGTGTATCTAAAAATGCCATCGAATTAAGTCCTTAAAGTTTGGTATGGCTGAGTATTATTCCCCAAAGCTTCCTTGTGGTATTCTCTGGCATTTCTCCCTGAGTTAGTGCCTATTTCGATGTAAGATTGCTGTTCACAACTTTCATGTCCATTCTGCATGGCGTCTAACACAACAAAATTACCAAAGCCTCTGTTTGTATAACCGTTGACACAGTGCTACCAAATGATGTGCCTATATACTAGAGATTCACACCTCATTACATACATCTCATGATACCATCACCTTACTTTAGGGAAAAAAATGTGATGTGATATTCACGTAGGCTAACTTCCTCCGCCCAAATAAGAGTTAGCCTCTTAGTATATATAATATTTATGTATGACATTCTCTTCATGTAAATTGGTTGTAAAAGTAAAGAGAATGTTGTTACCACATCACATCACATCCCCGAAGGATACTTAATCCAAGTAAAGTCTGATTAATGTACTCTCGTAAAATTTTTTACTTTAAGCATGGCCAATACTTTTTTTTTACTTCACATTCTGATAGCGAACAAAGAGGCCATACTGCAAAGAGCACGTATTCAGAGTGGGTGGCTTATAACTACCCTTCAGTTAATTTTTTCGAAAAAATGTTCCAAATAAAAGTTTTAGCTCTTTGTATAAGCACCCCATGTGTAGAAATTAAACAAAATTGTAAGAGCTGTTTTCGAGAAAATCGTGAAAAACGTAATTTTCCCCTTAAAAATAAGAGAAAATCATCACCAGGGCCCGGATTCTAATGACATGTCATCTTTTTATTGATGCTGCACAGACATTGCCAACTTGTGGATAAATCCTAATCATGGCCTCTAGATTACAGAAATGCATTTTTATTAGGTCATTTTTTGCATTTTATGCAATTTTATATTTTTAGGGCATTTATTTCATTTTTAGGTCATTATTTTGTCATTTTCTTCCTTATTTAGTCATTTTCATTTATTTACATTGAGTGTATTAACTTTTTTCGTCGCTAGCGGTGCTGTCTTTGAGGTGTTGTTTCTTTAATGCAAGAAGGAAAAAATCGGCGTTAAAGTGTTGACATGTCTCAGTCGGAAGTGAGAATCAAAGAAACGCCAAAATGTTGTATTATATTACTATTAATATTAGATTGCCTTGGCACCAGAGTCTGCCACCTGCTTAAATTTGAGACTGCAAACTGCTGTTTACCCTCAACGAACAATGATATAATCCGGCAGACTACAAAAGGATGTGCTGAATTTTGACTCACCAGTGCCTCAGTGCCAGTATAAATTTCCGTGAAAAAATAACATTCACAACATGCAGTTATTTACAGTTTTTACAATTATGTACAAACTAGTCTATAACGTTGTGTGTATAATAATTTTTTATAAATAAAATTTCAGTTTTTAGGTCATTTTTTAATGTTTTTACGTCATTTTATAGGTCATTTTTCAAACAATTTTACGTCGTCAGAATCCGGGCCCTGATCATCACCAATCTTTGTGTCACATCCCCAGAAGGTACCTAAACCAAATACAAAATTTTGTTCTCATACAGTTTTCCTTCTGGAGCTAGGCTGTTCACAGACACACAGACATGTTTGCAAAAGTAGTATTTTTGGATTCCAGGGACCTCAAAACATGTATTTATGTTAAAAATTCTACTTTGAATTTGGAGGTCAAAACAATACTTCCTCTATCTGTAATACCTATGGTACGGACAGAGAAATAAAAATAGTTGCCATGCCTTATACATCCCTTGCATGTTAAGTCTGTTGCAAACAAACCTTTGTCCTACACACCAAATTTAATGGCTTCATTCTCTAAGCGTGCAATATTTCAGATTTTTGAGATAAACGAAATGTTTTGGTGCAGAAAAAAAAAAGATGTGTACAAGCCTTTCTAGAGTTTAGTAATTTTGAATTAGTTACCTATTTTATAAGCTTAATTTATGAATGTTTCAATTGACTGATTTTTTATGAGTCTGATATGAGGTAAAATAATGACAATGAGTACAGTAAGCGGCCTGTCACACTGAGCTTCGATCGAACAAGACCAGCCGACTGCTATCAAGCGCTCTCGGCTGAATTTCTGTTCCTTGTCACACTGCATCGAGCGTCATATATCAACGGAAATATTATAGGTTATGTACCTATATGATTTTACTAGGTCTACTCATCACTGTATATTAGAGGTAAAGTATATTACCTTATTAGGAATACGAATGCCTATTTCCTGCACATTATCATACTACATGTGTTGGGATGTAAGGTTTAATATTATGCCTACTATATCAGGCTACATCTGTTTACTTCAAGCTTCCATCAGTCGGCCGAGCGAAGAGGTTTGTTGTTTGTTGTAGTTCGATCGCCCACCGCTAGGTGCTTACAACTCGATCTATTTTTGTGTTTTTTTTAAATTAAATTACATAAGAAGATATCGTTTTAAATGCCTTAAATGATTCGTGCAATTCTATTTCATTCAAATATAAGTCTAAAACGACATTATTGTGTAAGTTAAATCTTCCAGCATCAATTCTGAAATTCAGGTGGGTACGAAGTTTGCCATCGACTGGCGATTGAAAGTCGGACAGGTTTGATTTCACAGACCAGATGATCTCTCGCCCTCGTTGTTGATTGCTGGTGATCGATGCTATGTGACTGGTACCACTGCTGTTTATAGGTTCGTTATACCAGTCGGTTGGACGCTGTCCCTCGATCGATCCAGTGTGACAGCCCCCTAAGTGAATATCCAAACGGCCTTTGTGACTGGGAAACAAGCCAAATTAGCCAGCGATGGGACTTTGAATGCGAGGCGGCCACCTAGCTCAGGGAGCTTATTTTGTAATTTTAACAGTTAAATATTCTATCTTCTACAGCATTCAGAAGATTTTACCCTTATTTATAACATTTGGGCACTTCAGCCTAGGTTACCTTGAGTTGTAAAGCCTTCTTACATAAAATTAGTGAGGAAACTATTCACTGTATAGCAAACTCTTAATATTGTAGTGGTTAATAATGCAGTTATTATTCATCATAATTGTTTAAGTCACCAAAAGGAAATATTTACCTCATTTATGTAATTAAGAACTGACAAAAGGAATTAAGCTCTGAGCAAAGCTCGGCTTCGTGGTGTCAAGGAGTGGGGGTAGTGTGCCGTGGTCTAGCATATGGGCTAAGTCCAGTATGTGGGTACTCAGACAGTAAAAGGTTAAAAACAATAAAGTGTGTCACATATTTATTTCATTGTACTGAAAACATGTCAGTAATTAATACCTATAAAAGCCTTAAAGGTATAGTGATCCCGGAGATTTTCCTGGAGGTTAAGGCTCCCAGAAGTGGTAAGGTTGTCAGCCATACACACTGGCCACTTTTTACCCCCAGGAATGCTCCTGGTACTCATTTCTGTTAGAGGCTGAGTCGACCCCAGGGCCAAATTTCCACCAGAAGGATTAGGCCAATTGAAAAATCTGAACGACCTCATCAGGAATCCAGAGATGCCAACTGCTACGGAATTTCCGTAGTTTCTACGATTTTCTTGAATTTGCTACGGCAATACGAAAATTGTACTGAATATTACGGATTTTACGAATCCCAATGTCTATTTTTTAAATTTATCATTTCTCCCGCGAACAACAAAAAAGTTAATGAATGTGTCAGCAGAGATGCGAACTGTTATCATGAGAAATAGTTTGTAAAAGAAAACACCCGTTTGTGTTGGCGACATTGAACACTACAATCTCTGACTTGAGTGTGTGTTAACCAAAGATGTTATATCTTACAGTTAGCATATAACATAATTGTAGTTATAACATCTTTGGTGTTAACGTATTTTCTCTTTTTGATTATCACTGTAATGCCGCTGACGACGACTGCCAACGCTGTTGCTTGCTAGAAGTTTTATTGAGTGTTGCAGTGCAAATAGAATACTGAGGATATATGTCGTGTAAACATAAAACCAGTGAAGAGTCTGATGGACAAAAACGAACTGCGGCAAACCAGCAGTATCGAAAGCAGTAGGCTATACGGAAGAGTTTCCTTGCCTCGGGCCTTCAAAAATTTCACCGAATCACGTATTTTGTGAAACCTGTAGTTGGGTCATTCCATGTCAAGTGAACCAATTTTTTGTCAATTTTGAACATGACCATCTCCGATTTTAGTCATACTTGGTTGTCATGAAGTACCACCTGAGATATGTTAAAGTGCAAAATATCAGATTTTTATGTGTTGTAGTTTTCCAGTTATACCCTTCTGAAATATGGAAAAAAACCAAATTTTCTGCATAAGTGCAATCACAAAATGACGCATAAATCAAGCTGGAATTGACATAGATGAGTGGGAAAAGTACCAAAATGTAGCTTATATTATGAGCTTTAATTTGATATGTCACACGAGTACTTTCGAAAAAAAAATATTTTCAAGGTTACCCCCAAAAAATTTGAAAACTGAATTTTTCAAAAACCTATATTTTGAAAATTTTGAAAAAAATCTCACAGAAACATACATATTTCAGCATCATGTCCTACAAGTTTTGTTATGGGATCGAAATGGGATCATATTTTTTTACATTTATAACAAATACTATGCACGCTGGGTAAGAATATATGGCACCGTAATCTTGCACTTAATTCTAAAATTTCATTACAATCAAAAAGAAAAACTTACAGAAAACATGTTACCTTCCCTTCTTCAATGACAAAAACGTGAATTTATTGTCTACAGTAATTTTCTAGAGCCATGGTTGCCGCATCCATCTCTTCCTTCGAGAGGTAATAACTACGGCCAGTGGGACATGTAGGTTGCACAAGGGTGAGGATCTGAGAGAGAGGCACAGTCAGTTTATTTGGACAGTCACTTTTGAAAGTAAATGATGGAGAAGGACCTGCAGGGTGCAGAAACATCAGTTCCACTATCTGTGCTGTCTCATTTTTGTCCACAACTACACCAAGCCACCAATGATTGTTGTTCTCACATGTAACATATCCTTTTACTTCTGCTAGCTTCAGCCTCTGTTGCACACGTGGTCCTAACACTGAAAAAGTGGATGACTGTTCACTTCTTGAAAATACCTTTGTCAACAACACTTTATCTGACAATGGGATGAAACTGTGGAACTTCTGTGTGCCTGGTATTGCTTTTGTAGACAGAAATCTGTCTGCAAGTATTTTTTCCTCTTTGTTGTATTGTGCTTCATTGAAGAAGAAGAACTGCATGGAGTCGATGTTTTCCTCACTCCATGTAAACAGCTGTGCTGGTGTCATGATTTGATGCTCGTATGGCCGCTGTAGGCTTGCCTTTCCTGCAAGTCTTTTCACAGTACCACCCAGACCGTCACATACTCCTTTCCCATGGGCTGTTGCATAGAAATGCCACTCTGCCTCAATTCCAAAATCATGAACATGGTGGCATAAGTTTGAAAAGTTTTTTCTGTTTTTAAATTGCGCAGCTGCACCATCTGAGAAGTAGTAAATTTTTTTCAAATCTCTAATTACTTCCAACTTCAAATGAGAGATAAGCCTTTTTTGGAATAAATGAACAGCAGTGGTGTCATGCTGTAGACATTCAGAGATACATACAATACTTTTGTAGTGTATATTATGATCATTGTAGTAGACTGCTATAGGAAAAATAGTTGCTTGATCATTGTTCCAATGAAAAGACTGGGCTTCATCCTGTAGTACAAACGAATAATTTTCTGCAAAGTCCATACATACCACAGCTTCATTTACTCCAATATTCTGCTTCAAGTGATTATAATATTCTGCCTGTCTTCTTGCAATAAAAGAATGTCTCTTCAAAATCAACAACTGTTCACACAAAGTTTCTATAAACTCATCTGCAGTTTTGATGAAGGTTACTAAATTACATCTGTCAACAGAAACCCACTGCTTGTATGTAATGTTGTCCACCAGTTCATTATCTAGCAGCAACTGTAACTCATCTTTCAAATTATCTACACCTGGACATGAAGGACATTCATTAAGGTGGCATGCTGTGCCTGGCTCTTCACACATTAACTTCGCTAAACAGGAATTATAATTACTTATATCTGTGCCATCATTCAGTGTAATTTGTTTGGATTTCAACACTTGTAGCATTAATTTAACATTCTGATGCACTGTACAAACGCATACTGTGTGGGTACCACTTCCTCCAGCCAAGACGCAATGTTTAGGTCGTAAATCAGCAAATTTCGAAAATCCAATCTTATCAGTAGGATTTTTGTTTTTGAACAGCTCGTACACTTCCTTCAAGTTGCCCATCACTAGCCTCTTCTGTACATGAATTCTACTACTGTCACCCGTTTTCACAGAAACAAAGTCTTTTTTTCCAGGCATAAGACGGCTGACATCATCACTGTTGTAGAACCCTATTACCTTCTCAATCACAGATTCATTTAAAACCTTTCCTGGTTTAGGATTTGGTGTTGCCAGAATACCCTTCGCTTTCACCAATGCTTTAGCTTTTCTTGCCATTCTGTTGCTAACCTGAAATTCATTTTGTATTTCACTGCATGACCAGCTTTTAGGTAGTACTGTTAAAATTTGCAATTTTTCACTAACACTTATATTTTCTTCTTGAAACTTTTCTTTTAGCTGACAAATGACTTCACATGATTCTGATTTATGGTCAACAGTTTTCTCTGTATTTGTACTTGCTGCTGTTAGTACCTTTTCTGTCAAACATTTTTTTATTTTACTGTATTTTTTATCACAGTATGATTTCATTTGCAACTTCCTCTTAGCAACAGGTGACTCCTCTAGAGAGCTTAGAGACTTATTAAGGTACTCTAAGGTAACATCTAAAGCTACAAATGATTCATCAACATTAGTAGGCCTAGTGGTATTGGCTACTGGTACTAAACAGTCATCTGTTGTATCTGTAACCTGTTTCTGCTTTGATAGTTCTTTCCTACAACTGTCACAAATTTTCATACCTACCACAATGGTGTCAAACATGTCACACATCCAGTCAGTAACAGGCCTCACACTTCTTTTCACACCCTGATGTCTGTCTTTCTTGAAAGGGTTGCAGCAGAAAATCTTTGCTGTTTCACTTACTTTTTCAGCCATACTGGGGAAATACACAATGCCTATTTTAATCACTGAACCCACTACTTTACATGCAGCAATACAGTCTTTGTACAGCCTTTGAAGAAAGGAAGCACACTGCATGAGAGTCAAGGCACAACTGAAGCCAGGTCCAACAGGTTACAACTTGCATTCCCTGGCTGACTCACATGCTTGCAGACTGTGTTTACTCATACCCATTTGACCACTTGCACAAGTTGGTATATGCATGTTGGTAAACAACTCCCTGGACAAAGGAATGGATTTTAGAATTAAGTGCAATATTCCTGTGTCATATATTCTTACCCAGCGTGCATAGTATTTGTTATAAATGTAAAAAAATATGATCCCATTGCGATCCCTTATCAAAACTTGTAGGACATGATGCTGAAATATGTATGTTTCTATGAGAATTGTTTCAAAATTTTCAAAATATAGGTTTTTGAAAAATTCAGTTTTCAAATTTTTTTTGGGTAACCTTGAAAATATTTTTTTTCGAAAGTAGTCGTGTGACGTATCAAATTAAAGCTCATAATATAAGCTACATTTTGATACTTTTCCCACTCATCTATGTCAATTCCAGCTTGATTTATGCGTCATTTTGTGATTGCACTTATGCAGAAAATTTGGTTTTTTTCCATATTTCAGAAGGGTATAACTGGAAAACTACAACACATAAAAATCTGATATTTTGTACTTCAACATATCTCAGGTGGTACTTCATGACAACCAAGTATGACTAAAATCGGAGGTGGTCACGTTTTTCCATTGGTTCACTTGACATGGAATGACCCAGTTGTGATTTTTCAGTTAAACATGGAGGACGCGATGACTGTAGACGCCATGTGATCTCAAAAAAGCATGAAGAGTACGGACGCGTCAAGGGACAGCACAAGAAGACGCATATATTAATTTGCCCGAGACATCGCCCCCCCCTCCATCCAATTAGACTCACACTACTGATAACCACATTTCAAGGTTGGCATCTCTGGGAATCGAACCCACGACCTTGTGGTTTGTAGCACAGTGCCTTTACGACTATACCATAGTGTACCGTTGTAAAAGCCTTGATAATAGGATGAGCGTTGGAGGTGGATGCTTCCTTGTTACATGGTAGATGCGCTAACATCTGTATCAAGGTTAGGTATACTGTTTCCACAGCACTTGTGTGCCTTGCATCAATGCCTAGAAGTACAGATATCATTCAGGTTGTAGAGGCCATAGAGTTATCACTATTCAACATTTGTTACACAAAGACAAGATCAGAAAGATATAAAATCAGGTAAACTGATGTAACAAAGTGCCAGTATGTTTTTTTAATCAGTTATGACTGCAATTATGATATGCAGAATGTGTTTTTTTTTTAATTGATTTCCAAGTTAAGCTCCAGATTTATTCATTAAGCAGGGCTTACGGAAGAAGAAAGGTCTACCATCTCGGCCACCAACGGTCTAGTTGGATAAGCGCATGTAAATCAATATGTTTTTTGTCATAGCTACCTGTATTTTAATTTCCAAGGCCTTATAAGATCACAGTAAAACAATAAGCTATGTTGTCAAGATAACTGATTTTCATTTTTTTTTTATAAATTCTTTCGAATACGTATATTACCATAAAATAGACACTAAATTGAGCATTACTCCGAAACAGGTCAACCGATTTTATCCATTGTGAATAGACGTCTTCCCATGGACATTATAAATGTGTATACCAAGTTTCATAAAAATCCGGTAAAGCGTATTTGAGTTACCGCGTCTTTAAAATATACACTAAATTGGGTTTTACTCCGGTACCGGTCAACGGATTAGGTTCAAATTCAACAGGGCACTTCTTATGGACGTCATAAATGGGTATACCAAGTTTCATGGAAATCCGATACAGCGTATTTGAGTGATGGCGCCTTTCTATTAGAAAGGCGCCATAATCTATTAAAATAGGTACTAAATTGGGCATTACTCCGGTACCGGTGAACCGATTTGGTTCAATATCAATAGGGTTCTTCCCATGGACATTATAAATGTGTTTTCCAAGTTTCATGAAAATCCGAAAAAGCGTATTTCAGTTATGGTGCGTACAGACAGACGGACAGACATTTTTTCGTCCACCACACAATCTCATAAAGTACCATACTGGCACTTAATAAAGAGATGGGTGCTGTGTAGGCGACACACCTGAGATTGTCCACAAGATTCACACCCTTATCAAATCTCAACGAATACTGAAAGCAGACAATAAACCAATTCTTTCTGTAAAAGCTTCAGGTTACCTGAATGACTGACAGATGACAATAACATTCTGTGCTCAGTTTCAAGAAATGATTGCAGACATTGATGAAATGTTACACAATCTGATTATGTCAGAAGAAGCACATTTCCATTTAACCAGATGAGGTCAGACATCACCTGTCAAGTCGCAGTTAGTATTACGCTGGCTTTCTGTGCCCAAGGTTGCGGGTTCAATCCCAGCCCAAGTCGATGGCATATATGTGTGCATAAATGTGACAGTAGATTTACTGGCGTCTGAAAGAACTCCTGCGGGACAAAATTCCGGCATACCAGCGATGGTCACAGGCCTAAGTTGTGGTACATCCCCATCGTTAAATAGCCATATACCAACCTACCATCTGTCAGATGTTACATTAAACTTCTCTGCACAATCCTAAGGTCACAGTGTGGTACAATATAGGCAGATTTGGAGTTATTGGTCCATACTTTTTTAGATATTGTCAGGGCCTTACCATAACAATTAACGCAGAACAGCATGTCATGGATACCCGAATTAAGAAGACTAAGATTAAGACTTAGACTTGTTTCCAATAAGATGGCACTACTGTCAAACACTGACAAGTTTGCAAAAGGTGTTTCTGAGCCAACTGATTTCGCAGGGCCTTTTCCACTCTTTGGCAAACAATTGATAAATAAGTACTAGAATTGAAGAAATTGTGAGAGAAATGTTCTGACGTGAGATGGTTAACTTCCAGGCTCAAATAGAGAATTGTGAAGGAGGACATTTTGTTGTTATTTTTAAAAGTAAGGATTCATTGACTTCAGCGTATATGGGGCAATGTATGCACTGTTTAAATAAAATTTATAATTGTGAATAGGTTTTTTTTTTTTTCATAATTGTTATTTTTGTTCTGAACATTTTGCACAACTTTATCTGAGGCAGTCTCATTGTCCCAAACACTTCCAGCAGGCTAAGAAGCTCCTTCACAATTCAGTCAACCTTGTATAACTCGCTATATAATTTGCATAAACAATGCATGATTATAAATTTACAAGAAGAAGTAATTACTAAAAACAAGTCAAAGCATGTTATAGCAGAGATCCTGCTTTACAATGGAAAAAGTGTCGAATTTTTGTATAAAAATTTGATTAATTTCATTGTCATTTCATATTTTTTAAAAATATCACTTGTCCTTCACCATTGCCTTAAAATCAAATATACTCATGGCTCATGCAGTCCTAAGTATTGCCTATTTATACAAACATACAACTTGAAGGGGTTTCAGGTCTTCCGTTTTGAAGACTGTAATATTTCTTACCATAGAAATTCTAATTCAAGTAAAATATCAAATAAATTCAGTAGGAATAGTGTTTGATCCTAAATTAAAGTTGACTGTAGCAGAAGTCAATTTACATGAACTCCTCTACACTACATGTCAGAATTTTTTACTTTTATTTAAGTATTTTTTACACTTATGCCTGAACACTTTTTACAATGGTAACGTTATGCCTGCCACTGACTTCTAACATTTGAAATGATGAAAAACATAGGAACAGTGGATGTAGTGCAGTGGTGTCTTCTGTCCAGAAATCTAAAAATAAAGATTTATAAGACTATTATCCTGCCGGTTGTATTATATGGATATGAGACATGGCCTCTTACTGATCAGGAAGAACAAAATCTGAGTGTGTTCGAAAATAGGGTGCTTAGGAAAATATTTGGGCCCAAGAGAGATGAAAATAGGGACTTGAGAAAATTGCATAACAACGAGCTTCATGACCTGTATGCTTCACCGGACATAGTAAGGGTAATTAAATCACGGAGGATGAAATGGGCTGGATGTGTTGCACGCATGGGGGAGGAAAGACATATCTCAAAAGTATTGACTGGGAGACCCGAAGGGAAAAGACCACGTGAAAGACCTAGACGTAGGTGGGAGGACAATATATTTAAGGGAAGTAGGATTGTTGAGGGATGATTGGATGGAGTTAGCACAGAATAGGATTCAGTGGTGGGCTCAGGTGTGCGTGGCAATGAACCTTCGGGTTCCATAAAATAGATAATATTCCTTTAGCTTGCTGAGAAATTGTCTATTGCCATTAAGTAAGTATGTATATACTTTTCTCTGTGACATGAATGAAGTTAGCGTACAACTTGCTATAGAACTGTATAGCTCCCATCACTGATCTCACAGTCAACATGTGTATTTCAAAATATCTCCGTTAGAGCCTTGCGTCTGAATGCAGCATTTCTGTTTTTCAAGCTTGTAGCTGTTAAATTTCTCACCTTTCAAAATCCTTACGGAGGCTTGTCACAAATGAAATAACTCTTTTCAGGCCAATCTTTACTGTTATCAAGAACTTATGTTGTAAAAAGAACCTAACTTAAAAAGGGCATGAGAATCTTATAGAAGAAAAATTCCTCTGACACTGGGATTTGAACCCAGGACCTTTGGCTATCCGTGCCAATGCTCTACCAACTGAGCTAAGCCAGAGTTCACTTCACAGCACCATATGGAAGCTCTGTCCTATGACTGATTGCCCTTAATGGTCTACCTCACTGACAGACAAGTTACGTTATATGCAGTACTGTGAGGCGCACTAATTACTGATTTTTGTGACTGGGCATGGATAGCCAAAGGTCCTGGGTTCAAATCCCAGTGTCAGGAATTTTTCTCCTATAATATTATCATGTATTGTCCAATAGAGACAATAATCTGTAGTTCATGAATGCATATGTGTATATCTATC
The DNA here is from genome assembly GCA_964059195.1 of Ectobius pallidus. Lineage (NCBI taxonomy): Eukaryota > Metazoa > Arthropoda > Insecta > Blattodea > Ectobiidae > Ectobius > Ectobius pallidus. The sequence goes on along the minus strand of CAXKWD010000008.1, from coordinate 5,856,002 downwards.
TTAAAAAAACAGTTTCCAGTCGCTCTGTGGTAACGTTCATGAACATAAAGTGATACAGAACTGATAAAACAAATAATTCGTTGCATTTACTGTAACTGGTTTCTGTTCCCAAGTTTGCAGGTTTGATCCCAGTCCAGTTGATGACTTTTGTGTGTAAACGTGGCAGTGCAATGTCAAGCATGCAGGACTTAGTTCTGGCATGCCGACAATGGTTACAAGTCAAATAACCGTGACAATATTCGTACACAGTGTAGCTTGAAAGAATTTCGTCAGGTATGCAGTGTTTTCTCCGATATTGTACACTTCACCCTGAGGTATATTATGCTTAAAGCTCTTACAAATTTGACAATTAAAAACACTAATTAATGACTTTAAAAGATGGCATAACTTAATAAGTAATGAATTTGACACATACTTAATAATTTTAGTGTTAAATCATAAAGAATATCTTTTGTATGTATGATATAAAACCATTATATATCTGACATTTCATGACAACATGCCTTGTTAAAAGTTTGGTGAAAGTGTTGTCTGCTGAAGCTCATATTGCTCTTGTAATATTGTGTAATTAAGTCAGATCAGCTTTGTACTGTACTTCACAAATAGCATTTTGTAAAAATATTATTGTTGGTGAGTTCAGAAATTTAGTCATTTTGTTAATGGAATACTTACAAAAACAGGTAAATTTGAAAGTTGATTGGTGTGAGTTATAGACTGTTGTCATAAGCGTGTTTGCAACATTTCGTCTCCAGTATTTATTTCCTTCATTTTGCGTGCTTGAGATAGAGAGTTAGGACTTTCTATCCTCACGCTTGTTAAAACAAACAGCCATATGAAGTATATAGAATTTTAGAAAGTTTATACAGGGAAGTTAATATTACGAAAAAATAATATTGAGATAGATACATACACTGCTTCCCTTATTTTAATTACTAACCTGAACCCAGGTTTCGGTGAGCCTTCCCACCATGTTCACCAGTTATACTCCATCTGACTGTTGGTCTTCATCAGCATCCTCTCGTGGGCTTTTGATGAACTTCTTGACGAGGTCATTTTCCGAGGGAATCTCGAAATTCATTAGATGGTCTAGAAAATCTACATCCACAAAAATAAGAACCATCTAATGAATTTCGAGATTCCCTCGGAAAATGACCTCGTCAAGAAGTTCATCAAAAGCCCACGAGAGGATGCTGATGAAGACCAACAGTCAGATGGAGTATAACTGGTGAACATGGTGGGAAGGCTCACCGAAACCTGGGTTCAGGTTAGTAATTAAAATAAGGGAAGCAGTGTATGTATCTATCTCAATATTATTTTTTAGCCATATGAAGGTTAAGAAATAGAACATGCCTCAGTTTTGTAGCGGTCAATTCAGTTTTTCCTGATATTTTAAAATGTATTCCTGTAAATGTTCTGTGATTCTTTACTGTTACAATCAGTCTATAGCATCATTCAAGATTAATGGAAATACATAGGGGAGAGAGTTGAGGGATGGGACATTCCATATAATGCAAAAACTACATTTGAAATTCTTATCAAATTGGTCTCAGAAGTTTGCAACAGCAATAGTCTGCTATATTAGAAAGTATGGTGGGTCTTATGCTGTAACTTTAAGAGAAAATGAACTTCCTTCATCATTGTCAATAAATTATAAATTTTCGGATTTTTAAAACTTGAAAATTACCGTAAATATTTTGTAACTGATGAAAACATCTGACTTTTCAGTAATGTAGAGCAATTGAAAGTAAGGCATATGTCTTATAGTTTGGTTGTTATAAGCTAAATCATGTAATATCTACAATGCAGGAAAGATTGAACATGTGTACGCAGGAGGGAAGGGACACCATTTTAATGAGAAACGTAACCTCCTGTATTTCCTGGAAAATTAAAAATGTATTTTAGGGTGTTCTTCTTCTATTTCATAGTGATATGGGTTGATTTTTGGGTATGAGAGCTAGGTTCAAAGACATGCTGTATTTTGAAGTCGAACTTGCTGCTTCAAAATTTTTATGTGAGACTTGTTGTTCCGAGTCACCTATTATAACTCTTTTGTTGTTTATTTAAATGAATTTAGAAAAAGTATTTTTAAACTTTATGAGGATTTCCAACGTTATTTACATGGATGCTGAGGCTCAAAAAGCTCTGTCCCATACATCCTTAAACAGTGTCCCATGCCACCTACCAGGTAGGAGGGATGAGACATTTGATAATGTTATAAAAAATGTTATTTATCTGCAAGGTAAATAAAATTTGTAGTCTTCTGTATAACATATTTATATTCTGAAGCCAAGCATTTTTAGGAAATGCAATCAGTTTTTGCCTACTTTAAACCAAAAAATAAAATGTAAAGTAAAAAGTCCCATCCCTCCACGCTCCCCCCTAAACTGACTGGCTTGTGCAGTTAATCATGGGAAGATTTTATTACCAGTTATTAGAAAGATAGAGAATACTTAAACATGTGCAACTTCTCTTTTGGGCATCCGCAGAAATTGTATTAAGGGAGCAAATGAACAAATTACTGCCACCACTGCCACTGTACTCTTGCTACAACCACTTTTTATTATTATTATTATTATTATTATTACAATCCACATCCATGATATAAAGCATTGCAGCAAACTGTGGTCTAAAAAACATGTGTGACCCTTGTAAAGCAGAATATTTTAGGAAAAATTACTTTGGGTACAAAGAAATAATCTGATGTGACCTACAATTTCACAGGTACTAACTTATTCGTATAAAATGCGATACTTCCATTGCTTTACAATAAAATGTGTGGTAGAAATGATTTCAAGTTTAGTGGAAGTAATTATTCCTACATGCTCAAGTCTAATGTAGTCAACTGTTACAACTCGGTTTTGTGCAAACAACGCTATCTACAGTATGTGGACACTTAAGCCTCACTTCATGTTGGTTGTTTATATTCACTTAGTTTAAAGATTCATGTGTAAACAATATTTCCATGGGGGGGGGGCAGCAGGCCTACCTGCCTAATGTAAAAATGGTGACAATACCTGATTAATAATTAATTTATCCCTTAAAAACAGTATTGTCAAATATAATCCCAGGAGAGATTACAATTTTTTCGATTTAGATGTTTTATCAATTTATCAATCAAAATTTATATTAGGAAACTCCTAATCTCGAGTAGGATTTATTAAGACTATTCCATGAATAAAATGTAACGGATTTTGTAAATAATTATTATTTTCTTACTTTGTTGACAATATTCTTTCAGTCGTAAGATCACGGCAAACTAGATGAATGACCAGTCCACGAATTGATTCGTTGAATCAATCCAAGTTCCCAATGCTACCAGTAGTGCGCAACACAACATGGAGGGCATTGTGGTAGTTGCTTATATCAAAATGCTATAAAACACATGAATAGGCTTGCACCGAATCGAAATTGTGTTTTAATCAATGGACATTTATATTATTTCTATTTCTAAACAATTATTGTATTAAATAATGTATTTTCATTCTGTCCACTGGCAGAATGTGATGTATTAATCATCATACGTTGATACCTTACATGTCCAGTAACGAGCTGACATTTTATGAGATAAAATTGTGTCCTTGCGATTCGAGGAAGGAAAAAGATAAATGGTCATGATTGGTCTGTATCCGAGGAATTGCTAAACGTTATTGGTTAATATCAAATATGTGGGGTAAGAGTGGAATAGTCGTCATAAAATATGAGTCCATTATGGCATCCATTTGTTATGCATTCATCCTGGGATGGACCAGGATTGGATTACATACATAAGGTGTGGTCTTGTGGTTAGTGTCGCTGACTATAGATCCTTCGGCCCAGGTTCGATCCCCGGTACCTCCTTGGGTTTTTCTCAGGTAGGGAGGTCTGATAGGGGTGCACTCAGCCTCGTGATTCAAATTGAGGTGCTAGTTGATAGAGAAGTAGTGGCTCCGGTCATGGAAACAACCATTAACGGCCGTAAGTGATGCAAACTGAGGAGCTACTGTCTGACTGTGAGCTGAAGGCCGAGCTAGTGGCATAGTGGGGGAAAGACAGACAGTAAATGCAAACGTATGGTAAGGTAGTGGGGGAACGCTAGCTCGGCCTTCAGCTCGCCGCCAGACAGTACTTGATAGACAAGTAGCGGCTCGGGTCATGGAACCCACTATTAACAGCTGTGGGTGTCGGCATGCTGACCACATGCCCCCCCCCCAATCCTGCCATCTGCCTATGACGCAGCGGTCAGGTGGTAGGCCAAGTCCCTTCAGGGATGTAGCGCCATGGAGTTTAGTTTAATTCTTGGCATTCAGGAATAAAAAAGAGTAAATGCTGTTACTGCAAAATTTTAAGTAAATACTAACATTTTAGTGAATAAAATATTTCGGTAAATACTGTTGCTTATTAGTAGAGACTGGATTTTAAAGGGAAAATTTTCACCCAAAAAAGGACGAAAAAAGGGAAAATTATTGCAAAAAAAAGGTGGGGAAAAAAGGAAAATTATTGCCAAAAAAGGTGGGAAAAAAGGGATATAAAAGTAAGAGAGAGTAAAATTTGAACAGAGAATTACATGTTTGTTTTATGTAAAGCTTTTGCTTGCACTAACAGCTGCTGATTCTGTAACATCTAATGACTGAAGACATTTTTTTATTTTGTTGAAATTCTCACAGAGGAAAATAGCACACGAAATCCATGTCCCCCACCTTGTTTTAATGGGAAACTTAGGTAATGGCAAGCCTGTGATTTCCCTGTAACGCTCTATTCTGCTGGGAGGAATTATTTTTTCAATTGTGAATCAGTGTAAACAATTTTTAATGTTTTCATATTGCCAAATACTGGGAAATTTACGAATTTTTCAAAATAAATCAGCAAAAAAGGTACTGGAAAGGGAAAGTTCCTAAAAAAAGGGAAATGGGCCTAAAAAAAGGGACGTTAAAACCAGGTCATTTGCAGTTGAAACTTACTCAGTAATGTCCTGTTCAATTTTATCACGTTTTGTGATGAAATATAAAAAAAGGAATTCCCTTTAAAATCCGGTCTCTACTTATTAGTAATCAATACATACTAGATCAAGTAGTACCCACTGCAAAATATGTGAATAAATACAAGCATTTACTTATCAATACTAGTAAATACTGTGAAATTTCCTAGTGTGGTACAGACCTTGCTTAAGGGTGGCGTGAATAAAAATTTAGTAGTTACTACTATTAATAAGTACTAGTACTAGTAATTACTTTCAGTAGTTACTTACAAATTGTTTCTGTATCTCCCCCTCGCAGCAGCAAACACTTCCCATTCACAAGTTTTCAGGAAACCTGTGATTCTCCACCTCAACTCCTGCTAGTATTAGTTTTCTCAATACGTACCTCACTCACACCTAGTGCTTTAGTTGTGGAATATCTCAAGAATTAAATTAAGTATTTTTACATTCTCTGCTCGTAGGCCTACTCTAGCAAGTATTGTGTTCAACCCCCAATTTCAAAGTTGAGTTTTTAACTTAAATACAAGTTTTGAGGCCACCTGAATACAAAAATACTATTTTCAGAAATCTGTCTATGTATATCTGACAACAGCCTAGCTCCAGAATGGAATACAGTATGAAAACAGAATTTTGTATTTGGGTTAGGTACCTTTTGAGAATGTGACAGGAAGATCGGTGTCAAGTTTCTCTTATTTTTAAAGGGACTTTACATGAAGAAAATTTCGTTTTTCATTATTTTCTCGAAAGCAGCTCTAACGATTATCTTTAAATTTTGTACATTGTGTCCTTATACCAACTTTTGTTTGAAACATTTTTTGAAAAAAAAAAAAAATTTGAAGTGTAGTTATAAGCCATCCACTCTGATTATTTAATGCCAATCCATGATTAAAAATTAATGTGTCGCAACTAAAGCACTAGTAGTGAAATGTGTGGTTCATTTTATGTGTATTAATGTCCTGTATTTAGCAAACATTGTGTGATTACGCAAAGGATCAAGCATTCCTTATGTGAAAGTTCGTGCTGTATTTGTAAAATACGTAGGCACATAAAAGAAGAAAATAACGATTGTTGAAAACAAGGCAAGATTTAGAGAAGTTTCCAAATAGACTGAGCAACTATACATCACATATGTGCAGGACAGTTGACAAGTGAGATGTTAGCTTTAATTGTCCCTGTAGAATCACAGAACATGTAATTATATCAGTTGTTTCTAAGGTCATCGTCTGAAATATCTCAGGGATTTTTTAATAGTTAAAACTATGGACAAGAAATTCCAGAAGAGATATCATGACATCAGTCTTATCTAAAACAACACCAGCATTTTTAGATAACATAAAATCAAACCCTACCTCTTTGAGCCTAGGCCAGGAAATTGTCAGAATTAATTCGAAGAACCAATAATCGATTTTTCATATTCGTAATTATTGGGAGCTTAAATGTAAGGTTATTTTATAGGTTTTAATGTCTAATTGATATTTGTACATTTTAAAACAGTTATTTTGTTAAACTGTTCACATAATTTTATAAATTTAATGAAGAAAATAAACTCAATTGTTATATATAAAAAACTTTTTATTGGAAATAAAGAAGATCCAATAAACTGGACAATATAGACTTATAACAGTTATCATTTTGTTATGTGTTTCCTGAACCTGCTTTTCACTTCAACAGTTTTACACTGTTGGGTCTGATAATCATAGGTGAAACTTTTCTTCACAAATGTCTCGTACAGGAATGAGTTGACAAAGATGTTCTGCCAGGAAAGTGCTTGAAAGAATCCTGTAATGATTTTCTATCAGAGAAGTTTGCTTCATAAGAGGTCAACAATGGTTTTCTGCGAGAAAATATGAGTGAAATGATTATGCATTGATTTTTTTTCACAAGTTTGCTTTAAATGAGTTAACAATAACTTTCACCCAGAAAAGTAAGCTTGGATTAACTCATCAATGACTTTCTATCTGGAAAATATTTTTGAAATTACTCAACACTGATTTTCTGTGTTCGAAATGAGTTGACAATGATTTCTATCAGAAGTGTCCCTTTGAACGAGAATGATTTTCTGCCTGAGATATTGAGCCACTTAATACTGGTATACAGTGTTAAAAATTCTGTGAACCCTGTAATATTCATTTGTATAATACTAGCAGGTGCGATAATTAATTTAAAAATTAAGAGTATAATAACTATTAAAGCATTATATTTATTAACACTTGCACGCGAATCATTCATAAACTAAGCCATTAATAATTAATGAAACTGCTAAAATTCCTGCTTTAGAGTACATTCCACGATATGAAAGCGCCCCCTGGGAAAACTATATCAGAATCGATTATGCAGTTCCAAAGGAACCTATGAACACATAGTACGTATTGTTTCTCAACTGTTTATTGACATGAATATGATGTGAATTTTATTTGATCAATTCAGTGTCATTTTCAGAAATTATATAATGTTTCAAGGGAAGGAATGGTTTGTTTGGATTATTATCAGCGATATTTCAAGAGTTAAACCATCAATATTTTACAGCTGTTGCCCCCGGCTTCGCCCGCCATTATTCATTGACTCCAGGATTTTAAAGAAATTTATACTGGTAGATTATTAAAAATGTTTGTGGTTCAGAGCTATGAAAATTGTAAGTAAAAATAAAATTAGAATATTTGTTCATTGTGTTCATTTCACTTAGGCCTTATATAATAAAGAAACTGTTTTCCTAATTTTGTAGTCGTCATGAAAGTTTAGACTGCGAGAGACGAACATCGCCGAGTATACCCGATGTCTCACAAAGTGGGCGAGCGAGCAAGCACGCTATGTAGGGCCGTTGAATTGTATAAGAATAGATATTAGTCACCTATGTAAAATTAAACTAGGTCTATTCAAGAATCCTAATGGCCTTGTAGCTCGTAGTTCATGTCATGCAACCAATGCTGCATGGCTCACAGAGAGAGGGAAGGAAGGGAACAGCTCTTGTGACCTTCAGTTGTAGAGTATAGGTGGCTCTTCCACCAACCAAAGTTTGCTTGAGAACCTCGACCCTGGTGGTTGAGAACCTTCCAACCACATGTTCTTAAAAATGAAAGTGTAAACGTGCAAGTCAGTGCATGTAGGGAAAGAATGACAACTATGGATCACAATAAAATGTTGATCTAGACTTGTTTTTCATAATTAAGGTTATTGCGGGACATGGAGTCATTCCTTGTGTTGTGATCAGCATGAGACAGAGGCTTCTTCTAAGGCGAATGGGCATAAACTTACATAAATAATGGCTAAATGGTTGACTAATAAATTAGACACTTTGGGAAAAATTTGAATCGTTAAGCATAAAAAAACTCTTAAAAACTTAATCGACAAAATTAAAAACATTACTACGGTACTGGACCAGGCAATATGCTAGTCTCATTTGACATTAGTGCCTTGTTTACTAACATTCCGACGGAAAAATTACCTGACTTGTTGAATCGATGGTTCCTACGCAATCAATTTACAACAGAACAAATGGAAGGTTACGACAAATTAATAGGCCTATGCATCAGTCAAAATAGTTTCTGGTTTAACAACAGTTATTACAAACAGACCACAGGATTAGCCATGGGTAATCCATTATCACCTCTACTAGCGGACTTATACATGAGTTACTTAGAATCACAGGTCACAAAAGCTTTTCCACATATTTTCAAATACTGGTACAGGTACATTCTGATGATATTATGGCGATTGTTCCACTGAGATTTTTGGATGATTCATTGAAATTACTCAATTTACAAGTTCGCACCGTCAAATTTATGATTGAAACTGAAGAAAATGGATGTTTACCATTTTTAGACTTAAAGATTATCAGAAATGAGTGGAAATTGGAGTTTGGAATATACAGGAAAGATACTCATGTGGACAATTACATCAGACATAACAATTACAACCCAAGGTCACATCAGCTTTCTATATTCCATAGTTTGATACACAGATTGATACATATCCCTCTATCTGGAGATACACATAAAGAAAGTTGCGGTCTGGAATGGGTTCAGAATGGAATTCATTGACTAGATGATTTTCAGACATAGAAAAAGGAAATTGATTAAGGATACCTGTACCTTATCTAACACAGAAGAGAAGAAACCAATATTTAAAAAGTTCACCTTTCATTCGAGACTATTTCACAAATTTGAGAGACTATTTATAAAGGTATGAACATAAAATTAGCACCTCAGAATAAATTTAATCTTAGGAATCTACTAAATCACCCATTAAGAAATAGCACCCCAAAAGTCAAAAGATAGAATGTCAAGACTGTCATAAAGTTTACATAGGACAAACCATGACAAATTTAGAAACAAGAATGAAGGAACATTTAAGGAATGTCAGACTATTGCATACGGAAAAATCGGCCCCAGCATATCACGCTTATACATATGATCATCATATTAAAGAGGATATTAAATTATTAAAACATGTTATACAACCATTTAAAAACAGATTGATTTATATATATAGGCCTATACACAAACCACCTGTTAGTTAAATACACTAGTTTTCGCTACTTGGGAGAAGATATTCATCATAAAAAATGGAGAGAAGGTCATGAACTTTGAGATCCCTATGGTGGACGAGATTTTTAGTTTAACCTTTAAAAGGACAGGTGGCAGCACTACGTCGACTGCAGACCCATGTCAACCTAGCGCTAGTCAGCCATCAGCTGAGGATGAGGAAGCTCCTTCCCTGGAAACTGGTTCTGCTTAATAAATAATGTAAGCGGAGCAAGAAGTGTTTTTATTGTTCGACTAAATCTTAATTTTAATTACATAAATAACATTCGTCACAGTCTAAGCAAATTTCAGCTCAGCATTCGTCTTTTGCAACTTGAGAAACCCCTCTAAAAGAAGAATGCACACTCAGATTTACCAGCCACAGAACTAGAAGCCACAATTTCCCGAGCACGACATCACTGCCTCGGTCATCCTGCTGATCAATATCATTATGTTGTTAACATCTTTTAATCTTTGCAAAAATTGAGTCGTGTGAATCAAAAGATTTTTATTCCAGTTTGAGGGATTTAGGCAATGTTTTATTTCAATTAACACTTGATAAAATTTTTAAGTCAATTATGTCAAACTCACAAGGGCTGTTTTGTTTTCATTTCTCCAATATTATCCCTTTATGAAATATAGTCATAACAACTGAAATACAAGAGAGGTGGGTCATTCCATGCAAAATAATAGACCAAAAACCCTTTAGGTCAGAACTTTTTTCATTGAGACATGTCATAATAAAATTGGCTATCCATGGTTTCCATCATGAACTATGCGAGACCGAGAAATACCACGAGCCTTGTGAAACCTGTGTAAGATTTGAGGCTTTCCTGGCGAATCTTATGTAGAAAATCTTCTCGGGTTTGCAGCCAGGTGAGAAGTTTGTTGTGGTCCAACGTTTCCGAGGCTGACGCTGCCTCCATCCTCAGGGAATCTGAAGTGTCGAGTTTTGACATGTAGGGGATATATATACCAACCCGAGTTGGGCGGAGTCTACCAATCAGGGAGCAGCTAGTTTTGACATGTAGGGGATATATATACCAACCCGAGTTGGGCGGAGTCTACCAATCAGGGAGCAGCTGCAGCTGCTCCCTGATTGGTCGACTCCGCCCAACTCGGGTTGGTATATATATCCCCTACATGTCAAAACTCGACACTTCAGATTCCCTGAGGATGGAGGCAGCGTCAGCCTCGGAAACGTTGGACCACAACAAACTTCTCACCTGGCTGCAAACCCGAGAAGATTTTCTACTTGTGAAGCCTGTGTTTGTGAACTATGTGAGAAGCAGTGCGATAGGTATCATATTCTGAAGTGTGACAAAAGAACAAAATCTATCTCAGAGTACTGCAAGAACAAAATATAGTAAAGTGACGCGGTCATAATGCCCACTCGGGCGCATCTTCTCTTATATATTAACCATTATTTGTATTCATTAAGTACCACAATGCTACTTTCTAAGATTGTATGATGGACAGGCAAAATACGTGTACTTCCGCCCATGATCGCGATAACTCGAATACACTTTATCAGATTTTCATGAAACTTAGTATATGAACTTATAATGTCCATAGGATGAATCCTATTGATTTTGGACCAAATCTGTTGACTGGTACCGAAGTAACAACTAGTTAACTGTCACATGCTTTTTAAATGGTAAATCATCACCGTACTACAAAGCCACGTTGTTGCTAATCACTGAGGGTCTTGACTACGATGCAGTCAGATGTTTGTAAATTTATTATATCACGCCTTGCTTTAGATGTGAGGTATTTGTTGTAATTTCGTTCTGTTGTTATCCCACATATGCTTATCAAACTTTCTCAAGAAACCATCGGCTAAAACTCAAAAGTTAATCGTTCTATTAACTCCATCTGTCGCTTTGTTATATCACTTTCCCTGATTTATTTTTTCCTGACTTCACCGTACTTCAAAATACCTTTACGAAGATATGGATGCAAAGAAGAAATACAATTTGTGTAATTCTCCAGTACAGAGTTTATATGAAGGCATATACTCATTGAGAAGATGTATAAAATATATTTAAAATACTTACAATAACAAATGGGACCTCTTAAGTGGTTTGAAACTTTTAAAGTTATCCTCCATGATAAGTCAAATGAGTCAGACACTTCAATCAATATAGACAATATTCAATTGGCAGTGAAAGGAATGAATATTGATACAGCTCCTGGTGTTGTTGAAAGTAGTTAAAGAATTAAAATGTTCAAAAGTCTTAAGCATTATTGCCAAATGTTATCCTGGGATATGTTCCGTTGTCTTTTAGAAGCGAGCGTACAATATTAATCTTCAAAGGCGGTGATCCAAACCTAATAACTAAATATCACCCATAATGATTTTTTCTGTGCTCAGACGAATTGTTGAAAGAAGTTAAGAGAAGAAAGCTAGACCATTTCTTGACTTATCAAACCAACAGAGAGGTTTCATATGAATCTGTAGTTGGTAGATAAGATAAGATTTATTTAGTCTAGCTGAACATGTACGTGTTATGGGACGCATCAGAAACAATTACAAACAAAAGTATATAATAAATGTTTACAATTTAAAAACAGAGTGACAATATACAATTAGCAACATAACCTGAATAGTTTTGTCTACAATATTAGGTTAACAATAATTTGTGGGTATGCAGGCAAAGAGAGTTAAGTCCACTGTCCTCAAAAATTGATATATGTGCACAGAGTTATGGCTAAAAATGTTCTTTACATTTGTGTTAAGTCCACTAAGTCATATGCCAAAAAGCATGGCAGTTGTGGACGTGTGTCTCGTGGGTTTATTCATCTCTAAAGTGATGTTGGGTGGGTAAAGTATGTTAAATCACTCTAATGGGACTTAACACTCTTTACACAGGAGCCAAGAAGACTTTAGTTTGAATGTCAATGAGTTAAGTTCTATATATATAGAAGGGACTTAACCCTCTTTACCAGACTATACATTTTCCTAGAGGTAAATTTATTTTGACATATCTCTTTAGTCATATGTCATAAAAAATATGAGAAGGCATATTCTGCAAAGTCTAAAGACTGAGAGCTGCCTAAGGATGACTGCGGAGGAAAAACGATTTTCTTTTATATGCAGTAGTGCCGATCAACTCCGGTGGCTTTCTATAGAAGGCAACTTTTGATTTACAATCTAACAGTCCATGATTGTGGTGAGGGTCATGGGTTCTGTTTTATGTGGAATGAGTCAATGGTGTTTAGTGGAGCCTGCCTCTACAAGTGTCTGGTGAATCTCAGTCCACACGTGACACGGTACTCAGATACTTGTGGACAACAAAATAAAAATTCTTGAGTTTTGTCCATTCTGTAGCGATAATCTTAATGATTTATGTATAGCATAGAGCTTTATCACTGGTACTCACTACTAAATTGCGGTATTTTGTTACCTGTTGGAGCGCTTTCAACCGCATGGAGCGGCCATCTTCAGCAACTGACTTCCGTGGTGTTGTTGTTGTTGGGAAGACATTTCTGGATAACTGTATCGTACAGCGCGTGCGATTTGAATTGTAACTGTTCGTTTAGGATGTTGGTGTTGTCTTGTGTGGTGTGTGTTTTTGTCATTATTTTCATCAAAAGCCAAATACAAGGTGCACTTTAAGCTCCGTCCACTCGATATTCACATTTTGTTTCTCAGCGAATCAGGGTGACCAATTATCCTTGTATATTGTCGCCGACACTCCCGACCGTACCACATATTAAACATGCGAGAATAAGTGCCGTGTACCCACAGGTTTGCCTTGTACCCAACGGTTTGTCAGCCTGTTCATCCTCGAAGAATTCGCTAGATCGTGGTATAAAAGGAACTGCTTCACTGAGGATGGGTTGGGTGAGATATGTCTCATGCGAAAGTGCACCTTATATTTGTCTTTTTCCCGTAGATTCATTCAAATACTGTATCTCTGTTTGATTGCTGACTCGCTTTCCATACAGAGGCAAGGCATGTGCATAAGGCATTCACTGAAACATTTTTCCACTCCTGTCTGGCGAATTTAGATATTGTTGATTTTGATAAACTGTTTGGTTTATTACAGTCCGATTCATCACATTTGAAAGAAATGTAATAGCTTTAAAGAAAAAATTATAATATCATGTACTTCTTAAATGTGATAGAAATGTAGACATAGACCGCTGACGGAACTCGCTATGAAATGGGGAGTTAAAAATTGGTGCAAAATTAGCATTTTATAGTTTAAAAAAAGAGTGCGTGGAACGCCACGCGACAGAAGTAAAACTTAATTTAATTTTTTCAATTTTTTATTATTGGATTTTTTCAATTTTGCATTATTGGACTTTTTAATATTGGGGGTTTGGACTTTTTTAATTTTGAACTTTTTAATTTTGGATCTTTGAATTTTTAATTTTGGACTTTTTAAATTTTCAATCTTTGAATTGTTTATTTTTTTATTTTTAATTTTTTTATTTTATTATTTATTAAATTTTGTATTTTTGGATGTTATAATTTTTAATTTTTTTTTTAATTTCGGAAATTTGTATTTTTAAATTTTGGGTTCGGGTTCCATAAAATAGATAATATACCTTTAGATTGCTTAGGAATTGTATATTGCCATTGAGGAAGTAAGGTCTGAAAAATTTCCTTTGATTACTCCTAATCATTGAGTTGATTGTTTTCTGTGCAGTCCGCACCGAAACAAGTAAGAGTGTGACTGATTGTGACTGATTTTCCAGATTTACCCTCTACCGCCACTAAAGAAGTTTTACTTCAATAAAAACCTCTTGTAATTCTTTAGAAGTGAATAAAATGTACTGTAAGATGTAACCATAGCCGCACTGAGTTGTACGTGCGGGTTCGAGTCTCGCCTGCATTGTTCTTTACTTGCCTTTCTTATTGCTTACCTGTTAAGAAGTCAAAACATTCAATTTTTCTTAAAGTTGCCTTAGAATAGGGTTGCCATATGTCCGGTTTTTTCCTCGGACATGTCCTCTTTTTTAGAGTTATAATTTATGTCCGAGCGGAAATTTTAGTTTCGGAAAAATGTCCTGGTTTTTTGAATGGATGCCATTATCAGGCTATAAATTCAATGACTTTAATTTGTTACGTGTGGCAACACTTCTCGAGCCGTCTTCTGTTTGGAAGTTAACATGAGAAATATGTAAGCACGGCTTCCACTTCCGAGTTGCAACTTCCGTTTGTCTTGAGTTGTGAACTTTGTTACAGTTTGTCACACGTGGTGTGTTTCCTTGATAAGAAGAGCAAGAGGTGAATGCATGGTGTTTAAACCAGGTACGTTTGTTTTGGTGGCAGTAAAATTTGTGAAAGGGGATTGGAAAGATGGGGTCCAAAAGGTGAAAGAAATTGGATGGGAACCGCTAGAAATTAAGAAAAGGCTAGACTATACGGGACTTGCTGCATGGCGTGATATCGGATCACGAATAGAGAAACCGTCATGTTACGGGAAGAATGATCATTCTTTCAAAACAAGAGTAGAAAACAGAGATTAGATGTAGGTAAATATTGATTTATTGATATTGATTTCTTAACAAGTCTTCACTCTTCGGTAGCTATCCTCTCACAGAGCAGAGATTTAAAAGAATATTAATAAATGTACTTGAGTTTCTGTTTATGTATAGTTACTCTGTTTTTGATTATATTTTAAGATTGTAATACACTACCACCAGGCTAATTGTAGTAACTTAAATGAAAATACAAATAATACGAAATTAAGGATTGGACCTGCAAGCAATTCCAGGAGAGGCTTCATGAACGATAATTGAAATGTTGAACACTGTTACCAACATTTTATTACATTTCCTGTGCTCTATATGGTCGGTACAACGCCAAAGTGAACTAAGCGCCAAACTCCATATTTTGAGAAAACTGAAGTTGAAGTTTGAGTGTTGTAAAAAAATCTTGATCAAAACGAAATTTCCTTTTTTCTCAACTGATTTTACGATCGTAGTATCGCTTAGTTCGTTATTGCAGACCGTAGGATATCAAAATCTGCACCATGGACTACCAATAGTCTATATTTTGACAATTGGCGCTTAGTTCACTTTGGCGTTGTACCGACCATATGTAATAAGAGCTATATAGCTATTGTGTAGGCAGATATCGGAAAACGTGTCCTCTTTTTTTCTTTCTTCCTTTTTCTCTTGGAAATATAGCGAGTATACAGTATTCTGTAATGATTTTGTTGTCAGTTCTGTGAAGGCTACAACATGTAAAAGCAGCTTCATTAAACGAACTTTTTAGTGCACGCTCTCTAAAGCGACTGCTTCTCAGACTGGCAACACGCCATAAAGTAGGCCTATCACTTTACCGGCCTAGGCCGCTAAAGTAATTTTATCGGCATAGGCCGGTAAAGATGCCATGGTATCCCCTAGTGCCAGATCTGGCTCCTAAATGTCTCTACAGTGTCTCTCAGTGTAAGTCCAATTTTACATTTGATGGGTTTTATTGTTCCCTGTTCATTACCAAGCATAGTAAACTTTGTCATTTAAAAATCTTGAACTTAAGTCATAAATTCGACAGACAATTACAACTTTTTAAATTTTTTATGAGTGGGGGTTAACGCGAACGTACGCCATAGCTTAATGCTAGTTGAAAGAAATGACTTTAGATGAGGCTCTTCTACAATTGCTGCTTTTACAAGACATAATAAGATTCGTTGCAGAAAATGTGATAAAAGTGACGCATAATTTCAATTGATGTAAATATATTTAGTTTATTTAATCAACATTATTATTTTAACGATGTCTTTAAACAATCCAAGCTAGGAAAGTTTATAAATATGCACTACTGATACAATCGCCATTTTCTTTGCTTTCTTCACGCAAAATCATTGAAAATGAGTGAAAAAGTGAGCTCATTAGTAGTCCAATTGCAGAGCTTTTACTAAAAACTACTGTATGCACCACGAACTCATTCAGTATTTCGGGCTCGGCCGCAATACTGGATTCGTCCGCTAAATCGTTATTTTTCGTAACTGATACATAAATTACTATTTTCAATTGTAATGATTATGAATACAGCAACACCTATCCTTGGGAAGAAGTTTAGGAGTAGGTTTACCGTTAATTCAGATATTTGTAAGGGGTTACTTTCCATGAGATTGAAGTGATAGGAAGTTGGGGGGTGAGCCATTAGGCTACCTGGGGGTGGGCACCCCTGGTAGTGCTATGTACAAATATATTTTTAAATTTTGATAAATATTGTGGTTAACTGCCGTTTTCATTGAATTTCAATATTCGTAAGCCTTCCTAGAGTTTCATTCACAGACGAAGTTTTAGCATCAATGAAATAAGCCTACTGGGTCATCCACGTGTGCCAGTGACGTCATTGTTCCATACGCCACCCCTCGTGACCTGATTCTGTATTGAGGTCACTGGCCGATTTCCACGTGCAGCAGCCCTCCATTGAGAAGCTCGCGAATACGTTTGCCATTCAGTTAAACATTTGGCAAGTGCCATAACCTTACCATCAGCACTCTACCTGTATTACTCTACTCAAAACGCTATCTTTCGTGTGCATGATTTTTTCTGCTCATGAAAGCATAGCAACAAATTAATTAAATATTGTAGTTTATAATAATTTAATAATTTTATTACTACAAATTATAAAATAAATCTTTTACAATAGCAAATTGGCTTACAGAATATGTCATAACATGGGTAAATTAATTTAACTTATAAGAATTGCTACAGGTACAGGTCATTATAGTCTGCATGTGTGTGTGTGTGTGTGTGTGTGAGGAAAATTGTAAGTTCTGTATTGTACAGACTTGACGTGTCCCATATCAATGTACTTGATCAATGGATAAATAAACTATTATTAATATTACTACAGTTAGAGGAAGTACGGTATTGTGTTCGACCCTGGAATTCGATATCGATTTTTTAACATAAATAGGCCTACATGTTTTAAGGTCCCTTGTATAAAAAGCTACTATTTTCAGAAAAATGTCTGTATGCGTGTGTGTCTGTGTGGGGAAATGACTTTCTCTTACTTTTACTGCCACTTTCCTTGGGGTAATTTTTTTTTTTTTTTTTTTTTTTTTTTTTTTTTTTTTTTTTTGTATTTCTGATAAACGGCTCTAACGATTTTGTTTAAATTTTGTACGTGACGTGCTTATACTAAAGGCTAAAATTTTTATTTGAAACCTTTTTTTCTCAAAATTCTCTCAAGGGTAGTGTTATAAACAAGCCACCGTTTGTGGAAACTCGGTCTTGTTGTTGTTGTTCTTCTTCTTCTTCTTCTTCTTCTTCTTCTTCTTTAATGACGCTACTGCTACTCCTAGGAGGGATAACTCGGTCTTAACTGAAGAACGATAAAGTAGGATTACCAGATGGTTATGGATGGAAATACAGGACAAAAGCAGGATACATTACAATCATTGAACGGATCTGTTTTGGAGGCCTCCATTTATCCGGCAGCTAAATTTATATCCATCTGAGCCTGTATATGAACATTCTTATCCATACTGCTAGCTCGAGATACATATTTATCTGATGAGGCGCCATGGTTACCAACATAGCTTTGCCAAATAAACAATCAGTAAAGCATTTGTATCCCATCTCCAACTCAGCAGTATTTATGAACTGAACGCATAAAATAAAACTAGGAGCATAATATGGCACTAAATATTCCGTAACATTCTGCTCATTACTACCAACGGCCAGAAGTTTTCTACAAAAAAATTATACCAAAGGAATTAATACCGGTAATAATAAAAAGTGAAATGTCCACAAGTGTGCAAAGAGAAAACAATTTCAGTCGAAATTAGATTGTGATGCGATGCTCAGAGACCTCATTTGGTAAAATCTGGAAATAAATGCATCATTTTTCAGTTGTTTAAAACTGCTTATACAAAAATGACATATTGCAGGTTTAAAAAATAAGGGCGCCAGGACATTCCTAAATATAAGGACATGTCCTGCTAAATAAGGGCATCTGGTAACTTTACAATAAAGTTTTGCATCAGATAGAAACAACTGAATACGTGCTCTTTAATCTTTCCAATACGGCCTCTTATTCTATATCCGAATGTGAAGCGAGAAGGTTATGTGAGTATATTTCATCAGATTTTGTTTCGGTATCCTTATTTGTGTGTTCTTCAGGAATGCTATTTGAAACGTAATGACTTTCTCTTTACATGAACAGAATTTCACTTTTGTCGATTTTCTCGAAAACGCCTCTACGATTTCGTTTGCAATTCCTGCATGAATTCCATAGTATAATATATTATACTAGAGTCAAAACGTTTATTTGGGCAAGGAAGTTAGTTATTCACATGAGATTCTTTTATTTGTCTTGGTCTTCATTCTGCACTCTGTATGCAGCATGGATACTGTGATAGCTGTTTAAAAATATAAATTTCTTTGAGGATTTCCATTTCCATAAAGAGGGATTCTTCAAACTAAATCTACAACAATGCACGTTCTGACCCTTCTGTTTCTGATTAGCAATATAAACGAAAAGATATGAAAAATTATCTAAGTGATGTAAACATAGTGACATAAAAACTAAGTTATGTAAACACATTGATATAAAAACTATCTGACTTATGTAAACATAGTGATATGAAAAACTAAGTTATGTAAACATAGTGTTATGAAAAACTGTCTAATTTAATGGCAGTGTTCCTTCTTTTAATAACTCCCTTGTTTCAATTTACTTAGTAATTATTTTTAGTTACTTAGCTTTAATTTCTTTGCGGAAAGTTGGCTGGTAAAACCGTCCTATATATTGAAGCCAGTTCAGTTCAAACACGTGTCGCAGTGAAATTCATTCATCCCTGCGGCTGATGACGTCACGGCAATGTAGCACAGCGCTAGTCGCTACCCCTGTAACCCGGGTGGTGGCTAAAATATGGAGCATTGTTTCATGACCCGGAACGAAGTCATGGGATGATGACCACGACTTATCTAAGGATCTTCCAGTCCTAAACAAAGGAAGGAAACTTTCAATTACGGTACTGAAAAATCCCTGACTCTGCCGGGAATCGAATCTGGGCCGCCAGGGTACAAGCTACCTACTCCCTACGGCGAAGGATATCCATTTATTTATGCATGTTAAGAAAATTAAAATTATCATGGTATAATTAATGATATGAAATTACCACATGCGCTATCCGCAAACTATACAGTCTTACTTATAATACGTTAAATAATATACGACTTATAATTATTATGATAGGTTGACTGTAAGCATGAAAGTCATAACCCGAATTAGTAGGCAGTTCAATGCGTGTAACTCAGTATTGGCAGATTACACTTATACAAGATGGCCGATAACTGAAAACAGCTGACTTGTATCGACTTTTGCAGTTGTGTTTTAAGGCAGTCTGAAGCTCTATCCACAATGTGCAGTCGGCTGTCGGTAGTTTGTAGCTGGTAGTCGGTAGTGGAAGTATAACGTGTGGTGAGTAATGGACGCCATTCACAATGTGCAGTTGCAGTCTACAGCAGGCAATCGGCAGTTGGTAGTCAGTAGTCGGCAGACGAGAAATTCATCTCTGACTACCAATTGCATGACTGCAAGTAACATATTACGAGATTGAAAATTATTAACAAGTGCAAATACACAGATTAGCATACTACGAGAAAGCAAGATGTGTTTATAACATATAAACAGCGATTCCTCCACCTTTTTTTATACTGTAAAATGTTTCCCTAACCTCAATGTCGACTGGTCTAAAATTTGATGCTTAGCCTTAATTCATACTCGTATACACTGATATAAGAAATTCTTAAAATATGTCAACATTTCACAAAATGCACAGGCAAACAACTCCGCTCAATATAAGTAGGCATAATTATTCCACAGTAATATACCTTCTGTAAAAGCATTCATGTAATACTCAATTCTATTTGATCAACGAAATAAACAATGCAATCTAACTGCTTTGGAGTTAAGGCCCTCAATGATTAGCAACGCGGCTTTGTAGTATAGGTATGACTCCCCATTTAAAAAACATGTGACCTTTAATTAGTCCTTACTCCGGTACCGGTCAACAGATTTTGTTCAAAATAAATAGGCTTCTTGTCATGGACATTATAAATGCTTATATCAAGTTTCATGAAAATCCGATAAAGCGTATTCGCTCGTACAGGCACACGGACATACGTTTCACGTTCACCACACAATCTCATAAAGTACCATAAACTTAATAAACCCAATAGTGTGTTATAAGTTTTTCCGAACTCGTTAGAAAAAATTAACATTTATTAACATTTATTGCCCAGGGCAATCAGTCATGGGAGAGAGGTTCCATCCGGCGCTGTGAATTGAACTCCGGCCTAGCTCAGTTGGTAGAGCATTGGCGCGAATAGCCAAAGGTCCTGGGTTCAGGTCCCAGTGTCGGAGGAATTTTTCTCCTATAACATTCTCATGTAATGTCTAACAGAGACAATAATCTGTGGTTCATGAAAGCTTATATATCTATTTATTGTAATGATTATAAGGGGCAGGGCATTTCCATTACAACATTTACTTAATCATAGAGTGTAAAGTTCAAGCTTCATTTTGGTGTTTCAATTAAGTCAGTTTCTGAATACTGAGACATGTTGGAAACTAAAATGATGGTAAAATTCAAGTTTTTTTAATAACGATGAAGTCTCATGATCCAATTTTTTGGTTCAAAAAGCAGTGCAAAGTAACGTTTCTACACAATTATTTCTGGCTGTGCGCACGAGAGGATATTTGGGTCCAATATTCTCGTAATATGACAGCTTTTCAACGGAACGAAATACAGTGAGTCCCACGCAAGAGTTGGCCAATGGCGCGGGTTTCCACGTAGCGGCGGGCACAGCTCCAACTCCCGAGCGATCGGGTGAAATATCTTCGCAAATATAAATAAATACACGATCGGTGTAATGGTTTAGGTTCTCACATTTACAGTTGAAATTACAATGAAAATAACCATGTATCTCATCACAAGAGATGTTATAAATGTCCTCCTCTTGCATCCACACAACACTGGCACATTTTTAGGAAATTTTCTTTCACGCGCATAAGTTCAGCTTCCGAGATAGAGTTTATTTCTCTTGTGATATTGTCTCCAAGTTCTTCTAATGTATGGGAAAATGGCCTATACACTTTATTTTTCAAGTTTCCCCATACATAATAGTCATATACTGTTAGAATAACTTAAAGACAATATCACAAGAGAAATTAACTCTGTCTCGGAAGCGGAACTTATGCGCGTGAAAGATTTTTTTTTTCTAAATAGGTGTCAGTATTGTGTGAATGCAAGAGGAGGACATTTCCAACATCTCTTGTGATGAGGTACGTGGTTATTTTCATTGTAACTGTGAGAACCTGAGTCATTACACCGATCGGAGCTTTATTTGCGTAGATATTTCACCCGATCGCTCGGGAGTTGGAGCTGTGCCCGCCGCTACGCGGAAACCCGCGTCATTGGCCAACTCTTGCGTGGGACTCACTGTAGATAGTTGCGCTGGTAAAATTTTCAGCAAAACCTTTTTCATAATTTCTATTTATCGGGAAAATGTCTGTCCGTCTGTCAATATCGTGTGTCTATACGCACGATAACTCGAATACTCTTTATCAGATTTTCATGAAATTTGGTATATACATTTATAATGTCCATAGGAGGAAGGCTATTGATTTTGAACCAAATCGGTTGACCGGTACCGGAGTAACGACCAATTAACAGTTTAAAAATAGCAAATCATCACTATACTACAACGGCGCGTGGCTAACCCACTCACTGACACAAATGTTTGCCCACTTTCAGATGAGCCAGAAACTTGAAATTTGACAAACATATAAGTTATATTTGTTATCCCATTAAAAATGGCGGGTACCGCTTTATGGTCTGTGGAGACCTTGTTTGGAGGCTTATTGTTAATAAACAGTAAATCGTATTAAAAAAAAAACTGATTGCACCAGCAGTAACGGATTCTGAGAGATCTACAAGTTTGGTCCTTTGACTTTTTGTCGTATCTCCATCAGTTATACGTTAGATGAACTTAGTTTTTTTTTAATTCTAAGTAAATTTTGTATATTTTTCCTCACATTATGTAATATTTTTACACATTATAGGACAGCTAGAATCGTAAAATTTGGCAGGAGTATTGGCACATTAAACTGCTACAAGCATGAAAAATTGTATGGTTCTAGCTGCCCTATAAGTGTAGTAAAACTGGCTGGATAGCCATGACGTCATCCACATCTACAACAGTCTAGATCATCAACTAATTAACATTGATGTTTACCCACTTCCACATCGGGAAGAAACATTAAATTTGACAAAATCGTAGTTTTTAGCCTGTAACCGATGGGAAAATTCCAAAAAAGTTATAGTCTTTTAATTTTTTTTATCGAAAACAAAAGAAAAAGTTTCTGCGTATTTGTATGCCTTCAGATGTTTTAAGAAAAATAAAGGAAAATTGTGATGTGAGGAATTTGTTGTAATATCGTTCTGTTATCCCACTTATTCCTTCACATATGCTGACCAAATTTTCTCAAGAAACCGTGGTCTAAAATTCGTTAGTTTCTCAAATGTGGCCTATGAACTCCATCTGGCACTTTGTTTACCTGATTTTATTGTTAGTAATGTTGTAAATTCAAAGTCTGTTGTTCTTCTTTAGTCTAATGCAGTATTTAATTTTTTTCTTATCAGCCCACAGCATCAGCTGTACGGAAGAAGCAGCCATGATTCTACGTCACAGTTGGCAACAAAAGAAATATGTCCTCGATATGTTGGACACTGTGTTAACACCCCAATCTTGATGCCATTGAAAATATATGGGCTAATTTAAATCAGTTGGTTGCCAGCAACAATACAACTTTCAAATTTGACGATGTTTGGCTGATGTGTGAATGACGTTTTTCGGAAATGGGAGAAGGAGAATGGGGACCCAGGAAAAGGAGAAAAATGCTGTATAATCGGACAGAAGGACGAATGGAACCTGAAGGGTTAGTGGTGATAGCAGTAGCAGTGAGATGTCTGATCAAGTAGAAGACCCTGGACCAATCTGCAGTTCAGACAAGCGAGGAGCTCTCGGAACCGTCACATTCGCTCCCAAGGTATGTACTTAAAAATCCAGAGAATATATTCAACTCGAAAGCTCCTAAACCTTCCTGCTTGGGTTTTAAGGTCCTCTTCTTTCTTGTCCAGAGGTACCCTTCAAGGTTCCAGTCTTGTTTGCCGCATTCACACCAGTCAAGATGTTGCTCATTTTAAACTGTAGGATACCAAATTCGATATTTTTTCCATGGTTGAAATGGTAAATGGCATCCATCACTCAAAATTTCAATGTCCTACGACCCACATTGGTTTCTTTGGGCAAACCCTTTAATCTTGTTCCTTGTTACTTCTTCCTTCCCCCTTTCCCATTCTATTTTTCCAGACCACTTATCACTGTCTTGGGTATATCTAAATCTATTTACTCCAAACTTTGATTTCATGTAGAGAGGTTTACCTGTTACTTCACTGTTAGATACAAATTCTTGTGCAAATTTAATGGAGGCCGTGTCACTGCAGTAGCTACGCATCTTTACCCAGATTCCTCATGTAGTTACAGCTGGAGTAGGAGCCTGAGGCTTGAAGCTGGAGCCTTAAAGAAGACTTTCTCGACATATGCTATAAGATGGTAAATTTCATGGAACTGACTCCAGATTTCCGCCAAAACTCTCTTTTTTGTTTGTTTGTTTGTTTGTTGGCCCTCCACCAGCCCCGGAGCCCTCGACCATAGGTTAACAACTTTTCTACACATTTGTTCTATTGCTCCATTTCCCATTCTTGTATGTCTAAAAGAATGGGGAAATGTGTGTTGAGCTAGCTGTTCGCTTCAGCAATAATAGAACTATGCTTGATCCAAGATGCATACGGAGCAAAAGTAAACAACAGACTTGCCTTGACTAACAGTGTCCTGTCGTTTCATTGGTTAATCGCACCAGCGCTTACTCCACGATAGTCAGATGTTTACTTCCATTCCGCACACATCGTACAATTATTTATATCTTATGTAATTGTGAAAACATAAGTAATGTTAAGTGAGTTGCTTGCTTTCGTATTTATATCATAGGCTTACATGTTTTACAACATATATCTACAAAACAAGATTTCATTTGTTTTTATCGTTGCCTTGGCAAATTTGTTGATTCTGAAAAAGACAGGTGACATAAGTTACTAAATACAAGAGGTATTTTATAGCATAATTAATTAATTCGTTGGACTTTTAATTTACAAAGTGTGTTATGAAGTACACCACATTTTGTAAGTAAAAGTAATAGGCATAATGTCCAATAATTTGTATTATAGAAGATGAAAAGGGCCTTCAGAACTTACGTCACCAATAAAGAAACGTGCGAGGAAAAGATTTGTCCAGCGGCGAGAAGACACGGATTGTAGATAAATTCAAAACCCTGAAGTATCTGTGCAAAATGTAGGAGTGAAAGTGGCGTCATCCGTGAGATAGTTTCAAGTAAAAAAAAAAAAGTAAAGTGATCCCTATACAGGCCATGGAGACCCAGAGGGTTCCAGAAGGTTGAGGCTCCCAGATTTTGGACATTCGGCACATGAAGGTGGTAAGGTTGTCAGCCTTACGCACCGGCCGCCTTTACCCCAGGAATGCTCCTGGTACTCATTTCTGTTAGAGGCTGAGTCGACCCCAGGGCCATAGTGCCACCAGAAGGATTAGGCCAATTGAAAAACTCCAACGATCTCATCGGGAATCGAACCCGCGACCTTCCGGTTTGTAGCGCAGCGCCTCAACCATTACGCTACGGCGTACCCCTGAGATAGTTTCAAGTGCGGTTTTCAAAATCCTAGAACATTACAGATCTACAGAAGGTTTCAAGTCATCTGTCAAAATTAAACCAAAATCAAAGACAAAAAGAATATCACTTGGCAGATTTGGGAATCGACCCTTGGCGCTTAATATACAAAATAAACTTCAACTGATATTACTGTATGTAATCGGCTCAACAGTATCAAAAACAAACTCTTGTGAACTGTGCTTTGTGCTTTCACAGTAGGTTGTTTACTTTTACTCCGTACACATCTGGGATCAAGTATATATCTTTTCTATTCAGTCATCTGTCTAGCGGGGGTAATGTCTCCGATTCAGTATTTACATGATAGAATGAGGAAAACCCCGAGAAAACCTCACTCGGATGGGCTTCTACGAGGGTACCCGTAGCGGCAATTGCCTTTTTGTGGTCGGGTTTCCCCCAGAGCCTGAGCATTCTCCTAGGGTGTGTCTCACTATCGGTTAGTCTCTAGACATTGTCTTTTTCCTGTTGCTTTTCGACACTTATTAGGTCTAGGTGTGTCGCGAAGTCTTTATATGCTTCGCTCGCTGATTTCGTTATCCAGAGTTTCAGCGGCCATTTTTCTCCTACTTGCGTTGCTACCTGGATAAGGGTTCGTCGTGCCTGTCCATATCTAGCGCAAGTAAATGACATGACCATGTGTCTTAATTGGAGTGCACAAAAAAGATCATACCGTCTGTCTTAGTGAGCATTCATACCGAAGTAGCAAATATGCGACCTGCAGTTTAACGTAAATTATATATTTTCACTTGAACAATTGAGAAACCCATTTAAAATATTATAATTTACCTAAAGAGGATATAGTTTCAGCAATTTTAATTCAGGCTTTTTTCTTCTAGTTTCGATTACCATATCGTATAGCCTACGCATGTACAAATTGTAGCTCTTTCCAACAGTTTTCATGATATCTTTGCCATAATCTACCACTACACAAGCGAACATGAGTTGAATTTTCTTAACAATTAGAAAACAGCTGAAAAGGCAACTGTAGGCTACGCATGCGTTATCCCGAGTAGCGTCGCATGAAATAAGTCCAGGTCTATCTAAAAAAATGAATGTCGCACTCTGCAAGCTGCATTATTGCAACGCTACTTCGGTATGAAGACTTGAACTTGTTTATTTGGGATTTAAAATAAGTAGCGCACAATCTGCATCCAAGTATTGCGACTCGCTTGCTACGCGACTTCGGTGTGAATGCTCCCATAAGAGAATAGGGAGTTCAAGGGAAAAAATGACAGTGGCACTTTTAAATTCTACTCGAGACATGATAAGATATCACTTTAATAAAGGAAACCTTTCGAGATGAGAAAAGCAGTATCCAAGTTCGAATTTTTTAAAAAGGGGCAGATCAAGAAGCCTACCACGTAACGTTATTTAATTTTTGGAAGGAAACGTGGAACTCTCGGTACGGTAATCAAAAGGACATAACAGCTTGAAACACAATTTTCAAAGTATGGCCAAACAAAAGTTTGTCGAGAGAATGTAGATACACGAAGAAAACTATGTTTGTTTAACTACATCTTTTCGTCATATTTCGTTTACGTATTCAGAAGAGCTGAAAATTATTAATTCCTCGAAATAGCTGCTGATATTTTGGTCTCTCTGTCAATAACGGACTAATTACTACCTAGTTACCAGACAAAACTGGTCAGTCTTCCAAGTCTTTTCGAAAGACCTCTGTGATATTTTGTTACCTGCTAACATTTCTTTCAATAAAGTCAACTTCATGAAACATGACATACAACATTCCAGACGCATCTAACATCGAGGAAAAATTATTTAAAGTGCATTGGAACAAATGAAAATTACTTTAGGGAGCAATAAGATCGGTTATTTGTGAGAGATCCATTGTGAATGCATCATTGTTTCATCGGTACACTTTTTGTTGACCGTAGATTGCTTAACTATTTGACAATGCCATGAAACTGCTATACTTGATCCAAGACGTGTACGGAGTAAAAATAAACAACCTAGTGTGAAAGTACAAAGCACAGTTCACAAGAGTTCGTTTCTGAGCCTGTTTAGTCGATTACATTCAGTAATGTCAATTGAAGTTTTTTTTATTTTTATTAAGTGCCAAGGGTCTATTCCAAAGTCTTCCAAATGATTTATTTTGTCCTTGATTTTAGTTTAATTTTGACAGATGACATGACACCTCCTGGAGATCTGTATTCTTTTAGGACTTTGAAAACCGTACTGGAAATTACTCCTACGGATGACGCCACGGAACATCCTGTAGACCAGCGTTTCTCAACCTTTTTGAACCTGAGGACCTGTAAAATTTCTAAATTTTTTTACGGACCCCTAATTTTACATCCCATTTTTAAAAGTAGGCTATATGTAGGTCTATATTCTTAATATTTGGGGTATTAATTATAGGTCATTATAACGAAATAATTCTAAATACATTTTTAATTCGACGGAAACACAGTTATTGAATTGGAAGTAAATTATTGACAGTAAAATTATATTTTGAAAAGACTTTAATATTTATTACCAATTTGATAATATAATTACGAATTATAACACAGGTTTACCGGCATCAGACACTCGGGTACCTCCAACATTAGAACCCTTGTTAAGAGAGCGCCTCTAATAAAAAATTCCGACAAAGTCTTATTTTTCAGGGGTTTGAATGAAAGAGGGAACCATAGACGTCAGTGCATGAGGGGTTTCAAACTGTGGTTCGTAACTGCAAAAGTAAAGAATCTTGCAATAGGACCTGTATTTTCGAAGATTTTAAAAACTTTGACATCTAGTGTCCATTTTATGTGAAAAATTTTTACTTCTTTACTTGCTTTATGATATTTTTTTATTATGTCTGCGGACAACCAGTGATCCGCGGACCATAGATTGAGAAACGCTGCTCTAGACAGTTTCATTTGGATGTTGAGCTAACATTCATCCGCGAATGACGATTCATTTTGGGCCTTTTCATGTCAAGAAGTCAAAATGTTGGATGTTGGTGACAGTCACACTCCTTACTTTTCCCCACGATTTTTTACATAGACATGAACGTTACGTCCCACGATGTATACGTAGAAATGATTTAGAGTGGCGCAGAAACTCGCATGGGTTTGGGGCGAAATCTGAAAAAAATAAATTGCTTGATATCTCAACGAGAAGTGTCTTTTTCAGGCCTCTGACACCAAAACGGCAATTTTTACTTCCTCTGCCCGTACCATAGGTACTATAGGTAGAGGAAGTATTGTTTTCGACCTCCAAATTCGAAGTTGAGTTTTTAGCATATATACACGTTTCAAGGCCCCCTGAATCCAAAAATACTATTTTTGGCATCATGTCTGTGTGTGTGGAAAGTCTGTGAACAAGCTAGCTCCAAAATTTCGTATTTGGGTCAGGTACCTTCTAAAGATGTGAGCCGAGGATTGGCGATAAGTTTCTCTTATTTTTAAGGGGACTTTACATGAAGGAATTTTCTTTTTTTTCGCGATTTTCTCGAAAACGGTTCTAACGATTTTCTTTAAAATTTGCACATGTGGTCCTTTTACTGAGAGCTAAAACTTTTAGTTGAAACTTTTTTTCGAAAAATTCTCTGAGGGTAGTTACAAACCACCTACTGTTCACCCACTGTTTGTAGAAAGTTTGTCTTGCGTGATGAACAACTGAATACGCGCTCTTTCACGGCCTCTTATTCTATATAAGAATGTGAAGTGAGAAAGATGTTTTGTTGGCCATGCATAGAGTAAAGAAGTATCTGAGGGAAATATTCGATAAATTTCGGAAATTATTCTTTACGGCGGAAAGTTCAATAATCGTCTGCAGTCACTTGTTTTTTTTAAGTTTGTTATATAGACTGCGCTTTTAGTCGCATCATTGAAAGAAGAGGTATTTATAGGATAATTAGCGTAAAATTGTGTCTTGCGATTCTGTACAAGGATATGTGAATACTGCTAACTTTTATTTGGGCAGAGGAAGTTATGTGACTTTCACATCACATTTTTTTTTAGAATTACCCTCCTGCCAATAAATGGATCAGAGACTATCGTGGACTTTCATTCTCTGAACTAGGAAATGCTGGAGTCTCTATTGTGTGTTCTTTGCAGGGGACATCGCAGAACCCACCCTTGCACATGTTCTGGGTGCCTCCACAATTCGTGGTCTGACTAGACGCATTGACATGATTGCGTTCAAGTCCTCCGCTAACAGAGGCTTCATTCTTGAGCCAACTGTCCGGTTTGAGTCCCAATGTGGACAACCTGAAGAAGTTGATGCTGAGAAGACAGCCATTTATGAGTCATGTTACAAAAATACATATGATTGGCCTAATGGCAGGGCGAGAGGCAAAGTCAAAATGCCTCAATTTAGGGTTTTTTACGGACTGGACAAATAGCTACTTTATGTAACCGTAATTGTTTCAATAGAACATCGGTGTCCATTTTAAGAAACCATATTTCTGTACTACGTATTACTTAAGATCTTGTTTTATTCATATACTAGCTTAAAAGACCCGGCGTCGCCCGGGTTTTGTATTTTGTAATTGGAAATTAGCTTATGAAGGATTTTCAATTTTAAATTCTAGGTCCTTATATAGGCATTTATAATTTGAAATAGGAAGAACGACTTATTACACTCAAACTATTCCCTCAGAAAACGCTTGATATAGTTTTTTATGGCTCATAGAGGATCTAGAATTTTGCATCCCATCGCTTGTACAGTGCACAGCAAGCCTGGTAGAGGTTTAAATAAGAAGAAACAGAAATTCCTGTAACATAAAATTGTAATATCGAGGCTGGAAATTTCCCACTCTTATGTTACCATAAAGCCGTTTTGGAGATGAAATTAAACAGAAAGCATTATCACTTTCATACTTTTCTCTCCAAAAACCTGCGATATAATATAATAATATACACATTACCATACCTCGTTTTGTTTTCTCTATGTCCAGGGTAGAGAAAGTTATGTGATTCCATTATTTTAGTGGATTTCATTCTGTAATATTTATTTATAACATGAATTATTTTGATAACTTCTCTTATTTGTCAAAAGTGCATTTCATTTGTTTTTTCCAAGCCCACCTGATACCATTTGGCAACAATATATTCTGTGATTTGGAATGGATAATTCTATGTAGAAGGGGATTAAGTATTTTCAAAAACATTTAATTTTTGGCATTTAGAATCAGAATTTTTCAAAATCCTTTCTTAGTGAGCACCTACATTATGAAACGAAGGTACTGTCAAAATTCCAAGTCTCTACCTGTTATAGTTTAGGCCAGGGGTGCTCAAACGGTCGATCGCGATCGACAAGTCGATCGCGAGTGCTTTTTGAGTAGATCTCGAGAAGAAAAAAAATTTTAATAAGTAGGTAGGTAACTAATAAAATAACACTGCTTGCGGCAAAAGGTGGCTTTATCAAAGGAACGCGCGGCACTTGTCAAAGAAAAGCCGCGTTGTTTCTAGACTAGACAGTGGAGTCTAGTCTAGAAACAACGAGAGACAGTACAGTCTAGTTTCGGGCGGCGCGTTTGACGGGAACATTCGAGACTTTCGTTCACGCCGATATAAATGTTGCGCCTGCAGGAATTGGAGTCATTCTGAATTGTAACTTGATGGCGATACTACGTCGATAAGTACAAAGTTTATTATTAAATAGTGGAAAATGAGTGCAGTGAAGAAATCTAAAACGTATCATTTTAATAAGGATTGGGAGGAAGAATTTTTCTTTTGTATGGTGAAGGATAAGTGCATTTGTGTTATTTGTCGTGCGTCAGTTGCAATACCTAAGCGTGGTAACTTAGAGAGGCATCATAAAACGGTTCATAAAAACTATGAAAAGGATTTTCCGCCACAGAGTGAATTAAGAAAACTAAAGGTACGTGATTTGATATCTTGTTTGAAAAAAGAACAATCCATGTTCACAAGACCAGTCAAACAATCAAAAGCTGCTACGATCGCGTCATTTAAAATATCTCATATATTGGCGAAACACAAGAAACCATTCGAAGATGGATCGGTGGTGAAGGAAGCATTTATTGAAGCGGGTGAGACTTTATTTGGAGATTTTAAAAATAAAACAGAAATCATGTCTGCTATTAGAGAACTTCAGTTATCTCGTCCGACTGTCACAAGGCGTATTGAAGTCATGAGCCAGGACATCGCAGATAAACTAAAACATGATATCATGGAATGTACATACTTTTCTTTACAGTTCGACGAATCCACCGATATGACAGACACTGCCCAGCTGTGTATTTTTATTCGGATGGTATTCAATGACATGTTGGCTAAGGAAGAATTTTTGACAATCATACCTCTGAAGGGGAAGACCCGTGGCGAAGATATATTTGACGTTTTCTTCAATTTTGTAAAAAACTACGAGCTACCAATATATAAATTAGTGTGCATTACAACCGATGGAGCACCAGCAATGACTGGAAACAAAAACGGTTTTGTGGCATTGTGTCGAGCTAATGAAGAATTCCCTTCATTTTTTTCATTCCATTGCATTATACATCAACAAGTTTTGTGTTCAAAAGTTTTAAACACGGAGGAAATTATGGGCATTGCGACAAAAATTGTGAATTCCATCCGTGCACGTAGCTTGCAACGGCGGCTCTTTCAGTTGCAGTTGGAAGATAGGGAGTCAGCTGAACACACTGATTTAGTTCTTCACACGGACGTCAGGTGGTTGAGTCGCGGAAAATTCCTAGAAAGGTTTCAAGAATTATTGCCCGAAATAACAGCTTTTCTAGACGAAAGAGGTGATGACACTCAGATTTTGAAAAACGAAAAATGGCTAAATGATTTGGCATTTTTGACTGACATCACAATGCACTTAAACACCGTTAACTTGGAGCTTCAAGGTAAAGGAAAAACTATTATTGAGATGATTAGCGCAGTAAACGCATTCAAAAGTAAATTGCAACTTATGATAGATCAACTGAAAAGAAAGGATCTGAAACATTTTCCGTCTTTGAAAGCAAGGATTCCTCAGTTGAATTATGATACGTATGAGGCTGAATTATCAAATATTTTGGGACAATTCGAAATGCGTTTTCATGATTGCAGTAAATTGGAAAATATAGCATCATTTATGAGTTATCCTTTTTCATGTAAAAACATTGAGGAATTAGCTACTGAAATAGCCAGTCAGTTTAATATGAACTCATGTTCTGTTGAAAATGAGTTGGTGCAGATTATATCAGATATACATCTCAAAGCTACAGCATCTGATACAAATTTCTGGTGTTTTATATCTGAAGATAAATATCCGAATGTAAGGCAAATCGCCCTTCAACTGACGGCATTTTTTGGGTCAACTTACTTGTGCGAGTCTGCATTTTCTGAAATGAAGATAATTAAGTCAAAATATCGCAATCGACTAACTGACGATCATATGTCATCATGCTTGCGATTAGCACTCAGTGGTTACGTACCATCTTATGAAAAGTATGCTGAGGACATGCAGTGCCACGCTTCAACATCCAAAGCCACTCCTTAGTAACTCTTTTGTTTTGTAACAACCAATAAACTCGCAATTTTGAATAACTATGAGTTTTTTCATTGATATTGTAGAGAAGAACCTAACTAAACCTAACCCAAACCTTGACTAAAATAATGTACCTATACTGCGCAGAAAGCTAATATCTATATATGCTACGGTACGCCCTACCTAGGTAGGTAGGGTGTATCGTGTATGTACGACAACCCTGCATCACACACACTTGCAGTCTCTCAGAGTCGATCGTAAGTAGTCTAAAAATATTGAGGTAGATCGCCAGCAGTTCAAGTTTGAGCACCCCTGGTTTAGGCTGTACGTTGATTCCTGTCATTCAGTCAATCAGTCAGTCAGTCATTCATTCAGTCAGTCAGGACAAAGCCTTTTATATATATAGAGATATTTCCATACGCTTATATCTTAGAAAACTGTTTGTATGGACTAATTTTAACTGTCGTTTGATAGCCCTGAAACTGGGAAAAGTTGTGAAGTAAAAATAATATGATTTGAAAAATATGGACCGTTATGAATGTTCCAGCATTGCGTCCAAAAGGCGTGAGCGAATTTTATGAAACTTGGTGTACGTACACTCTTCAACCAGGAAAAACGAAACGTGGGATCAATGAAATTCAAACCACCCCTTCCCTTATTTTCAATCCCTGTGGGTTTATTAAATTTTACTGACATACCTGGGAGAGGATTCTAAGAAACGGGAACAAACCACTTCTTAAAACCTTACAACCCCTACTTTACGATCAACTAAATACTTTGATTCATTTTTATCAGATTTTACACGCTGACCCTATACAACCAGGATAAAATGTTAGGCGAAACTAGTTTGGAAGAAACCACTGCTGTAATTTTCAACCCCTATTACGTCACCTACAGGGTGTTCGGAAATCCATATTAGAAACATCTAGGGGACTAGTAGACAATATTTCGAATAGGAACCCATGTCCGGAAACGTACCGTTTCTGTTCTGCAGCTATTACAATGTGTCTTATTTGCCGGTGTTGTTTTGCAACCGGAGAGGCAGTACATGACGTCAGAAGAGCACCATGTGAAATGAGGTGTGACGTAAGGTATAGAAGTAAATGACGTTTGACTCATTACAGATGAAAGTCAAATTTTTTGGTAACAATACCAAAGCAACAAAAAAGTCTTGCAATTCTGGCAAAAAGTGTATGCGATGGAGTCGTGCGTTGTGGATACCGCTCTTGATACAGGCACGTGAATGGGGCTCCAGGCATGATACCACAGCAGGGTAAACGTCAGGTGATCCTCTGACGTCATGTACTGCCTATCCGGTTGCAAAACAACGCCGGCAAATCCGACACATTGTAATGTGTTCCTATTCTAAATATTGTCTACTAAGTCTCCTCTACTAGCCTTAGAAGTTTGTAATAAGAATTTCCGAACACCCGGTATATCTTCATTCTGTAACTAGTTGTTACCGGTCTCTACAGAACCAGGAGGACATTTTAGACAAAATAATATTTGAAGAAACCACCGCTTGAATGTTTCAACCCCTCTTTTTTATGAACTCTATGAAAATTTATATTCTTTGACCAATTAATACGAGCCCTTACACACCGACCCCAGAGTAGAACCATGAGGAATCATCAGGCAGCATTAATAACTGTTTCTATCCACATTGTATATTATTTATTATTTTACCTACGAAAACTATGTGTACAAGAGATTATGGTTCGATCTCTATTGATTTAGAATTAGTTGCAATAAGTTGAAACCTTACCCTTCCCTTAAGACCCCCATCCGTCTAGAACTGAAGATTTCGGATTTACAATAGCTTATATTGGGTTTCTATGAATGATGTGTTCCAAACCGGTTATGCGGGTCCTAGCTTGCACACCAACACACCCATTGGCTAACGACGAACGTTTGTCCCATTGGTACTTAACGTAAAGGCTAGGAAACTGGTTAATTTATGTGCCAATGCTACTGACTGTTGCTGGCCTTGTGAAATGTGGCTCATCTTTACTTCCTCTGCTCGTACCATAGGTACTACAGGTACAGGAAGTGTTGTTTTCGACCTCCAAACTCCAAGTTGAGTTTTTTTTTAACATAAATACACGATTTGAGGTTTCCTGAATTCAAAAAATACTATTTTCAGAAACATGTCTGTGTCTCAGTGTGTCTGTGTGGATGTCTGTGAACAGCCTAGCTCCAGAATGGAAATTCGTATGAAAACAAAATTTTGAATTTGGGTTAGGTACCTTCTGGAAATATGACACGAAGATTGGCGACAAGTTTCTCTTATTTTTAAAGTTACTTTACATGAAGAAAATTTCGTTTGACGCGATTTTCTCGAAAAGAGCTCTTCCAATTTTGTTTAAATTTTACACTCGGGAGCCTTATACTAATAAGAGCTAAAACTTTTATTTGAAACATTTTTCGAAAAAAAATTTGAAGGGTAGTTAGTTATAAGCCACCCACTCTGAATGCGTCTCTTTGCAATATGGCCTCTGTTCTATTTCAGAACGTGAAGTGAGAAAAATGTATTGGCCAAGCTTAAAGTAAAGATAATTACGAGAGCACATTAATCAGACTTTCTTTGGGTTATGTCCACTGCCTTCTATATCTTACAAACCATGCTGCTTGAAATCTGGCAACACTGGAGGTAGTCCTATCTGTGGTGGTCTGTGGGAAGCATTTGAATACGTTTTTATTGCAGATAATTTTCTTCATCACAAATACTGACTTTATTTAGGCCAAATCAGTAGGCCTATATTACATAGCCTATACTTGTGATGTGCATAATAACGTAACGTGCCGTGACTCCACATATCTGAAGGAATTCGTAGTTTTCAGTGTCTCCTCATTATACGTTATGATGTCGCGTTTTTTCTTATTTTATTGGTAATAACCTCACTTATCCTGTTAGGCCTACGAGCTCTGTTATTTGACCCACAACAGAGTCATATTTTATTAAGCTGCTACACTTCTCTGGGTCATTTTGTACCACCACTGAGCTAGTTGTCCCAGGTTTAATATAACCTAGAACACTGATATCTCTTTTCTTGTCACATGCACTTTGTGGAAGACTACGCCCATGACTGTCACTGAAAAGAATAACTTTGCCTAATTCCTTGGGAACACTCAGCTTTCCGTTATTTGCTGTCAACTCATTCATTCGTCCATCCTCCGGTGGTGAACTGTGTTGATTCGCCTGCACTTTTGAGGTTAAGGTTTGAATCCCGTTCATTACCTTCACCAAACTGTAGGAAAACGCTGGTAGTAATATTGGGAGGATAGGAGATTGCATATACTACGATTTGGCGTCTACCACATTGAGATGAATTAGGCCTACTGTGAGCAGCTTGATAAAAGTTCATACCAGTAAAAGTGGCTCTATTTCTCTTCAATTCTTCTTTAATGCCAACCAATTATTCCTTAAGGACACTCTTATCATACCGTACCTCACTCTGGTATTCGTTTGTAGCTGATGAACACGAAATTCTCCTGTGAAAAACTGTTCTCTGGTATACTCAATTAGAGGTAACGGTGTATATAAATCTCTCATTATGTACACGGTTTTTACCTTCCCTATGCTCTCCAGTTGCTCTTCAGGTGTATCCAGATGTTCTCTAAACAATAGGCGATGACTGGGATTACTTTAAGCTGAAATATGCTTAATTTGCGATGATTCTGATGGAGTTCATTGCTTTATTTACGGCATGTTGATAGCCGACGATAGGACTACCGATGCGATGTTGCCAGATTTAACAACATGGCTTGTAAGAAATAAAGAAGGCAGTGGTTATGTCCCTTCGGGGATGCGATGTAATGTGGTAACGAAATTCTCTTCATTTTTACAACCAGGTTACATGAAGAGAATGTCATACACAATTTTTATAGTATACTACGAGGCTAACTTTTATTTGGGCAGGGAAAATTATGTCAATTTCACATCAATTTATTTTTTATTTTCATTTGTTGCAAACAATACAAAACTTTGAATTACCTCACTTTTCAACATAGTCCCCTTAGTTCCCAATTTTTCTTTTGGTTTGCCACTCTTCGGTTTGTCTGAATCATGATACGCACTTGCTCGATGTTGGCGTCACTAGTGGATGTGGATGGATGTCCTTCACACTTGTCCGACCGTTTTTGAACTTTCAACCCATTCGTACACGCTTCACCTTGTCAGAACACTCCCCCATATTATCCGGAAAGTCTTGGATAGATTTCGTCTCCTGGTACACCTTCAGACGACAAAACACGGATCACTGCACGCTGTTCTTTTTTGGTGCAAATGCAGACCGGTGCAGCCATGTTTAATATGTAACAGCGCAACACCCAGTGGAGTCATAACGCTCTAACATTCCACAAGCGGAGACAAATGAACAACATGTTGACGTTCACGAGGACAAAGCGGTAGAGCCAACCTACAAAAGATTATTGAATTACCCTCATAGAAATCATTTCTTGAACCGCTCTGTATTCATACGTAGTCATTTCAATATTTCATGAATATAATAGGGGGCGGTGGAGTGCGAATTGTAATGTCTTTGAGCCCACCCAATGTTTTTCAAAAGTTGTAATCATTGTGACCGCAAAGGTTCAGAATGCCGCTACAATGCCTATAAAATATAATTTTTCTTTAAGTAGCTTTCTGCCCCGTTCGTGGGTCTACTCGCCAATGCCCGTAGAAAAGGAACAAATCATTGAGAAAGGACGTAAAGGCACGCTTTGTTGTGTGATCAGTAGGGTTCGGATGTTGATGACATGTCATATTTTCATCCTGACCTCCGTTTTCGCCGCAAACACAAATTATACATGAATTGCGCATTTGTTATTCTCATCTGACCGTTTTTATTTTGCATATAAAATCATATTTTGGTCATTTTCATGGAATTGGTCATATTTCAGTCCTATTTGTAATTTAACGTCATATTTCAGTTATAAACTCGGTAAAAGAGTACAATCTCTTCTATATATAAAGGCTTTGTCCTGACTGACTGACAGGAATCAACGTAGAGCCTAAACTATAACAGGTAGAGACTTGGAATTTTGACAGTACCTTCGTTTCATAATGTAGGTGTTCACTAAGAAAGGAATTTACAGAATTTTGATTTTAAATGCCAAAAATTAAATGTTTTTGAGAATACTTAATCCCTTTTGACACAATATTATAAAACCCAAATCACAGAACATATTGTTGCTAATGGTATCAGATGGCTTTGGAAAAAAAAAATAATAATAATAATAATGCAAGTTTGACAAATAAGAGAAGGTATCAATTTATAATTCATGTTATAAATAAATATTAAAGAATGTAATCCACGAAAATAATGCAGTCACATAATTTTTCTCTACCCTGGACATAGAGAAAACAATACGAGGTATGGTAATATGGTATATTATTATATCGCAGATTTTTGGAGAGAGAAGTATGAAAGTGATATTGCTTTCTGTTTAATTTCATCCCCAAAACAGTTTTATGATAACATGAGAGGGAGAAATAATTTTCCGCCTCGGTATTACAATTTTATGTTACAGGAATTTATGTTTCTTCTTATTTGAACCCCTACCAGGCTTGCTGTGTACAAGCGATGGGATGCAAAATTCTACATCCTCTATGAGCCATAAAAAGCTATATCAAGCGTTTTCTGAGGGATAGTTTTAGTGTAATAAGTCGTTCTTCCTATTTCAGTTTATAAATACCTATAATTATAAGGACCTAGAATTTAAAAATCGAAAGTCCTTCAAAAGTTCAATTCCAATTACAAAATAAAAAACCCGGGCGACGCCGGGTCTTTTAAGCTAGTTATGTAATATGTGCACTAAATTGTCTACTTAATTTTTTTCCGAAAAAGAGTCACAAATATTTTGGTTTTGCTGCAACTGAAATATGAAGGGACAATTACAAGTAACAGCACAATTACGTCTTCCTCCTTGTTAACAACTTCCAATAGACATGTTTGTAACATATTTTCAGCTCACAGATGCAGTGGTCTCTGGAAACATTATAAATCACCTGTAAAATTGTTAAAAAGTCGTTATCTGGTAGAATTAATGTGATAATAATTTAGTGTCATTAAAACGTTTTAAATTGGAACATTTATTTTTGGAAAATACGTTCTTTTATGATGTCATATTTAGGGTTTTTGGGTCATATTTAGTCATTTTTGAGGTCATATTTGCAATCATATTTTCCACTTTTTTAGGTCATAAACATCCGAACCCTAGTGATCAGCATGACACAAGCCCTCCTCCTAAGACAACATATAATGTAGAATGTAGGCAACATATAACGGAGAAAAGTCCAATCGAGAATTCGCCTTTTTGAGTGAAGAGAACCTCACACTCAGAATGGCCAGCCATGTGATTCGATACTGCGACCTCCCGAACGTGCCAGTGACCAATGTGAAGTGACTTCCTGCAGTACATCAGAACAGAAAGGTGGAAAACAATAGTAACTTCGGTTTATGGATTTACATGATATAATGTATTGTTGTTTGATATGTATGAGCTTATGAATTATGAATATAAATTTTAATAATAATAATAATAATAATAATAAAAATAAAATTAAAAAAGAAGTGAAGGACAGTTAAAAAAAAAATTGGGATCAAAACTAATTATTTCTTCTGAAGATAAATGCTTACATAATACTATTATTAATAAAATCAGGTAAACTGATGTAACAAAGTGCCAGTATGTTTTTGTTTAATCAGTTGTGATTGCAGTTATGATATGCAGAATACAAAATAGAAGTCAAATTGGCCGGTTTCGGGATTTGAACCATGGAACTCCACAATGTGTGGCCAAGACGTTACCATCTCAGCCACCTGGGTCAATTTAACGGTCTAGTTGGATAAGCGCATGTAAAGCAATAGTGTTATTTGTCATTGCTAACTGTATTTTAATTACCAAAGCCTTATAAGATCACAGTAAAACAATTGACTATGTTGTCATGATAACTGATGTGCATTTCATAAATTCTTTCGAATACGTATATT
Organism: Ectobius pallidus; assembly: GCA_964059195.1. NCBI lineage: Eukaryota > Metazoa > Arthropoda > Insecta > Blattodea > Ectobiidae > Ectobius > Ectobius pallidus. Next base: position 5,816,303 of record CAXKWD010000008.1, on the reverse strand, counting down.
ACCAAAAAATAGGCACTAAATTGAGCATTACTCCGAAACAGGTCAACCGATTTGTGTATCCATTATCAATAGACGTCTTCCCATGGACATTATAAATGTGTATACCAAGTTTCATAAAAATCCGGTAAAGCGTATTTGAGTTACCGCATCTTTAAAATAGACACTAAATTGGGTTTAACTCTGGTACCGGTCTACCGATTTGGTCCAATATCAGTAGTCGTCTTCCCATGTACATTATAAATTGGTATACACAGTTTCAGGAAAATGCAATAAAGCATATCTGAGTTATCGCGACTTCTTATATATTAACATAAATCGCACTTAATTAGGCATTATTCCGGTACTGGCCAACCGATTTGGTCGAATATCAATAGACATCTTCCCGTGGACATTATAAATGCGTATACGAAATTTCATAAAAATCCGATAAAGCGTATTTGAGTTATTGCGCCTTTAAAATAGACACTAAATTGAGTTTTACTTCGGTACCGGTCAACAGATCAGGTTCAAATTCATTAGGGCACTTTTCATGGGCGTCATAAATGCGTATGCCAAGTTTCATGGAAATCCGATACAGCGTGTTTGAGCTATGGTGCCTTTCTAATATAATCTATTAAAATAGGCACTAAATTGGGCATTACTCCGGTACCGGTGAACCGATTTGGTTCAATATCAATAGGGTTCTTCCCATGTACATTATAAATGTGTTTTCCAAGTTTCATGAAAATCCGAAAAAGCGTATTTGAGTTATGGTGCGTACAGACGGACGGACAGACATTTTTTCGTCCCCCACACAATCTCATAAAGTACCATACTGGCACTTAATAAAATCAGGTAATCTGATGTAACAAAATGCCAGTTTGCTTTTGTTTAATCAGTAAAAAGTTAATTGGAATTATGATATGCAGAGAATTAGTATATTGCGACACAAGGGCGGAAAGGCACGTTTACGGGTCGAGGAAACAGATTGAAAACCCGAGGCGCAGCCGAGGGTTTTTAAGTTTTCGAGACCCGTAAATGCCTTTACGGTCCGTGTGTTGCATGCTATTTTTTGCACGACGGTTACTTATATCAATTTAATTATATTAATTGTGATATTACCTGAAAATATTATGTAAATACAGACTTGAAGAATGGTGCTTATTTCAGAAAGGGATTCGCATTTGTTATTGTTTATGGCAACCGAATATTTATAAAGCGGGGAGGCCTTGGTCATTTCTGCTCGCAAATAAGCATTTGCGGGCGGTAAAGTAACTTTCCGCCCGTCGCCCCTAGCAACAATTCACTTTCCGCCCGTCGCCCCTAGCAACAAGATTGCGTGTGGTAATGTCAAGTTACGAGCCATGTAAACAACTGTCGTAAGAAACACTTACTAGCTAAGGAGTGCAAAAAAGTTATTTTTGTTATCGATTTCCGAGTTAAGCTGCAGATCGATTCATTAAGCAGGACTTCCGGAAGAACAAAGGTCTAATGCTTGATTTTTAACCTTAATTCAAACTCGTATACGCTGATATAAGACATTCTTAAAATATGTCAACATTTCACCAAATACACTGGCGAAGAACTCCACTTAATGTATGTAGGCCTAATTATTTCAGAGTTTATATATCTTCTGAATATAACAGTATTCAATTTGATGAACGAAATAAACAACTGACCAGTTTGATAATCAAATCTTCCAATTTAATTCGTTATTATCACCGTACGTCTCAGCTTAAATGCGAAGGGATGTGTCATGGCTAACAATTCCAAAGCCGTATATGAAGAGTCTAAAACAATATGTTGTCAGGATAACAGATTTGCATTTGTTAAATTCTTTAAAATATATTACCATAAAATAGACACTAAATTGGGTATTACTCCGATAACGGTCAACCGATTTTATCCAATATCAATAGACGTCTTCCCATGGACATTATAAATGCATATACCAAGTTTCATGAAAATCCGATAAAGCGTATTTGAGTTACCGCGTCTTTAAAATAGACACTAAATTCGGTTTTACTCTGGTACCGGTCAACCGATTTGGTCCAGTATCAATAATAGACGTCTTCCCATGTACATTATAAATGGGTATACAAAGTTTCCGATAAAGCATATTTGAGTTATCACGACTTTCTGATATATTACCATAAAAGGCACTAAATTGGGCATTATTCCGGTACCGTCTAATCAATTTGGTCGAATATCAATAGGTTTCTTCCTATGAACGTTATAGGCCCTAAATACGTACAGCAAGTTTCATGAAAATAGAGCATATTTAAGATATGGCGCGTACAGACACACGGACACAGACAAACAGACGGACAGACATTTTCCCGCCCCCCACACAATCTCATAAAGTACCATACTGGCACTTAATAAACATAGGAAATGGCTTAAGCCTACTGTATTTATTACTAATAAAATACATAATACAGTAGTTATTTATGAACAAAATAAATAATGTAAAATATGTTGCACAAACTTTCTTGCTTAGCCTATATGTGTGTTAAAGGCTATCACAGAACAAAATTAAATTATAGAGACAATTAAATTTTATTTATTACATTTTCATAAAACTAACAAGTATCTAGAACGGAAAGCATCAGGGTCGATCTTTATGTTCAATGCTTTTACCGTAAAATAATAATAATAATAATAATAATAATAATAATAATAATAATAATAATAAATAATAATAATAATAGTAATAATAGTAATCATAATAATAATAATAATAATAATAAAAAAAAAAATCACGTAAACTGATGTAACAAAGTGCCAGTATGTTTTTGCTTAATCGGTTATGATTACAGTTATGATATGGAAAATACAAAAACAAAAAAAAACAAAAAAAAGTCAAACTGACCGGTTTCGGGATTTGAACTATGGAACTCCAGAATGTGAGGGCAAGACGTTACCATCTCAGCAACCTGGGTCAGTTTAACGGTCTTGTTGGATTAGCGCATGTAAAGCAATAGTGTTATTTGTCATAGCTAACTGTATTTTAGTTTCCAAAGCCATATAAGATCACAGTAAAACAAAAGACTACCTTGTCATGATAACTGATGTGCATTTAATAAATTCTTTCGAATACGTATATTACCATAAAATAGGCACTAAATTGAGCATTACTCCGAAACAGGTCAACCGATTTGTGTATCCATTATCAATAGACGTCTTCCCATGGACATTATAAATGTGTATACCAAGTTTCATAAAAATCCGGTAAAGCGTATTTGAGTTACCGCGTCTTTAAAATAGACACTAAATTGGGTTTTACTCCGGTACCGGTCTACCGATTTGATCCAATATCAGTAAACGTCTTCCCATGTACATTATAAATGGGTACACAAAGTTTCAGGAAAATCCAATAAAGCATAGGCCTATCTGAGTTATCGCGACTTCTTATATATTAACATTAAAGGCACTTAATTAGGCATTATTCCGGTACTGGCCAACCGATTTGGTCGAATATCAATAGACATCTTCCCGTGGACATTATAAATGCGTATACGAAATTTCATAAAAATCAGATAAAGCGTATTTGAGTTATTGCGCATTTAAAATAGACACTAAATTGGGTTTTACTTCGGTGCCGGTCAACAGATCGGGTTCAAATTCATTAGGGCACTTTTCATGGGCGTCATAAATGCGTATGCCAAGTTTAATGGAAATCCGATACAGCGTGTTTGAGCTATGGTGCCTTTCTAATATAATCTATTAAAATAGGCACTAAATTGGGCATTACTCTGGTACCGGTGAACCGATTTGGTTCAATATCAATAGGATTCTTCCCATGGACATTATAAATGTGTTTTCCAAGTTTCACGAAAATCCGAAAAAGCATATTTGAGTTATGGTGCGTACAGACACACGGACAGACATTTTTTTGTCCCCACACAATCTCATAAAGTACCATACTGGCACTTAATAATAATAATAATAATAATAATAATAATAATAATAATAATAATAATAATAGTAATAATAATAATAGCTTAGGGTTTGCGTGGTTTCCTGAATCTCAAAGGCAAAAATGCAGGATACATTCACAGCATTTGCCCGGAAAACTACGGAAATCCGGAGAAAATGAGTTTTTCTTTGTTCTTTGCTCCTAATGTGCCCAGGGAATTTCTGACTCATATTTTTTGTTGGTATTGCCATCTAGTTTAAGGTTTCAGTTGTTTGCCTCTTACCAATTACAACATATCCCCGGAGAACCACGTATATACGGAGAAAATGACAATGTTTTATTTTTAAAATCTTTGTTATTTGGCTTCTAATATTCAAAGGCAATTTCTGACTGGTATTGCCATCCAGATTAAGGTTTCAGTTGTTTGCCCCTTATCAATTACAGCAAATCCCCAGAAAACTCCGAAAACCACGGAAACCCGGAGAAAATGACTTTGTTTTAATTTTTTTAAATCTTAGTTCTTTGCTCCTAGTATTCAAAGGGAATTGGTGACTCGTATGGTTTTGTGTTAGTATTGCCATTAAGGTTTCAGTTGTTTGCCTCTTATCAATTACAGCATATCCCCGGAAAACTCCGAAAACCATGGAAACCCGCAGAAAATGAGTTCGTTTTAATTCTTTTTAAACCTTTGTTATTTGATCCTAATATTCCTAGGGAATATCTGACTTACATATTTTTTTGTTGGCATTGTCATCTAGATTAAGGTTTCAGTTGTTTGTCTGTTATCAATTACAGCATATCCCCGTAAAACCCAGAAAACCACGGAAATCCACAGAATTTCTAGAACTCGGAACTTGTGATCTACAGTCACCGTAACCGATATTGCGAAATAATTCTTCTGCTTCAGGTGTGTCCTTTGCAGGTACAAAAGGGTGAGTATGTGGACTTCGAGATATCTGCCATAATTGTGTTGGTCACAAGCAAAGAAAAGGGGAATCATATCTTCTAAACATGTCAAGTGTAAGTTAAAGTTGTTTTCATTAGTTGCTCGCTGAAATCTTAAAATCAATGGCACTTTGTCCATATTACCAATCCAAAATTGTGCGGTTTTACCCAATGTCCCTTCTCTAACTTCATTCAAGAAAGTTTGGTAGGGACTGTGGAAGGTTTGGAGGGATAAATTATCATTCACAGATGTCAAATTAGAATATGAAGGGTGTTCTGCCAGGTTTTCAATCGCTTTCATCCCTTTCAGGATTTTTTCCAGTATTCTTTGTCATGCTGTAATTGGTATGAGGAAAACAACTGAAACCTTAAAAACTATATGGCAAATGAAACAAAAATTATGTGATTCAGAAATTCCCTGGGAATATTGGTATCAAAGAGCAAAGATTTTTAAAAAATTAAAACAAACTAATTTTCTCCGGATTTTCGTGGTTTTCGGAGTTTTCCGGGAATATGCTGTAATTGATAAGGGAAAAACAACTGAAACCTTAAACTAGATGCCAATACCACCAAAAATGTGAAAGTCAGAAATTCCCTGGGAATATTAGGAGTAAAGAACAATTAAAAATTAAAACAAGTGCATTTTCTCCGGATTTCCGTGGTTTTCCGGGTAAATGCTGTAATTGACAAGGGGCAAACAAGTAAAAACTTAAACTAGATGGCAATACAAATATAAAAATATATGTGTCGGAAATTCCCACGGGGGGAGGGGGGGTTTCACATTAGTGGCCCATGGTCTGTATGGGCAACAGAAGAATATATAATTAATATTTTAATCAAAATGTTCTGAAATTCGCATTTAAGTCATGTTATTTCGTTTTTATCTCGATACCTATTAATTTTATAAAGAAACTCGCTTCGCTCATTGGGGGCTGCGCCCCCAAACCCCTACTGAGGTTCTCGGGAAAGGTTTTTTAAAAGATCAATGGAGATAGACTGCGTGTATTTAGTCTGCTCTATTGGCTATTACCTTTTTTGCCACAATAAACCTGATAAAATAAATGTGGGAAGACTTTGGGTTTGACTTTTCTTCATACTACGTATATGCGAGAAAGTAAAAAAAAAAAAGTGACTTGGCCAGGGGTGCCCACCCCCCCAAACTTCATGACTCACCCCCGACTTCATTGCTCACCCCCCCCAACCTGAATGGCTGTCGACAAGGGCGCCCAAATGATATTTTCTAGTGGGGCAATTTTTATTAATTAATTGATTTTTCTTCTCTTTAACTTCTTGGGCCACTTTGTAACATTATATTAATAATATAATAAGTGCAACAATGACGTAACCAGAAAATAATTGCGGGGAGGGTCGAAAGTGCCGGGGGGTCGGGGGTCCATCCCCAGAAAATTTTTAAATATTGAACTAATGAAAATAACATTTTATGTTATTTTAGCACAGAAAAACTAGTTAGGAAATTTGTTTACCGTACTCTAAGACATGCCAATGTAAATAAGAAATCATTAGGCCTGCCTAAGTGGGGGGTACACCCCCGGAAAATTTTTAAATACTGAACTAATGAAAATCACATTTTACGCTATTTTAGCACTCAAAAACTAATTAGGAAATTTGTTTACCATACTCTAAGACATACCAATGCAAACAAGAAATTGTTACTTAAGTCGGGTGTCCACCCCCGGGAAATGTTTAAATATGGAACTAATGAAAATCACATTTTACGCTATTTAGCACTCAAAAACTAGTTAGCTTGGCAGTTCTTAATTTTAGCATATAAAACTCTAATTTTGCAACAATTTTCAACCCCCCCCCCAGAAAATTCATAAAACGCTAATATTTTGCCTCCCCCCCAGAAATTTCAATGACGCAGTCTGCGTCTTAACCCCCCCCCCCCTGTGGGCACCCCTGGACTTGGCCATCTTTCTCGCTTGAATGTCGCTTTTATCGGCTGTAAAGATACTTTCATATGTAAGGAAATATTTTCCTTGATTTCAAAATGCTAACGCTTCTGTAGTTTTGACGCTAGGAATATGAAAGGTGCATCAGTTCCTAGGCAGTAAAGGTAGTTTTGTTTTTATCGATAAATTATGTTTCATCAAAATTAATTCTTTATGATAGTGGTCAAAAATGAAAAGTATGTTTAAAAATTATTAAGTTTTATAATATGGATATATAGTAATTTTCACATGTTGTGAAAATGAAATTCGGGAGAGGAGTGTTGTGAATGTTACAGAATACATCAAGAGTAGACCTAGTATTGTGTTCCAAAGCAAAGAACTTCTCTGTGAGGAATGCGAGGAATGTGGCCGTTACGTTACGAGTCGGAACCGTGCCGTGCTATTATTAACATTATAGTACAGTACACTATCTGTTATGAAAACATTCTCCTCCTAGACCATGGGCCACTAATATGAACCCCCCGCCCCCCGTGGAAATTCCCGACACATATTTTTTTGTTGGTATTGCCATCTAGTTTAAGTTTTTAGTTGTTTTCCTCTTGTCAATTACAGCATTTACCCGGAAAATCCGGAAATCCGGAGAAAATGAATTTGTTTTAATTTTTCATTGTTATTTGCTCCTAATATTCCCAGGGAATTTCTGACTCACACATTTTGTTGATATTGGCATCTAGTTTAAGGTTTCAGTTGTTTGCCCCTTACAAATTACAACATATCCCCGGAAAACCACGTATATACGGAGAAAATGACTATGTTTTATTTTTTAAATCTTTGTTCTTTGCTCCTAATATTCAAAGCGAATTTGTGACTCATGTTTTTTATTGGCATTACCATCTAGATTAAGGTTTGAGTTGTTTGCCACTTATCAATTACAGCATAAGCCCGGAATACTCCGAAAACCACTGACATCCGGAGAAAATGGCTTCGTTTAAATTTTTTGTTCTTTCCTCCTAGTATTCAAAGGGAATTGGTGAATCATATGTTTTTGTGTTGGTATTGCCATCTAGATTAAGGTTTCAATTATTTGCCCCTTACCAATTACAGCATACACCCGGAAAACCACGTATAGACGGAGAAAATGACTATGTTTTATTTTTAAATCTTTGTTCTTTACTCCTAAAATTCAAAGGGAATTTCTGGTTCGTATGTTTTTTTGTTGGTATTGCCATCTAGATTAAGTTTTCAGCTGTTTGCCCCTTATGAATTACAGCATATCTCCAGAAAACTCCTAAAACCACGGCAATCCAGAGAAATTGATTTTTCAAAAATTTCTTTAAATTCTTTGTTCTTTGCTCCTAATATTCCAAGGGATTTTTGTTTGTTGGTATTCCCATCTAGTTCTAGGTTTCAGTTGTTTGCCCGTTATCAATTACATCTTATCTCCGGAAAACTTCGAAAACCACGAAAATCCGGAGAAAATGAGTTTGTTTTAATTCTTTTTAAAATCGTAGTTCTTTGTTCCTAATATTCAAAGAGAATGTGTGACTCATATGCTTTTGGTATTTCCATCTATATTAAGGGGTCAGTTGTTTCCCCCTTATCAATTACATCTTATCTCCGGAAAACTCCGAAAACCACGAAAATCCGGAGAAAATGAGTTTGTTTTAATATTTTTAAATTTTTTTAAATCTTTGCTCTTTGATACCAATATTCCCAGGGAATTTCTGAATTACATAATTTTTGTTTCTATTGCCATATAGTTTAAGGTTTCAGGTGTTTCCCCCTCACCAATTACACCATGACAAAGAATACTGGAAAAAATCCTGATGCTGAAGGGATGAAAGCGATTGAAAACCTGGCAGAACACCCTTCATATTCAAATTTGAAATCTGTGAATGATAATTTATCTTGCCAAACCTTCCACAGTCACTTCCCTACTTTCTTGACTGAAGTTAGAGAAGGGACATTGGGTAAAACAGCACAATTTTGGATTGGTAATATGGACAAATTAGTGTCATTGATTTTAAGATTTCAGCGAGCAACTAAGAAAAAGAACTTTAACTTACACTTGGCATGTTTAGCAGTTATGATTCCCCTTTTCTTTGCATGTGACCATCACAATTATGGCAGATATCTCGTAGTCCACATACTCACCCTTTTGTACCTGCAAAGGACACACCTGAAGCAGAAGAATTATTTCGCAATAACGGTTACAGTGACTGTACATCACAAGTTTCGAGTTCTAGAAATTCTGTGGATTTCCGTGGCTTTCCGGGTTTTACGGGGATATGCTGTAATTGATAAGAGGCAACAACTGAAACCTTAATCTAGATTGCAATACTAACACAAAACCATATGAGTCGCCAATTCCCTTTGAATACTAGGAGCAAAGAACAAAGATAAAAAAAATTGTCATTTTCTCCGTATATAGCCTACGTGGTTTTCCGCGTTATGTTGTAATTGGTAAGAGGCAAACAACTGAAACCTTAAACTATATGACAATACCAACAAAAAATATGTGAGTCAGAAATTCCCTGGGCATATTAGGAGCAAAGAACAAAGAAAAACTAATTTTCTCCGGATTTCCGTAGTTTTCCGGGGTTTCCGGGTAAATGCTGTAATTGATAAGGGGCAAAAAACTAAAAACTGAAACTAGATGGCAATACCACCAAAAAAATATATGAGTCGGAAATTATAATAAAACTAATTGCACAGAAATTATAAGAAAATTAAAATAAAACTACACAGAAATTATAAGCAACTGAAGTGCTTGCCAAATATTTTTAACTTTGCTAATAGAGCATCTCGGCACGTGCGGTGGCAACAATCACGCGCACGGCAGCCAATAAGCAATCGTTTAGCCACCTGTGATTGCAGCCCTCACCGCCTCCTCCACTACCACCACCTCTTGCCCCTCTAATTAGCAGTGCACCCCGCAGAGAAGTTCTCTGCTTTGGCCAACTATATATGTTCAAGGCCTATCTATGAAACCTGTCCCTCCCTCCCACCCTTGCGGTAGATTCTGATCACAAATATTCTGAATTTGTGTCCGGCCAACAAGTTGTGGATCCTAACTTACTGTCAGTGGATTGTTTTTACTTCGGTCTGATGTGGAAATATATTGAATTCCAAAACTAAACGAATTGCGTTACAAGCATGAAAAATTAAACCCCATAAACTTCATCCATCTGGAATTCCTATGAATTAGAGATCCTTTATGCCCTTGTTACTTTATCTACCGCCCACAGTTCCCCTTCTCTACGACATTTCCGCCGCCATCATCAATGGACTTGTCCTCTTTTCCCCTCCAATCGCCGCCCCCACACATGACATGAATTGACCCTTTCCTTTTCAATTCAGATTCATAGAATACAGACTTAAATAAATATGTACTCTCGTCGTTCCCTTGACTCGCTTAGATGCAAGTTTCTTCCTAATGATCGAGATTGGAACATCAAGCTTAGCATTGAGCACAGAAACATTTCTGGGCGGAGCCAGAATTTCTGAAAACTGCTCTTTTCGTCCGTGTGTCTGTCAACAACCACTGCTGCCATGAATGAACGGTAATGTTGATACGGAGCGGGGAGAAGCGACAGGGCGCATGCGCAGACCGCTCCCTTAACTTCGCCAGGGCACACCGTCAGTCCATATCGCTGGCTTTGTGGGTTTGCAGAATTATAGCTGACGATATTTAGAACGTGTATTGTTACTCCGATTAAACGAATACTGTAAATATACGAATGTGTGATTGTTGGTGGAATTAGTGCGACAAGATGAGTGTGTCGAATGCTTCCCAGGACTAAGCGAGATAGAAGGAGATAGAGAGATGCTGGATGCCTCCTACACACTGACTAGCCTATAGCAACCGCTCATGGCGACCGAATGGCCTTAGCAGCAACCCACTGTCTAAACCACCAGTTCTATCGCGAAACTCCACTTCAGCTTTCTTTACAGGTACGAACGCCAGTTTACGTGAGCAAAGATTGAAACTGTTTGGTGTTTTGTGCATGGATCGTGGTATTGTGAACTCTTAACACCGGACTGCATCTGGATACAGACATCGAGCAGATTTATAAGGAAGAGAGCAGCAGGGAATGTGAGTAATATCGCAATATAGCATTACTGCATGTTTCATCAATGGACAAGGGAATTTAGGTCACATGGTGTGTGAAAGTAGGAACGGACTCATTCACTAATTCATTCATTCATTTTGCTGTGCTCTTCCATTCATTCGCAACACCAGGAAAACCATTTATCATTCTCTAGGTTTTCTCACCTTTGGTGATGTTAATGTTATGAGAAGATCTCTGTAGTTTACTATTTTCTGTACCATGTTGCCAGACTTACTTTTCTGTTCGGGCTCAGATAGATAGAATACCTTCATATCATGTTATACAAGTTAGCCTAGATGAATTCAGTCATTAACAATCAAGAATCGGGAGTCCAACATAGCAGCAACATACGTTATCCATCTTTTCCTGTCTCGGTTTCGTCTGTCCGCAGCTCGTCCTGTCCCATTCCTGTCTCCGGAAGTTCGGTATTTAACATTCAACATTGATAATTGTTTATATATTTTACTATGCTATTAATACGAATATTATTAATATTAATACTTGGCACAGCACTCGGTTTCCCATTCGATCTGTATGTCCTGCCCATCTTATTCTACACGCTTTAAAAACTATAATCTGGTGAATCATTTAAAAGGTGAATTTCGGCGTTTCGTCCATTGCCCTGTGACCTCATCCCGTTTGGGCCAGTAAAATCTTTCTCAATACTTTAATTCTCGGATATTGTATATATGTATTCTGCTATTGAAGATCACATTTACATTCAAGGAGAACATCATTAATTCAAACTGTTTAGCCAAGAGTTGAGAAGACGAGAGATTGTAGGCTTCATAATAATTAATAGCACGCTCTTCTGACTTTAATGTTCATATCTTTTCTGTTTATTAAAATGAATCCAGGTTATTTAGATACAATATTTTGAAAAGTAGCGTTGAGGATATTACACTTTAAAATAATGGAAGGAAGAAATGTCAAGACGCATGTATTGTGCGTATTCCGTAACGTGAAAATCCTCATTTTGAAGGTTACTGGACAGACAGAAGTTGTCAGAGTTGTAATTCCACGTTACGTTATACATTTATTCTGATTTTTATACCTGTTAGGCTGTAAGCAGGGCTTGAAACTGATGTTAGAATTATTTGCCTACTCTTTCAGTTATGTAATTAATTTGTTCTGCTTTCAGAAAATTTGTATTTCAGTTCTCTGGGGGGGGGGGGGGACTAAGAACTGAAGTGGAATTTGTTATTATCATATGCATTAAACAGGCATGAAGTAAAAGTGATCTCTATACAGGCCGCCGAGGCCCTTAGGGTTCCAGGAGGTTGAGGCTGCCCGATTTTTAGACATACGGCACATGGAGGTGGTAAGGTTGTCAGCCTTCACCCCCAGGATTGCTCCTGGTACTCATTTCTGTTAGAGGCTGAGTCAACCCCAGGGCCATAGTGCCACCAGAAGGATTAGGCCAATTGAAAAATCCCAATGACCTCATCAGGGAACGAACCCGTGACCTTCCGGTTTGTAGCGCAGTGCCTCAACCACTACACCACTGAGTAAAACAGGCATGAAGTAATTCACAATTATCCGTAACATTTACAATGAAAGAAAATGCCGGTTGTAATGCTGTGCAATAGGCTATTTGTTTACAATGACGTATGTCGGTTGCTGATAGTCAATCATAGGGAAGATTTTTGTGAAGAAAATGTTTTTATACGCTACAATAAAATACTATATTAGTATTTATAACAGAAATCGTGGTTAAGTACTAATAACTCAGTTAAACATAATCACTCTTTTCTTACAAGAAGTCGACGTTGTTTGAAGCCCCCCTAAAAAAAAAGAGAATTATTTTAGCTATTTAGTGAGAAGTGGTCATTACAGAAGAAAACAAAAATATTGGACCTATTCAGAATTTGTTGAAGGGAGGGGCTGACAAAAAAAAGTCTGCAATTACTGGAGATATGAGTTATTTTCAAAAAGAGGGGGGTCCGGGGGTCCTCTCCCACGGAAATTTCCAGAAATGAAGAGCTATTAGGTCTTCTGGGTGAATCCTCCTAATTTCTCAGTAGACTAAAATTCTTCTTGCCCAGAGTTTACGTTGTTTGAAGGCCCCCCCCCCAATCAAGTATCAAACATTTTACCTTTAATTGTCATGGAAACCACCATTAACGGCCGTGGGTGTCGGCATGCTGACCACATGTCCCCCAATCCTGCCGTCTGCCTATGGCAGATGACGCAGCGGTCGGGTGGTAGGTCTTGTCCCTTCAGGGATGTAGCGCCACGGACGGAGGAGGAGTTTTATGTAAGTGCTGGCCTGAAATAGTTCTCAAGAAATCGATGTATAATTAATAATAATAATAAAAGATAAGGAACTGTAACAACTTGACTGCTGTCCTGTGGGTTGTCATAGCTGGTCTACACATTTGACACAAGGCGTCCTCGGGTTGAAATAGGGCGAGTGCATAAATTTGCTTTTGTTTTTGTATTTAATGACATTTGAATATGTTATTTTATTAGATAATTATTTTCGACGAATAAAAAAGTTTAAATCAACGCAAAAGAAAACCCTGGGGGCGCGGCCCTTACTGCCCTCCCTCTGGGATCTGTATCTGGACCTATTAGGAGACGGAAAGTGGCAACTCCCAAGACCTGTATACAATCAGTATAGAGAACAATGTTATCATAATTATTCTATTGCAGAAATACTATGGGAAGAGGCCTTCATGTTTCGTGATCGCCTCAATATTACTATTTCACTGAGCACCTGGGCTCCTTTGGATGGAACAACTGCGACCCCGGAATTAATTATGGCCATGTCGTTTGTTTTTACTCTTTTAGAGTGATAGGAACAAAAATAATAGTGTTATAAGAAATTCAGCTCTGATCTGTCAATGTCTCCTCTTCAAAAACGTTTCACTGACATTTTCAGCAATGTTCAGACTGGTTAGAGAGGGTGGGTGGAGACAACGAAACAGGCTGAAAATTGACTACTCTGTTACATTAATTGGAATAAATTTGTTGGTTAGGTTTTGACACGTTTACTAGCCCGTCGAAAAAGTTAGTCAATGGGTATTATGGGTCTTGGAAGACCCGGTTCCTTTCTACTTGAAAGTGAACTTTTGTCTGGCGATCTTAATGAAGCTATGCAATAATTTAATTTTAAAGACTTACCATACTCAGGCCTGAATGTAGAATGTGTTTTATTTTATTCTGCAGTGGCTAAGCCATGATTCAGGGTAACAACTGTCAACCATTCGAAAATCTGCTAATCTTGAGTGTACTAAAATATTCCAATTAAGATATCACAGAGGCTGCAGCACTTACAGTGAGTCATTTATAAGCCGTGGGGTCCGTAAGGCCCCATTGCCATTTTGCTGTAGAGCAGAATAAACCACAATTTACCGGATATTGTTGCCATTGTTGTAAGATTTTCCCCAACAGCTACCACAGTAACGAGAACAGTGTAGCCAACTAAATCATGTGTTCTAGGCAAATTCCATGCTCAGTCAACTTTCTATATTATAACTAGGGCCCGGATTTTTAGGTTTTTATAAACCCTGTTTTAGTTTTATAAACGTATAAAAATACTTTTATTGTAGTTTTTTTACCATTTTCAGACGATTTTTTTAGTTTCACTTTAATAAGTACAATAAACACATTGAAAAAGAAATTAATTCATTTTATTTTCACTTAAATTTCCATGGCTCTGAACCACGAAACTTTAGCAATACTTTTTGCTTAGTTTTAGATCTACCCCTGTCATTTCCAACCCCACCACAAACTCAACAAATAGGTTTTTCAATTATTCAATCAACTCTTAGAATTATTCACTTTCGGTGTCTTGGCTGGAACAAGCACTGTGAATAAACTGTAAGTGTAAGCTTGTTAAGAATGCATTTGATTTGCTTCTAAAGAAACAGGGATAATGGGATACAAAATGACAAAATTACAAAATGTAATGCTATATTTTATCTTACAAATGTTCTGGTAACAATGAGCAGTATTCAAAATTTAGGCACATATTTAAAACGTAATTTTTATTTGATTAAGTATTTTCTCTTATTTTAATTGACACAGTTTTAGGCATTTTTAGTTTCCAACGTCTTATTAGCCATTTTTACATTTTATAAGATTGGACTATGTCACCACTGTCAAACATTCGAAAATGTGCAAATCTATTAGTGTACTAAAATATCCCAATTAAGATATCACAGGGACTGCATCACTTATAGTGAGTCATTTGTAAGCTGTCCATTGGAGTAGTAATCTGCCATTTTGCTGTAGAGCAGAATAAACCACAATTTACCGGATATTGTTGCCATTGTTGTAACATTTTCCCCAAACAGCTACCACAGTAACGAGAACAGTGTAGCCAACTAAATCAAAGCAGGGCCCGGATTTTGATGAGATGTCATCTTTGAATTGGAACATCATGGACGTTGCCCACTAGTGCAGATATTCTGATACTGACTTTTAGGTTATAAAAATTGTAGGCTAATTTTTAGGATCATTTTTTGGTCAATTTCCTCTAGTTTTATTTTTAGGTCATTTTTAGACTTTAGACATTATTTGATTATTTTTTGGCCTTTTTTTACGATCTTCTTTTCCACATTACATATTTTTAGGTTAACTTTTTAAACTTCAAGTTATAATTTTCTCATTTTATGTTGTTTCTCGCATTACATAGCGTTTTTGTGCATTTACTTACATTGAATATTATCGGAACTCTAAATAAGCATAAATAAATCTTGTTATGATTATAATTTGGACACAAAAAGACGTTATTTGCTGTGTGCAACTAATTACAAGCCTATAATTGGGTTTCAACATGAATGTATAATAGACAAATCTCACGTATATACTTGATTTTCATTGAATTTTTTTTTTTTTTTCAGTTTTTGGGTAATTTTTTGTACTTATTCAGTCATTTTCTAGCTCATTTTATCTGTATTTTTAGGTCATCAAAACCCGGGCCCTGGTCATAAGCAAATTCCATGCTCAGTCAAGATTCTAGGTATTTTTAAACAAATAACTTATTGTAACTTATTTATTATGCTAAATCAATCAGATTAAGAAATATAGTGTGTCGTTGCTTAGTGCTGGTTGTCTCCTTTGCAACTAGACAAACTGAAGGAAAAGTTTTCATGTGTCACGATGCTATAATGACAGGCAAGCAATAGTGGATTCATGGCCACCTCCATGGGACCCAGGATCGATTCTCGGTGGATCCATGTGGAATTTATGGTGGACGAAATAGGGTCGTAACAGGTATTCTTGTGGTGCTCCTGTTTCCCCTGCCATATCATTCCATCCTTCCTCCATTCAGCATAATATGGCCATTTGGTTGCCATAAAGGAATTATGAAAAGTTGATTAGATTCGCCAGAAAATGCGTGAAATTAGCAAGTCTAATGCCACTTAAACGCAGAAAAAAGTAACAGGCTTAAGAATTAGGCCTTTAATAGTAATAAAAGCAACAAAAAATCCTACAATGTGAAAATCAAAACATATGAATTAGTACATAGAAATTTAACAAGGGAAATCAGATTTTTCAATCACTTTTTCCTCCCGTAAATTTCACAAAAAAAGTCTTACGGAGCTAAAAGTACATCAAAATATGTCATCAGTTATTTCATTTTATAAATATTTTGAGACAGAATTAAAAAAAAAAAGATGTAGGTTTGCTTAGTTTAACTTTTCCATTCTGAGCCATGATATGAAAAGAAACGTTTTGTATATTGTAAACTTGAACTGTATTTCATACCTCCTGGACCTATATAGGCTAAAAAAAAGTTATTTTTCGTATAACATTTTTTGATAAAACATACAGAGGTGAGAATATTAAATTCCTCTGGAGCAGTGGCCACATCACATCCAAGCTCATGTGGGATCGTTGTCTTCACATTTAACAATAATATTCCTGAAACCCACCGTAGTTCGGAGTCCACTTTAAGATAATATAAGTAGCTTCTGTAGTCTTCCACGCTTCCCCATTCTCTACCGCCTCGTGATCATTCACATAAATATGACAAAATGAGATCAGGAAATAAGAAGAAATTGCTATTCCACTGTTTGGATTTGACACAGTGCTTAATTGAAGCGTTTATTTTTATAAGGTTCTAAGTGCAAAAACCATGATTTTTCAGCTGATAATTTTAAATGGATCTATGTACCAGACCAATGCATTTCAGAAGGGTCCAAGGCCCAGGGAAAGCCACGTTAGTAGCAATAAATTCCAAGAGATAGCGCTGGGTTCATCTCCGACACGTCTTTCTGTGGGTATATGTCTTGTTTTCTACACAATCATGAATTTGTCACTTAGACCCTTATAAAAGTAAACGCTTCAATTACTGACATGATGGGGGAAAGAGGGCCGTCCACAAAGTAAGTTCCCCTGGGGCCGTTTACAGGAACAAAACAAAATTTCATGTAAAAATTTATTGCAACAGATACAGCAAGTGTTCAGCTATTTTTAAAAATATTCGCCACCGGAATTGAGACATTCGTCATTCTCTGAGACCAACTTTTGAACACCTGTGTTGTAGAAGTCTGTGTGACAACTACTTCCGTTTCTCTGTCATTTCTGATGTGTAGGAAAAGACTGAAATCATTGGGAGCGAAGTCCAGGCTGCAGGATGGATGTTTAAACACCCCCCAGCCGATCTTGTGCAATGGTAAACATAACAATCCAAAAGTCTGAATGATAAAAACACTTTTTTCTCCACTTACGTCACTTTTAATAACACAGGACTAGTTTCGAGAGCCTTGTTCGCCCCATCATCGGCTGGTGGTCGACCACCAGCCGATGATGGGAGCGAACAAGGCTCTCGAAACTAGTCCTGTGTTATTAAAAGTGACGTAAGTGGAGAAAAAAGTGTTTTTATCATTCAGACTTTTGGATTTTATCAGTATGCTCCACTGTTTATATAACTTCTTTTTATTGTGTTTTAATGGTAAACATGTTTAACAGAACTGTCTTCATCTATGTATAGTTCCATTTTACGGGCTGGACTTAAAAAAAGTGCAAGTCTGTTACAGCGATTA
Source organism: Ectobius pallidus (assembly GCA_964059195.1). Classification (NCBI taxonomy): domain Eukaryota; kingdom Metazoa; phylum Arthropoda; class Insecta; order Blattodea; family Ectobiidae; genus Ectobius; species Ectobius pallidus. The sequence continues at coordinate 5,798,437 of CAXKWD010000008.1, read as the reverse complement.
TTGATGATATCACCAGATGTCACTGTTGTTCTCTTCCCTTTCGTACAAATAAATAATTACCCATTTCCTTAATTGTAAGCACTACAAATACTGGATCTATTATCTCTACACGATACTAAACAAACACGACTAACGACAAGCAATCGACTTCATGGCAAGAAAGTCAAACCCGCGCTAATACACGACGACACAAGTACACAGCCCAAACATGTCAATTTCACCACACATCCCATCAGGATGTCCAGTTTACGTAAAGGAAAACCTCTCAGCATTCTCCCATAGGACATCTGTGCATTCATATGAGTAAGACACTAGAAACAGTTACATGATTGATCTTCCCTATTCCAGACTATCCAAAACACATAATAGTCATCTTTATTTAAGCCTTCAATTATTTAATAAACTCCCTAAGAGTTCACACTTAGTGACTTTGAACAAATTTAAAATTGTTCTAGAATCCTGGATTAAGGGTAAAGCATTTTATTCACTTGAAGAGTTTAACAACTGTAATATGTCCAATTTATTATTCTGACTGGTATTTTTACCTATAGAATAGCTCAATTTGTATCAGCATACCTTCTTAAATTCTCTTTTAAGATCTTTCACTACTGCATTACTGTGATGCAAACGTGTAATAGAAATATAACCGTGTAGTAGAATCTTAGAATCTTTCCAGTTAATGTATGTTATTTTTAAATTGTGTATGGACAGGTAATCCAAAGAATTGTGTGTGTTAAAGCAATTTATAGCAGGTGATATGATGCTGTCCATTACAATTCCCTGTGACTGTTACAGACATAATTGTAAATAATTTTAAGTATATTGTATAAAACAATGAAGCCAATTGTAGCATGTATTAAATGGCAAATAAAGGTTCTTATCTTATCTTACCTTATAAGGGCACTATTAAGTAAACACATCAAACAATTGGTTACCAAAATTTGATTTGACCGGAGGTGATAAGCTTCATTGCTTGGCACTCCGGGGGGTAAGGGAGGGGCAAAAAAAAAAACTACAAATACTATTATTCCTAGTACTACACAAAAATAAGCTAACAGAATATTTAGTTTCTCTCAAATCATGACTTCATTTCTCTCCATGCATTAAACATCTGCGACTCCTTATCATAGCAAGGGATTTTTCAATACCAGTTCTTTATGTGCCTTTTCTATAACTCCAAGAGAAATATAAATTTCTTTGCGAATAGATCAGGATTTAGTATTTTTGGAAAATGTTTCTGCTATGTTCAATTGTCTAAATAAGAGATTTTTTCAAACTGTTGCCAACCAAAAGAGCCTTAATACCGCTACGTATGGAATTATCAAAAAGTTTTTTTATTACTATTCTAAGCACAAGCGAACCGAAATTATTTCCTTTTACGATTCAAAATAACATAAAATATCGTACGATGTTCGACCAATATAACTGAAGAGGCTCACATGAATAACAAAACTCACTAGCGGTTGTTTTGTTAACTTTTTGCTTGCCGTTAAGTTCTATATCGTAACTAACTAATAACAAGCTCCTTTGTTGCGTTCGATAATTAATTTTTCAAATGCATTTATCTGTTCTCTTTTATCTACCGGTAAAAAAAAACTATGTAACGAATGCAAACTAATGAAAATGGCAGTTATAACTAGGGACCGGATTCTTAGGTTTTTACCTATTTTTTTTCCTTACTTCCAAAACAAAAAGCGTTCATACACTTTTTCGAATCATGTCCATAGGATTCACCCACATTAATTCTGTGGTACCTAAAAATACCTAAATGAGGTATAAAAACCTAAATATACCTAAACGGGATATAAAACCTAAAATATCTAATGTAGGCTACTTTTTTGTCTTTTTTGTTTGTCGGTTGAGAAATCGGTATTTTGCGGAGAGACAATTTTTGTCGGGTTGAAATTAATACCACCAGCGGTTCATTCAACCCATTGTCGTCTAGGATGGACAGTATTTAGAGAGGAAGTGTAAGAGTACCGGCGTATTCCTTTAAAAATATTCGTACGAACAACCGTTGTTGCCGTGTATGAACAAGGATATATATAGATTTCTGTGTTTTAAAGCGCTTGTTTGCCTTTAGTACTTCCCTGTTATTCACTGAGTGGTCACACTGTGAGTTTTAAGAAGACGTGTTAATTATGCCAAAACAAATTAAATCGAGTTTATTACGGCAGTGGATTGGCGACGATCTGAATTTCACTACAAATGGCAAAGTAATATTTTGTCAAGCCTGCCAGAAACACGTAGGCCCTAAGTGTTATTTACCTTTCTAGAAAAGGGGAAAGTTTTCGTCCCTACTTGATCTGTTGTGCGGTTAGCATGCATAACGACCGAAGAAAGGAAAATAATCAGTTTTACATTAACCACATCCAACCATAAAGTATTTTACTCAATAAATTAGAAGCATCGGATTCGAATCCTGAGAAGGGTAGTGTCTAGATACAGTATTAACTATTAACTAAGAGATAACAGGAAGAACTTCATAGTTGAGAATCTTGAAAGATATGTAGTGATATACTGTAACCAGGAAATGTGAGGCAATCTTATTTTCACTGCTTCTTTTGATTGTTTATGCTTTCTTTCTTCAATTGTATAATATTGTACTAAAGCAAGTTTACACAAATTTAAGTCAATTTTGTTCAGTTAAACTTTACAAGTATTATGTATAGAATCCTATGTAGCACATTCAAATTCATTAAATCAATTATTCTACCCGAAAACGATATTTTGGAGAAAAAACCTAAAAAAAAAACTATTTCACCTAATGGAAAACCTAAAACAGTGTTTTTAAAAACCTAAAAATCCGGTCCCTAGTTATAACAGATCATTTTAATATTTCGCAAGTTGGAAATCGGATTTTAAGAGGATTGGGGTTTACGTAATAGGCCTACTACAAAAATATCGACATTGGAGCGAAGAGACAATTTATTTTTTACATTAGATTTACATATATGCATAGTTTCATATCGAGGAAATGGGAGGGGATTTCTCTTTCTATTTTCATGTTGAACAAATCCTTTATAGAACTATCAGCTTCTAAGGATCAATAGTTTTCATGAATCAGCGGCGGTTACCTGAGTTTCTGAATAAAGTGTTACCCAGTGCTTTAAAAAATAAAATCAGGTAAACTGATACAACAAAGTGCCAGAATGCTTTTGTTTAATCAGTGATAATTTCAATTATGATATATAGAAAATAAGTTTTTATTTTTTTTTATCGATTTCCGAGTTAAGCTCCAGATCGGTTCCTTAAGCAGGGGTTACGGAAGACCAAAGGTCTAGTTTTATAAGCATGTGTGAAGAAATATGTGGTTAGTGTTATTTGTCAAAGCTACCTGTATTGCAACTTCCAAAGCTATATATAAACACTGTAAAGCAATATGCTGCATTTGATAAATTCGTTCTAATATATTACCATAAAATAGGCACTAAATTGGGCATTACTTCGGTACCGGTCAATCGATTTGGTCCAATATCAATAGGCTTCTTCCCGTGGACGTTATAAATGCGTATACCAAGTTCCATGAAAATCCGATAAAGCGTATTTGAGTTATCGCTCGTACTGCTACACGGTTAGACGGACAGACATTTTCCCGTCCCCCACACAATCTCATGAAGTATCATAATAACATGTTACCTGCTCCGCGACGAAATGAGAAACGTCCTTCAACAAGGGGGGGACATACAGTTTTTGGGTGAAAATCATAGGTAGGTGAATTTCATTATTTTTCCCTCAGCAATGAATTGCTCTACAATATTGCATTCTGACATACTCTTGATTGACTACTTCTACAATTGCATACTTTTCAAAATGAATCGAACTGTTACAGTTACAGATAATTATCGTTTCAAAATGGCAGTCACGTTTCATGCCGATTCCTTGATAACTTCCACAAATATAAATATTTCTGAGTGATTATTTTTCTGTGCATTTGTTAATATCATATGAACAACACCTATCTACAATCATTCATTTAAAATTAATAGTTTATTTTTTTAAGTAGGCCTTTTTTATTTTTTTTAATGAAAAAGATTATTAAAAAAATACTTATACTGTAGATATTCCAAAGATTGTGGATGATTTTCTTCATATAATGTTTGCAAATAGGTAGAAAAAAAGAATAACTAAAAATATTGCCATTTGATGAAATTATCAGGGAAACGGCATTTTAGTGCACGAAACATGGCTGCCATTTTGAAACGATAATTACCCATAACTGTAACAGGTTTATTTATTTTGAAAATAGTTTGCAAGTGTAGAAGTAATCAATAAAGAGCATACGTCAGATTGCAAGATTGCAAATCAATTCATTGCTTAGGAAAAAATAATGAACTTCGTCTATTACTCACCTATGAATTTCACCTAATATGAATGTCCCCCCTTAAGAAATAACATGAGATCCTGTTTTCCTCCTGAAAATACTTGTTTGTTTGTGATTAAACATGCCTTTGACGAGCCGACTGCTTTAACACATACGAACCACAATTTTGTTTTTGTGGGCCGATTTTTAGTACTAACTCCCGGGTCGAATTATAATTATCTACTCCATCCCTTACCTATGGTACTGTGTAAACATCTTTGAAGCAGAATTATTTAAAAAGCCAAAATTAAAATTATTTGTTAGTTGGTTATTCTGACAGGAATATGTTCCCTTGATTTTTATGTCAATTGTAGCTCTTGTCACTTTATGGAATTGGTGCCGGTCAGGCTATATTCCTGGGCCCTATTTCATAAAACTCTATAGGTGTGACAAATACGACAATTATGTCAAGTCTGACAAATTTGTCAATATGTCATGACAATTGTATTTTTCATAAATATTACAACTTTTCCTTACATTACAGGCAAATTGTTACTATCGAAAATAATTTAATTATATTTCTCTTTTAATACAAAGTCACTGAAATTGAAAGTTAGGTTAATCCATTGCCTAAAATCATTGGGTGGTTTCATGTCTATTTCTTCACCACTTTCACTACAACCAATATCACTACTACTAGTGTTCATTATTAACAAGACAATTTAGCAAGTTTATTAACAAAGTTTAAATCACAAGTAAGTTTGCCAAGTTATGCCACACATTTACATAACCTACTGACTTGGCCTACACATGAAAGATTGCCTGTCACTTCTGTAATGACAATTCTACATTTTTTGTAAATTTGTAAATATGTCAGCAAAAATTAATGTTTCATAAATGATAGGTATCCTAAGATTTGACATATTTGTCAGATTTTTACCTGTAAACTCAAAAGTTTTGAGAAACAACAATATGTAAAATTGTCATACAAATCTATAATATTGTCATGACATTTATGTAAAGTTGTCAGCTTTTATGAAAAACACAATTGTCAAAATGTAAACCTGTAAGACAATTCTATGTCACTTGTCACCTGTAAAATTGTAACTTTTATGAAATAGGGCCCTGGTGTGTGTGACCTTGTTTCAAGGTCAATGCTGGTTTTATTAATATAGCCTATCAATTTTAAGAATTCGATTGTAATCAGCTAGTCCTAGTTTGAGTGTTTAAATGTATTTGAAAAGTAGTGACCAATATGATGTCATTGTGATTAGAAACCCCATACAGGCCTATTGTATTTATCGTGCTTTGGGCTCATAATTTAATGTAGCCTATTTGAAAGAGGGGAAGTGGCTAAAGCATTGTTAGAGTGTGGCTTATCCGGTAGCCGCTGTACGTTTATTTAATAGCAGTAATTGTGATCATATTAAGTGATTAAATACAGTCACCCCTCGATATAGTACCCCTCTTTACATTGCCACCCTCGCTCTGCGCCAATAAATCCAAGTGAACAAATCTCCCATATAAAATATATAAGAAACCTCGTTACTGTGCCAATTCATTTAGTGCCAGTGAATGTAACACAAGATTTTTACAAAATATAGCTTGTAGTGGTTCTTTTTCAGTTTCCGAATTGTTCTGAAACTGGCGTGATGTTAGGAAGATTATTTAAGAAACAAATTGTGCTGTATTTCCAAGAAGTGAGTGTTCCCCTGCCACTAACTGTAAATGTAGTGCGGTGGAATGAGGAAGCTATGTTAAGAAGTCGGACAGACAGCCTGCTTGAGGGTGGAGCAGGTAGAAAGAGCCATTCCAAACTTTCACTTCTTTTAGTCCAGTGTTCATTCAGCGGTTAAACACTACACTACAGTTACTCAGTTACAGTTAATCACTGATATGGACCCACATGATTTTCAACCTCTTTGTGTACTGTAGCACTGGACATATAAATTGAGTTACTGTACAGTACAATGTATTTTATTTTGTGCTGAAGTTCTCTAATGATTTTTATTTAATTTTTCTTCCTTAATACAGTTCAGTAAATTAATGCAGCTCTGTATTATGCAATTTTAATTTTAAAAATTAAATTTCGTTTTAGTGCCACCCTCGCTTTGAGCCACTAAATGTTAGTGAACGGATGTAGGCATTATATCGAGGGTTCACTGTACAACACATTTATATTTAAACTAAAAGGTTAAACAATTTTAAAAATTAAATAGGAAATGGGCATGGGGGAGGAAAGACATGTCTGAAAAGTATTGACTGGGAGACCCGAAGGAAAAATACCACTTGGAAGACTTAGGCGTAGGTGGGAGGACAATATGAGGATAGATTTAAGGGAAGTAGGCTTTGCGAGGGATGGTTGGATGGAGTTAGCACAGAATAGGGTTGAATGGCGGGCTCAGGTAAGCGCGGCAATGAACCTTCGGGTTCCATAAAATAGATAATATTCCTGTAGCTTGGTGAGAAATTATCTATTGCCATTGAGTAAGTAAAAACTAGATGAATTGACGTGTGTCATTTGCCTCAAGTTATACTTTGCCGCTTCCGATGACCCTTAAGAATTCTGCATGTTACAGTGTGATTGTAGCGGTGTATCTAGTAGCCTGTCCACGAACTAATCCTGATTTATTTCGTGATTCCCTACACTACTACCACCAATAAAATAATACCGCCTACCGATAATCTCTATATATATAAAAGGCTTTGTCCTGACTGACTGAATGAATGACTGACTGACTGTTTGACTGAATGACAGGAATCAACGTACAGCCTAAACTATAACAGGTAGAGACTTGGAATTATGACAGTACCTTCGTTTCATAATGTAGGTGCTCACTAAGAAAGGATTTTGAAAAATTCTGATTCTAAATGCCAAAAATTAAATGTTTTTGAAAATACTTAATCCCTTTTTACATAGAATTATCAATTCCAAATCACAGAATATATTGTTGCCAAATGGTATCAGGTGGGCTTGGAAAAAACAAATGAAATGCACTTTTGACAAATAAGAGAAGTTATCAAAATAATTCATGTTATAAATAAATATTACAGAATGAAATCCACTAAAATAATGGAATCACATAACTTTCTCTACCCTGGACATAGAGAAAACAAAACGAGGTATGGTAATGCGTATATTATTATATTATATCGCAGGTTTTTGGAGAGAAAAGTATGAAAGTGATAATGCTTTCTGTTTAATTTCATCTCCAAAACGGTTTTATGGTAACATAAGAGTGGGAAATTTCCCGCCTCGATATTACAATTTTATGTTACAGGAATTTCTGTTTCTTCTTATTTAAACCTCTACCAGGCTTGCTGTGCACTGTACAAGCGATGGGATGCAAAATTCTAGATCCTCTATGAGCCATAAAAAACTATATCAAGCGTTTTCTGAGGGAATAGTTTGAGTGTAATAAGTCGTTCTTCCTATTTCAAATTATAAATGCCTATATAAGGACCTAGAATTTAAAATTGAAAATCCTTCATAAGCTAATTTCCAATTACAAAATACAAAACCCGGGCGACGCCGGGTCTTTTAAGCTAGTAACAAATACACGAAAATTGTATTGCCTCCGATGTCCTGGCAGGGGATCGAATTTGGTATTTCCCGCGGTCGAAGATGTGCTACTTGAACGTGAATCGTTTTGCTAGAGGACCAAAATTAAACTTCGCGGGGGGGGGGGGGACCTTCCTCCGTTACGCCACTGAGGTTTCTAAAAGCCCAAAACTTAAATATATTTTTTTGCTCGACGTAACTAATTAGTGGTACTTACGAATATTGTTGCCGCGGATCGTAACTTGACATTCCCGCACGCAATCTAGTTGCTATGAAAACAAAAGAAATCTCCGTGCGGTAAAACTTACAAAAAGCACAAGTGCCGTAAGTAAAACCATCATAATACAAGCCTTTATGGAAGACCGGAACCAAGGCCCCCAGTTTGTGGCATAGGCGTACCGAGGGGGGGGTTTGGGGGTTTGAACCCCCCCTCCATTGATTAAAAAAAGGAAAATTATATAATTTTTTTAAGTCTGCCCATAAATTACTTAATACAAGTATAAAGCGTGGGAAGCTTAAAACTCGTTATTTTGCGTCTTAATTTTTAAAATTTTCCGGGGGCGAACCCCCGGAAGCTTAAAACTCGTTATTTTTCATCTTAATTTTTAAAATTTTTCCGGGGCAGACCCCCGGAAGCTTAAAACTCGTTATTTTGCACCTTAATTTTTACAATTTCCGGGGGGAGGGCCCCCGGACCCCCCTCTCCCTGGGGGGTATTCCATACACCCCAGACCCCGCGGATGTTATAACCCCCCCATATGGTCGGCCTGGTTACGCCTATGGTTTGTGGTGATTTTAACAGGACAAATATTCGGTCCCCATAACAACTAACATATGCGATTCACTTTCTGAAATATAACATCCATCTTCAATAGTGTATAAAGATAATATTTTAAGCTAATATCTCAATTAATATAAATAAATTGATATAAATAATCATCGTGCAAAAAATAGCACGCAATACTCGTGCCGTAAGCGCATAACGGATCTCGGAAATTGAAAAAACTCGGCGCTTGCGATCCGTATGCACCGCTTACGGCACTTGTATCGCAATATACTATTAATGATGGTCCAACAAAAACAGTCGTAAGCAACTTGCTCGTACTGTAAATTAATGAATGTCGTTATAGATTCGCTGCATAATGTACAGTTCTTATTTTTAAATAAGTTATCCTTCAGTTTTCTTACACCCTAACATTTATTATGAGGCCCTAAGAAAATATTTGAAGGGGCCCCCGCCCCTTTTTACAGTGCAAATTCTTGAGCCGTTAGAAAACAGAATAATACATACTAGGCCTACTTGTTCTTGAGCGCAGGGTGAGGATTGTTCCCGGCCACAGGGCCTAGTTCACTTAATGAGTAGCTAGGCGTGAGTTCGAGATCTGTTTGCTAACAATAATAAAATCAGGTAAACTGATATAACAAAGTGCCAGTATGTATTTTTAATCAGTAATAAACGCAATTGTGATAGGCCCATGCATAAAGGTTATTTTTGTAATAGATCTCCGAGTTAAACTTCAAAAACAAAAAGAGTTGGCAATAATAATAATGATGCAATAGACCTACGATTCGCTGATATCTCTGTTTCAATTTAAAGCAGCCTTAAAGGTTATGAATAAATAAAAAGTCAATATGAAATCTATCTGTCAGGAATTACATTAGGTATATTGCTGCACAGGAACGAATATGAAAAATACTCACATTAAAATATAGCCTAATGTAAATATCGGTAGTCTACATAACCATAGAATGCACAATATAATATCAATATTCAACGGTTAGTTGTTATAAATCGATTATTTACATTATTTAAATTATTATTTAGCCCACAGTGACATCGTTATAAAGAAACAAATCAATCAAGGTTGCTAACAATATCAATATACGATTGGCAATTTGTTACGTTTTTTAATATATTGAGGGCCATGAAAGAATATTCATTACAAAATTAATATTGATATACTAGTTATTTCGGTACCGGTCAACCGATTTGGCCCTAATCCAATAGGCCTGTACCCAAGAACGTCATAAATTCGTATACCAAGTTTCATGAAAATCCGATAAAGCGTATTTGAGTTATCCGCGCCTTTGTGATATATTACCATAAAAAGGCACTAAATTGGGCATTATTCCGGTACCGTCCAACCGATTTGGTCCAATATCAATAGACTTCTTCCCAGAGACATTAACATATGCGTATACCAAGTTTCATGAAAATCCGATAAAGAGTATTTGAGTTATCGCGCCATTAAAATAGACACTAAATTGGGTTTTACTCCGGTACCGGTCAACCGATTTGGTCCAATTTGAGTAGGATTCTTCCCATAAACATTATAGATGTATATACCAAGTTTCATTAAAATCCGATTAAGCGTATTTGAGTTATCGCGCGTTCCGCCATCTATTAATGATTAAACTGTAGTGTTGGCCATGAAACAGGAACTGTTGTTATTGTTGTGATACAAGTGAAGTTTAAATAAATCTGGCCTTCGTGATATCAACTCTTTGCAACATTATGTGTAGTTAGTACATACTTTTATTATGTCCTACTGTATTATGTTGTGATATGGATTTTAGGAAAAGGAAATTCTTAATAATTGTGTAGCAACGTGAAATTGAATTAAAAGGCTTGGGAAAGTAGATTTAACTGTAAGCGGTACCTGAACATTGATACCTGTTTTGTCAGACCTATTTGTGAGCGCTGGGAGGAGGAAATTGCTGATTGGGATGTTTTTTATTAGCGGGTCTACATCGATAAGGTGACTGACTTACAGGAACAGAAGTCCAACCGAGATTTGTTTAATATTTATGAAAATATATATGGATAAACATTCAAAAACATTCTCGAATAATTTATTAGTAGACTATGATTTAACTCAGCTCTTCTACCGATACCATAATGTAAACAAGGAATAATAATTCCTTCTGATTCAATTTTTAATCAGCCATGACGCAGAAAAGGAACAAATCTACTCTTACTTAGCCTAGAAATAAGGAAATTATAACTTATTTAATCTCCTCGTAATCGACCGTTGCGTTTTGTTTAAACATTAAGAAGCGTATATTCCAAAACTTTTCTTAGGAATTCTATGAAGAGTAGTTAAAGATAGCCAAGTCTTGTATTGCTTTGCCTGAATAGGCAACTGAACAACTGAGACAACTGAATCTACATTCCTGTGACGTGGACATTTACTCCTTGTAGAGATGTGGCACAAAAAATATTCTTCGTGCTTACGGTTGAGGAAGTTATGTGTTGAGAAGAACGAGCGTTCATATGAATGCTTTAACTTCCATTGAATGGAACTGAAAAGGGGAGGCCTACAACTTTGGGTGACATTCATAGGTGAGAAATAGGCGAAATTCATAGGTCAGAAATAGGTGAAACTCATAGATGAGAAATAGGCGAAATTCATAGGTGAGAAATAGGTGAAACTCATAGGTGAGAAATAGGTGAAACTCATAGGTGAGAAATAGGCGAAATTCATAGGTGAGAAATAGGTGAAACTCATAGGTGAGAAATAGGCGAAATTCATAGGTGAGAAATAGGTGAAACTCATAGGTGAGAAATAGGCGATGTTCATAGGTGAGAAATAGGTGAAACTCACAGATGAGAAATAGGTGAAACTCATAGGTGAGAAATAGGCGAAATTCATAGGTGAGAAATAGGTGAAACTCATAGGTGAGAAATAGGCGAAATTCATAGGTGAGAAATAGGTGAAACTCATAGTTGAGAAATAGGCGAAATTCATAGGTGAGAAATAGGTGAAACTCATAGGTGAGAAATAGGCGAAATTCATAGGTGAGAAATAGGTGAAACTCATAGGTGAGAAATAGGCGAAATTCATAGGTGAGAAATAGGTGAAACTCATAGGTGAGAAATAGGTTAAACTCATAGGTGAGAAATAGGCGATGTTCATAGGTGAGAAATAGGTGAAACTCATAGGTGAGAAATAGGTGAAACTCATAGGTGAGAAATAGGTTAAACTCATAGGTGAGAAATAGGCGATGTTCATAGGTGAGAAATAGGTGAAACTCATAGGTGAGAAATAGGTGAAACTCATAGGTGAGAAATAGGCGAAATTCATAGGTGAGAAATAGGTGAAACTCATAGGTGAGAAATAGGCGAAATTCATAGGTGAGAAATAGGTGAAACTCATAGGTGAGAAATAGGCGAAATTCATAGGTGAGAAATAGGTGAAACTCATAGGTGAGAAATAGGCGATGTTCATAGGTGAGAAATAGGTGAAACTCACAGATGAGAAATAGGTGAAACTCATAGGTGAGAAATAGGCGAAATTCATAGGTGAGAAATAGGTGAAACTCATAGGTGAGAAATAGGCTAAATTCATAGGTGAGAAATAGGTGAAACTCATAGGTGAGAAATAGGCGAAATTCATAGGTGAGAAATAGGTGAAACTCATAGGTGAGAAATAGGCGAAATTCATAGGTGAGAAATAGGTGAAACTCATAGGTGAGAAATAGGCGAAATTCATAGGTGAGAAATAGGTGAAACTCATAGGTGAGAAATAGGTTAAACTCATAGGTGAGAAATAGGCGATGTTCATAGGTGAGAAATAGGTGAAACTCATAGGTGAGAAATAGGTGAAACTCATAGGTGAGAAATAGGTTAAACTCATAGGTGAGAAATAGGCGATGTTCATAGGTGAGAAATAGGTGAAACTCATAGGTGAGAAATAGGTGAAACTCATAGGTGAGAAATAGGCGAAATTCATAGGTGAGAAATAGGTGAAACTCATAGGTGAGAAATAGGCGAAATTCATAGGTGAGAAATAGGTGAAACTCATAGGTGAGAAATAGGCGAAATTCATAGGTGAGAAATAGGTGAAACTCATAGGTGAGAAATAGGCGAAATTCATAGGTGAGAAATAGGTGAAACTCATAGGTGAGAAATAGGCGAAATTCATAGGTGAGAAATAGGTGAAACTCATAGGTGAGAAATAGGCGATGTTCATAGGTGAGAAATAGGTGAAACTCACAGATGAGAAATAGGTGAAATTCATTTATTTTTCTGAGAAATTAATTGTTCTGTAATGTGGCATGTTATTTATTGACTATCGCTACAATTACATACTATTGTCAGAATGAATTAAACTGTTACAGTTATAGGTAGTTATCGTTACAAAATAGCAGCCATGTATAAATACTTTATGTTAAATGAATGTTTGTAAATAATGTTGTTCTTATGACATTAGGGTCATTCCATATGAAATCCAAATTTTAAAAAAAATGGTTGCATGACCATTTTAGAAAAAAAATATTTTTTGTATATGAGTTCATACATGTTTCAAGATATCAAAACAAGTTTTCAAAAAAATCTTGTGTTCTTAGTTTCCCAGGGGTGTCCATTTTTCAATCCTGGTGTAACACATTTTTTGCGAATGTAGCTGTTTACAAATATTTTCATAGATTTTTTTGAAAACTTGTTTTGATATCTTGAAACATGTATGAACTCATATACAAAAAATATTTTTTTTCTAAAATGGTCATGCAACCACTGTTGGATGATTTGGCGTGGAATAACCCATTAACAAATACACAGAAAAACAATCCTCATAAATATTGATATTCAGGGGCGTATTCAGAGGGTGGCTGAGGGGGCTATAGCCCCCCCCCGAAACGTTAAGTCATGCTAATATGTTGCACATAAGGACACTTTAATTTCTCAGATAATAGACAGATGAAAGATGAAATGCGTTATTCTAACGTGTTCAGGATAATTGTGTGTGATAATTAGGGCTCAGAGGTTGATGATATGTCAATACTTTTCTGAGACATCGCAGACAATGCAGGATGTAGTATAAATTCGTCTTGTCTCAGAACGAACAATAATGCCTTACTCATATTTTGCGTTTTATTTTCTACCAGTCATTTTCAGGAAATGTTCATTCTTTCGTTACATTTTTTCCTATTTTGTCTTCAGAATGAACTTTTCCAACATTGTAGACAAAGCAATCTCGTAATTCATTAATGTAGTAAACAAAATATTATTGTCATATAACATACTTAAATATCGTCTTTTGTTTATTATATTAATATACTACTGTATATTCCCTTTTTTAAATATACATTTAGAAATATTGTGATATTTTCAATTTTTCATGTCATATTTTCATAAATTTAAGGTAATTTATAGGTCGTTTTTAGGCGTTTTTAGATCATCAACTTCTGAGCCCTAGTGATAGTAATGTTAGAATTATCACAGCCCCTCCCGAAAATAAATCTTGGATACGCCCATGTTGATATTTATGGAAGTTATCAAGGAAACGGGATTTCATTGCATGAAATGTGACTGCCATTTTGTAACTATAATTACTCGTAACTGTAATAGTTTTATTAATTTTGAAAAAAAATTGAAGTAGTCAGATAGCGAGGTTGTAGAGCAATTAATTGCCGAGAAAAAATAATGAATTTCACCCAAAACCGCATGTTCCCTTTTTACGATACGGGAAAAACGTTCAATATGGCACAGCCTCCATGAAACTTGTGTCTAGATAATTCAGTGAAAGTGAAATACGTGGGACATAAAGTAGTCCGCCATATTTAATTTGAATGATGAGTTCAATAAACGGAATCATAGTGACAACTGATCTGTGTTGTGACATTCATGATCACAGTCTAGCAAATAAGTTTTGTACTATTTAATTACAGCAGTGATTAATGATAATAATGATCACTCTTTGTACATTGTTCTTGTTTTGAATGAGTAGCAGGGCTCCATTAGCTTCTTAGGTCAACTTTTTTTGTAATGATAGTAGAGAACATTTTGTTCATGTGCCAAGAATGAAACAACTTTGCCAGCTCTCTTCTCCTCTCCCAGACCCAAGGCCCATAGAGGCCAACGTTACATGACGCGAAAATGTGCAACTTCCAACTCGTATTTTGAATCAGTTCCAATTTCTCTTACCCTCTGGCCATTTTCAGACACAGCTATTACATGAATGGCATAGAGTGGTTCACGAGATTTCATGAGCTCTACAGCGCTGTAACCATGGTAAACACCTGCAATTTCTGTCCCATCATCTGGATTTCCCGTATTTTTATAAAACTTTAAAATCACAAACTCATAATAAATAATTTCTCTAACTGACTTTAGCCCACTAAGGGATCAAATATGTTTCCAAATATTAAGTGGGTGTTCGAAAACAGGGGCTTAGGAAAATATTTGGGCCTAAGAGAGATGAAAATGGGGACTGGAGAAAACTGCATAACGACGAGCTTCATGACCTGTACTCTTCACCGGATATAATAAGGGTAATTAAATCACGGAGGATGAAATGGGCTGGACATGGGGGAGGGAAGACATATCTCAAAATTATTGACTGGGAGACCCGAAGGGAAAATACCACGTGGAAGACCTAGACGTAGGTGGGAGGAGAATATTAGGATATATTTAAGAGAAGTAGGATTTGAGAGGGATGGTTGGATGGAGTTAGTACGGAATACGGTTGAATGGCGGGCTCAGGTAAGCGCGGCAATGAACCTTCGGGTTCCTAAAATAGATAGTATTCCTTTAGCTTGTTTAGGGATTGTCTATTGCCATTGAGTAAGTAAGCTATGTTGTGAAAATCACTGGTATAATCGCTAGGAGCTCACAATGGATGCCATAGATCCATCAGAAATTGTTATGTAAAGAGATTCATTTGACTTGTAAGTTTGTAAATGAGCAAACATGAATGAAATGTGTATGCATGAAAACTACGACAGGAATTTATTTATAGTTCAGATTCTGACCCCTTGTGGTGATCTTGAAACGACAAATGTCAAGTGATGTAAATAGAGAGACGATTTCGCTCTTATCTCATTGAAGAGATACATAATGCATCTATAGAGGAAATATTGTCCTGGGCGGGAATCGAGGCATTTACAAGAGTCTACTAAAGCCTCTGGGCTTGCTAGGAATCCCTAACTAGACGCATTACTAACGGAACTGCCTCTAGCTTTGCTAGGAAACGCTTACTAGACGCGTTAGTAACGGAACTGCGACTGGATTTGCTAGGAATCCCTTATTAGATGCGTTACTACCGGAACTGCCTCTAGTTTTGCTAGGAATCGCTTACTAGACGCGTTACTAACGGAACTGAATCTAGCTTTGCTAGGAATCGCTTACTAAACGCGTTACTAACGGAACTGAATCTAGCTTTGCTAGGAATCGCTTACTAAACGCGTTAGTAACGGAACTGAATCTAGCTTTGCTAGGAATCGCTTACTAGACGCGTTACTAACGGAACTGCCTCTAGTTTTGCTAGGAATCGCTTACTAAACGCGTTACTAACGGAACTGAATCTAGCTTTGCTAGGAATCGCTTACTAAACGCGTTAGTAACGGAACTGAATCTAGCTTTGCTAGGAATCGCTTACTAGACGCGTTACTAACGGAACTGCCTCTAGCTTTGCTAGGAATCCCTTACTAGACGCGTTACTAACGGAACTGCCTCTAGCTTTGCTAGGAATCCCTTACTAGACGCGTTACTAACGGAACTGCCTCTAGTTTTGCTAGGAATCGCTTACTAGACGCGTTACTAACGGAACTGCCTCTAGTTTTGCTAGGAATCCCTTACTAGACGCGTTACTAACGGAACTGCCTCTAGTTTTGCTAGGAATCGCTTACTAGACGCGTTACTAACGGAACTGAATCTAGCTTTGCTAGGAATCGCTTACTAAACGCGTTACTAACGGAACTGAATCTAGCTTTGCTAGGAATCGCATACTAAACGCGTTAGTAACGGAACTGAATCTAGCTTTGCTAGGAATCGCTTACTAGACGCGTTACTAACGGAACTGCCTCTAGCTTTGCTAGGAATCCCTTACTAGACGCGTTACTAACGGAACTGCCTCTAGTTTTGCTAGGAATCGCTTACTAGACGCGTTACTAACGGAACTGCTTCTAGCGTTGCTAGGAATCGCTTACTAGACGCGTTACTAACGGAACTGCCTCTAGTTTTGCTAGGAATTCCTTACTAGACGCGTTACTAACGGAACTGCCTCTAGTTTTGCTAGGAATCGCTTACTAGACGCGTTACTAACGGAACTGCCTCTAGTTTTGCTAGGAATCGCTTACTAGACGCGTTACTAACGGAACTGCCTCTAGTTTTGCTAGGAATCTCTTAGTAGACTCGTTACTAACGGAACTGTCACCTTTTCTCCGTGAAATTTTGGATTAGCTACTTGGTGAAAAGAATTATATTTATATTATGCTTCATGCTGATTTTTAGCTCGCATGAAAATTCTAACCGCTTTCTGTTACAATAGTTTTTCATGCTTTCTCTACATGCCGTACATTAAATGGTGAATAGTTTGTCCAAATTTTTATTAAAACACACAAATTAGCAAATTTTAACAGGTTAGATGTAGTAGCAGTACAGGAAGTTAGATGGGAGGGTGAAGGTTCAATACAGACAGACGCGTATACCTTTTTCTACGGGAAAGTGAATGATAACCATCAATTAGATACCGGGTTCTTCATACATAGGAGGATTAATTCAGCCATTAAGAAAGTATAGTTTATTAATGATAGACTTTCTTATATTCTAAAAGGTCGGTGGTGTGACATCATAGTTATGAATTTACATGCACTAACAGAGGATAAAAAAGATGTTTACAAGGAAAGTTTTTATGAGGAAATAGAACAAACATTTAATCAGTTTCTGACATATCACATGAAAATCGTGCTAGGAGATTTCAATGCGAAAGTAGGAAGGGAGGATATTTTCAAACCCACGATTGGGAACAAAAGTCTCCACTTGCAGAGCAACGGCAATGGGGTTAGACTAGTTAATTTTGCCACCGCTAAAAATCTAATCGTAAAGAGTACGAAATTCCCACATCGGGATATTCATAAATACACATGGACCTCGCCAGATGGAATGACTCTTAATCAAATCGATCATGTGCTAATAGATGAAAGGAGGCAGTCTACTATAATCGACGTTCGAACTTTTAGGGGTGTTGACTGCGATTCGGATCACTATCTGGTAGTTGCGGCTGTTCGAGAGAAACTTTCATTAAACAAGGGAACTAGGAAAAATTTCGATGTAGAGAGATTCAATCTGAAAAAGCTAGGTGAAGACCAAAGTAGGAACGCTTACGAAGTAAGGAAGTGATATAGCTGAACGTTCGCCTGTAGACAGAGTTTCGTAATGAAGAAACTTGGTAGATACGAGGGGTATTCCGAAAGTAAGTTTCGTCAGTTTGTCACACGGACACTTTATTGACCCAAAAGCAATACAGCATGGCAGCATGACCTATACACCGTGCACTATTTTTCGACATAGTCGCCAGCGACATTGAGACATTTGTCGTAGCGTGCGATCAGTTTGAAGAACCCACTGTGGTAAAACTCGGTGCCCTGCGATGCAAGGAATTGGCGCACAGCCTGCTCCACCTCAGCTTCCTGACATTACTAAAGGTTCCATACAGACCATTTTGAGTGACAAATTGATGTTCCATAAGGTTTGTGCGAGATGGGTTCGTGGAGGCCGCACTTTGCGGGGACGGAAATCGGGAGATCAATTTCAAACAGCTCTATCTCGGACAATAAAAGGTTCAGCGGCTGCAGCAATGGCTCGTTTGAAAGAGGGGAGATAGCGGTACATGGCAGTGGCGCCAAATCTCTCGCGCCATTGTGAGCGGTACACTAATACCCGCGGGCACGCCAGTCTGCTGCGACTCGCTCTTCTACGCCGCAGTGCGCCTGCGTCATGCCTCCTCTGCTGACGCCACTTCCGTCGTGGAACCAGCCACGGGTGGGGATTCGTCTGGCGTTTGTTTGGTTCCCCTGGTGAACACGCCGCTCCTGTCATACATTGACGAAACTTACTTTCGGAATACCCCTCGTATTTTCACAAAGCACACGTTTATCGCCATGCTTTGTAACTATAGATAGAGGAAGAATTCAAATTCCATGTAGAGTTTCAGCATTACAACTTACAGGTCCTTTTTTCCGGAAATACAATTTTCAGGTACATGCCCTGGAGAATGTTTCAGTTTGCCTGTGAACAGCACAGCTCGAGGACGGTGCGTCGTAGTTAAACAAAATTTTATATTTCAAATAAATATGTTCTGGGAACTTTCATATTTATTACCAATTTATGTGAAGAAACTTTCACTTTTCTCAATTGTCTCGGAAAGGCTATAACTATTTTGTTTAATTTTTGCAGGTACTCGAAGTGGTTAGATTATACTTTTATTTGAAACTTTGGGATTTATAAGGCAGGCATATTATGCACAACAACAATCTTAGCCTTGCCTGAATACGTAGTCCCTGCAACACGGCATCTTTTTCTAGTCATTCCGTATGCCAGACATGGGCAAACCCCTATCCATTGACACGCAACCCGCAAACTTTTGTCAACTTACACATAGTTCGAAAAGAACGGATAGATGGAGACACAAGCAGACAATAAGTGCAGTGGCGGTTGCTCATTCTTAGGGAAACACTAATTTCACTTTAAAATGCACACTACAAGAAACAAATAATACAAACAATCTTGTATTTTTAATTATTCTTTTACGTGTGCAATTATTTCATTATGCAAAGGCTTAGAATGTGTCATAATGCCTTTCCAATCGGAACTGTGTCGCGACCCGTCACTGCTTGCAAAGATAATATGACTCATGCATGGGAATGATCTACCACGTACACCGAATGTCCGCAATGCCATCTTGTGTGTTATGCGGGAAGGTCAAGAACCACAAGTGGTTCGCGAACCAGTAAATGCCCATGTATGCCGTATGCTATAGTTATACTCATATCAGATTCATTTCTACTAGTAGAGTATTTTTCTAATACTTTTCTTTGCTTCAGTGAGATCAGACGCCCGGCTAACGGATTACTAAAAAACTTATCTCCGTGGCCTTACATCCCTGAAGTGACAAGGCCTACCACCCGACCGCTGCGTCATCTACCATAGGCAAATGGCAAATGCTGTGGTCAGCATGCCGACACCCACGGCCGTTTCACGTGGTTTCCATGACCGGTAAGCTTTCCCCAGAAAAAACTCTCGTGTATTTAACACAGATATTTAATGCAATTCTTAGACTAACTTATTTTCCTAAAAAATGGAAATACGGCTTTGTTGTTATGATTCCTAAGCCTGACAAACATAAGAGTGATCCTCACAGCTATCGGCGTATCAGTCTACTTCCTCTATTTTCCAAACTATTTGAACGCCTTCTTTTACCTCATCTTCTGAACTCTCTGGATTCAGTTATTCCGAATACGCAGTTCGGATTCAGGTCTGCACATTCTTGTAGTCAGCAATTACACCGGGTAGTGGACACATTATTAGACACTTATGAAGAGAAGTCTGTGTGTCTTGGATTATTCTTAGACACAGAGAAGGCGTTTGATAAAGTATGGCATGATGGTCTGTTGTACAAGGTTAAATCTCGACTGTCGGACACATTATTTAGAACACTGCAATTGTATCTATCTTGTAGAACATTTTCTGTGAAACTCGAAAATTCTCAATCTTCCGTCAAAACCATAACTGCGGGTGTGCCACAAGGGAGTGTTCTTGGCCCGCTGTTATATCTTATTTATGTATCTGACTTCCCAGCAGACAATAGCCTGACAATAGCCCAGTTCGCAGATGATGTTGCTGTCTTAAGTAAAGGGTCCTGTGAGACAACTGCTAATCAAATTCAGGAATTTGTAAATCGGATTGATGATTGGTGTGTTAAATGGAAAGTTAAAATGAACCCAAGAAAATCCAAAACTGTTCTCTTCACTTATAAACGGAATGTACATCATCACCCAATTGACTTACAAAATGAAGAAATAGGCTACCCCAGGCTGATAAAGTAAGATATCTTGGTTTAATTTTAGACAAAAAACTTACATGGAATTCCCACATTACTCAACTAATGCAGAAACTCAGATACAGAATTCATCGGGTTAAACATCTCATCAAAGGATCTTCTTCATTGCAACTTCAATTCAAAAGACTTATATAAATATCTTTAATCCGTCCTGTATGGTCCTTTGGGTGTGCTCTATGGGGATCTGCCTCCAAAACACAAATCAACAGAATTCAGACTCTACAGAACCGGGTTTTACGACTCGTCGCGGATGCACGTTGGTATGTCCGCAATGCTAACCTTCATGCCGATCTGCATTTATCCACAGTGGAAGCTACAGTCCAGTCCTGCTACAAAAGACTTTATAAAACATTCACTAATCATCCAAATGAACTAATTAATGAGATCCCTCATCATCTACCACCTGACCGCCACTTACGTCGACTTAAGAGGAAACGTCACAGCGATTGTTTATGTTAATTCCAGCCTATACCTACTTTACTTGAGGACAATCATTGGATTGCGACCTCTCCTCATGTTCCACTAATGTTAACAAATCACTATATTTATGAGCACAATTGAAATATGCATTTGTATAATAAAATTTTCTTATATAAAAAAAAAAAAAACATGACCGGCAGGCTAACGGATTTTGTTCGTCAATTCTTCCCGATGGGAGGGAGACGCCCTTTTTCTGGCTTATATGGACCATTAAGGTTTTACCGGTACAGTTTATTAATATTCTATTCCAAAAATAGTTTTTCTTCAGTTCGCTGATGTCATAAATCATAGCCTATGCTGTATGAAATTAAATAACATGTAGCCTACAGTGACTCAAATAAAAAACGTCGGGACTCGTATGCAGTTAAAATGAAAGTTTTAACGCTTTAGTTCACAAGTTTCCTAAAAAAGACAAAATATAGATCATTCTGGTACATATGAGGCCATTCATTATTAATATTATAAGAGCTTGCACCCAAGAACATGGTGGATGCAGTGATCTCAATATATAAACAGGATACACAACAGCTGTGCTTTGGAACTGCATAAATCGTGACGTTCACTTTTTGTTAAGTTGGCTACACCGTACGTATTGGTGAAGTGTGCTTCCTATGGTAAACGTATATTTATGAATGCGTTTTTGTTATTTCTCATGACAAAATGGTCAAATATTGCGTGGCATATGGCTCCACAGAGCTCCAGATAAATGGAAGTGGACTTAGGCCCCTTCCCCCAGCAAAAGCTACGAACACGACTATTTTTAACTTCTTTTTCTATGGCTAGCCTTTTTGTCTTTCAGATCGTCTCCATGGGCTAAGCTATACGAAAAAATAAAAGCCAGAATAAGGGAGCGAACTCATGTAGTATTTAATGTATTTATTTATTAAATACAAACATATATTAGTCCAAAAATATTAAGTTAACTAATTAGCAAAATACAAATATGTGCATAATTAAAAAGTAATGAAATGGGAAAATTGTCATGTTTAAATATGACAAAAATTAGGACATGTTCTATTTTTCATCAGTTGAATGATGCATTTCAGCGCAGTATCCAACTACGCATCTCCTAGTAACCTCTCACAGCAGGAGACCAAAACATTGATAATAGGAGTCAATTTTTTTGTAATTGGTAACACGTCAAATATGCAATATTTGTATTTAATACAAAAATTCCGATGAGCAAAAAAAGAGGTGTAACATTAATTTTTATATTAGGGTGGGGCATCACTAGGGGCCCCCATAGTAAGTGGGGCCCGGGGCGGACCGCCCCCACCGCCCCGCCCTAGGAACGCCACTGGTCACCCACAACGAACAGTACATTAAGCAGCAGACACCTGATTGCTATAATGTCAAGGTCTGGTGCACTCGTAAAATTACTAAAAGATGATGTACCATCAGTCTTCAATTTTCCAGGACATCTTCAAAAAAAATATTGTTCCAAAAAGACAAGTGGTTCGTAATGTGGTTAGTAGTAGGCCTACTTTAGGTACCATGTAGGAATATAAATTATGCAATATGTCAGTCATGTAAATATAACTTAGTATTCTTATGCATGTAGGCCTAAATTTGTCATGCTAGTTTTTAATCGCAGAAATAAGAGGAAGCAGAAGTTTTTGTATAAGACCTCGCTGAAAATTATACGAAAATAGATAAACAACACAAACAGATGACCTCCCATCATCTCCTATCAAAACAGAATTCAGAAAAAACAAAAGGCTAAAGACGATTGTCTGTTGCAAGAACAAGAAGATAAATAGCATGGCTAATTAATTTCAGATTTGAAGAAAAAGGAACTTCTAAGTAGCATTAAGATTTTAAGTATTTTGAAATTTCATTTCAGTGGCTTCCCTTTGCGCTAGTCTACAGGAAGTATTAAAAAATAATAAATAATGTGAATTGTATCCAGTACAGTAACGGTACAGTTGAAGGTCACGGTTTATGCATTTCCAAAGCACTTAGCACAGATTTTGCCTATTCTCTTTATATATAGAAATGAAGCATAATATCGCAATATGTAGGCCTAATGTGAAGTTATTTTAAATTTTTAAATGCGAGTGTTTACAACTGTTTACCAGTGTACATTCACGCCTGATTTAGATTAAAGAAATATTTTTACCAAACCATTACAATATGAAATTAGTTTTGTTATGTACTTAAGAAGCATCAAGTAGTTTATATTGAAACGCTTCATTCATAAAAGTTTCTAAAAACGCCAATACATCTTCATAATTCCATTAATACACATGAGTTTGTTAGAAGGAGATACGGGATAGGAGCTAAAGTATACGTTCACTTTCATGGCGGACCGCGAACCCTGCCGTCACGATTTTTCATCATGCAGTGCTACCTCCAGTATGTAATAGAGCTCAATGGGTGGATGTGAGGCATATAGCCACAGCCTTCTAGGTACTTTCGTTTTGGAACAAAACCGACTAAATAATCAAGAAAATACATGGATAGACAAGAGGCAGGTGTGAACCTAACCTTAAGTCTTCCGGTACATGTGCATAGGCCTATGCTCATTCGTGGTACTTTACCAAATAACGCCTAACGTTTTTTATTTGATCGACTGTACCTCATCATGTTTCCTGATTGCTTCTATACAGTCTTCATTTGAACGCGTGGGGAAGCGGAGTCGGATGTGCATACCTATTACTTAAATTCAAGTGTATAGATTTCTATCCTGACCTCTGTTCTCGCTGGAAACGCAAATTAAGCACGAATTGCACGCTTGTTATTCTAATCGAACCGTTTTTATTTTACATAGCCTATAAAGTCATATTTTGGTCATTTTTGTGGTCTTGGTCTTATTTTGGTAAAGGAGTACAATTATAGAGCTAAGAAAGAAACCTGAAGTAAACAAAAACCAGTACTATAATATAGACATATTATGTCTGTCTCACTCTTAAATCATACGAGTAATGTGCTAGAGTGAGACAGATGTACTGGTTTTTGTTTACTTGTTAGAACCGTCAGACTTTACATGGTCGAGTTAAATTTGAAATTTACTTCATTAATTGAATGTTTTTGCTAAATTAATGGGTAACTTACATTTTAAAATTAATGCAATTGTTCATATTTTATAGGGACACCAAATTATTACGAGTATTTGGAGCTGATGAAGCGAGGAAACAGGTCAAATTATTTAAAAATAGAAGTTCATTACAACTAGAACTGTAAATCACCAAAATTGTTTAAAAAAGTGATTACCTGATTGAATTCATGTGATGTAAAGAATTTATGTATTTAAACGTTTTAAATTGGAGCATTTATGTAATATATATATAAGGTCATATTTAGGGTTTTTGGGTCATATTTAGTAATTTTTAAGGGCATATTTTCCACTTTTTTTAGGTCATAACCAGGGCTAGGATTTATATGTACTAAAAAATGTCAAAATATGTACATATGTATGTACTTAAAAATGTCAAAATATGTACATATATATGTACTAAAAATGTCAAAATACGTACATATATATATGCAAATATATTTTGTAAAATATGGACATCAAAACAAATTTAATCACTAGACACTACATTTTGTTACTTTTAGAACCTATAAAAATGCTTTACAAATACTGGATTCATAAATTAAATTATTCAATTTTTTTTCAGATCACTTACTTTATTTGTATTCATTCATTGATTATTTCTGCTACCATAACAGTATGCCACAAAATGTTGTTTTAAATTTTCAAAAGTGATTTATATTGGCTGAAGCTTCGTTCTACTGCACATGAAGTGATTGGCGCGTGTTTAAAATTCACTGATTCTAGTTTTACATTTAACGAGCTACTTAAGATTGCACTGATTTTACACATTTCTTCAAAGCCTGGATTTCTTGAAAACACATTGTCCACTTTACATTTGATAAGATCGGCTAAATGTCCACGTATACATTTGAGTTCATGAATCATGTTTTTCACAATGTAAATATTTCTAGGTAATGTCAGATTATTATTTTGTAGTTTCTGAATTATTTTTGTTATATTACAAAAATTTGATTCAATGTAACACAAATCATTTTTCACACATTAATTTCTGTACATAACTGTAAACTTATCCTGTGCTGCCATATTTTCTGTCACTGAAAACGACAATTTTATGTAGTTTTACTCTTAAGAATGAAATATGTACGAATATTGTATTATAATCACTAAATATGGACAAATATTTATTTTACATATAAATATGTACTATTGTCAGAAATATGGAAAAATATGTAAAATAAATTTGTTTAATTTGAATAGAGGAGAACATAATAGATGGAGATAAGTGAAAAAAATGTGTCTATATGTGAAATTAAGAAATATGTAATTACATATAAATCCTAGCCCTGGTCATAACACCCTAATCCTACTCTTAAGCACATACCTTCGTCATATGCCCGTGTAGACAATTCTTCTAGGAATTTTTTCTTTTCATTTCGTGTACAACATGGCCATACTATGCTTCGTCCATGCAGAACATCAAACCAAAATCTTATGAAAAGAGATAATCTTGAGTTTTCTTCTTTTGATAGCTTAACTAGTAGTGAATTCTTAGTTTGTCTCGGGAGTGGTGTCAGAGAATGCAGGAGTACAAGAAGATGATCAAGGAATTTGTACGTAGCAATTAACATTGGAAGGCGCTCCTGAGTGGTTATCTAGTTATTAAGTGCCAGTATGGTACTTTATGAGATTGTGTGGGGGACGAAAAAATGTCTGTCTGTCCGTCCGTCCGTCCGTCTGTCCGTGCGTCTGTACGCACCATAACTCAAGTACGCTTTTTCGGATTTTCATGAAACTTGGTATAAACATTCATAATGTCGATGGGAAGAACCCTATTGATATTGAACCAAATCGGTTCTCCGGTACCGGAGTAATGCCCAGAAAGGCGCCATCACTCAAATACGCTGTAACGGATTTTCATGAAACTTGGTATACCCATTTATGACGTCCATGAGAAGTGCCCTATTGAATTTGAACCAAATCTGTTGACCGGTACCGGAGTAAAACCCAATTTAGTGTATATTTTAAAGACGCGGTAACTCAAATACGCTTTACCAGATTTTTATGAAACTTGGTATACACATTTACAATGTCCATGGGAAGACGTCTATTCATAATGGATAAAATCGGTTGATCTGTTTTGGAGTAATGCTCAATTTAGTGCCTATTTTATGGCAATATACGTATTCGAAAGAATTTATAAAAAAAATGAAAATCAGTTATCTTGACAACATAGCCTATTGTTTTACTGTGATCTTATAAGGCCTTGGAAATTAAAATACAGGTAGCTATGACAAAAAATACTATTGTTTTACATGCGCTTATCCAACTTGACCGTTAAAATGACCCAGGTGGCCGAGATGGTAGACCTTTCTTCATCCGTAAGCCCTGCTTAATGAATAAATCTGGAGCTCAACTTGGAAATCAATTTTTAAAAAAACATATTCTGCATATCATAATTGCAGTCATAACTGATTAAACAAAAACATACTGGCACTTTTTTACATCAGTTTACCTGATTTTATTCCAATGTGATTTTGTGCCCGCATGCGATGAATTTGTCAGGAGCACTTAACATTGGGATATAGACCCTGAATCACTGTTAAATCACCGGTGCCATTCTGGGATTAAACCATTATCTTACTCTTAAGAAGTGTAGATAAGGGGCTAAGGAAATGGACGGTAACTAATCGAAGCACTTATCATTATGTTTCGGATGTTTATTACCTTAAAAAGTCAACTATGTGTAAGACAATACTGTGACCTTATAAGGAGCTAAATATGACAACAAATACTATATATGTAATGGATTACACGTTGACTGACTGACTGACTGACTCGTTCCTGCAACCCTTAGGGTGGGGCATAGGGCCTCCAAGTGGAGGTTTCATTACTAGGGACCGGATTTTTAGGTTTTTAAAAACACTGTTTTAGGTTTTCCATTAGGTGAAATAGTTTTTTTTTTAGGTTTTTTGTCCAAAATATCTTTTCCGGGTAGAATAACTGGTTTAGTGAATTTGAATGTGCTACATAGCATTCAATACATAATACTTGTAAAGTTTAACTTAACAAAATTGACTTAAATTTGTGTAAACTTGCTTTTGGACAATATTATACAATTGAAGAAAGAAAGCATAAACATTCAAAATAAGCAGTGAAAATAAGATTGCCTCACATTTCCTGGTTACAGTATATCACTAAATATCTTTCAAGATTCTCAACTGTGAAGTTCTTCCTGTTATCTCTTAGTTAATAGTTAATACTGTATCTAGACACTACCCTTCTCAGGATTCGAATCCGATGCTTTTAATTTAGTATGTAAAATACTTTATGGTTGGATGTGGATAATGTGACACTGATTATTTTCCTTTCTTCGGTTGTTACGCATGCTAACCGCACAACAGATCAACTAGGGACGAAAACTTCCCCCTTTTCTAGAAAGGTAAATAACACTTACGTGTTTCTGGCAGGCTTGACAAAATATTACTTTTCCATCTGTAGTGAAATAGACTGCCGGAATAAACTCGATTTCATTTGTTTCGGCATAATTAACACGTCTTCTTAAAACTCACAGTGTGACCACAAAGTATGAATAACCGTGAAGTAATAAAGGCAAACAAGCGCTTTAAAACACAGAAATCTATATCCTTGTCCATACACGGCAACAATGGTTGTTCGTACGAATATTTTAAAAGGAATACGCCGGTACTGTTACACTTCCTCTCTAGATACTGTCCATCCTAGACGACAATGGGTTGAACGAAACGCTGGTGGTAATAATTTCAACCCGACAAAAATTATCGTCTCTCCGCAAAATATCGATTTCTCAACTGACAAACAAAAAAGCCAAAAAAGTAGCCTAAATGAGATATTTTAGGTTTTATATCCCGTTTAGGTATATTTAGGTTTTATACCCCATTTAGGTATTTTTAGGTGCCACAGAATTAATGTGGATGAATCCTATGGACATGATTCGAAAAAGTGTATGAGCACTTTTTGTTTTGGAAGTAAGGAAAAAAATAGGTAAAAACCTAAGAATCCGGTCCCTATTCATTACCTATACTAATTTTGTTACTCTAATTTTCCGAGAGAGAGCAGGGGACAGATGGTAAGTCCATCGCCTCTCAACCCCCTTCCGGAAACTAAGGTATTGCTTGGACGTGAAAGGGCCGAAAAATTTTGTCCAGAGGCTCTAATTTAGGCTTGGGCCCCCCAGCTTAAAGTCCCTCCCGGAGGACTCCATGCCCAGGATTTTTACGTCGTAAAAAATCCGTCAACCGCGACCTTCGGGGCCGGGCACGCTACCTCTAGACCACCGCGGCCGACAATTACACATAACGTTTGAATATTAAATCATGCTATTTTAACTTGTTACTTTCTAGAGAAAAATCGAAAAGGAGATAACACCGGGGAAACATGCTTCATGATGCGTAGAAACCGAAAAAAGTGTTTTTTGGATTGACGTCTGTCCGTCTGTCTGTGGACAGCGGGTAAACGGTTCATTGTATTTACTTCATTTTTTGAATTAAGGACTTTTTTTGGAATGTTATCGAACCGCCCAGAATTTGGATTTTATAACTATAATATTAAGGGGACTTTTCATGAATTTTTGTATTATATCAAATGGTTCTAAGATTTTAATAAAAATGAAAAATTCGAATCTTCTATCCATGATTAATAAAAGTGTTACATCCGTTTTTCTGTAAAAATGACTTAGGGTGTGCTTTACTCGTATCCATTTTCAATTTGTTAGGACATCTCCATTGTAGTAGGCCACACATGAAAACATAGCACAGAATAGTTTTAGAGAAAATAAAAATGAACATGTTCTATTAAACACATTTGTAATGAAATTAATATCTATCGAGATAAAAACGAAATAAATGTGACTTAAATGGAAAATTTTAGGCCAACTTATTTTCTTGAAGAAACGTGAATTAAAAAAATGAAAAATATTCAGATATTGTACTACATAGGTCCGTAAGAACTCTCCACTTAAAAATAGCAATAAGTAAAATTACTCTAGATCATATATTAACTTATATTCATTTTGTTTAATTTGTCTTCTCTTTTATGATTTATTTACTTGACCTTGTAAATGTAAATCTAGTGAATAGTCGGAGGAATTGTTTATTCAGTTAACATTTGTGGAAGGAAAATATTAATATGAAAAATTCGGCAAGATTCTTAAATCTATTTTAACCTGGAGGATATACATTAATTTTTGATGGTACATACAGGTCAACCGTTTTCACTAGATAACATGTACAGGTGTCCTCACTAGTTAACATGTACCGGCGTCTTCACTAGTTAACAAGTACTGGCGTCTTCACTAGTTAACATTTACAAGCGTCTTCACTAGTTAACATATACCGGCGTCTTTACTAGTTAACATATACCGGCGTCTTTACTAGTTAACATATACCGGCGTCTTTACTAGTTAACATGTACCGGCGTCTTCACTAGTTAACATGTACAGGTGTCTTTACTAGTTAACATGTATTGGCGTCTTCACTAGTTAACATGTACTGGCGTCTTCACTATTTAACATATACCGGCGTCTTCACTAGTTAACATGTACCAGCGTCTTCACTAGTTAACATGTACTGGCGTCTACGCTCAGAACTCTTTTTCTTTTATTGCTTTGATTTTTTCCAGTAGACAACCTATTTACATTCTTTTTCTTTCCGGTTTTCGTTTTGGGCCCCTAGGATCCCTAACCCCCCACATCGCATGGTCTGAGTAGCCTTCAGTTACGCTACTAGGCCCACAGCCAACTGGATTCTATATTATATGAAACTGCTATTTTGTACAGACAAAAAGCAAACAGCATCTCACAGGATAAGGCAAAATATTCTTTCCCACAAGTTGAATTAGAAGCACAACAAACTGTCTATCAGAAAGAATTCTCCCCTTTTCATTTTGCTGATACAGTATTTGGCATTCAATGCTTTGCACTTTTAGTACGCACTAACGTTAAGAAATATCAATAAATGTCAGTATTTGTTTATCAGTAAACAACGTAACTTTGCTGCTGGTGCAGATAGTTTCATGTCAGATAGTGAACCTTTTATTACAAAGAATAATTCAAACCTTCAATCGTTTCTGCTGAAAACTAGCTTCCAAATAACATTACGCTTGTTAAGATGTGGGTTCCAGGAGGTTGAGACTTCCAGTTTGTTACACAATCGGAACGTGAAAGTGGCAAGGCCAGCTTAGACACCAGAATTTCCTTTGGAGGCTGAGATGGCCACAGTGCCTCAGAAGGACTCTGTACTGCTGGCCACGTCTTTGAAGACCACATGGACTATTGCCAGTTCAAAGTAAACAAATACATTTTAAAGTCCTTAGAACTAAAATATTCTATTATTTTACTGTGGACTATTCTAAATTTATGTCTTCATTGTGTCTAACTCAAATTTTGGGTGTTGTGATTTATACGTAATAATGACACTCGTAGTGTATTTTGTGAGCTAAAAGACTGCAGAGACTGGAAGCCTAGAACTATTAATCAGACCAGCTCATTGGACTTAAAAATCTGCGGAGTCTCACAAGACCCCTTGTGCCTGCCCGATTATAGGGTTACCAGACGTCCAGGAGAAGTTTTAGCAGGGAAAAATCCTGTTCTTTTTAGTACATGGAAACTGCATCTCATTCGAGATTAACGGTATTTTATATTTTTCATTTGTGATATTGGTTCTGTGTCCAAATAATTCTCTCAGGTTTAAACCTTATTCCAACAATATCAATAATTCCAGACTTACTAAGACCCATCCAATAAGCGCGAGTCAAATGCTTCTTGACTGGTGGAGGGAAGCAGTGTTCATCTGAACGTGGCACATTACTTCCAGTTGCTAACAAGCGTAAGCTTTAATCAGACGCTAATTCCAGGTTCGGTGCGCCAGGGAACTTTCTCCGCAGCAGCTACATGCTGGAGAGGGTGCTAGTAACAGCAGTTATGTTGGCAGCAGGATGCAGGCAGGCAGAGGTCATTGGCAGTTTTATCATTGGGTGCTTTCTCTTGCACCCATCAGTACATATTGCAGTGTGCAAGCATTTAGACCGAATATTGTGTACTCAATTGGAGGTTTTATTTCATAAAAGTTATATTTGCTCTTCTCCAAAAATCCATTTCTGTTGCTAATAATTTTCTTTCCTCTCTCTTTTTAACTGGCCAAAATTTCTGAACCGTATTATACTATTTTCTGACTATTGAATCATAACTACTGTTTTTTTTTTTTTCCTTTTCGTGATATGTCTGTCCCACATGCTCCATTTCATAGGGATATAGCTTTTCTCCCATTTCACCATATTTATGAATCGTTTTTCTTTATTGGCGGTGTTTCAGATCTCCCATGCAAAAGAAGTGATGGCACAGCCTTTTTTTTTTTAACTTGTTGCGGAGTTTCTCCAGTCAGCTGTTTTCCTAAGTGTACTGAAAGCTCATAATCATTTTCTTCAAGATGCTGACACAAATCGCACTGTATTTATTAGGAACACATTTGTATCTTTCGTTTTTGATGAGCCATTGCTTTATAACTCTCAGATGACTTATTTCGGTTGGGAAATCGTTGGAATTATATTTTAAGTGTTTTATCACTCCTCGACGATGATTTGTACACATCACAACACAACAAGAAACTATTGTTTAGACAGAAGCACGGTTACAAAGTGCAACAGGGTTGGGATTGAGTCGGACGGTGGTCGTAAGTGACGTCACGCGCGCACCGCGTTACAATAAATATATACGTTTTGTGATTAAATGTGAAGGTATAAAACATTTCTAACTATGGATATAATGTAGGAAATGCATTTTCTATCAATCCACATGAAGGAAATGATCATGAATTTTAAGTTTACTTTTCCTGTTCGAGTTTTACCAAAATATCAGCTAATATTATTCCGATAATATTTTATTCTTGCCAGTAATCCAGTCATTGCCTAGGAGTCTGCACAACTCAGAGCCATCTAGCAAAGAAAAATACGGCGCATGCTCAGACTGTAACGGTATTTACACATGGAACTTGTGACGTAAACCATACAAAAGTAAATATCTCTTTGAGTCGTATATCTGGCGGTTTAAAATGGAACGCATTGCATCAATTACAATTTTGAATTAACTTATTCTTTCCTAGGGTTTTCCCCACAGTGGTGTGGTTTCCCTCAACCAATCAATACATACATTCCAGTTTTAACTAATTTTGTTCCTACACTGTCGTCTTCTGTCCACCGTGTCTTTATCTTGTAGTCCTCTCCATCCAGGTATCAGGGTCCCAGTTCATCACCACCTTGGGGGATTTTCCATTTTTATTCTTTTTCACATGACCGTACCATCTTAATATTTTCTTTTCTACGACATCTTCATTCACATTCACTAATTCCTTACTTTTTCCCGCCTTGATTTTCTGGCTGATCTTCTCCAGTAATCCATTTCTGAGACTCTTAGCTTTACTTTTTCTATGTTATTTACTGTCCACATATAACGTTATACTTTCTACTATATATAAGGACTTCTGTTTTATTCATGTGTAGCAGGTGGCCGTGATTAGCCTATATAGGCCTACTCAAATACTAGATTTTATTTAAATCATTCATGTAACAGAAATATAGTTAGAACATATTTATTAACATTTACAACGTTTTTACATAAATTGCATGAATCACATAATTGTATTCTTAATTATATTGTTTTACGTAACAAATATAAACAATAATTAAACGAATATAACAAATGTGCTTCCCGTATGAGCATAAAGATTCAAAATGAAACGATTAAAACGTACCACAGACTCATGAACCTTACCGAAATCATGCATGAGCAATTAAACGATTAATAATTAAAAAGTTAAAATCCCGGATTCGATTGAAGTGCGATGCCCGGGGAAAAAGACCTTAGATTCGAGTTCTCTAGCCCAGAAATCTCCGCACAATGAGTTTCGTCCAAATCGTTCAATGCTCTTTTTCCCCCGGTTGCTATGGAAAACCGAGCAAGGCTACCTTCAGTTAATTTCACTATATTGTTAACTAGCATGTGCCCGCGGCTTCGCCCGCGATAATTATTTCAAGAATTAAAAATTAAGAGCATAATAGTTAAATAATTATATTTATTAA
The DNA here is from genome assembly GCA_964059195.1 of Ectobius pallidus. NCBI lineage: Eukaryota > Metazoa > Arthropoda > Insecta > Blattodea > Ectobiidae > Ectobius > Ectobius pallidus. Next base: position 5,765,147 of record CAXKWD010000008.1, on the reverse strand, counting down.
CACCTAAATCGCGTGGACTACATACTACGATTAGATAGCATCGACTGGTAAAAGAGACCTCAGATTCGAGTTCCTTGGCCCAGAATACCCCTGTGTAGTGAGTTTCGTCCAAATCGAACAATGTTTGACCATATTTAGGACTATATTGATTATCCCTCTTCCGTGTAGGTTGACAATTTCATATGTCTGCGTGCCTTGATATTCTAAACAAATGAATCGTCCAGGATGGACTTACAAAATCAAGCGATGGCCCGCGACAATTCCTTTTATTAATATAGATAACATGAATTATATTGATCACGGCCTCCTAAAGGAGGGGTACAGTAAAGGAGGCCGTGTATTGATACCTTCTCTAATTTGTCAAACTTCCATTTCATTTAATCCAAACCCATCTGATAAAACTGGCTACAATATATTCTGTGATTTTGTTTTGATAATTCTGTGTAAAAAGGGATTAAGTATTCTAAAAAAAAAATAATTTTTGGCATTTAGAATAAGAATTTTTCAAAATCCTTTCTTAGTGAGCACCTACATTATGAAACGAAGTTACTGTCAAAATTCCAAGTCTCTACCTGTTATAGTTTAGGCTGTACGTTGATTCCTGTCAGTCAGGACAAAGCCTTTTAGTTTTATATATATAGAGATAGATGGCGTTCGATGTAGTACACGGAAACAAGAGTTGGAATATTACATTAGATATTACTGCCCCATAATAATGAGTTTCATATTCCAATTGTCCTTCCTTGACAAAAACGTTAATCTATTTGTACGACCTATCCCAGATATTTGCATTTTTAAAATTTTGTGTCCTTCTATTTGTTTGTCATTGTCTTTGATGTCAAATTTATTTTTAACCCTCAGTTAGTGTATTCTTGTTGCAATTTTCCGCACATATATTCAACATCTTCACCATCTTGAACAACAATTACGTGAGGAAAAAGAAGGCTGGATATGAATAACTTGTTTTCAACCTGAAATCCCATTTTCCGCATTTACTAGTTCATTCTCTTAATCCTACATCTATGTCAATTTTCAATAACTTAGGGGACGAAGTTCATTGCTTGTTTGGAATGGTTGTGATAGCTTTCTTGGCAAGTATTACTCTTATATATTTCTTGCATAGTTTTTATTATGGGCTGACTTATGCTAGCTATTCTCAATGCTTCCCATAATTGTTTCCTTGGGATACTGCCTTTTCAAGGTCACTAAAGGCTAATTCGATCTGCTTATTTTTGGTGTTACATTTTTCTGTTATTTGTCTTATTGTCATTGCAAGACTTGCCAGCTGTGAATCCACACTGTTATTCTGGATCATCACTGTAGATTAATCATTGTGTTTTTTCACCACTCTTCCAAGAGTCTTCACAAACGGATTAATAACACATATTCCTCTGTGATTTCCTTTGCTCTTTCTATCTCCTTGCATACATTCATTTTACCTGGAATTTTATCCCCTTGTGAAATTTTGTTGATGAATTTAGTTAGTAATTTGGTCATTTTTGGTCCTCTGCATATTAGTAACTCTCTTATTGTTAGGGCCACTACAGAGCTCGCCCTCAAACTGAAAGCATAGACCACGTCAGAGACAGAGGCGGCGGGAATTCGAATGCAAGCGAAACGTGCTGAGTTAAAAACATTGATGGTATCACGCAAGTATCCAGTTGGTTAACTAAAGCGCGTGGAGCCGTAGACTATGCTTTCACTGTGGACTTTAGCACTCCACGCATGCGCACTGCCAACAGCATGTTCGAATTTTAACGGCCGCGAAGCTTTCAGATCCCAGGCGACCTCTGTACCTCTTGAGACACCTTGAAACCCATATCATCTTCATCAAGATAGGCCAAATGGTCTGTTCCGGCTCAGAAGTCATCTTCCCTGAAACCCATAGCTTGTATAAATTCTTCTTTTTCCTCATTTAGTAACTTCCCACTCTTTCACTGCGATCAGTTCTAATTTTGCCTTATGTTTTGTATCTTTTCTAATTCCCTTCGGCACGGCCCATGCTTCTGCTGATCTCTGGAATTTTGATTTACAGTTTATTCTCTCCCAGGCTTCGTGTTTTGATTGTGTTATGTCTCTATGCACTTGTTTCTTATTTTACATATGTAGGCCTATCCTATTATGTTCCTGTCTTTTTGGGCTCATCCATCTGTGGTATGCTGTTTTCTTTTGCGATATCTGTTGTCAACGTGTCCTTCTTATTAATTTATGACTTTCACTCACATAGGCTATGTAGTGAGATCATCCTGTTCATGTTATTCAACATTTAATTTCAATTTAAAAAAAGAGATGAAATAATGATATTAAAATTATGTGTCCATTTAAAACCTGTATCGAAAGGATTATTGTTATTATTATTATTATTATTATTATTATTATTATTATTATTATTATTATTTATTTATTTTCCAAATAGTGTAACCCTATTTTACCTTGGTATATTAGGGTTATAGTTATATACTCGTACATAATAAATTATATGTTTTGTACTAACATTTGGAACTGTAGATGTGAATTACAAAATGCTAAGATGGCAAGTAAAGTATACCACACAATTACACTGACTTTTAACATAATAACTTACTAAATGAATTAGCTTAATAGACTATAAGATGGCACGCAAAATATAGCCTACTACAAAATATACATTAACATTTAACATAACACTTACTTCCTAAATCAATTAACTAAGTACTTTTCAAATGAGAAGTCTTTTCCTTCACCGCCAATCACGTGTACGGGCTAAAAGACTGCCGCTAGCAATGAGAGTCTTCCCTCCGTCTCGCCGTCTCTGATTGGACCGCGTATCTATGCAGTTGCAGGACATAGGACTTGTCATCTGCAAAGCACCTTAATCACGTATCGAAAGGATTGGAATCCAACAGAAGGACAGGCTCAAGTAATGTTTCTCAGAGTCTCAAAACTAATGTGAATTCACGCAATGTAGGCAAGGCCCTTGCATTGTCTGTAATCGTTCATAAAAATAATTTCAAATACAATCTTAGTAAAGTTGATTCTTTTGCATGCATTATACATGGTGCACATCTAACACGATTTTTAACAGTTGGAGTTGTTTAGCTTACTTTCTTCTATGTGAAATAGTAATATAGACCTACATTTCTTGTTAAGTACCAGGGCCCGGATTCTGATGACATGTCATCTTTTTATTGATGCTTCATAGACATTGCTAACTTATAGATTAATCCTAATCATGGCCTCTAGATTACAGAAATGGATTTTTATTAGGTCATTTTTTGTCATTTTATGCCATTTTATATTTTTAGGGCATTTATATCAATTTTACGTCATTATTTAGTCATTTTTGTGACATTTGCTTCCTTATTTAGTCATTTTCATGCATTTAAATATGTAAATAAATTAATAAGCTGCTATAAAGCGACTTTTTGTAGGATCTACTTCAAAATCAATTTTCTTACTTTTCTTCTCAGATGCTCCAAATAAGAACAAAGAACCATGTTTTTAGACCTACATAATCATTTCTGCATTTACAGTTTTTACAATTATGTACAAATTAGTCCATAACTTTGTACATAATTTTTTTTATAAATAAAATATCAGTTTTAGGTCATTCTTTATAATTATTAAGTCATTTTCTTTAAAATTTAGGGTCATTTTATAGGTCATCTTTCAAACAATTTTAGGTCATCAGAATCCGGGCCCTGTTAAGTACCGTTTCTTTTTGAGAACTCTGTATGAGTACGGTTTTCAGGTACTGTAGATAATATGTTTTGCAAAACTGAAAGTGTCTTTGTGTACTAAAAGACTCTAATGAGGGCGGAATTCATAAAACTATTAGGGATGGTTTATTTTTATCATCTTGATATAATGCATTCTTAATCTTAATTCTAAAATATATAGTTTTGTTGCATTTACACATTAAGTCTGCTATGTCGTCTCTTTTAATACAAATAAAATTGAAAGTGTGTATGTATGCATCTATGTTTGTTCTCTACACAAATCTAATGGTTTGACCAATTTGTACGAAACTCTCTTCGACCAGGGGAAAAAAAAAAACCCAGGCAACATTAATTTTCAAACAAACCACTCCTTACCTTGTATATTACCGGTACATAATTTCTTAAAATCACCACGTGCAATTCACATTGCATGCGCAGTCCCCATGGCAACACTATTGTTTGCAGTGTACACAGGTGGCTTTGGAAGTTGCACAATACTGGGATTTGAAGTAATCGATCGAATTAGAGAAGCTATCGATATAATAATTTCTATAAATAAAAAACAGTGAATGAAACCCAAGTAAATAAAGATGAGATCAGATAACTTTTTCTACCCTGGGCATGAACAATGTTATAATCCCTTCACATTTTGTTTCATGCTGAGTGGGCAGGGAGTACGGCAAGTTAGTGGAACATCCTATCGCCGTAGGCTTTGTATTAATTGAGAAATAGGGAGACGTAAGCATGTAAGAAGAGACGACATTGAATGGAACATTTTTAGTCCTACGTGCGCAGTCCCGGGTTCCTGGAGAGGAAACAACGAAACTGTTATTGATTTTCGTTTTGATTTCAGCCCCCAAAACGGTTGTATGGGAACATGAGAGTAGGAAATGGAGACAGTAATATATTATGCTACCGGATATCCTGTTTGTACCAGCATGGGACCAAAATTCTATGTCCTCTATGAGCCATAAAAAGCTATATATAGTGTTCTATGAGGGAATAAGTTGGATTGTATTTGTCGTTGTTCCTCATGACCAGGGCCCGGATTCTGATGACCTAAACTTGTTTGAAAAATACCTATAAAATGACCCTGAACTTTAAAGAAATTGACTTAATTATAAAGAATGACCTAAAAACTGATATTTTATTTATAAAAAATATTATTGTACACACATAAGTTATTGACTGATTTATACATAATTGTAAAAACTGTAAATGAAGAAAGGATGTTGTAGGTCTAAAAACTTTGTTCTTTGTTCTTGAATGGAGCGTTTGAGAAAAAAAGTAAGAAAATTGATTTTAAAGTAGATACTACAAAATGTTGCATTATAGTAACCTATTAATTAATTAATTAAAATATTAAATATTACCCATATGGGAAAAAAAGCTTGTAAATCCTACCTTATTCAGGGTTGCAGTAAATCACAATCAGCATACAGAGATTATAGAAGACAAATGACTTCCGATTGTCTGAAATATTTTATAGAACGATGATGATAGCTTGACGACAAAAAAGTTCATATTCTCCAAGGTATAAGCACGAATATCATCAAATAAGGAAGCAAATGTCACGAAAATGGCAAAACAATTATGTAAATTTGAAATAAATGCCCAAAAAATATAGAATGCCAAAAAATGACCTAATAAAAAAGCATTTCTATCATCTAGAGACCATGAAAAGGATTTATCTACAAGTTGGCAATGTCTATGAAGCACCAGTAAAAAGAAGACAAACTCTAGTTACCTGTATAAGGACATAAAGTTTGAAAATGGAACGTTTTCAATAAGTTTATTTCGAATTACAAACGAAATACAAAGCCCGGGCAACGCCGGGTCTTTTATTTTAATGCAATAAATGAATAATCGTTTAATAGAATGTATAGTTTAAATAAATTTGTTTATCTAAAATACTGTACTTTCAAATTTAACATATTTTATCACGGTCAGAAGCAGCAACTAAAAACCAGGACAATTGTACCAAACAGAATATACGATATCTTCAGTGATATAAGATCTGTTCACTGTTCTTGATAAAAAAAATACGATTTTGGTAGAACGTGAGGTTTTGGAAGGATGCTATAGAAAAAATAAGATTTTGGAAGGATGCTATAGAAAAAATAAGATTTTGGTAGAACGTGAGGTTTTGGAAGGATGCTATAGGCCCTAGAGAAAATAAGATTTTGGTAGAACGTGAGGTTTTGGAAGGATGCTATAGAAAAAATAAGATTTTGGTAGAACGTGAGGTTTTGGAAGGATGCTATAGAAAAAATAAGATTTTGATAGAACGTGGGGTTTTGGAAGGATGCTATAGAAAAAAAAAGATTTTGGTAGAACTTGAGGTTTTGGAAGGATGCTATAGAAAAAATAAGATTTTGGTAGAACGTGGGGTTTTGGAAGGATGCTATAGAAAAAATAAGATTTTGGTAGAACTTGGGGTTTTGGAAGGATGCTATAGAAAAAAATAAGATTTTGGTAGAACGTGAGGTTTTGGAAGGATGCTGGCGGTTGCGTGACGAAGAAACTGCTTGAAACTGGTTTCTGGCAACGTGGAAATAGGAAGTAAATCGATTTCTTCTCTAGGCCTATAGCATAGAATTTTGACAAGCATTTGAGATTTTGAAATTATTTCGCAGATAATCGCGAATTCAAAGCGAATTAGAAACGTTGCAATTGAGTGGTGATAAATAGATTTCGGACTTTTAGGTCGCTAAAAATGCTGTTTTAGGTACCTAAAATAGGCTCTAAAAATTGGAAAATAGGTTCCAAAAATCGTAAAATAGTCTCTTATAAAATCGTTAAGTTGCCAATTTTCTGAAATATCTCAATTGCAATACAGAATATTATATTTATTGAAGTCAGCATTAATCAATAATCATGATTAAACACAGAAATAGGCCTATGGTACACAGAATTATATAGGCCTATTACTAGGACCTGTATTACTACCATACCAGTGAAAACCTAATCCCTGCGCCCAGAAGCTACGCATATCATACTAGCATATTCAACCCCTTGTATCCCTCAGTGATTCAGAGAACTACTATTTTTTCTGTTACTGGATGTGGGAGTCTGGAGAAAAACACTGCATTTTCTTGGGAATTCCAAGGAATTTTTCTTCTGAAGATGAAACATTCCTTACTATTTAACCACGTCATGTACTGCACATTCCGAGCTAAAAATTTAGTACGAACTGAAAATAAATGCTATAATTTATAATAAAAATGACTTATTTTGAACTTTAAGAGGAAAAACAAGCAAAAAAGGCAATATTAGGCTCTAACGTAAAAATAGGCTGTTTTAGGTCCTATAAAAATATCAGTTTTAGGCATAGTGACTTATGAAACATGCATATACAAGTTTTCGTCCATATATCACTTAAGGATTAAAATAGGTTTTTACCTAAAATCCGAAGTCTAGTGATAAAACTACTCCACAGCATATGGGCAGAGTTTGGGGCAGAAAGAACCTTCGCACATGGGCGTTAAAAAAGGCTGTGGGGTTCCAAAATCCTTGGTGTCCATCGGAAGGTTCCAAAATTAGTAATAGAAAAAGGATGTTATAAAACGGAGTTGTATTTACGTAACGTAATGGATAGGTTTCCATTATTCCATTCTTGCATTGGCGTAGAAGCGGTGAATGGGTTTTGGCTGCGACATCCTGTCTCCCCTACAATGAGCGAGCGGAGAAGTTCCTCCCCCTATTCCACTTCCTGTTGTTAGAGCGGTGGGAGGAAGCCAGGCAATTATACTGGCTGCGGCGCTCACAGGACTTTCTCTACCAGGACATGCAAATTCAATATTAATTCTCTAGCGGATGTATGTTTCATTCATAAACTGGTATCGGCTTATATAAATGTGCACAGTTACTTCGTTACAAATCTTATATAATGAGAATCATTGGAGTGCTGTGTGTAATACAACACTGTGCCGAGTAAATTTAAAATAATAATTTCAGTTCGCTTGTGCTTAGAATAGTACAAAATTCATTTTGGTAGTTTTCGTGCGCTGTCAACATTCGAAACGAATATGTATTAAAAAACGCAAATTTTTTAGGTATAAAACATTTGCTTCTTATTGTTTATCGTCGAACTTAAGTTACTTGTTTTCCTAATGTAACACATTTTGTTAAAATAGTTTAATTTTATGTAACATAGACTCAAATAACTACTGTATATGTGTATAACTAGTGTATTCTTATTAGTTATAGAACTATGGTAGTGTATTTGTTTCTTCCTCTTTTTTCTGTCTGGTTGAGTGTAAGAGAAGGCTTTGAGGCCTTAACTCTGCTGGATTAAATACAGATATATTATTATTAATATTATTAGGTAGATTTCGAAGAAAAATCTACCTATTGCAATGGACACCATGTCATGATTCTCGAAAACTTCTTTCATATCTTTACGTTTCATGCTCCCCTAAGTACGAAACCACCGCCCGTTCAAAAAATAAAAAATAAAAATTGTGATATATATATATATATATATATATATATATCTTTACACGCTAGCGGCCGTAATTTTGAAGATATTTGAACCAAATTTTAATATGTTATTTCTAGGCCCAATAGTTCAGACAAGTTCGTTAATGAGCAAAATTGGCCCAAGGGGGTGGTCGGGGGAGGGGGTTGAAATTTTAAAACATTTTTATCTCGGCCCCTATGAAGTATAGAGGGAAACTTTCTTTGAATAAATTAGAGTACTCCCTATGGAGTTCACAGTGACACCAACGATTCGGGGGTTTTGAGGGTACGAGTGGGGGTGGGGGGATGGAAATTCGAAATTTTTGAAACCACGTCTTGTGGGGTATCATTGAAAAGCTCTTGATGAGTACTCTACAAATCAATAACTAGTTTCTCGATAGCTCTCATTTAAGGCGAGATTTGAATGTTTGAAAAAGTGCTCTTTCCTCTTTTTTGCAATTTGTTTGTCATGCCAAGGCTAAAGAAGAAGAGTGCAACGCAGCGACAGTAAATTAAACCAAAAGCACTTTGAAATCTACCTCAGCCTTTAGGCTTGCCTAAAGGGATTATTATTATTATTATTATTATTATTATTATTATTATTATTATTATTATTGTTATTATTATTATTGTCGGCTGCGGTGGTCTAGAGGTTGCGTGTCCCCCTCTAGATCCGAAGGTCGCGGGATCAAACCCGGCCACAGTCGATGGGTTTTTCAGGACGAACTTTAAGTTGGGGTGCCCGTGTCGTAGATTTACGGTACATAAAAGAACTCCAAGCCTAAATTAGAGCCTCCAGTCAAAATTTATAATCCATTTCACGTCCAAGTATTACCTTAGTTTCCGGAGGGGGTTAAGGAGCGATGGGCTTACCACCTGTCCCTTTGCCCTCTCTAGAAAAATAAGCGTAACAAAATTCACATAGGTAAACAGAAACCTCCGCTAGGAGGCCCTTCGCTTCAACATGGGGCATAGGATTCGAGAGAGATTGTTATTATTATTATTATTATTATTATTATTATTATTATCATATAACTATTATTATTATGTAGCGGATTCAGGTTTCTTTGGTTGGCAAGAATTTGTTTTAAAACATCGCTTTTTGAAACAGTTGAATATCGTAGAATAAAAGAATAAGGCAGTAATATTGACAAAGCCCTGACTACGATAAGGAATTGCAGGCTTTGAATGAATGGGATGAAATGAAGGTCGTAAGTAATGTTTTCAGCGAAACTAAATATTGTGTTGGCTTACGTCTGTGCTTTGTCAAACTGCCAGTATCTAGTTTATGGACCAAATTTTTACTGCCGAAATATTTATGTTATTTTCAATTTGTACGTAATTAATAGGTGCACGATAAAGTATTAGTAAAACTAACAGTGTTTCTAGTGGTTAAAATGAAGGAAATTGATGATTATTAATTTGTACGAAAGGGAAGAGAACGAAGGTGACATCTGGTGATATCCTGTATAATCTCTACAACGTGCTAGCACTTTTTCCTTTCCCTCAGCGTGTAAAATGAAACTCGACATGCACGGGGACAGTTCTGTTTACGTTCCAAAATAACATAGGCCTAATTATCCTTTAAAGGCCGTGCTTCTGCTTTTATTAGCTTATTAAGCCTCTAATACCTTATATTCAATAACTTCAAAAGAAAAATCTACAGTTAAACTGTCCAGTATTTTTGGGAGGAATGTCTCGTAGTCTGATATTCTCAGATTTTCTCACTACACATTCCCGTACAGATTTCCTCTTTGCGAGGAAAAGCCTAAGTTCTTGAGTAGCCTGTAACTATCCTTCCAAGATTTTATACGAAAAAATAAGTGTTTGTGTGTGCAGTTGGAATAAACAAAATCGTTTGGCCCGTTTTCGAGAATAAAAGTCCTATCATAAAAAGAAAGTCTCGGATATACAGGGTGTTAATGAATAACACCGAAATATTTTACCTGTGTAGAGAGGGGACATAGACAAGCAACTTTTACTAGGAGATTTTTGCTCTGTGGATTCAGTTTTTCCTGTTACAGCATAAAATCTCCCAGGGCATGGCCGCCACTGACTTCTAACATTTGAATAAATACAAAACAAAGGAATTTCGATCTTAATCCTGGAGTTATGAATAAAAGAAACTAATGCAGTGTCGGACAGTCATGTGATTAGTCTGCAAATTTTCAGATTACGAAAACTCTAAAATTATGATATACCGTAGCTGTTGATGAATGATTAGGAATCAGGTTTTTGTCGATCACTAAGAAGGCACGAAGTCAATTTATTTAAAAATTTAACCATATTTGGCTTCATTATTGACTTATGAGCACCAAATTGTAATCATTTTAATGCCCTGTAGCATGCACATTTTACGCCATAGAGCAAAATCTCCTAATTAAAGTTGATTGCCTATGTCCCCTCTATACGGAGGTAAAATATTTCGGTGTCATTCATTAACACCCTGTATTTTCTTCATATGCAGACACAACTAGTATTACTGTATTCATGCTGAAACTGGAAATAAGATTTCTAGGACCGAACAATACTTACTCTACCTGTTGTCAAGGAAATTCTAGAGAATGAATTCTTCCACTTTGCCAATAGAATAGCTTAAACATTTAAATGAATCGTATTACATGATATGTATGATCCGCGAAGCCCAGGATCTGCAAAGAGCTTCATACTGAAGAATACTTACTTACTTACTTACTTACTCAATGGCAATAGACAATTCCTAAGCAAGCTAAAGGAATATTATCTATTTCATGGAACCCGAAGGTTCATTGCCGCGCTTACCTGAGCCCGCCATTCAACCCTATCTGTGCTAACTCCAGCCAGCCATCCCTCTCAAATGCTACCTCTCTTAAATCTATCCTAATATTGCCTTCAGGTTATGAATCTCGTCGTTATGCAGTTTTCTCCAGTCCCCATTTTCATCTCTCTTGGGCCCAAACATTTTCCTAAGCGCCTTTTTTTGAATACTCAGATTATGTTCTTCCCGAAGTGTAAGCATAGGCGTAACCAGGCCGACCATATGGGGGGGGTTATAACATCCGCGGGGTCTGGCGAGTATGGAAGGAGAGGGGGGTCCGGGGGCCCTCCCCCGGAAAATTTTAAAAATTAAGATGCAAAATGAGTTTTAAGCTTCCGGGGAATCCCCCGGAAAATGTTAAAAATTAAGATGCAAAATAACAAGTTTTAAGCTTCCGGGGGTCCTTCCCCGGAAAATTTTAAAAATTAAGACGCAAAATAACGAGTTTTAAGCTTCCCACGCTTTATACTTGTATTAAGCAATTTATGGGCAGACTTAAAAAAATTATACAATTTTCCTTTTTTTAATCAATGGGGGGGGGGGGGTTCAAACCCCCAAAACCCCCCCTCGCTACGCCTATGAGTGTAAGCGACTATGTCTCATATCCATATAATACAACCGGCAGGATAATTTACTTATAAATTTTTATGTTTAAATTTCTGGACAGAAGACGAGAAGATAAAGAGTTTCTGAACTAGGCCTTTTCCTGAATTGAGTCTACACTCAACTTCTGCCTTAATATTATTTGTGTAAAAATTACTGCTTCCAGATATCTGAATTTCCCTACTTGTTCGAACGATTTACCGGCTATTCTAATACATATACCTTTATTGTGTTATAATTTCAAAGTGAAGCTCTTTTTCTGTCACTCGTGTTTAGGTAAATTAATGTAGTTTATCGAATGTACCTTTTCATGACAATTATTTTGAGACCCAGGAACAAGTTAGACCTCCTGCGTGATCTCGTGGTTATCGTCACTGGCTAGGGCACCTCCTCTGGTTTCTCCGAGGTAGGGAGGTCTGGAACGGAGTGCACTCAGCCTCGGGACACAAACTGAGGAGCTACTTGATTGAGAAGGTCACGGAAACCATCATTAACGGCTCTGCGTGAATGCATTCTGATCACATGCCCCCAATCCTGCCATCTGCCTATAGTATAGTGTCTTTATTATAAGTTGAGACGGAGCGACCGGTGTTTTCACTCTCCGCTACGGAGTCCGCATTAGCCGCGGGCGGCACGCGCGCGGCTTCCCTGCTTAAAGTGTAGGCTATATAAAGTATTACATCTTACCTTATAACATATGTTGGAAGTGTCGTCCTTCCTGTGTTATACAGGCATTGTATCTGGAAACCACATTCTGGCTGACGCGAGTGAGTTTATCGAACAAATCCTCACACATTGGAGGAGCTGAAAGAAAACATTACGAATGAAATTAGGGGCATTACAGTGGATGAACATAAGGTAAGCCTATATAGCCTACACTTTAAGCAGGGAAGCCGCGCGCGTGCCGCCCGCGGCTAATGCGGACTCCGTAGCGGAGAGTGAAAACACCGGTCGCCCCGTCTCAACTTATAATAAAGACCCTGTATATGACGCAGCGGTCGAATGGTTGGCCTAATCCCTCCAGGGATGTAGCACCGTGGAGTTTAGTTTAGGAATACTTTATGTTAACTTTTGAACCAAAGTTGATGTATTGCAAAGAACGTTATATTTGAGACTAAACAATGTACTTTGATTTGAAACGAATTATCAAAATGGACTTAGGTTATTTTTCTTAACATGGAATTATTTAGCCAGTACCAGTCGTGTTGAATTGTACGTCAAAAATGTCCTGGAATACAGATGTAGAAAATTTTACACTCTAGAATGGAAGTAGTATTGAAATTTTTATAGCATGGACCGTTTGTCTAGAACCGTTGAATGGAAGGGTACCATGAAAACGGCTACCGTCGTAATTGCGTCACAAATTTACAGCTGGACTGTTTAGCTCATACGCTTTTCTTTCGGTTTGGGCCAGTAATAATTAAATAAGAATGAGTTTCTGACCTCATTAACTCAGTCTTTATCAAATTTGCTTTATAACCTCCTACAAAAGTGATAGAGACACGTCTTTTCTTTATATTGTATTCACATGTGACTTACGCTATAGACCGCTAGTACGCTCGCAACATTCTTCCTAATAGGGGCGCTGGTAGTCGACCCGTGTTGTCATTTTATGTTTTTACATGAATTTTGTATAATTGGTGATGTTTCTAAAATGAAATAAAAACATTTGTGTCCGCTTTGTAAGGCTCTGTTTTAACCATCAGTATGGTTGTTGTGTGTCGATTATTTTAGCATAAATTTATCAGGAATTCGATCAAGGGTTAATTAAACGTTGCCAGTTTAATCATAAGCGGTCTTACTAATAATCCAGTTGTAACATTTATACCAGGAATATACACCGCTGAGGGGGAAAATGAACTAATAATCCTTGTATAAGGCTGAATGTAACCCCCTTGTATAAGCTTGGCGTAAATAATAAAGGTGGCTGATATCCATAACAGCCGGTCGTTTCGTAATTGTCCAAGATTGAATTTTGAGCTTAAAATGCATTCATTCTTAAGATGATTTGTTAGGAAACGTTCGGAATTATAAACATTGTTCCTTGTTTGCGGTTCATATTTCCATAATTTTACCCATGATTACAGCTTTCTGAAACAATATAATGAAATATTGAAACTAGATTTTCTCTCGGCAGACGACACACTACTGTTTGTTCACTGCTCCGATAGATGGCGACATTGGCGGTCTGCAGTCCTTCATAGCCGGGGGCTAGTAACGTCATGACCAGCGTGACGTGTTTGATGACGTTTCACGTTCAAATCCGGTGCCACCCTTGGCAGTTATACTGCGTTTATTAGTAATACGGCTTATGTAGAACAATGAAACAACCGTTCAACGCAAATATAAGCAGCTTTTATTAGTAAGGCGGAAGATGTTTAAGGAGCGTGCATGTGCTTTGCCCCAGGATGTGCTAGGGTCGAGCGTCAGCGCCAGTCGGTGAGTAGTGGTGATATCCTCAACTTTCCTTCATAACAAGTGGGGAGGCGAATTGCCATGGCATACGAGCATAATAGCGGGCTATGCTTATGCACACGTCACCATGTCGCGGTACGTTAAGATCTATTATGGAATAGGCCTAATATGATTATGTTTTACATAATAAACAGTATTTCATATGTATATAAACTAGAAGGTGCCCGTGGCTTCGCCCACGATAATTAATTTAAAAATTAAAAATTAAGAGTAAGTTAAAATAACTATTAAAGCATTATATTTATTAACACTTGCACGCGAATCATTCATAAACTAAGCCATTAATAATTAATGAAACAGCTAAAATTCCGTCTTCAGAGTACATTCCACGATTAGAAAGCGCCGCCTGAAAAAACGATGTCAGATTCGATTATGCAGTTCCAAAGCTAAGTGTGAACACATAATACGTATTGTTTCTCAACTGTTTGTTGACAGATGAATATGATGTGAATTTTATTTGATCAATTCAGTGTCATTTTATTATCAGCGATATTTCAAGAGTTAAACCATCAATATTTTACAGCTGGTGCCCCCTGTTTCGCCCGCCATTATTAATTGACTCCAGGATTTTTAAGAAATTTACACTGGTAGATTATTAAAAATGTTTGTGGTTCAGAGCTATGAAAATTGTAAGTAAAAATAAAATTAGAATATTTGTTCATTGTGTTCATTTCACTTAGGCTTTATTTCATAAAGAAACGGTTTTCCTAATTTTGTACTCTTCGTGAAAGTTTACACTGCGAGAGACGAACATCGCCGAGTATACCCGATGTTTCACGAAGCGGGCGAGCGAGTGAGCACGCTATTTAGGGCCGTTGAATTGTATAAGAGTAGATAGATTAATTGTTACATATTGTTCGCTAAATACCGGTAACTAATATAAATGCAATTTGTCGCTTGTAACTTTCCACTTCACTCCTTGCAATAAGGGGAGACGGTCGGAGATTTACACTGACAAATTTGCAATTCCATATCTCCTACATTTTGGGACATATCATACTGAGAATTGAAACACATATTTAGGAATATTTTCTCTGCTTTTGGTATTTTTTACAAAAATTTTAATGACATTTTGAATTTTTTTCGCATATCTTCGGTATACATTTTTCCAAATCCAAATGGCATGTTGTGCCATCTACTCAGATTAAGATTAAGCTGGGACTAAAAGAAAAGGACCGTTTTTATACCATTTGTAGTTTGAATTTCAAAATTAAACTTTGGGATAATCTTCACAATATTATGAACTTAAAAATACTCAACTTACTTACTTACTCAATGGCAATAGACAGTTCCTAAGCAAGCTATCTTAAAGGAATATTATCTATTTTATGGAACCCGAAGGTTCATTGCCGCGCTTACCTGAGTCCGCCATTCAAACCTATTCTGTGCTAACTCCATCCAATCATCCCCCGCAAATCCTACTTCCCATAAATCCGTTCTAAGATTGTCCTCCCACCTACGTCTAGGTCTTCCATGTGGTCTTTTCCCTTCTGGTCTCCCAGTCAATACTTTTGAGATATGTCTTTCCTCTCCCATGCGTGCAGCATGTCCAGCCCATTTCATCCTTCGCAATTGAATTACCCTTACTATATCTGGTGAAGCGTACAGGTCCTGAAGCTCATCGTTATGCAATTTTCTCCAGTCCCCATTGTCATCCCTCTTGGGCCCAAATATTTTTCGAAGCACCCTATTTTCAAACACTCTCAGACTACGTTCTTCCTGATCAGTTAGCGGCCATGTCTCACATCCATATAATACAACAGGCAGGATAATAGTCTTATAAATCTTAATTTTTAGATTTCTGGACAGAAGACGAGACGATAAGAGTTTCTGAAATGCATAAAAACAAGCATTTCCCGATTTGAGTCTACACTTAACTTCTGCCTTAATATTATTTGTATCTGTAATTACTGTTCCCAGATATTAGAATTCCTCCACTTGTTCAAACGATTTACCGGCTATTCTAATATTTTGTGGCGCATTATTTTGACGTTCCATGACCATATATTTAGTTTTTTCTGTATTAATTTGTAATCCAACATTCCTGCAGGCATCGTAAAGACTTTCTGCATTTCTCTCGATTGTGTTTACGTCATCGCCCAATAAGCAAACGTCATCTGCGTGAGCTAAAATCGGGTGACTGCCATTTAATTCTAGGCCTACCTTGTTTTCCTGAACTTTCCTAATGGCATATTCCAAAGCGAAATTAAAAAGTAAAGGTGATAGTGCATCTCCTTGCTTCAAGCCGCTTCTAATGGCAAACCTATCTGATATAAATTTCCCTACTCTGACTCTACTATAGGTTTCATTTAAACACATTTTGATCAGCCTAACTAACTTCTTTGGTATTCCAAACTCAATGAGGATATTGTAGAGTTTTTCTCGCCTAACTGAATCTCATGCTTTTTTAAAATCTATGTATAGCTAGTGAACGGACTTATTATGTTCCCACTTTTTCTCCAAGATTTGGCGAATACAAAATATATGATCAATGGTTGATCTATTTCGCCTAAATCCACATTGGTGATCTTCTATGATTTCGTCTGCATATGGGGTTAATCTTGACAGCAGTATATTTCACTCACCAAATATAACGACTTTTTCACCTTGAGAAATTTCACATTTAAAAAGGCGTAGTAAATTTTATCAAACTGAGTCTATTTAATAATTATATTCAAATATTTTAACTAAAGAAGTGTTTTCCATGTGACGGATAGGAAAGTTGTGACATAAAAATGTTATAGCACTAGTGCAATACTGTGCAACTATTAGTTCGTGTGTCTTGTGATAGTACTATTGGTGCCATTTTAAGAAGACCTCGTCCCAAACGATCGTCTATCTACAAAAGAATATAATAGCATTGTTCCCTAATCCGAAAATCTGCACAGACTTCGACACCGAAAAAGAACAGGTGCTCTGGTAGTCGCGTGGCTTTTCCCAGTATTGCCGCTGTCATTCATTACTTCTTAAGTAAAGTGCTGTGGTACGTATTTGGCAACATTGTATTGGACTGCAGACAAGTGTGAATACGCCTAATTGCCTTTCTATTCACTGTTTGACAGGTCGAGGAGGATTAGGGTGGCAGCAAGTAGGGAAGTACAGTGAGTCCCACGCAAGAGTTGGCCAATGACGCGGGTTTCTGCGTCGCGGCTGGCACAGCTCCAACTCCCGAGCGATCGGGTGAAATATCTACGCAAATAATGCCGCGGTCGTTGTAATGATTCAGGTTATCACATTTACAGTTAAAATTACAATGAAAATAACCACGCACCCCACCCACAAGAGATGATGGAAATGTTCTCCTCTTGCATCCAGACAATACTGGCACCTTTTAAGGAAATTTTCTTTCACGCACGTAAGTTCAGCTTCCGAGACAGAGTTACTTTCTCTTGTGATAGGCCTATGTGATATTGTCATCAAGTTCTTCTAACAGTATGTAAATATTATTTATGGGGAAACTTGAAAATAAAGTGTATAGGTCAATTTCCCATACACAAGAAGAACTTAAAAGATAAGAGAAATTAACTCTATCTCGGAAGCTGAACTTACGCGCGTGAAAGAAAATTCTCTAAAAAAGGTGTAAGTGTTGTGCTTATGCAAGAGGAGAACATTTCCAACATCTCTTGTGATGAGGTACTTGGTTATTTTCGTTGTAATTTTACTGTAAATGTGAGAACCTGAATCATTACACCAACCGCGGCATTATTTTCGTAGATATTTCACCCGATCGCTCGGGAGTTGGAGCTGTGCCAGCCGCGACGCAGAAACCCGTGTCATTGGCCAACTCTTGCGTGGGACTCACTGTAGTTGGAAAAAGAGTCTTTAAAAAGTGGCACCCACTCTACTTCTACGTTAAAATAAATAATGTAATTGTTTCATGCCGCGATGTCGTCGTTGCTTTATTTGTCGTGCTAACCAAGACGATTCATAGATTTACTATGCCATATTCTTTGGCGTGTAGTTGCGAAGCTTGCATACTTGAGCCTGGCTGCAGTTTTATGAGTGAATAAAATGAAATCCCCGAAAATTCACGTTTCTTTATCTGCAGCAGTTGGCTTGACATGCACTCTGATACTAAAGCTGAATATCCCGGAAATGCTGATAATTTCCTCCAAAACTGACATAGAGACCATTATAATGTGAATGTTTTCTCTACTATAGAACTTTCTAATAGGCCTACCACAAGTGGTGATGGCTAATTTAACTTTCTTAAAGCAGCCATTTTTTAAAAACTGATTAAAGTGTTGAAGATGTTACCGGTATGTGATTAGTATGACGTTTTTTAATGAAAAATAGACTGCTGTAAAAAATTAATGATTCTTACAATAATGCATAGAAATGAAAACCCCTCCTTTAAAGTACTGTATGTAAAAAGGTTCATATAATGTTCCGTAAAAATTTCAATCAAATTCAGTTAATATATTCTGAGAAAATTTTCATTAAATTCCTCACTTTTAACATTGTCGGTATACACCCTTGTTGATTTTTCTTATTCCCTTTTCACCTCGTAATTATCATGACAAGAAACATGAGTTTTTCTTCTTCTTAACCTGAGTTTTACCTCCTCTCGTTGGGACTTGATGCGGCCCACGCCGCCCGTCACCTTTAGAGGGAGGTAGTTTCTATGGATCACAACCAAACTTTTATGACTATACAAGGACATAGACCGGATGAGTGATCAGCCCAATGCCGGTGCCACCTCCGAGACAACACGAACACACACTTTAAACAAGGCGCAGATGGGATGAAGATGGTAATGATGTCCAGATGATCACAATGGCCTAAAGTTTCCCGTCTCTGACAGGTGAGGAAAACCCCGGAAGAAACCCCACCTAGGTAACTTGTCCCGAACCCGGGCATGCTGCGGGCATGTGTATAACTTACTAGCAGCTTCGCCCGCGATAATTATTTCAAAAATTAAAAATTAAGAGCATAATACTTAAATCATTATATTTATTGACACCTAAATCACGTGGACTATTTACCGCGATTATAAAGCGTCGCCTGGTAAAAAGACCTCAGATTCGAGTTCCCTGGCCCTGAAAACCCCCGCATAGTGAGTTCCATCCAAATTAATCAATGTTTGCCCCTTTAAGCCTATATTCATTATCTCTCTTCCGACTATGTTGAAAATTTCAGATATCTGCGGGCCTTGGCATTATAAACAAACGAATCGACCAGAGTGGGCTTACAAAATGATGCTATTCTTTTATTTCCAAATCATGACAGAAGTAGGCAAAGCCAACTACAATTATTGAAACGTATTACTGAAAACTGATGCTTCGAAAGCTCAAAAAATGCACGTTTTTGCCCGTTTTTCACTCATAACTCGCGAACGAAAGGGAAAATTAAAAATCCGGCTTCGAGGTGCTTTTTCCCACCCTTCAGTCCACCTATGCTTAAAATTTCAGGTCTCTGCGTTCAGTAGATTTCGCTGGGCATCGCGAACAGATAGACAGAAAGATAAACACTTCCTTTTATTATTGTAGACAGATAGATTGGCTTGCATGAAGAAGGATCAGTTGTGTTGCATACTAAGATCACTAACAGAATCACGGTACTTCAGACTATAAGATTTGGGTTTAAAATTTCATTCTGTTGCAAGGTTCTCAGTTCAGATTTGTTTTTCTGGGAAGGGTGAGTCGGGCGGTATCGGACACCATAGTTCCTCGTCCAATCTCTTTACTCATTATCTTTTGTTTTAAGTAAATGTGGGAAAGAAAGCAGGAAACCGGGAAGGAGGAAATATATTAGCCACAAGCAATGTCAGCGACATTCGAGAGCTTTTATCCCATCTGCTGTTGCACTTTTCTGTTCACATGAAAAATGTTCAAATCTGGAGGAAACGCTTTATGTCACAAGTGCGGTACATGTGTAAAAAATAAAACAGTAAGAATTTGTAGGCCTACTTTCAATATGGAGATATGTTTTTTAGTTGGAAAGGTTCCAAATGTACAAGAATGTAACCACTTTTTAGTTTTATTTTGCTGATTGCATTTTCTAGTTTCAGTTAAATATATTCAAATAAACGTTTTGGTATAAGAGTAAGGGTATCTATAAAGTGCATTGCAAATTTTTTTCGAATTTCAGAAAAAGGTTAGCCTATATCATTAAAACCTAAGGTTTCCGATACTACCCGACCTTCCCCTACAGTAAAATCTCTGTAGGATTACACTGGACACGTGGGCATAATAATAATAATAAAATCAGGTAAACTGATGTAAAAAAGTGCCCGTATGTTTTTGTTTAATCAGTTATGACTGAAATTATGAAATGCAGAATATGTTTTTTTTTTTAAATTGATTTCCAAGTTAAGCTCCAGATTTATTCATTAAGCAGGGCTTACGGAAGAAGAAAGGTCTACCATCTCGGCCACCTGGGTCATTTTAACGGTCTAGTTGGATAAGCGCATGTAAAACAGTAGTGTTTTTTGTCATAGCTACCTGTATTTTAATTTCCAAGGCCTTATAAGATCACAGTAAAACAATAGGCTATGTTGTCAAGATAACTGATTTTCATTTTTTTTATAAATTCTTTCGAATACGTATATTGCCATAAAATAGGCACTAAATGGAGCATTACTCCGAAACAGATTAACCGATCTTATCCATTATGAATAGACGTCTTCCCATGGACATTGTAAATGTGTATACCAAGTTTCATAAAAATCCGGTAAAGCGTATTTGAGTTACCGCGTCTTTAAAATATACACTAAATTGGGTTCTACTCCGGTACCGGTCAACAGATTAGGTTCAAATTCAATAGGGCACTTCTCATGGACGTCATAAATGGGTATACCAAGTTTCATGGAAATCCGTTACAGCGTATTTGAGTGACGGCGCCTTTCTATGAGAAAGGCGCCATAATCTATTAAAATAGGCACTAAATTGGGCATTACTCCGGTACCGGTGAACCGATTTGGTTCAATATCAATAGGGTTCTTCCCATCGACATTATGAATGTTTATACCAAGTTTCATGAAAATCCGAAAAAGCGTACTTGAGTTATGGTGCGTACAGACGGACGGACAGACAGACAGACAGACAGACGGACAGACATTTTTTCGTCCCCCACACAATCTCATAAAGTACCATACTGGCACTTAATAATAACAACAACAACAAATAGTCACAGGATTGTGACAACCTGTTTCATTGCAGAGTATAACAACAGCTGACATTAGGAACTGTAATCCCCCATTTCCAATGAAAATTAACCGTAAATATAAGAACGTAAAAGTTTGTAATAACGTAATAAGTAATGACGAATCACAAATGAGAATGCGAACTGATGACTTAAATGGCTGCCGGAGAACCGTCCAACCAAAAGAGCGAACTAACAGACCGAGTGCAGACGAATATACCCGAGTGACTGATTCGTTGTTCCGTTACGTTTCGTAGAACCTTGGAGTTTGCAAGGGTCTAAGTTCTCGTTTAATTTTACATTATGTTTAAAGTTTACGTGATGCATTGTGAATGGTCCCATTTAGGAACGTGGCCACAACATTCTAATTTTAAGCTGGGTATAGGTTAATTTTCGGTTAAGAACCGTTTGAAGGATATTGATAGACAACAGACAAATGCACAATGTCAGACTATGGTTTCACTTGAATTACAATCGCGGTTAAAATTGGAGTGGGGGAAGGAGCACTACATAGGAAAAGGATCTAAAGTCAGTAAACTAGGCCTCGCTTGGATTAGACTCGGTGCGTGGAGAATGATTAAGATCATAGATGAAAACGGAATGAGAGTTTGTCCATTATGTAAGGGGGAGAATCATGGTTTCATATTTTGGCGAATTGTGAAGGTTTGGAAAATTGGAGGGGAAAATATTTACCATTATCTTTTATGGAATCAAATAGGGATCAACGGAAATGTTTGGAGTTACTGACGGGGAAAAAACGTTGAGGAAGGCATTGGGAAGTTTTTAATGAAGGCGAGACAGCTCAGGTTTGAAAAAGCGACGAATTGGAGAGCGGGTGTGGAGGGTGAGGAATAGATTTAGTTTGTTTGTGTTATTTTGTATTTATATTATTTGTTCTATTTTTGTGTGTTTTTGCGTAAGCATGTACGGCCCATGCGGACCCATGCGACTATTTGCATTGGAATTTGTAAAAAGTTAATTATTGTAATAAACACTTACACTTACACTTAATTTTCGATGCGAATGGGCCACAATGAAGTATAGGTTATGCCATAACAATAATGTAAAGATGGCGCCCAATGTGCATTGAATCATGGGTACTTCGTCATCATAATATGGCCTCTCTGCCATAAAACTTAAAGATTTGTCCAACTTGCATTCGATTGCACTAACAGTAGGCCTGTATTCAGGAAGAGACTAAGTAGAATGCTTAGAATTGTAACTAAAAATTACAATAATAAACTGAAAAAACAGTAACAGCAGGAAAAACACAACGGGAAGAAGATAAGTATAAGTGGAGAGAAAATAGAGGAAGTCAAAGAATTTTAATATGTCGGTAGTGACGTCGAGAAAGAAAATTGATTTTTTTTTAAAGCCTAGTAAAGAATTGCACTAAGAAAACAAGACTTTCAGGCTTCCTATGAAGTAATTACATAGTTTTCTAGGATAGTATTTTTTTTTCATTCATTTATCGTTCATGCTATGGTGATGGAAAGTATAGTTTCCATGACCTAGGCCAGCATCCTCAGTTTTAACTGCTTAAAGCACTCATTCCCAGGAACTGAATACCATGCGACTAGTGTCGCCTCCTACATTTCTAGTAACAAATGAAAACAAGAATGCGCACAATGCTCAGCCAGGCGTGATCAAGAAGGCAGTACCTCGGTGCACGTTATGTGTGTCAAGTGTGTTCGTATCCTGTTTTTTTTTTTTAACTTTTCCTCGATTATCGCATTATAATAGGTGGGATCTGGGAAAACCTGAATTCATCTCTGATATTGGTAGGTTTAATATTCATATACCGGTGAGAATATTATAGGAGAAAAATTCCTCCGGCACTGGGACTTTAACCCAGGACCTTCGGCTATTCGCGCCAATGCTCTACCAACTGAGCTAAGCCGGAGCTCAATTCACAGCGCCAGATGGAACCTCTCTCCTATGACTGATTGCCCTAATGGTCTACCTCACAGACAGACAAGTTATGTCATATGCAGTACTGTGAGGCACACTAAGTAGTGATTTTTGTGACCGGGCTCCCACTGTTATTGTACAGTTAACATTCAAGACAGACATACAAGCATTCATGAGCCACAGATTATTGTCTCTGTTGGACACTACATGAGAATATTATAGGAGAAAAATTCCTCCGGCTTAGCTCAGTTGGTAGAGCATTGGCGCGAATAGCCAAAGGTCCTGGGTTCAAGTCCCAGTGCCGGAGGAATTTTTCTCCTATAATATTCTCATGTAGTGTCCAACAGAGACAATAATCTGTGGCTCATGAATGCTTGTATGTCTGTCATATACCGGTAATAATGTAGTTCTAGATTTATATACTTAGTGGAAAGGTAGCCTAAGAGTCAGACTAAAAAATGCAATGCCAGAGCCGGGATTTGAACCAGGGTCTTCGACTCTCCGTGCAGCTGCTCTTACGAATTGAGCTACCATCGCAACGTGCCGGTACAACATTAAATTCTCCAACTGACTCAGGTGTCCCTCAGTCTGACTTCACCTTTCCACCTTAGCCTACGCACGGCCAGTGTGAAAGAATTATCATTCCACTGTGCCCTGCTAGTGGTTTACTATGAGGCACGGGCCTTAAAGCACTCACAGGTTCTAAGACGCCACTGGGTTGTTACCTCATATTGAGAATTTAATGTTGTACCGGCATGGTGCCATGGTAGCGCAATTGGTAAGAGCAGCGGCACGGAGAGCCGAAGATCCTGGTTCAAATCCCGGCCATGGCATTGAATTTTCAGTCTGACTTTACCTCTCCGCCTTAGCTTATTTAATTAGAGATAGTGCACATTTATAAGTTCAGTTGGAGAATTGCACCCAAAAAGAAGCCGAAGGAATAAACCACCTTGCTACTTTTTTAAGGCAGCAAATTTTACTGAAGTTCTGTCAGATGATAAATGTATCTGCTGTCTTCTAGACAGGCCTGTCAGGTGACAGATGGATATTGAAAGTTGAACGCTTGTATAAACAGGCCCGCAGCCTACAGAAGTCGGTGCCTAATGGACAGTTTGACTTTGAGGCAGTTGAATGCACACTCCTGAAATGGTGCCACTTAATCTACTGAGAGTGAAGCGAGAAAGTGATGTGAAGTGAGAAGGTATGCAGATGTGCGCATCGTTTAACATGGGTCTCTTGAGACACGACCTTGCCGTAAAACAGCCTTCCCCATCCCCACGCACAGCGAAGCAGCGATACGATCCGACCCATGTGCTTTACAAAAACCAAATGCTCTCATGTTAATTCTACTAACATTAATTTAAAAAAAAAAACTAGCTTTAATGCACTCTTTGTACCTGGAATTTTCAATTTTCCTTCAAAAATTAACTCTCTGTCGCCTTCGTGCCGTTCGAAAGCGTGAAAATTCAAAATTATATACAATATTTTCATAGATAATTGAGTTTATCATACATTATTATTTGTTCGTGTACAATAGTACGCATTTGAAAACACTGATAATACTTATAATTGAGATACCGTGCCTACACGCGTCAGTGAGAACTAACTATTTCTTCAGAAACATAAATTTTGGTCTGATTTGAAAAATAAAATAGGTAAACTGACGTAAAAAAGTGCCAGTATACTTTTGTTTAATCAGTTATAATTGCAAATATGATATGTAGAATGTAAGATTTTAAAAAATGATTTCCAAGTTAAGCTCCGGATTAATCCATTAAGCAGGTCTTACGGAAGAACAAAGGTCTAGTTTTAAAAATAAATGGTGCAAAATTATATAAAGGAATAGAGTTATTTATCATAGCTAACTGTATTGCAATTTCCAAAGCTGTATAGGAACAGTGTAAAACAATATCTTGTCATAACTGATTTCCGTTTATTAAATTCTTTCTAATATACTATCATAAAATAGGCACTAAATTGGGCATTACTCCGGTACCGGTCAACCGATTTGGTCCAATATCAATAGGTTTCTTCTAGGGCTGAAAATCGATTAAAATTTCTAATCGAGTTAACGCTTGACTTTAATCAATTAATCGACAAACAGGTCTGTATTTTAAACGAAACCAAAGTGTACATTTAATATTGTTTTACACGTTTAATAACTATTACACTACAGATAATCAGAAGAAATCCTGAATTAATGAATACCATTATTAGTTACTGAAAAAAATATATACAAACTTACATTTCCGGTTAATTTTTCAGCCAAGGCTTGAGAGACACGAGTTTCTTGTCATTTGAATGTTCAAGAGACAATCTTAGTTTGTTTACAACAATACCGGCAGCACTAAAAACTCTCTCACTCGGCACTGAGAAAGAAGTTTGGTCATTTGACCCATTTCTCGAAAAACGTTTTTCAGAATTTGACTAAACCGATTAATCGGAAAATGTAATTGATCGACGATTAAATGTTTAATCGATTAATCGGCACAGCCCTAGTTTCTTCCCATGGACGTTATAAATGTGTATACCAAGTTTTACGAAAATCCGATAAAGCGTTGAGTTATCGCACGTACAAACACACGGACGGACAGACGGACAGACATTTGCCGTCTCATAAAGTACCATACTGGCACTTAATAAAATTCCCAGGTTATGGAGTACAGGCCCCGATTCCAGGTACTTTGTACCCTACGCAAAACTTTATATAACTGCCTCTTTATTTTTTTACTTTTACCAGCCAATAAAAAAAAAATTGAACATATGTTTCCTAAAATAAAAGTAATTTTTCGTATCTGTAATTTGGCCCCTTAAAGCAATGTCCAATAATTTTGTATGTCTCATGACAGTTTCTGTTTGCTGAAACCGGTGTTACATATTAAGGAGGCTCGTATTCTGTAGTTGTACACGTCCTGAAAAGTGTAAGCTAAAAGCAGGAAATAAGTTGAGTGAAAGTATAGAAATTAAAAATACATTAATTAACACTGATTTTAATTTAAAAAATTCTCATGGTAAAAATGCTTAAAATAATGTATAAAACGTTTGTTGCAACATTTTGTTGAATAAACATTTACCTAAGAAGGGTAGGGGTAAGTCAAGTTATTCTATTCTATGACGACAATGTCCTTCTATTATCCCTTGCATATGTGTTCCACTACAGCCTTACTGTATGGGTGAGTGGCCTGCAGGATCTCCAGACCTATCACTAATTTGTGTTCACCTCTGTGCATGCCTAGTCTTGGCTTATAGCATGTTATTGTTTTAATATAATCTTCTGGTTGTCAAACATTTTTAAAACCAAATACATCTTTTGAGAAGGATGAATCAAGGAACTTGTTAGAATCGGAGAACTGATTAAAGTAGTAAAATCGTAGAGTACATAGTGTTCCTATAAGAAGTAACAGTGAGATGCATATAAAGAACTGACTCACTAGCATTCAACAAATCCTCATCTTTTCCTACTCCAATTCGAACTGTTCCTTCCATTTTGATTTCCCTAAGATCGGCCCTAATATTTCATGCAAATCTTCTCGAACAAGGTTTTGCTGTATGTTGTACAGTATCTCCCATTCCAGCTACAAGTCTTTCCCAACTAAAGGGTAGTCAAAAGGATATTCCAAATTTGCCATAAGTTTTAATTTTGTTTATAATTTTCTCAGATTATATTAAAGGTGACATTGAAATTTAGGTACAGGAAGTAACAGTTTGATCCAATATAATATAATGCCAGTAGTGTACACCTTTTACACATAAGATAACTGATTAAGCTTTGATACTGAATTTGAACATATTTTCACATATCAAGTTTCTATAATTTTTTCGGAATATTGTGGAATTTAATATCTCTATATATATAAGAGGCTTTGTCCTGACTGACTGACTGAATGACTGACTGACTGACTGACAGGAATCAACGTACAGCCTAAACTATAACAGGTAGAGACTTGGAATTTTGACAGTACCTTCTTTTGATAATGTAGGTGCTCACTAAGAAAGGAATTTACAAAATTTTGATTTTAAATGCCAAAAATTAAATGTTTTTGAGAAAACTTAATACCTTTTTACACAGAATTATAAAACCCCAATCACAGAACATATTGTTGCTAATGTATCAGATGGCTTTGGAAAAAAGAAATGCAAGTTTGACAAATAAGAGAAGGTATCAATTTATAATTCATGTTATAAATAAATATTAAAGAATGTAATCCACGAAAATAATGCAGTCACATAACTTTTCTCTACCCTGGACATAGAGAAAACAATACGAGGTATGGTAATATGGTACCGGTAAAGGGATAACACGGGCTTATTCATATTCATATTCATATTCATATATTATTATATCGCAGGTTTTTGGAGAGAGAAGTATGAAAGTGATATTGCTTTCTGTTTAATTTCATCCCCAAAACAGTTTTATGGAAACATGAGAGGGAGAAATAAAATTTTCCGCCTCGGTATTACAATTTTGTGTTACCTGGAATTTCTGTCCCTTCTTATTTGAACCCTTACCAGGCTTGCTGTGTACAAGCGATGCGATGCAGAATTCTACATCCTCTATGAGCCATAAAAAACTATATCAAGCGTTTTCTGAGGGAATAGTTTTAGTGTAATAAGTCGTTCTTCCTATATCAGATTCTAAATACCTTTATAAGGACCTAGAATTTAAAAATCAAAAGTCCTTCATAAGTTCATTTCCAATTACAAAATAAAAAAAACCCGGGTGACGCCGGGTCTTTTAAGCTAGTATAAAATATAGCATAATTTTTAATTTTTTCACATTTCTACCTAGACAGTATATGTTTATCTACCTTTCTACAATTATTGACTTGGACATTTTAAAGCGGTAGATGCAGAACTGCATGAGGTGGTACTTTTTTTTATAAACTGGAAAAAATGAAACAGTAAGACATGCTAATATGTTGTTATCTGAGAACAGAACTCGTTTGAGAGTAGCGTAGTGAGTATGGTGCTGGCTTTCTGTGCTCAAGGTCATGGGTTCGATCCAAGCATTTATGTATAGATAAATGTGACAGTCCCATGTCTGTAGATTTAAAGGCACGTAAAAGAACTTTTACGGGACAAAATTCGACACATCGGCGACGGTCACAGGCGTAAGTTGCAGCACACCCCGTCGTTAACTAAGGACATAGCCACACATGAGAGCATCGCATTCATATCTGTGGATGTAACAAATGCTAAACATATTAGTTTCGTAACTTTTTAATCGAATTTAGAATATAATTTTCAGTGTCCCACCCTTGCGGGAATGTACTGTACCTCACTCATTTCTCTGCATAGCTAAAGGGCGATGTAAAAGTTCCTCCTCAGTGACACGCTTGGATGATGGAGGTCGACCAACTTCCGCTGCGTCTGCTGGCCGCACTGCTCAATCCACTTCATTCATTGTCATTCCACATACAGTCATGAAGCAAAGTGGAACTATCGCACATTCTTGCGTTTTCATTTCATTAAAGAGCATCGTAATTGTAAACATTATTTTGGTAAAGAAGTGCGATTTAGAAAATGCTTTGTTCAACAAGCAATATCAGCAGTGGCGCCAACTTATATGGGCCCATGGGGCCCAAGCCCACCCAATAATTTGCTGTGTATCATTACCATAACTATTTATTGTTAATTCTAAAAATCTTGTTTAATTGTTGAATCGCTCTAAAGCGAAAATCGGGCTATTATTGGCATACTTATTAATGACTTTTGTTCAATTCACTTATGATCGTTCCTAAGTTCATTAATTTATTTACGGCTTACTCTGTCAATGCAATTTCCTATGATACTGCCGAAATATATTTTACGATTTGAAAGAAAGAGAGACTTTTCAGGTTCAGGGGAAAAAACTTAATCACATAGCTGTTCTAAATATACATAAGGAGAGCCCGGGAAAGTTCGATTTTGAATTTAGGTGATAGTTATGATTAAGAAAAATGATAGGAAGGATATTAATTGACAAAATAAAGTATTGTGATATACGCCAAGAGTGTGGAGTACAAGATATCGATGAGTAGAAAAAGAAGAAAGTCAAAGAGAAACGAACAAAGAGAAAGAATGAATTAAGAAAGATTCGTTTAACCAGCAAGGGACATTAAACCAGAGGGAAGAACGAAATAAGGGCGAGGAGTATGAAAAATTTAAAATCTTTTGAGCCCACCTAATATTTTTCAAAACTTGGCGCCCCTGAATATCAGCATTTTCATCTGGCGCATATCAAAGTTCCACAGTCTGTATAAGAGAATTTTCTCCAGTTTCATAATACTAATCTGTCTTATTATTAGGGCAAAGCATTTAATGGCCATAAAAAGTAAAAAAAAAAAAAAAATCAAAAGAAAACATGCATTTATAAACTAAAAATACTGAAAAATTGATACGATATTTTTAAAAATGTCAGATTTACCATTATTACTTATAATTAGTTTTTTAGGTAGTGAGTTGTTAAAAGCAGTTTAATGGATGACAGTCCGTTGTATATAAATTTACTAGCTTAAAAGACCCTTTGTCGCCCGGGTTTTGTATTTTGTAATTGGAAATTAGCTTATGAAGGATTTTCAATTTTAAATTCTAGGTCATTATATAGGCATTTATAATTTGAAATAGGAAGAACGACTTATTACACTCAAACTATTCCCTCAGAAAACGCTTGATATAGTTTTTTATGACTCATAGAGGATCTAGAATTTTGCATCCCATCGCTTGTACAGTGCACAGCAAGCCTGGTAGAGGTTTAAATAAGAAGAAACAGAAATTCCTGTAACATAAAATTGTAATATCGAGGCGGGAAATTTCCCACTCTTATGTTACCATAAAGCCTTCATACTTTTCTCTCCAAAAACCTGCGATATAATATAATAATATACACATTACCATACCTCGTTTTGTTTTCTCTATGTCCAGGGTAGAGAAAGTTATGTGATTCCATTATTTTAGTGGATTTCATTCTTTAATATTTATTTATAACATGAATTATTTTGATAACTTCTCTTATTTGTCAAAAGTGCATTTCATTTGTTTTTTCCAAGCCCACCTGATTTGGCAACAATATATTCTGTGATTTGGAATGGATAATTCTATGTAAAAAGGGATTAAGTATTTTCAAAAACATTTAATTTTTGGCATTTAGAATCAGAATTTTTCAAAATCCTTTCTTAGTGAGCACCTACATTATGAAACGAAGGTACTGTCAAAATTCCAAGTATCTACCTGTTATAGTTTAGGCTGTACGTTGATTCCTGTCATTCAGTCAATCAGTCAGTCATTCATTCAGTCAGTCAGGACAAAGCCTTTTATATATATAGAGACAATATAAAACACACTTATTTTGTTACTAAAGAAGTAAGTAAATTTATGCTACTTAGACACCCTTAGCGAAAAAGAAATTCTTTCTAAACTGGCATGCCCATTAAATTGCCCATAACAAATATGCGACACTTAGAAAGAAACAAAAACAAAAATATTTATTGGTACAAAACAAACTGCTACGGTGTTGCAAGAAATCTGAATTAAAGTGAACTTTGAACACTTGGTGGAGATTCTCAAATAAAAAACGAATGTCTGTTGTCTGAAAGTAACGATTTGTACATGGAAAAGCTCCTCTCTACCTCCACTGAAACATGACCTAAAATGCCGAAAATAACTAAAAATTTCCAAAAAAGACCTCTCATGAAAATGACGAAAAATGCAAAATAATCTACACCCGAGCACGAGCAGTTTGCTCATTCGGGTGTACCGTATTTCTAAATAAATATTTGGTTCTTTTCTTAAAAAGTATTGTACTTTAATTTTGAAATTTGTAATTTTTGTTTTGTTTATTTGTGTATTTTTGTATTTGTATTTGTACATAAGTTTGTAAGTATAATTTAAATAAAAATAAAAATAAATAAAAAAACAAATAAAAAAACTGCATTTTCAACTAAAAAAAGCAAAAAAAATGCCCTTATTTAATCAGTTATTTCATGATTCACATTTACATATATTATTATTATTATTACTATTATTATTATGACTATTGTTATTATGACTCAATACTTTTCTATAAAATAATGAATAACTTCAAAAATGTTTCACCAGCATCATAAACATTTGCATACGGTGCATTTGAGAAATTCTGATTGTTCTTGCCGCAGTCTATTGACGTGAACTCAGCTAGACATGATAAGTGTTTAGGCTTCAGATAGAAAGAGCTGAATTTGTCACAGTTGTTATAGTTTCGTCAAATCAGGTGACTGGTTTCGCTGTATCGAATGTCGTATTTGCTATAAAGATTTTTAACTTAATTTTAACTTTTAAGTTGGTTCGTCATATGGTTACTTTAACGCTGGGGGTGAAATGCAATTTAGGCCATCTTATGGCCGTCGCTGGTGTGCCGGATTTTTTATCTTTGATTTTTAGGGCCATTTCCAATCACTTAATCTTCAATCTATCCAGATTTGCGTCAGTTTTCAATGCCTTACAACAGTTTATAAGATTGACCTTCATATCAGTTAGTGGTTAAATTTCACCAAATTATATTATGAAACAAAAGTAAATGATATTTCAGTGAACTCTCGATAATTCGGACCTCAGTATGCCGGACTTCGGATAATTTGGACAGATTCTTGGCGATCCAGACCCAGATCTACAGCCATTCTACGGCCACTTCTGAACTGCAAGAGAAATAGAAACAATGTGTGCACAGAAGAACATAAACAGTTTCTTTCGGCCTAAATCTTCTCAGAAAAATATGCTCACAGTGCCACATCAATCATAATCTTGTACTAATGATGTAAAAATGTAACAGTGTGTATTTCAGAACTGAAGTTATATTATTTTTTGTTCCAATTGTAAGTGTTAATATTATGTTCTGCCTCATACGTTTTATTGCAGCTTAAACACGAAATTTCGTTCCGTAAATACAATTTCCTAATTAAGCCAGACATTTCATAACTCTGATAGATCCCCGCCCACTTTAGTCCGGTTTATCGAGAGTTCACTGTTTTTATTGTTGTTAAAATATACGGTCAGAATCATCTCTTTTCAGCTACTAAACAATTAATTTCTACGGTTTGGCAACTGAAATATTTTCCTCGCGTATTAACTGACTTGACGATACGCTTTGGCTGAGAAGCATATTTGTCTATATTACGACTAGAATCAGAAATTGGCCACTTAACGAGTTGGCTAGGCTTTGAGCTGAGTTGAAAGAATTTTGTGTACAAGAACTTGACCAAATATGACGTGAGAATATTGTTTTTAATCATCAAGATCTGTGCGAGTTTGATATTGACCAATAACGTTTAGCAGTGCCTCGGATATCGATCAATCATGATCGTTTATCTTATAATATGCTGGCTAGAATCTGGTAACTCGATTAATCGATTGTTGATTCATAGTAGGCCTATGCCGTGATCCCGCAGCTGGCAGATTTGGTTTTACCCTTTACTTTCTCGCATATACTTAGTATAGAAAAAGTATTGTGATCGTGACAAAAATTGAAATCGAAATAACACCGGGAAAAAGTGTTTTTCGATTGACAATCGGAAAAAAGTGTTTTTCTAATGATATCTGTCTGTCCGTGACACCTGAAGCGGATGAAAGGTTTATTCAATTTACTTCATTCTTTTTAAATAGACTACTAGGAACTTTTTTGAAATTTTATCAAACCGGAAACAAATTGGTTACTATAAGTGAAATATCAAAAGGAATTTACATGAAAACTTTTTTTTTAATGTAAGTCTTTTAAAAAATAGCTTTAATGTTTTTAATAAAAAAATATAAATTTCGAAATATCAGTAGATTGGCTTTTTGTAAAAATTACATTGGGATACTTCACACTGTCTATTTGTTATTTTTCTAGGCTATTTCCATTACAGTAGACGATACATGCAAGCCGAGCACAGTCAAGTTGTAGAGAAACTTAAAAATAAACATTTTTCTGGGCATACACATTTCTTTATAAAATTAATAGGTATCAAGATAAACACGAAATAAATATGACTTAAATTCAGAATGTTAGAACATACATTGAAAATATGAATGATATTATTTTGTTTCCCACAGTAACAACAAAACTACAATTACTGTTGTGAAATGCAGTATAGACTACCTGAGTTGTAATGAACACAAAATCTATCCGAGCGAGATGGCGAAGGTAAGGAGTCCTGGGTTCGAATCAAACCTCGTGGCCATCCAATTTGACTTTAAAGGTTTTCGTTGTTTCTTCATTCGCAAAGGCAAACTTGTTTATTTTGCATAACTCATCGCCGCTGTGTCACCTAATCTCATAATCGTTCAAATTGTGCACTTCGCAGGGGTTCTCAAACTTCCTTTATTCGAGGACGCCTTGAATCAAGATCAGTAAACTATACAGGTTGCGTATTCCGGGATAGACCAATCGCAGCACTTGAGTGTGTGACGTCACAAGATTCCAGATCTCGCAATTTTCAGATTTTACTCAGTCTAGAAAATCTTACACCGCGTGATTAAACTCGTAACCTTTAATTAACCCGTGGTCGGATTCCTGTGAAATTTATACATAAATAATCTACACACATCAGCCCTACTGATGGTTAAAACAGAGCCTTAAAAAAGCGGATACAAACGTTTTTATTTCATTTCATAAACATCACCCGTTACACAAAATTCATGGAGGGAGAAGCAAATTTCACTATGCGACAATTTTTTGTATTTTTGTGTCCCGAAAAAACTTCAAGCGAGAAAGTTTTAGTGAAATAATTGAATTTTAATACAAATGAAGTTCCAGCCCCATATCTCGAATGGTTTACGAGTAATTAAGTGGTAATTATTCCATGCGCTTCAGTGTCGGAGTGATTTGTGACGACCGTGAAATGTTCAGGAGGAAGCATATTTGAATATGCGACAATTTTTTTATTTCTGTGACCAGAAAATGATTCAAGCATGTGAGCTTTAGGGAAATATTTGAATTTTATTATACATCAAGTACCACGTTTATATTTTGAATGGTTTACGAGTAATAGAGTGGTAATTACTCAAGGCGATGAAGCTATCGGAACGGTACAGAGGTCTTTTTTATTCTATAAAATAGGCCTACTAGCAATTACGTAAAAATCCTTAAATATTTTAATCGTGGACTCAATAATAAAGGATATTAACTGGCTACTTGTACCCATACTGAAAGATTGACCCGCTGGGGAAAAAGAATGAATTAAACTTTTTCCTAATCTTGTAAATCTGCACTACTGTTATTTAGATATTTGTTGAATTATTTATTTTATTTTTTGATCCTTTGTGCTAGTAACTTTTATTTCTAATTACCTTATCAAATGCCTTATTAGTTTAATATCTTGTTACGCCCTTTTCATATTTTAATATAATTTATCAACATGAAAACGTATTACAGTTAAAATTGAATTGCCGAGGCTTTAAGAGCATGATATCGGGTTATAGTTAGGGCAAGACGATGATACTTTTTAATGAAAAATTCATGGGAAAATCCTTTGAAATATTGTGTGATTTATGTAGAATGCATTGCGAAGCAATTTGTGTCCTTTTTGTTATGTTGAGACGTCGATTTTAAAGATCCTGCGCCTCTTTTCGTTGTGCTGCTCATGAAAGTTTCCCTGCCCTGCAATTCACAAACCATCCCTTAGTTTATTAGGTCTATATTATCTCTGTCGTCACATAATTTGTATACAGATGTACACTTTTGGCCGTGTTTCACCAATCATTACCTACATAACTTACCCCATATAACCCGGAGAAAATTATTATTAATATAAATGTATTGCTTTGATTACAATATTAACACAAATTAATACTCTACAATAGTCTACGCAATGTAATAATAACATTAGTACTGTACATGTTAATATTGATACATAAAAATTCCCGTAGTTGTTTTCTACCCTTATTATAAGGTACAATTTCTATACAAATATAGGATACATTCTTTAACAAATTTTCATCAAATTATACTAACATAACCTCTAGAATGAGGAATATTTTCTAGGCAACAAAATATTAGAACAAATCACCCTTTAGCTGTTATATAGGCCTACCTGTATTATATAATTTCTATTCAAATCTAGATCCTTTGGGAGATTTTTACAAGATTTTAAAGACAAATGCTGTAGAATCAGAAGAACATTTTAAGTAACTTGAATAACAGAACAGTTCACATCTTAGCTGTTTTCTACAATCTACAAAATTACTGTTACACACTGCCACAGCACATATCTGGCCCGGCATAATGGTTCAGTTAATTGCACTTTCTAAAGCACCTTCCATTTGTATTATTAAAAACAGTATGTACTGGTAATATCTATTCTAAAAGACTGCGGTCAAGCGGCCGAGATCAGTAGGTAGAAGCTTTGTCAGCGGCACCATGCTCTCTCCTGTCGTGCTTGAAGCGCCAAATCATTCTGACACCTTGAAGCGCCAGGAATAATTACCACTCAATTACTCGTAAACCATTCGAGATATGGGGCTGGAACTTCATTTGTATTAAAATTCAATTATTTCACTAAAACTTTCTCGCTTGAAGTTTTTTCGGGACACAAAAATACAAAAAATTGTCGCATAGTGAAATTTGCTTCTCCCTCCATGAATTTTGTGTAACGGGTGATGTTTATAAAATGAAATAAAAACATTTGTGTCCGCTTTTTTAAGGCTCTGTTTTAACCATCAGTAGGGCTGATGTGTGTAGATTATTTATGTATAAATTTCACAGGAATCCGACCACGGGTTAATTAAAGGTTACGAGTTTAATCACGCGGTGTAAGATTTTCTAGACTGAGTAAAAACTGAAAATTGCGAGATCTGGAATCTTGTGACGTCACACACTCGCCTGCTCGCCGCAACCCCCTGTCCTATAAACTCGCCGGAATACGCTACCTCTGTAGTTTACAAGCCTTGGCCTTGAATTACACTGTTCTACAAATAAAAATGAAATTCATTTTTCTGGGTATAACATTCTTGATTAACATGGAAATTCACCTCCTGAATTCAAATCTGTAATTAGTTTCTCTGTGTCACGCATAGTTTTCAAGTTATATGCAATTTCATGTTTTAAATAATTTTCGTTTCCACGCTACGTATTTATGTAGGCAAAACATGTAACTATAAATATTTTAGTCACTTGCAAAATTATTTACAAACATGTTATGCACTATAAAACGAAATAAATGTACACAAGCCTTAATATAATAATTATATTATGTGCGAATAATTTAAAAGTCTTATTTTTTTCTCTTGTGTTCAATTTTGCAGTCTCTGATAATGTTCCAGCAGTAGTCAGCAAGCATCGCAGGTATCCATTTCCCTTCATACCGCTTTTCCATGGACATTATATCTTTATGAAATCTTTCACCATGTTCGTCGGAGACATCACTGCAGCTCTCAGGAAAATAATGTAGATGTGAATCTAGGAAATGCACTTTTAAAGACATGTGACATCCTAGATCCCTATATGCGTTTACCATTTGTTGAACCAGTTGTTCGAAGTTGTTAGCTCTTTTTCTTCCCAGAAAATTTTGCGTTACATTCTTGAAACAAGACCACGCTCTTCTTTCTTTTGGAGCAAGGCATTGTTCAAAATCTGAGTCCTTTTGAAGTTCTCTAATTTGGGGACCCTCTTTTATTTTTGCTGCAGAAAGACG
Source organism: Ectobius pallidus (assembly GCA_964059195.1). Taxonomy (NCBI): domain Eukaryota; kingdom Metazoa; phylum Arthropoda; class Insecta; order Blattodea; family Ectobiidae; genus Ectobius; species Ectobius pallidus. Next base: position 5,728,437 of record CAXKWD010000008.1, on the reverse strand, counting down.
AGGAAACTTTTTTGAGAGGCACATAAATCCTCTTCCAGATGTGTCCATGGCCTTAACAAATTGTTAAATAAGGCCTAGCTTGATGTGAAGAGGGGGCAGCAGAACATCTTCACTGGCTACCAATTTCTCATTCAGTAATTTTTTTTTTTCCAACTTTCCACTTACGTTCAGGCCAAATCTTTCTTTTATAATGGGAATTTCTATCGCGACTATCCCACTCGCACAGAAAACATCCATATTTGGTGTAGCCTTGTTGCATACCTAATATCATGGCAACTATTTTCAAATCACCACATATTTTCCACTTGTGCTCATTATATTTTATTAATCTCAGCATATTTTTCAAAATATCATATGATTCTTTAGTCATACTTGCATAGGCAACTGGGACAGAAGGCATTATGTTCCCATTGTGGAGGAGAACTCCCTTTAGACTGTATTTTGAGGCATCTATAAAAAGTCTCCACTCCTGTGGCTCGTATTTGAAGTTCAAAGTATTCATTAGTCCACAAACATCATTGCAGAATGTCATCATTATAATTATAATTATAAGTTTTACATATTTTATATACCACAGATGTCTGAATGTTATGGTCAAAAATGAATATTTACTCACATGATAAAGAATGTCTCCACCATCCAAATGATGCCAGTTTAACGCTATAAAACTCAATTTTAAATCTTGTAACAATGACTTGCTAATTAACATAAAATTTTACTAGCAACAGGAATGCCACAATCTGAAAATGAAAATAAATGAGGACAAAATTAACTATTGCCAGCTGTTGTTAAGCAGAGTTCACCAACTTGATTACAAACTTAAAATGTCAGTTAAATAAGACATATATTCTCGTATAACTTAAAAACTGTGCCTGATAGCGAATTTCTGTTTTCAGATTTGAATGTACCATATGGAAATCCTTTAGAAAGACATATTTTCATATAAGAAAAATGACCCTTGTAGAACAGTGTTATTAATGTTGTCATTGCGGACCCCTAAAAAATGACCCTTTACTATTTTTACTAATTTTGTAGTATTAACCATTTGAAATATATTTAATTCAAAACGAAAAGCTATAGGATAGAAAAAGAAAGCAGTTGGTTTTGATACATCAGGGTGTCCACTGGTAGGGGGAATCCGGGAAAAGACCGGGAATTTCGTATTGTCGGGAAAATCCGGGAAAAGTCAATGAATTTGTTAAAATATCCGGGAAAATTCTAAAAATTGCAAAGTGGGATCAAAAAGACTTCTAGACAATAATAGGCCTATATGAAAGTATATTTAATTTATTTGATTGTTCCTAATTTTTGTATCTTTTATAGCCTAAGTAATTATTGTTTGCAATTACTTTTGTTACTAAAAGATTTTCTTATTTAAAGTATGTATAATCCTATAATTTTTCTTACACAGTTATTAGAAAGTGCTTTATATTTTGGTCGGGAATTTCTGAAATGATCAATGAAAATCAGGGAATAGACCGGGAATTTCTTCAGCATTACTTGGTGGACACCCTGTACATCTTTTTTATTTCTAACATTGAATTAAATTGCAAAACGACAGGATTCTTAGTATTAATTATAAAAAATTACCAATGGGACAGTTATATAGTAAAATACTACTAATTTCAGTGAGAAGGTTGATGTTTTTTTTACTTTTGACAATCTCTGAAATATTGGGTTTTATTTTTGAAAGTTTCAGCCTTAAATCTACTTCAATATTCGATATTCAAAAATTTCCCGCGGATCCCTCAAACCATGCTGCGTTGTTGCCGAGAATCCTGGTACAAGCAGCCTAGGTATGGCTCTCAGTGGACAACTGAGGACTTAAAAAGCATTTGTTGCTACCGTATATCTCCCCGAGTTTTGGCCAATGTCCAGCATTTGTTCGACTGTCTAACTTTTATCCTTATCTGCAACTCAGGGTGTCTAATGTCAAGTGCCACTCCTTATTTTCTCTCTCTTTTTGAAGCTCATTTGAAATTTTGGGGGCACCTAACCAAAGTGTTTTTATTCGTTCTCCTAATTACGTCAGAGTCTTAAAAGAAACGGGCGCTCAGTTTGCCATAAGTTTTAGTGTGATCAGATCGCTGTCCTTAATTGCATTTAAGTGTATTAGTTGTGATTCTAAACCTGCATTTAAAAAAAAAGACATTAATTAAACTGATAGTTGCCCAGGCCCTATTTTCAGGGTACTTTGCAGCTTGGGCAAAAGTTTTGTATAACCGTCCCTTCTATATTTTTTTTTACTTTTACCCCGCACTCACCCCACCCCACCCCACCCCAAAGTTATTTAGGGTTAAGTCTGGATTGTACTCTAACATCAAGGAATAGTATTCCGATACCAATTTGTTATGAAAGTAATCCAGTCACTACCTAGACCACACAACAACAAATATTTGTCTTCTGAAATGAAAGTAAGTTGATTTTGGCGTAAAATGTATGATTGCTATTGTAATTTCATTTACGAAAATTGCTCGAAAACTCTAAAAATATATGTAAATTGTAATATACTCAACCTTTCAAATTTTGCAAGAATATTTTATACATTTACGTACTAATTTTAAAACATATGCTAAATTATAAAATTTAATTATGTTCATAACAGATATATTTTACATTATATTGCCCAGGTAAAATACATTTTTTTAAAAATATTGCCCTATTTCTATTTTTCAATGAAAAACTAAAACTCAAACATTTTTTTTTTTTATTATTTCAAACTTTAACTTTATTTTAAATTTTATTTTCTTGGATTTTCTCTTTGTGAGCTGATAGAGTTAGTTTTCAAAATTGTTGCTCTAGTTAAAACTGAAAAAGTTCTTTCTGCATTACAGTTAGTTACTTGTAAAGTCAGAAACATTATAGTAACGTGATGTAGGCTTTCACGGCCGGTGTCCATATTGTTAAAACTTTCCGGGCTCTGTTGCCGTGGTCCATCGGATTGCTTTCCGGACGTTTCGCCCACAACTGCGGCAGGCATCATCAGCGGTGAGTTCTGCTTCGGAGTTTCCTCGGTGAGGTCTTGCTGTCCGGAAAGCAATCCGATGGACCACGGCAACAGAGCCCGGAAAGTTTTAACAATATTATAGTAACGATTTCAAGAATATAAATACATCGTTCGGGTAAGTTTTTTAATATATTTTTTAAAATTGTTTTAATTTGTCAAGCTCAGTGTACATTTTAAAATGGGAAAGTTTTAGTATTACAAAAAAATTCCTTAAAACATTTTCCAGCCTTTATACGTTTGCCGCCTAATCACAATATACAGCCGTAAATTAAATTGATATCAGCGATAAATAAGCAGTAAATACGTGTTCACCAATGCAACCGACCTGTATTACATCGCTGCTGTGTGGTACGTTTGTTATTAATTAGAAATGTGATATTTATGGCCCGGATTCTTAGGTTTTAAACTATTTTGCTTCTTGCTACCTAACTGATACTTTAATATAATTATCCGTTTCATTGCGCCTCTAGATCCGAAGGTCGCGGGATCAAACCCAGCCACAGTTGATGGGTTTTTCAGGATGTAAAAATCCTGGGCACGGAGTCCTCCGGGAGGGACTTTAAGCTGGGGGGGGGGGCGTGTCGTAGATTTACGGCACGTAAAAGACCTCCAAGCCTAAATTAGAGCCTCTGGACAAAATTTCTCGGCCCTTTCACGTCCAAGTAATACCTTAGTTTCCGGAGGGAGGTTGAGAGGCGATGGGCTTACCACCTGTCCCTCTGCCCTCTCTAAGAAAATAAGCATACCAAAATTCACATAGGTAAACAGAAACCTCCACTTGGAGGCCATTCGCCCCAACATGGGGGCATAGGATTCGAGAGAGAGAGAGAGAGAGAGAGAGAGAGAGAGAGAGAGAGAGAGAGAGAGAGAGAGAGAGATCCGTTTCATTGACAAGGCAGTCACATAGTCCAATCTTATAAAACCTAAAATTGGCTAAATAAGACATTAAAAACTAAAAATGGCTAAAACTGCTTTTCAACTGAAATGCGATAAAATCGCCTAATAATAATATTAATGGTAATAATCTAATTATTATTGTTCTACTAAAAATTACTTTTTAAATGTCTGCCTATATTTTGCAACTTGCTCATTGTTGACAGTATTTTGTAAGATGAAAAATAGCATTGCGTTTTGTAATTTTGTAGTTTTCTAATAATAATAATAATAATAATAATAATAATAATAATAATAATAATAATAATAATCTTTATTGTCGAAGACATAGTAAATGTATGGACAGTGTCAATGTTTCCTCTAATACTAATATAAAAAATTAAAGTTAGTTCTAGGCCTATTACTTAAAAGTTATGTGATTTAAGAGGCCTACGCGTGCATCCTCCAAACTGTAGGGGCATATTTGTATTAAAATAGATTTGACATGTTTTCTAAACGGTAGTAAATTTAGAGTCTTGGTATTAGCAGTTAAACTATTATATAATTGTAAACCAAAAACCATATATGTTTTACTAAGTGTAGATAAATGGTGAGACGGTATACAGAGATTATTTCTATATCTTGTATCATAATTATGATAGTTGCTATTTTTCTGATATTCAGATGAGTTTGTATGAACAAGTTCCAGAAGTTTCAGAACATACAAAGCATATACTGTTAACAAGTTGTATTTCATAAAATATTCCCTACAGGAAGTTCTTTGATCAACACCTGCTATGCATCTGACGATACGTTTCTGGACAATAAATACATCATTTAACATGGCTGCAGACCCCCAAAAACAAATACCGTACGATAATCTAGACTCAACTTGTGCGTAGTAGAAAGAAAGTGTAATGTTATGGTCAAGAATAGTTCTCAAAATCCTGATCTGATAGCAGACACTATTTAATTTCAAAATTAAATTCACACAGTGGTGTCTCCAGGACATATGTTGATCAAATTCAAAACCCAAAAACTTAGTGGATTCCAATTTATCTAGCAATTTATTTTCAATACCAATGCTAATGTCTTTCAAGTTTTTCTTCTGTGGATTATGAAAATGAATAAATCCAGTTTTATTAAGATTCAAATAAAGAAGATTGTTATCATACCAGGTTTTTAAACCTTTTAATAACTCATTACACTTTGTTTGAAGACGTTGTCACCCCATTGTCCAGGTAAAGGAAATTTTAAGTGAACCAAAATTCCCAGTTTCTTTAGAAGAAAATTAAAGACATTCTTAGGAAGATTACACTTGCAGTTTATTCACAGTGTTTGCTCTAGCAAGACGCCGAAAGTGAAGTATTCTAAAAGTTAATTTATTAATTTGAAAAACGGTCTTGTTGAGTTTGGTGGAGTTTGAAATGACAGGGGTAGCTCTGAAACTAAGCTAGAAGTATTCCTCAAGTTTTGTGGTTCAAAGCCATGGAAATAAGTAAAAATAAAATTAATTAATATATTTTTCAATGTGTTTATTGTACTTATTAAAGTGAAACTTTAAAAAAAATCGTTTGAAAATGGTAAAAAAAAACTAAATAAAACCATTTTAATATGTCTAAAACCTAAAAATCCGGACCCTAGTGCAGTGCATACAATTAGTTTATCTAATCTTTTCCTTTGTTGACCCAAAAGTTTCCTCCTATCGTACTCTCTTATATTTTGGGAAACTTGTTGATTACATTTTTGGACTGATGATACATTCTTGAATGCTTGCTTGCTTTCTTTCTTTGTTAATTTACCTTAGTTTACCTCTCCCTTTTAGGGACGTTTAAGCGACCCAAGCCACCCGGGCCTTACAGGACAGCGACCTGTCGGGAGAGGGATTATCTATGGATCACATAATACTTTTTGACCAGACTGGAACATCGAAGGCCTCCCCGGATGAGTGACCAGCCCAATGCGGTACCACCTCCGAGACAACACAAACACATAGGACGAGACACACCATTCACACACACACACACACACACACACACGCTCTGAACAAGGCGAGGATGGGATGAAGGTGATAATGACGGCCAGATGATATCTGGGGACAACAAGGGCCTAAAGTTACCCGACATTTGTCTCACGGGTGAGGAAAAACCCCGGAAAAAACCACACCTAGGTAACTTGTCCCGACCAGGATTCATGAATGCAATAATTGAATTTCTGAACAGAATTCCTGATGCACAGGCTTTGGAATGACGTTACAAGCTTCGATATTCATGTATCGTTTTGCTCTCGACATGCTATTTCATTGCTTTATTTAGTTCAAAGGAGTGCATGATTCAAGAGTAAAAAATAACATAATTACTATTGATAAAAACCTAAATTCTGAATTATAACAACACTTTATTCTCCACTTACTTTCACTTTTAATTACACAGGACTAGTTTCAAGAGCATTTATTCGCTCCCATCATCGGCTGGTGGTCGACTGTTATTCTGGTGGCCATGGCCATGGCAACCAGAATAACAGTCGACCACCAGCCGATGATGGGAGCGAATAAATGCTCTTGAAACTAGTCCTGTGTAATTAAAAGTGAAAGTAAGTGGAGAATAAAGTGTTGTTATAATTCAGAATTTAGGTTTTTATCAATAGTAATTATCAGTATACTCCACTGTCTATAAAACTTCTTTTTTATTGTGTTATAAAAAATAACATGTTTATACTGATCATAACAGTGATATTTATGTAGTAGGTGCTTCGAGCCCTACGTAGAATAAATATATCGAGTCAATTGCAGAGTTTCCATATAAAGACACATAAAACCTAACCAAAACACATAGTTGTCATATATATATTTTGTTTTACTTCCTCTGCCCGTACCGTAGGCATAGGCGTAACCAGGCCGACCATATGGGGGGGGGTTATAACATTCGCGGGGTCTGGGGGCATGGAATACACCCCAGGGAGAGGGGGGTCCGGGGGGCCTCCCCCGGAAAATTTTAAAAATTAAGACGCAAAATAACGAATTTTAGCCTCCGGGGTCCTCCCCCGGAAAATTTTAAAAACTAAGACGCAAAATAACGAGTTTTAACCTTCCCACGCTTTATACTTGTATTAAGTAATTTATGGGCAGACTTAAAAAAAGTATACAATTTTCCTTTTTTTAATCAATAAGGGGGGGGGGTTCAAAACCCCAAACCCCCCCCCCTCGGTACGCCTATGACCGTAGGTGCTATAGGTAGAGGAAGTATTGTTTTCGACCCCCAAATTCGAAGTTGAGATTTTAGCATATATACACGTTTTGAGGTCCTCTGAATCCAAAAATACTATTTTCAGAAACATGTCTGTGTCTCAGTGTGTCTGTGTGGATGTTTGTGAACAGCCTAGCTCCAGAACCGAAAATCGTACGAAAACAAAATTTTGTATTTGGGTCAGGTACCTTCTGAGGATGTGACACGAAGATTGGCGACAAGTTTCTCTTATTTTTAAGGGGACTTTACATGAAGACATTTTCGTTTTTCGCAATTTTATCGAAAACGGTTCGTATGATTTTGTTTAAATTTTACACTTGGGTTGCTTATAGAATGTGCTAAAACTTTTATTTGAAGCATTTTTTCGAAAAAAAAAAAACAATATCTGAAGGGTAGTTATAAACCACCCAGTCTGAATACGTGCTCTTTGAAATATGACCTCTTATTCTATATCAGAATGTGAAGTGAGGAAAATGTATTGGCAATGCTTAGGATAAAGAAAGTGACGAGAGTCATTAACCAGATTTTATTTGGGTTATGTTTCCTTCGGGGATGCGATGTGGTAACGACATTCTCTTCATTTTTACAACCAATTTACATGAAGAGAACGTCATACATAATAATGATGCTAACTTTTATTTGGGCAGAGGAAGTTGTGTGAATTTCACATAAGATTTTTTAAAACTTGAATACAGTAATTCTGTTAAATATTTAATACACTATTCCACCTTTACCCTTAACATATAATATACAACTTATTATGAAAATGCATTTCGGCGTATGCTGCGCCATCTTCAGTTCAAATAAGATGTAATGAACACCACAATTCTTCTCAAATAATGTTGTTTATAAAATTTTGTTAATTGTTAATTGGTGAACATGTCTCTGACTTTAAATATGGCAGATTACGCTCAGATTATGCTAAACACCTGCTTGATAGTGGTCATAGATTGGATAATTTAAATAACACCATGGAAGTCCTACATATCTGTGATAAGGGTGTTAGACTAAATACATTGGAAAACTTTCAAATTTATAAGAACAGAAATAACATCCTTAATGAAAACATAATTGACCAAAATCATTTATTTGACTTGACTACAACGGTGACCTAGGTTACCAATTAACAAAATTTTATAAACAACATTATTTGAGAAGAATTGTGGTGTTCATTACATCTTATTTGAACTGAAGATGGCGCAGCATACGCCGAAATGCATTTTCATAATAAGTTGTATATTGTATGTTAAGGGTAAAGGTGGAATAGTGTATTAAATATTTAATATTAACCCTTATCTGTTGAAAATGAGTTATTTCAATAATTTTTAGTAATTCTGTTGTAAATACGGGCACCTGCATAATGTAAGTATTTGTCAATAACTGATACTACATGGCACACCACCCCTGTATAAAAGTAACAGAAAGGATATGACACGGCCGATTACTGCAAATGAAGATGGATGTAAACGTTAGAGCTAGCGCGATGCTGAAAACAGTTACGTAATATCCGGTACAGCGAAGTGGGTTGGGTTGTTGCTGCCTCCTGCGAAGTATTTGTGGTTGCCGGTAGTTCCAGAGAATTCCGCTGGTGAAGATGTCTCTCTGGTCGCATGCCTTGTTTCTTGCTCTGGGATGCTGGTGGGGCCACGGGGGGGGGGGGGACATTTGAATTCAAAATTATTATATAGTATCCCGTAGTGAAAACCCCTTCTCTCCAACTGCAAAAGCGAGAAAAGTGTCACACAACAACTGTATCCAAAATTGTTCTGGTACTGTAATCTTGATTTTTTTAAATAACAAATTGATGATATTCTATGTTATATTACCTTGCAACCCAAGAATTACTGAATAAGGTACTGTGAAAATTGCTGTAGCATAAAATATGCCCCAGTGGATTCTAAAATAATATTCTAAGAGCACGAATTTTCTCCAAATGGGCAAGAAATAACAAACAACAACAAAAAAACTATCTCGCTTGTTATCAGGGCCCGAATTTTGATGACATGTCATCTTTTAACTGGAACATCATGGGATTTTCTACTAGTGGAGATATTCTGATCAGGGCCGTAGCAAGGTCCTTCTGCGCCCTTGGCGAGTTTGACAAATCTGCGCCCTCCAATACTGGGGGGTCTGACCATTTTTTTTAAATTTCTGTAAAATTGTTTATTATTTTAATATAAAAACACTGTTATTATCAAAGAAACCCTAAACCTCAATTTCAAAATGAACTAAGTGTTGGACTTTCAAGGTACTAAAACCTTATTTTCAGACGATTCAACTACTTAAAAATAATTCATTCTTAAAATCTAGAACTTTTATTGCTTGATAAATTGCCTAAAAAAGGTGGTATTTTTCATGGTTAATTTTGGGCCCTCTTTATACCTGCGCCCTTAGCGGGGGCCCATCTCGCCACCGCCTAGCTACGGCCCTGATTCTGATCATGACTCCTAGATTATATAAATGGTCGTTTTCCCCATATTCCATTTTAGGTCATTTTTAGAATGTAATGTCATTATTTGGTCATTTTTTGTTATTTTACGGAATTTTTTGCACGTTGCATATTTTTAGGTAATTTAAAAAATACGAAGTCATTATTTTCTCATTTTGTTTTGTTTCCCGCATTATATAGACTTTTGGTGCATTTACTTACATTGCCTAGACTGTTACCGGAACTCTAAATAATCATAGATAAATAAAATATGGTTATAATTTGGATACCCAGAAAGACGGTGTTTGCTGTTTGCATTTAAGCGTATGTACCAATTAACTAATTTCAAGCCTATAATTGGGTCAACAACATGAATATATTATAGACACAAATCTGATGGACAAACTACCGTGAGTCCCACGCAAGAGTTGGCCAATGACGCGGGTTTCTGCGTCGCGGCTGGCACAGCTCCAACTCCCGAGCGATCGGGTGAAATATCTACGCAAATAATGCCGCGGTTGGTGTAATGATTCAGGTTCTCACATTTACAGTTAAAATTACAACGAAAATAACCACGTACCTCATCACAAGAGATGTTGGAAATGTTCTCCACTTCCATAAGCACAATACTGACACCTTTTTTAGGGAATTTTCTTTCACGCGCGTAAGTTCAGCTTCCGAGATAGAGTTAATTTCTCTTGTGATATTGTCTTTAAGTTCTTCTTGTGTATGGGAAATTGACCTATACACTTTATTTTTCAAGTTTCCCCATAAATAATATTTACATATTGTTAGAAGAACTTGATGACAATATCACATAGGCCTATCACAAGAGAAAGTAACTCTGTCTCGGAAGCTGAACTTATGCGTGTGAAAGAAAATGTCCTAAAAAGGTGCCAGTATTGTCTGGATGCAAGAGGAGAACATTTCCATCATCTCTTGTGATGAAGTACGTGGTTATTTTCATTGTAATTTTAACTGTAAATGTGATAACCTGAATCATTACAACGACCGCGGCATTATTTGCGTAGATATTTTACCCGATCGCTCGGGAGTTGGAGCTGTGCCAGCCGCGACGCAGAAACCCGCGTCATTGGCCAACTCTTGCGTGGGACTCACTGTAGTATTTCCATGCAAATTTTTGGGTCATTTTTAATTTTTGCAGTCATTTTATAGTTCATTTTAAAAGTATTTTAGGTCATCAAAATCCGGGCCCTGCTTATTGTACGGTATATATTTTTAGAAAATGATAGATAATTGAAATGTACCATAAGGGGCTCCATGGTCTACATTAGTATAATATTTTTCAGGCAACTTCCAGGGGATGAGTACAGTTACATCCCATTCCTCATATCATTTAACATTTTTTGTAATAAATTATTTAATATAGGCCTAAAGAACTTTATACATAACGGATATCTTAATATTCCTGTCATATTTACTTCTATTATCCTGATGTATTTTAATTACACGATAATGAATTTGTTTCTACGCGCATTGGTACAGAATGCGGTACATTCAGACAGCCATCAAGATTTTCCTAAAGGCTTCTTTGAATTTACGTGAGTTACAACATTTGAAATTAATTTCATTTTTCTTTAATGTAGTAAAAGTTCTATCACATTAAGACAAAGACACTCGCTGCAGTAATTACAAAGAAAATTTCGTGTACCACAGGGAAAATACATCTCTTTGGTGTACTTCACACCAATCCTGCAAGGGAACAAATCTGATGTGAACTCACATAACTTCCTCTGCCCAAATAAAAATTAGTCTCTTAGTATAATATAATTATTACTAGCTTAAAAGACCCGGCGTCGCCCGGGTTTTGTATTTTGTAATTGGAAATTAGCTTATGAAGGATTTTCAATTTTAAATTCTAGGTCCTTATATAGGCATTTATAATTTGAAATAGGAAGAACGACTTATTACACTCAAACTATTCCCTCAGAAAACGCTTGATATAGTTTTTTATGGCTCATAGAGGATCTAGAATGTTGCATCCCATCGCTAGTACAGTGCACAGCAAGCCTGGTAGAGGTTTAAATAAGAAGAAACAGAAATTCCTGTAACATAAAATTGTAATATCGAGGCGGGAAATTTCCCACTCTTATGTTACCATAAAGCATTATCACTTTCATACTTTTCTCTCCAAAAACCTGCGATATAATATAATAATATACACATTACCATACCTCGTTTTGTTTTCTCTATGTCCAGGGTAGAGAAAGTTATGTGATTCCATTATTTTAGTGGATTTCATTCTGTAATATTTATTTATAACATGAATTATTTTGATAACTTCTCTTAATTGTCAAAAGTGCATTTCAATTGTTTTTTCCAAGCCCACCTGATACCATTTGGCAACAAAATATTCTGTGATTTGGAATTGATAATTCTATGTAAAAAGGGATTAAGTATTTTCAAAAACATTTAATTTTTGGCATTTAGAATCAGAATTTTGCAAAATCCTTTCTTAGTGAGCACCTACATTATGAAACGAAGGTACTGTCAAAATTCCAAGTCTCTACCTGTTATAGTTTAGGCTGTACGTTGATTCCTGTCATTCAGTCAATCAGTCAGTCATTCATTCAGTCAGTCAGGACAAAGCCTTTTATATATATAGAGATTATATATGGTATTCTCTTCATGTAAATTGGTTGTAAAAATGAAGAGAATGTCGTTACCACATCACATCGCATCCCCGAAGGCTACATAACTTAAAATCTGATTAATGCACTCTCGTAACTTTCTTTACTTTAAGCATGGCCAATACATCTTTTCACTTCACATTCTCATACAGAACAAGAGGTCATATTGCAAAGAGCAAGTATTTAGAGTGGGTGGCTTATAACTACCCTTCATATAATGTTTCGAAAAAATGTTTCAAATAAAAAAAATTAGACCCCATCTATAAAATTTAAACAAAATCGTAAGAGTTATTTTCGAGAAAATTGCGACAAACGAAATTTTCTTCATGTAAAGACCCCTTAAAAATAATAAAAACTTGTCGCCAATCTACGTGTCACATCCTCAGAAGGTACCTAACCCAAATACCAAATTTTCTTTTCATACGATTTTCCGTTCTGGAGCTAGGCTGTTCACAGACACGCATCCACACACAAGTTTCTAAAAATAGTAGGCCTATTTTTGGATTCAGTGCACTTCAAAACGTGTATTTATGTTGAAAAATCAACTCAAAATTTGGGGGTCGTTCTTCTACCTAAAGTACCTATGGTACGAGCAGAGGAAGTATAAATGCATGTAGTATAACATATTTCATACAAAAACACGTTTGTTTATATCTTACTTGACGATCCTCTGATTTATGTCTGCGTGAAATATTTCCTTTATCTGTATGAACTGAAAACAGTAAATTTTATAAATAATCGTTTTATTTAAATGCCATAATGAAGAAAGTATGGAATGGAAATCAACATAGGTAAATCAAAGGTGATGAGGATATCGAAGAGAGAAGAGCCTCTTCAAATTATCATGGGAAATCAAGAATTAGAGAACGTGAACCAGTTCAAATACTTAGGAAGTGTACTGACGAAAGATGCCTATTGCACCAAGGAGATAAGATCAAGAATTGCCATGGCCAAGAAAGCATTTATGAAGAAGAGAACTCTGCTAACTAGTAGTCTGAACCTAGAGCTACGTAAAAACCTGGTGAAGTGTTATATTTGGAGTATTGCTTTGTATGGATCAGAGACATGGACTTTGAGGAAATTAGAGAAGAAATATTTAGAAAGTTTTGAAATGTGGTGCTGGAGACAGATAGAAAATATAAAGTGGATGGACATGGTGACAAACGAAGAGGTTCTGAGTAGAGTGGGTGAGAAGAAGTCAATCATACACACAATTCGTCAGAGGAAAGCAAACTGGATTGGGAACATTCTCAGAAGGAACTGCTTATTACATGATGTCGTAGAAGGAAGATTGGAGGGTACAACTAGACTTGGAAGAAGAAGAATTCAGCTGTTGGACGATTTAAGGGAAAAGCGGAAATATTGGATGCTGAAGGAGGAAGCAGAGGATAGACAGTTTTGAAAAACAAAATTCGCGTACCAAGTTTGAAAACCTGCCGGAAGGCAGAATACTTACTACTACTACTACTACTACTACTACTACTACTAATAAACGATACGAAAGCTTAATGCCGGTTGTCGACCAAGAGCTAAGCTAAATTAGTTTAGCTTAGCTCAAATACAGTGCGGGATTTCATATGTAGTTGTGCCGACAAAACTAAATATGAAATCCCACCGACCCATGGTCGACAACCGGCATAATAGAATGTAGCGCTATAGTAAACTATACTGGGAGTAACTGCCTCTCTCTTGGTTCTGCTGTTATACAATACATCTTTGTTAATGAAACAACGGAATAAAATGCCATATATTTAAAGATACCGAAATCTGTTTTTGTTTAATATATAGGAAATTAGTCCACCGTCTTTTTTACCCAGAAATGCGAAAAAAATATAACTGGAACTCAGTTCCACGCAATGTGCAGATTAAATCTAGTATGAAACCTTTATGGAAGTTTTAAAATAAAGAACGCACAAGAATTTGTGATTAATAAAATATGCCTAAGTATATAATTATTGTTTCTCAGGCTTCCAACCGGGTGAGTTGGAGAATTGGTTCCAAGCTTTCGGCAGCTATTTCCCCTGCCATCTTCTGGGGGAAGTAAGCTGAATTGGGATACATCTTTATCATATATAGGAAAGACAGGATATGGTAGACGGATGGGGGGGGGGCAATAGGAAAATTAGAAAATGGAATAATTAAATGGAGAGCTCTGATTGGTCAGAAATCCAGATCCAAAGCCGAAACTAAAAAGCCCATTAAAATAGTGGTCCTGAGAAGGACAATTGTAAGAGTGGATGTAAGTGTATGAACAAAATTGTTATAGAAACTACATTCCTGTAGACCACAATCACGACAGGACAACATAAAGTGGACAATGGTAAGAGTGGGTGTTAGTGTATGAACAAAATTGTTATAGAAACTACATTCCTGTAGACCACAATCACGACAGGACAACATAAAGTGGGCAATTGTAAGAGTGGATGTAAGTGTATGAACAAAACTGTTACAGAAACTACATTCCTATAGACCACAATCACGACTGGACAACATAATGTGGACTATTGTATGAACAAAATTGCAGTAGAAACTACATTCCTGTAGACCATAATCACGTCTGGACAACATAAAGTGAACAATTGTAAGAGTGGGTGTTAGTGTATGAACAAAATTGCAGTATACACTACATTCCTGTATACCTTAATCGCAATGGAAAAACACTTATTGCGGGCATAAAATACTGCAGATGAAATACTGGAATCTGTTGATTCTTGTGCAGTCAAGATTGGCACAGATGCATTTACCCTGGCTCCCTATCTGGTTTTGTGCAGCGAGGAGGATGTGAGGGGGCCGGTTGATACTTCCTGCAGTCATCTGACTTAAAGAATTTCCGCTTTTAATCACTTCCGGTGGAAAGCTATTCTTACTTCCCACGTGTAAAGAAAAGCAGAGTGGTTCTGAACGAGACACCCAACCCATGGTTCTTTTTCGAGTTCCAAATTGTATGGCCATCGCTCATGTTTCTGTCCAGGGCGTATCCAAGATTTCTTTTCGGGAGGGGCTGTGATAAACCTAACGCTATTATCACTAGGGCTCAGAAGTTGATGATCTAAAAATGCCCGGAAAATGCCCTACAGAATGATTTTAAATTTATGGAAATATGACATGAAAAACTCAAAATATGACAGTATTTCTAAATACATATTTAAACAATGGAATATACAGTAATATATTAATAAATACTACTAAAGAGCAAGGTTTAAGTATTTTAAATTACTACCTTAATATTGTTTTCTATTATTGTTATTTACATAAAGTATGAAGTAGAGGCCGCTTACAAACCACTATCAAAACTTAGACGAGGAATAGAAAACCTTATATAACACTAGCTTAAAAGACCCGGCGTCGCCCGGGTTTTGTATTTTGTAATTGAACCCTTGCCCCGAAAAACAATGTATCTGACATTCTAATATTCTTAAGAAACATTTTAAAAAAACCATCTTGCTTGCATATACATTGTTTTTCAATGAAAGTTAATATTCACAGGCATGCTACCACTGGTATGGGTGCACGAATTTGACACTAGATGACAGAGGCATAGATATTGGTACTCATACACTGTTTTTTCCATCAAAATACCAGCTTCCAATTTTTTGTCAGATACATTGTTTTTCGGGGCAAGGGTTCAATTGGAAATTAGCTTATGAAGGATTTTCAATTTTAAATTCTAGGTCCTTATATAGGCATTTATAATTTGAAATAGGAAGAACGACTTATTACACTCAAACTATTCCCTCAGAAAACGCTTGATATAGTTTTTTATGGCTCATAGAGGATCTAGAATTTTGCATCCCATCGCTTGTACAGTGCACAGCAAGCCTGGTAGAGGTTCAAATAAGAAGAAACAGAAATTTCTGTAACATAAAATTGTAATATCGAGGCGGAAAATTTTATTTCCCACTCTCATGTTACCATAAAACTGTTTTGGGGATGAAATTAAACAGAAAGCATTATCACTTTCATACTTTTAACTCCAAAAACCTGCGATATAATATAATAATATACACATTACCATACCTCGTTTTGTTTTCTCTATGTCCAGGGTAGAGAAAGTCATGTGATTCCATTATTTTAGTGGATTTCATTCTGTAATATTTATTTATAACATGAATTATTTTGATAACTTCTCTTATTTGTCAAAAGTGCATTTCATTTGTTTCTTCCAAGCCCACCTGATACCATTTGGCAACAATATATTCTGTGATTTGGAATTGATAATTCTATGTAAAAAGGGATTAAGTATTTTCAAAAACATTTAGCCTAGTTTTTGGCATTTAGAATCAGAATTTTTCAAAATCCTTTCTTAGTGAGCACCTACATTATAAAACGAAGTTACTGTCAAAATTCCAAGTCTCTACCTGTTATAGTTTAGGCTGTACGTTGATTCCTGTCATTAAGTCAATCAGTCAGTCAATCAGTCATTCATTCAGTCAGTCAGGACAAAGCCTTTTATATATAGAGAGATTATAGTGCTAGTATATTGTGACCAAATTTAATTTAATTTTTTCAACCTTCTATTATACTGACTATTCAACTCATACGCCGCGTGTTTGATATTGGCCAATAACGTTTAGCAATTCCTCGGATATAGACCAATCACGGCCGTTTACCTTGCAATATTCTTGTAAGAATCGCGACGATGGTATTTTATCGTGATAAAATCGTCTGCTCGTTACTGGAGACGCGAGTATCAGTGTGCAGTGATTAATAGTCACATGCTGCCACTAAGCGGCACGAAAATAGATTATTTTATACAACAAACTTGTTTCGAAATTGCAATAATAGAAATGTACATTGATTAAAAACACAATTTCTATTCGGCGCAAGCCAGTTCTTGTGTTTTTATTCTCTTCTGAATGAATTTAACTATGTCTTATAGCCAATACAAAATTGGTAGCACTGGTCACAACAAGGACACGGTAACTCGAAACGATTCATGGATGGTTGATTCATAGTATGCCGTGAACTCGCAGCTGTTAGTTTTTGTTTTATATAACAAAGCACGGAAGTAAATATTATTTGTATAATCCGTTACATTTTTATTCATGGAATAGTCTTAATAAATTCAACTGTCGTGGGATTACCTATGATAATCTACTGCACGTACTATATAGCACTATCTTTTCTCTTCTCTTCTCTCTTTCTATAAAAGGCTTTGTCCTGACTGACAGGAATCAACGTAGAGCCTAAACTATAACAGGTAGAGACTTGGAATTTTGACAGTACCTTCGTTTCATAATGTAGGTGCTCACTAAGAAAGGATTTTGAAAAATTCTTATTTTAAATGCCAAAAATCAAATGTTTTTTAGAATACTTAATCCCTTTTTACATAGAATTATCGAATCCGAATCACATTTGACATTAAAACATATTGTTGCCAGTTGGTTTCAGATGGGTTTGGAATTAAATTAAATGGAAGTTTGACAATTACAGTTGGCTTTGTCTATTTTGTCATACCTTGGAAATTAAACTTTCGCGATCGCTTGAATGTTGTAAGCCCTAATATGGTCAAACATTGTTTTATTTGGACGAAACTCACTATACAGGGGTTTTCTGGACCAAGGAACTCGAATCTGAGGTCGCTTTTACCAGGCGACGCATCTAATCGTGGTATGTAGTCCACGTGATTTAGGTGTTAATAAATATAATGATTTAACTATCATGATCTTAATTTTTAATTTTTGAAATAATTATCGCGGGCACATGCTAGTATGTTATATAAGGATCTCGTTTTCAGTTATCTTCTATTCCTCGTCTAAGTTTTGATAGTGGTTAGTAGGCGGCCTCTACTTCATACTTTATTTAAATAGGCCTATACCCACTATCGGAATGAAATTTATTAATGTATTATTATGTTTACTATATTAATGAATGCCTCATAGCTAAGGAAATGTGAGATGGCTTTGTCTGTAATGTTGTAAAAGCTCATTCTTTAGACAAAATAGGGAAAAATGGGACGAAAGAATGAAAATTTCCTAACAAAAAATTACTAGGCCTAGTAGAGAATAAAATGCCGAAAAATGCAAAATAAAAGTAAGCTGTTAAGAGGCGAGACGAATTTATACTACATCCTGTCTCAGAAAAAATGACATTCCAATAACTTCTGAGCCCTAATTGTCATAGGTAATCCCACGAGAGTTGGATTTATTAAGACTATTCCAAGAATAAAATGTAACGGACTGTAAAAATAATAATTACTTTCGTGCTTTGTTGTATAAAAACAAAACTAACAGCTGCGAGTTCACGGCATACTATGAATCAACCATCCATGAATCGATTCGATTTACCATGTTATGACCAGTGCTACCAATGGTGCATATAAGACATCGTTAACTTCATTCAGGTTTGCTAACGACAGAACAGAATAAAAGCACACCAACTGACTTGCACTGAATCGAAATTGTGTTTTTATAATCAAGCACATTTCTATTATTTTCATTTCTAAACAAGTTATGTTGTATAAAATAATCTGTTTTCGTGCTGTTAAAGGCAGCGTATGACGTATTAATCACGGCACATTGATACTTACGTGTCCAGTAACGAGCAGACGATTTTACCCGATAAAAAGCTATCCTAGCGATTCCTACAAGAATATTGTAAGATAAACAGCCGTGATTGGTCTACAGCCGAGGAATTGCTAAACGTTATTGGTCGATATCAAACACACGGCGGATGAGTGGAATAGTCATGCACAATTATAGGCCTACTGAATTATACGTTACAATAACGTACCTACGAAACGATAAAGCAGGTTTGTTTGTTGATGTGGACGTCAGAGTCACACTTAATCTAAAATAAAGGCATTAAAAGTTGAGTCAAAGAACAAAATTAGGTTTTCTTGATTTCTCACTATTGGAAAATTTATCAAGCGGTAATCAAGCAATGCTCGCTCTGCCGCTATAATATACCCTAGATCAGCGTTTCTCAACCTATGGTCCGCGGACCAAAGATGGTGCAGATGGTCCTCAGACATAATTAAAAATATCATAAAGCAAGTGGAAAGTAAAGAAGTAAAATTTTTTCACATAATTCGTTATAATGTGTGTTATAATTAATATCCCAAATATTAAGAATATAGGCCTTCTTTTTAAAAATGGGGTCCGATTTTTTTATAGACATTTTAGAGGTCCTCGGGTTCAAAAAGGTTAAGAAACGCTGCCCTAGATGCTTCATCAGCTGTTAGCGTTAGTAGCTATGTATTCATGCCAGCTTGAGCCGCTTAGGTGAAAATTACATGTTAGGCTGAATTTGTACCTACTGGCAAAGTATTTGACGATTCGCCTTTCATCTTTTATGAGTCAAGATGTGAAATTAAACTGTCTACTATCTGAGAAATCAGAGTGCTCTTATGTGCAACATATTGACATGATCTAACGTTTCGGAGGGGGCTGTAGCCCCCTCAGCCCCTCTCTGAATACGCACCTGTGCCTGTCCATCCTGAAAACACTGGGATCGAAATCTAAAAGGTAGATCGTATATTTTTCCAGGGATTTTAAAATGACATTATGGATGTGTAAAGTATCTTAGCTACACAATGTTTTACTGTTGTGGGTCATGTAATTCTGAAAATAGTGTCTATAGCGTTATTAAATAAATAGTATGCCTCCATAAGTTTGCACAACACTTTTGAAAGTCTCTAGAAACTATACCCTTAGCAACCAGGGAAGGCGGTTGAGGCCAGGTAGGTTCCTTCACCGCGTGGACCCTCATATTTACAAGGGCAGGAGATTTAGGACCAACCGTAATTTCCTCCCCATGAGTCACCTAGTCTACTTCAATCAATCAATCTTAGATTTGTTTAATATGTCATTTTATCTTAAAATGTTTGTTATATATCAATTCTACACATAATTACAAGAAAAATGACACCAAACAATGTATAATTTACTTTAATAAGAACACTTCTAACAAATGATGAAATTTTACAGTGACTTACTTCACCATTTGTTAGAAATGTACCTATTAAAGTAAATTATACATTGTTTGGTGTCATTTTTCTTGTAATTATGTGTAGAATTGATATATAACAAACATTTTAAGATAAAATGACATATTAAAAAAATCTGAGATTGATTGATTGAAGTAGACTAGGTGACTCATGGGGAGGTAATTACGGTTGGTCCTAAATCTCCTGCCCTTGTAAATGTGAGGGTCCACGCGGTGAAGGAATCTACCTGGCCTCAACCGCCTTCCCTGGTTGCTAAGGGTATAGAAACTAGTCATATTAGATTTTCGTGTGGAGTGAATATTGTAGCAAATCACTTCTTATGCCATTTCTTTTTTGTTAATTGAAAATTTCATTATATGATCTCTACACTTCCTTTCTCTTCTTTTTCAACTCCTCCAATCCTCAACTTCCCATTACCTGGCGGCTAATAGTATTTTTCGGTATTTATCTTCAAACATGACTCTTCTGTTGTGCTTTTCGTTGATCCCGTAGAACATCTTCTGGCTTCTCGGGTGAGTGTTAAGGAGTTTTTCGGCAAAGCTTAGAGTGAACAATACTACCAAAGGTTCTTAAAATACTACCGGTACTTACCCTAACTACATATAGACCACGCCCACTCCTTAATAATGAGAATTAAGTCAAGAGGACATTCCAGATGGACATAGAAATGTTTAATAATAATAATAGTTTATTTTACCTGGAGAAAGTTAAGACCGTAAGGTCTTTTCTTCCACTTCACCAGGGACTAAAAGTACATTAGTTGTTACATTATAGCATAATAAATAACATAAAATACGTTAAATGACATTACATAACACATTAAATTATTTAGGATACATTAAATGACACACAAATGATACGAAATGATACGAAAGAAATTAAGTGGTACAAAAAAATTTAGTTACACAATAGTATTAAATGATAGAAACTTAATTAACAAGATAAGAAAAAAAGATACACTATTAAGTACTATGTAGGCTTATATGTGCTGTTAAGTGCGATTTGAAGGTTCACAGTGACCGGCAGTCCTTGATGTGAGATGGTAAAGAATTCCACATTCGGATGACTGAAGTAGTAAACGATGATGAGTAAAGAGATGTATGATGTTTAGGTATTGCGAGAATATGATCTTGCTTGGACCGGGTGTTTATGTTATGACGAGATGAAAGAGTTTGAAAGCGTAATGACAGATAGCGAGGACAGGAAGTGTGAAGAATTCGATAGAGGAGGCAGAGAGAGTGCAGTTTTCTTCTGTCGTCCAGTTGAAACCATGCTAATGTTTAGTATGTTCCGGCCCTTGTACATAAAGGATAAGGGCAAAAAAGTATTAATATTGTAATGTGCCATTATGCAATACAGCTGAAACTGATAAGGGTTTCTCTGCTTTTCTTACAGCTGATGTCTCTGACGACTTCCGAATAGCCCAAGACTGAAGCGATGTCTGTCTCTGCGGCGAAACTGCCTCCCTCGACAAACATTCATCAGAGATGGTCAGTCGGAGGTAAGTCTGTTCTTATATGACCATTTACATCGTACACATTTATCAGAAACAATTAGTAAAGAAAAGTAATTTTGACCAAAACATTGAAAAATTGAATCTAACAAAAAGTTGTTATAAAAGTTATTAAACCTAAGCCAACCTTAGCAATCGGACAGAAATCGTGTGCCATAATCTGGTGATAAAGCGCAACTGTAACCTTCATCTGTCTGGTAAATTACATTTATTTTAATATGAGGTTAAATATAATCATGTCAGTACGTTTTGCCTACATGTAATTTCCTCCTTGTCAAAATGTTTGATTCGAACCCTGGATCACATCACAGAAAAATAGAATTTTTTGGTGCTATGTTTCGTTTTTGAGATTTGCTGTTAATAAACACAGACATGTCTCTTCTGTCCAGAAATCTAAAAATAAAAATTATCCTGCCGGTTGTTTTATATGGATGTGTGATATGGTCGTTTACTCTTCGGGAAGAACATCATGTGAGTGTTCGAAAACAGGGGGCTTAGGAAAATATTTGGGCCTAAGAGAGATGAAAATGGGGACTGGAGAAAACTGCATAACTACGAGCTTCATAACCTGTACTCTTCACCGGATATAGTAAGAGAAATTAATTCACGAAAGATGAAATGGGCTGGTCATGTTGCACGCATGGAACAGAAAAGACATATCTCAAAAGTATTGAATGGGAGACCCGAAGGGAAAAGGCCATTTGGACGACCTAGACGTAGGATAGATTTAAGGGAAGTAGGAGTTGCGAGGGATGGTTGGATGTAGTTGGCACAGAATAGGGTTGAATGGCGGGCTCATGTAAGCTCGGCAATGAACCTCCGGGTTCTATCAAATAGATAATATTCCTTTAGCTTGCTTAGGAATCGTCTATTGCCATGGAGTAAGTATGTTAATGAAAAATTTAGTTTGAGCTCAGGGGATCTCGGAACTTCTGCTCAAAACGGGATTGACATATAATTGGAACGTAGTGCTGTACTTCCACTTGCTGCAGTATTTATGGCACGGACAGACAAATTAAAACACGCTATTTCTAATGTGAAACTTCATTCTATTGCTGATATGAAGTTGTCAAGTTCTGAAGTGGATTTGTATGTCTCTCTTCCATTTCAAAAAATTAAGATCTTGTGGTACAATGCTTAGAAGCATCTACAGGAAGTAAAACCAACTTAAAATAATGTAACCGCCGTTCAGTTATGTCTTGCAGGCTACATTTTCTTCTTTCACGTGTTCTCCCTCCACCGCTCCCTCCAACGATACTTCTCCCGCCCCTTTCCTCTCGCGAAAAACCTTGGCCGTATTCCATTTAGCCTTGAGTACTATCAGCAGACTCACAATCGCGATCCAGCTCTTGCACTAGTTTCCTATAGCATTTGTTTTAATTACATACTCGATTGGATCTGGATGATGTGTAAATTCCAGCGATGGGTGCATTGTTGCGCAGGTACGTATGTTGCCTAATGTTTCTTGTTACCATTATACTATTTCCCTTTCATTCAAGCCAAGTCAATGATGGCTGCCACTAATGCTCTCCCATTCATAAAAACGTAGTAGTTTTTAAAGCGGTACCGATAGATGGCTCTGTATATGCATAAGGTAGTGGACTTGTGGGGTTTCTCTCTGTAACGCGCCGAGTGTGTTGGAGCTCTCTGTGTTCTGTTCTGTGTTCCTCTTCGTTGTGTTTTTGGTTGGCTGCAGTAGACATAGGTGAAGTTAACCGTCTCGAATAGTGCTGTAGTGTAGTGTGTTGGTAAAATGGTGTGCGTACACGATGTGTTAGTGTTGTGACCGAAGATGTTGGGTGGTGCTGTAAAATGGTGTATGTGGCTGAAATAGTGCAAGCAATGTCGTCCCTAAAGGAGCTCAAGTTGCTACCTAGACAACGTGAGCAACCTGGCGCTGTAAACCGGTTAATACTACTGCTTCCAAGTAAGTGCAAGTTTCTGATTCTCATGAATGAACTCTGCATCAAGCGGTACAAAATTATATTCTATATCAGTCATAGATGTAATAATATCCCCGACTTGTTCAACCCACAAGGTTCGCATTATTTCTACTTGATTAGACATGCCTGTACTTATAACACTTAACTCCTTTTTTGAATAATAATAATAATACCAATTATAATAGTGCTTATGTTAAATTGTTATTGGATGTACATTAATAAAAAAATATATGAACTCAGATACTTGTAGATACATGTAGGCAGGGACACACACGCACATGTTCATTACCATGTACAGGCTATACACACACCCACTTACATGCACACACCACGGCCCACGGGGCCAATACATACGAAATAATCAGGCCTAGAAACAAGAATACATCCATGAAGATCTGGAGTAATTTTCATCGAAATGTAACGAATTAAAAGACTGTATGACTTACAATAAGATGGTAACTTAGTTAAACTTTCATTTATATTATGTGAGCGAATTGCCACGTGTTCAGATTTTAGGCGCCTAGACTTAACCTAACTTAGAACTCGAATGTTGATGCTGTAGGCTTCCAAGGGCCTATCATCGTCAACACCCACAATAATTATTGTACAGTATAATAAAATCAGGTAAACTGGTAAAACAAAATGACAGGTGGAGTCAAATAGGCCGTGTTTAAGAAACTATTCAGTTTTAGGCCACGGTTTCTTGAGAAAGTTTCATCAGCATGGGATAACTAGAAAATAACAGAACGAATTCCTCATGTCAATAATCCCGTATTATTTTGTTTAAAAAAGAACACCCGAAGGCCTACAAACACGCAGTCGAAACCTTTAACGCTTTATTTTGGGGGTAGCCTAAATAATTAAAAATGTGATCTTTTGGAATTTTCCCATCGGTTATAGGTTAAAAGTAGGGATGGGTCGATACCAGATTTTCTCGACACCGATACATGATTTTTCCTCGATACTCTATACTTCGATACTCGATACCTTCAACATTTCCAGTTTCAATAAATAGGTACATAAAATATTAAAATTTGAGAGAACTGTGTAATACGAACTAAAATAATTAAGTCTGCATATTTAATGAGACCAAATTTAATATCATCAGTAGCCTATAATTATTTTTAAACTTTACATTAAAACTAAAATTAGTTTTTTAAACAGTCCACCTACAAGTTTTTGTTAAAAAATACTAGCATTCTTACTTAATTGCAGATTTGCAGAATTACAAAAGTATCGAAAAAGTATCGAGCGAGTTTTCTGAAGTATCGTTCGATGCCGATACCATGCAAGTATCGAGAGTATCGAGGTATCGAAAGTATCGAGGACCCATCCCTAGTTAAAAGCTAAAAGTTTGCCAAATTTGAAGTAGGTAATCATCAGTGGAGTGGATGATCTACAGTGCTTTGCAGATGACAAGCCCTATGTCCTTCAACTGCATATATACGCGGTCCAATCAGAGACGGCGAGACGGAGGGAAGACTCTCACTGACAGCGGCAGCCTTTTAGCCTGTGCACGTGATTGGCGGTGAAGGAAAAGGCTTCCCATATGAAAAATACTTTAGACCAGCGTTTCTCAACCTTTTCGAACCCGAGGACCTCTAAAATGTTTAAATTTTTTGAGGACCCTAATTTTACATCCCATTTTTAAAAGTAGGCTATATGTAGGCCTATATTCTTAATATTTGGGGTTTTAATTATGGGTCATTATAACGAAATAATTCTAAATACTTTTTTTAATTCGACGGAAAACAGTTATTGATCTTGAAGTAAACTATTGAGAGTAAAATTATATTTTGAAAGGACTTTAATATTTATTACCAATTTGATAATATAATTAGGAATTATAACACAGGTTTACCGGTATCAGACACTCGGGCACTTCCAACAATAAAACCCTTGTTAAGAGAGCGCCTCTAATAACAAAATCCGACAAAGTCTTATTTTTCAGGGTTTTGAATGAAAAAGGGAACCATCAGGGTTTCAAACTGTGGTTCGTAACTGCAAAAGTAAGGAAACTTGCAATAGGACCTGTATTTTCGAAGATTTTAAAAACTTGTCCATTTTATGTGAACAAATTTTACTTCTTTACTTGCTTTTTGATATTTTTTAATTATGTCTAGAAACGCTGATCTAGACTAGTGGTCTTCATTCAACCCGTGGCCCGGGGCTTAATTTATGGCGGCCCGAAAACAAATACTAGTTTTAACTATAATGCCAATATTGACAATTTAATGACAAAGACACAGTGTTAGGTCCCAAATGTTCCTATGCCAGTAGCATAGCCAGAAAATAATTTCGGGGAGGGTCGAAAATGCCGGGGAATTTGGTGGCTCCCCCCCCCCCCCCCCGCGGGAAAAAAAATTAAGTATTGGACAATGAAAATCACGTTTTACGTTGTTTTAGGACCGAAAAACTAGTTAGCAAATTTATTTAGTATATTCTAAGACACGCCAACTTAAATCAAATATCGTTACCTAAGTTATAACCAGGACCCGGATTCTGATGACCTAAAATTGTTTGAAAAATTACCTATAAAATGACCCTAAATTTCAAAGAAAATGAATTAATAATTACAAACAATGACCTAAAAACAGATATTTTATTTATAAAAATTATTATCGTCCACAAAAAGATATAGGCTAGACATGTTTGTTGTAATTGTAAAATTGTAAATGTAGAAAGGATGTTGTAGGCCTAAAAACTTTGTTCTTGATTGGAACATTTGAGAAGAAAAGTAAGAAATTTGTTTTTAAAGTATATTCTACAAAATTGTTGTAGTCTTTTATTTAAAATATATGCATGAAAATGACAAAATAAGGAAGCAAATAACTAAAAAATGACAAAATAATGAAGCAAATGACTCGAAAATGACAAAATAATCACCTAAAATCGAAATAAATGCCCTAAAAATATAAAAATGCATAATATGACAAAAAATGACCTAATAAAAATGTATTCCTATAATCTAGAGGCCATGATTAGGATTTATCTACAAGTCGGCAATGTCTATGCAGCATCAATAAAAAGATGACATGTCATTAGAATTCGGGCCCTGGTTTACTAACTGTTTACTATTTATAAGGAAACTTAAGTAACACATAGGCAGTGAATAATAGGCTTACATTTACAAGTTCAGTATTTTATTAGATAAAACAATAGAATATTTGACATAATAGAGCTTACATAACTTGAAAATAATTGTAGGTTTTGATTTCGGGGGAGGTCCGGACCCCTGGAACCCCTCCCCCCCTTCCCTACGCCACTGTACTGTGCTTTGTGTTATTCGTTAACGTTGCAAAGTGGCAGACAAAATATAATACACACACATGTATAATGTTAAGTAATCCCTACAGATATGGTAATATAATTGATACATTTGTGGTACATAAGTATCAAGTTATTAATAAATCAATGCGGCCCGTTAGTCTTTCACCAAAAAGGAAGTGACCCTTTAGTTAAAAAAGGTTGAAGACTGTCCTAGATGTCAATGACGTCACGGGTACCCATCCAATTATTTTATACTTGTAGGACAGTTAGAAATACCAAATTTTCCACGCTTATGGCAGTGGATGTGCCAATATTCCTGCCAAAATTTACGACTCTAGCTGTCCTTATAAGTGTGTCAAAAATTACATATGAGGAAAATTTACTTCAAATAAAGAATCTTAACTCTATATAAGGTACTAGCATGTGCCCGCGGCTTCGCCCGCGATAACTATTTTAAAAATTAAAAATTAAGAGCATAATAGTTAAATCATTATATTTATTAACACCTAAATCACGTGGACTACATACCACGATTAGATAGCATCGCCTGGTAAAAGCGACCTCAGATTCGAGTTCCTTGGTCCAGAAAACCCCTGTATAGTGAGTTTCGTCCAAATAAAACAATGTTTGACCATATTAGGGCTTACAACATTCAAGCGATCGCGAAAGTTTAATTTCAAAGGCAAAAATGGACAAAGCCAACTGTAATTGTCAAACTTCCATTTAATTTAATTCCAAACCCATCTGAAACCCACTGGTAACAATATGTTTTAATGTCAAATGTGATTCGGATTCGATAATTCTGTGTAAGAAGGGATTAAGTATTCTCAAAAACATTTGATTTTTGGCATTTAAAATCAGAATTTTTCAAAATCCTTTCGTAGTGAGCACCTACATTATGAAACGAAGGTACTGTCAAAATTCCAAGTCTCTACCTGTTATAGTTTAGGCTCTACGTTGATTCCTGTCAGTCAGGACGAAGCCTTTTATATATATAGAGATAATCGATGGAGATACTCAAAAAGTCATAGGACCAAACTTGTAGATATCTCAAAATCCATCACTTCTGTTGCAATCGGTTTTTGTTTATACGACTTACCGTTTACCTACTGTACTTTAAGCCTGCAAAGAAGGTCTGCACAGACCATAAAGTTGCATCCTTTATTTCGAATGTTTATCGGAGATAAAAAAAATTAAAAATAGGAACTTTTTGGAACTTTCCGTCGGTTACAAGTTATAAGCTATAAGAATGCCAAATTTCAAGTTTGTGGTTCATCTGGAAGCGGGTTTGTAGTAGGCCTATAGTGATGAACTGCTATTTAAAAAGCATATGTCCATTGTTAATTGGTCGTTACTCCGGTATCGGTCAACCGATTTGGTCTAACATTAATAACTAGACTTCGGATTTTAGGTAAAAACCTATTTTAATCCTTAAGTGATAAATGGACCAAAACTTGTATATGCATGTTTCATAAGTCACTATGCTTAAACTGTTACATTTATAGGACCTAAAACAGCCTGTTTTTACGTTAGAGCATAATATTGTCTTTTTTGCTTGTTTTTCCTCTAAAGTTCAAAATAAGTTATTTTTTGTTATAAATTCTAGCATTTATTTTCAGTTCGTACTAAATTTTTAGCTCGGAATGTGCAGTACATGACACATTTGTGACATGGTTAAATAGTAAGGAATGTTTCGTCTTCAGCAGAAAAATTTCTTGGAATTCCAAAGAAAATGTAGTGTTTTTCTCACGACTCCCACGCCCATAAAAAAAAAACGTAGTTCTCTGAATCACTGAGGAGTACAAGGGGTTGAATATGCTAGCGTGCGTAGCTTCTGGACGCAGGGATTAGGTTTTCACTGTTATGGTAGTAATACAGGCCCTAGTAATAGGTCTATATAATTCTGTGTATCATAGGCCTATATCTGTGTTTTATCATGATTATTGATTAATGGTGAATTCAATAAATATATATCAGAAAACTTGCAGCTTAACGATTTTATAAGAGACTATTTTCCGATTTTTAGAACCTATTTTCCAATTTTTGGAGCCTATTTTAGGTACCTAAAACAGCATTTTTAGCGACCTAAAAGTCCGAAGTCTATATAATAACTAGAGACCGGATTTTAAAGGGAAAATTTTCACCCAAAAAAGGACGAAAAAAGGGAAAATTATTCCAAAAAAAGGAGGGAAAAAAGGGAAAATTATTGCCAAAAAAGGGATATAAAAGTAAGGGAGTGTAAAAATTCAACAGAGAGATACATGTTTGTTTTATGTAAAGCCTTTGCTTGCTCTACAGCTGCTGATTCTGTAACATCTAATGACTGAAGACTTTTTTTGATTTTGTTGAAATTCTCACAGAGGAAAATAGCACACGAAATCCATGTCCCCCACCTTGTTATAATGGGAAACTTAGGCAATGGCAAGCCTCTGAATTCCCTGTAATGCTCTATTCTGCTGGGAGGAATTATTTTTTCAATGGTGAATCAGTGAAAACAATTTTTTATGTTTTCATATTACCAAATACTGGGTAATTTACGAATTTTTCAAAATAAATTAGCAAAAAAGGTACTGGAAAGGGAAAGTTCCTAAAAAAAGGGAAATGGGCCTAAAAAAGGGGAAAAAAAGGGACGTTAAAACCAGGTCATTTGCAGTTGAAACTTACTCAGTAATGTCCTGATCAATTTTATCACGTTTTGTGATGAAATATAAAAAAAGGAATTCCCTTTAAAATCCGGTCTCTAATAATAACCTTCCTCCTATGGACGTTATAATTGTGTATAGTAAGTTTTTCATAAAGGTCTAATAAAGCGTTTTCGAGTTATCGCGTATAAGGACGGACAGACATTTCCCCCGTCCACAAAGTTATCTTAGAAAGTCCATTCTGGCACTTAATAGTCTCGTGGTTGCGTTCTTTCCAACTAGATTTGCTGATGGAACCTCAGACAATTTACCGATACTTATAACAACATTGATAATGTTTTATGATCTGAGATTGCTCTAGTCTGAACTTCAAATTGAAGATAAGAGTTATTCATACTGCCAGACGCTCTCGCGGATCCGAACATTATTATTACGACTATTATTAATAACTAGCTTAAAAGACCCGGCGTCGCCCGGGTTTTGTATTTTGTAATTGGAAATTAACTTATGAAGGATTTTCAATTTTAAATTCTAGGTCCTTATATAGGCATTTATAATTTGAAATAAGAAAAACGACTTATTACACTCAAACTATTCCCTCAGAAAACGCTTGATATAGTTTTTTATGGCTCATAGAGGATCTAGAATGTTGCATCCCATCGCTTGTACAGTGCACAGCAAGCCTGGTAGAGGTTTAAATAAGAAGAAACAGAAATTCCTGTAACATAAAATTGTAATATCGAGGCGGGAAATTTCCCACTCTTATGTTACCATAAAGCCGTTTTGCGGATGAAATTAAACAGAAAGCATTATCACTTTCATACTTTTCTCTCCAAAAACCTGCGATATAATATAATAATATACACATTACCATACCTCGTTTTGTTTTCTCTATGTCCAGGGTAGAGAAAGTTATGTGATTCCATTATTTTAGTGGATTTCATTCTGTAATATTTATTTATAACATGAATTATTTTGATAACTTCTCTTATTTGTGAAAAGTGCATTTCGTTTGTTTTTTCCAAGCCCATCTGATACCATTTGGCAACAATATATTCTGTGATTTGGAATTGATAATTCTATGTAAAAAGGGAATAAGTATTTTAAAAAACATTTAATTTTTGGCATTTAGAATCAGAATTTTTCAAAATCCTTTCTTAGTGACCATCTACATTATGAAACGAAGGTACTATCAAAATTCTAAGTCTCTACCTGTTATAGTTTAGGCTGTACGTTGATTCCTGTCAGTCAGGACAAAGCCTTTTATATATATAGAGATTATCAGGATTATTCATTAAATAGGGTACAATCGGTTAAGTCGTATGTGGCTTGGACGAATTTCAGGAAAGCATCTCCAGTACGAAAATATCTTTTTCTGTCTTTTAATTTTTCAGTGGGATGTTGTAAAGGATATTATTGACTTCTCGTGTTGAATTTACTGTACATTTTAGTTATCGTAGGCTTATTTTGTAGTATTTTTGTTTGTATTTAAATTATACCATTGCAAATTATGCTATGAAATTGCATAAAAAGATATTCATTATTGCATGCTGAATTGGATTTGCCGTGAGTTAAGATATTTGTGGGCGCAGTCTTCGAAAACAGGGGGCTTAGGAAAATATTTGGGCCTAATGCCCGGTTTCTACAAACTAGTGAATTACCTATGGGTAAATTATCCATGGACAAATTAGTTCCATTTAACTTACAATGATATAATGAGCAATGCCTTGGAGTTGTACAGTTAATTTAATTCAGAAGGCTTTGATTCTCATTGTTTAAATATTACTATTGATCCTATGAAAGGTTAAATTTTATCCAGCCATCCATGAAAGGATAAATTAACCCGAAGATTTACCCTTGGAAAGATCTAGCCCGAGTTTGTGGGAACATTTTTTCTGTCATTTTCATATTTACCCAGAGGACATTTATCTAGAAACTCGCCACAAGTGTATGTGATTGCTATCTTTAAATTATTTGTGTTTGTGTGGTGTTATTTTTGTGTAAATTCTGTCCATTGGATAATTTACCCATAGGTAATTCGCGAGTTTATAGAAACCGGCCATAAGAGAGATGAAAACGGGGATTGGAGAAAACTGTATAACCTGTACTCTTCGCCGGATATAGTAAGAAGGAGGAGGAAAGACGTATCTAAAAAAATATTGACTGGGAGACCCGAAGGGAAAAGACCACTTGGAAGGCCTAGACGCAGGTGGGATGGTTGGATGGGACGAATGGCGGGCTCATGTAACCGCGGCAATGAACCTTCGGGTTTCATAAAGTAGATTATATTCCTTTAGTTCAGGAATTGTCTATTGCCATTGAGTAAGTTGGCAAAAATCTGTTTTGAACCACCTGTATTGTTAAAGAGTGGTTTTTTATTTACTGTACTTCTGCTAGAAGTAAGGGTCACAGAAAATAGATTAGAACAGTTTATCACGAGTTTGTACCAGAGAAGACAATTTTGAAGTAGGGAACAATAAATCTCTTGCCTCCCACCACCATTTCAATGAAGGGTTTATGTAATGCATATAATTGAAGCAGGCTTAAACTGAAATTTATAGTTTAATAATTTAATAATAGTAATTCTTTTATTGGTAACTATAGGCTAAAGCCAAAGGGCACCTATGCCTATGGTGTATTTTTGTAATATGTATGAAACAAACAATTATGTTATTGTTGATAGATTCCAAAAGTACTTTAGGCCTATTTAATACACACTACTCGTCCTTTATCTTTAAACTATAAGGATTTACCAATATATTGCCTATTACTGTTAAGGATTACTATAACTTAAGCCTATATGAAATAAAAGTCTGTTTTACTCACCTTATCGGTAAAACTAATGAGCCATAAAGACATATTGTAGTATAAAAATTCCCTTGACACTGGGATTTGAACTCATGACCTTTGGCTTTCCTTGCCTATGCTCTATCAACTGAGCTTGGCAGAATTTGATTTTCAGCGCCAGATGGAATCTCTCACCTGCAAAACCATCTGCAAAGAAAGCCGAAGGTCATGGGTTTCAATCCCAGTGTCAGGGGAATTTTTCTCATGTCATGTTCAACAGAATATTTTGTGGTTTCATGAACATTTGCATATACAGCCATAATGAAGTTTAAAATATGAATTTTTTATGGTGTAACCCAGGAAACGAATTTTCCAGTTGCAAGATTGCTGTTGACAACCAGAAATCTGAGGTAGGCGACAAAGATTCAATTTTGAAAAAATTCAAAATTATTTAATTTAATTATCTTAGTTTCCTCAAGGAAAATCAAATTTAATGATAGATTCAAGGGAGGGAGGCACTTTTGACATGAACAAGCCGTCTGTATATTCACATTTACTCAGACGCTCTCAAAAATATTTGGTAGTTAATCAGTTATAATTAGAATTCCCCGCATACTTTCATTGGTCTTTAGTTTCCTGTGATTTGGCCAATTGTTGTTCTAGCCCCTGCAGTAACTAACAATTTGCCTTGGAGCTTGCAGTCAGTTGCAATATTTCCAAAATAGGCTATTTAGTCTGTTTTAAAATTTGTTCTAATTAGTCTTGCCATTAAAAAATACAAACTGATATGCATTTTAAAAAAAATATGGGAGGTATTTCAGTTGGTGTATGTAGTCTATTTATTGAATTTTGCATATTTAAAAGGAATATATGCTCTGATATGTTAAGAACAATCCCCAAAAATCTGTAGGCCAGCATTTGGATCTTATAAGTTTCAACATGCTGCTGTACTTTTATTTATTCCAAATTATTTCAAAATACATAAATACGTAGATAATATATAAGGTACTGAAATATATTTTAAAAAAAAGCAGGAGCTTGTGCTCGGGAGCATTTCCATACATTGACCATTAGGTTAGAATATTCGAAAATAGACCTACTGGTATATGGCTTGAATAATGTTTTTTTCTTGTCAGAATGACCAATTTTTTAGTGGTAATAATAATAATAATAATAATAATAATAATAATAATAATAATATTTTATTGCCCATATAGCCTACATTACAGCAGTGTATAATTATGTTTAGAGCACAGTCAATTACAGCTACAACAACATAAATCCAAAGTACAATTAAATTAATGAAAACCAAAACAATATTAACAACTAAAACATCATTATAACAGCTTTTTATAATTAAAATGAAGTATACCCATTTATAGCAGTTCACATATCCTATAAGGACGTATACTAATTAAATGTTTCTTTAATATTCTGCAATATGAATGTTTGTTAGCTGTTTTAATATAGCTCGGTAATTTATTAAAAAGAAGAATTGAATTATTATAAAAGGGATCTTTAAGGGTAGCTGTTTTGCCCAAAAATACTCTATGATAATTCCGACTCCAAGCATAAAGTGCTACAACAGTTAACATACCAAATTTTTTTGTAATAATTTTTGCATGATGTTCTTGGATTAAGTTTAAAAATACATCTAATACATTTCTTTTGTATTATCATCAAACGATTTATATTTCCTATGGATGTACTACCCCAGATTTCTATACAATATTGCAAATGAGAATGATTTGTTGTAATCTTGCTCGAAAGGTGTTCAAGGCACTTTGTACTAAACTTGAGCCTGTACCCCGTATAGAGTGTGGTCTGATGTGAAATGCAAAATGAAGTCAGGAGCTGTTAGGTCTGGAGATCGAGGCGGCCAATTGAAATCCCCAAACCGATAAATTAAAAGCCCTGCGAAGAAAAATAAAGCAGAGAGTCCCGATCTTGTGGTTTCAACTTATGAGCAACCTGAAATCTTGTAGCGGATGAAAATGTCCTATCAGATATGCGTAAGGCGGCAGCATGTCGGTATTCGTTGCACAGCCAGTCTTAATTCTTCGAATTTTTCCTCAGTATGGACATAAATGCCCAATATTATGGAATGAAGGATTTAGACTGCATGTAGCGTTAAACATGTCAAACCAATTCACTATTGTATTCAATCTAATTGGTAGCAGATGCCGGACCCTGTATATGTACAACAGAACCCCGCTAGTCCGAACTAATTGGGACCGGGCATGTTCAGATTGGCAAAAATTTGGATTTAAGGTGTTAATTTAAAATCACGGCACATAATTAGGCATATAGATGAAGTCTACAAGTTAAATGTAGGCCTACTCTGTTGTTGAAACGTGCATTGTTATTTTTTGTTCGACCATACTACAATACAATTATGTGTGACGTAACGGTATCATAACGTTACAGATTTCCATTACGACATCGGTGTGATATCGATTATTATCGAACACTGAACGACCTTAAGATCCCGTTTGTATCAGCTGAAAACTGCGCGAATAGCCTGTATGTAAAATAAAATAAATTCTTTCGTCTTAATTTTAATATCGTACTAAAATGAATCCATTTCGTGTTATCAAAATCCGTTGGTTTAAAGAACACGAACAAAAGGAAGCCTTGATTTGACTGACGCCGTAAGCTGCCATCTGTCATAAAGACAAGATCTACAACAATCAGCAGACAGCCGATGCGCGGCCGTTTGTTTGAGTCACTGCCTTGTTGACTATTACTTGTGTACACACTGCCTGTCCTATACGGCTAATTTTGCGTACGCGGCGACATTACAGATGGCAGCACCTTTCACACCCAGCTGCAATACCCTTTACATTACCGTATGCTCTGTGTTGCCCTCTGAAGTATAAACTCGGAAACTGAAATATGCTGGAATTTCATGCTATCTGGGTGTGAACTGTGTCGCCTCTACTGGAGAAATTAGGCAATACTCTGTACTCCATGTTAAAATTAAGCATAGGACAGGCAGTGTAATTCTCGAGACGGTGGTGGTTTGAGTAAATATAAAATCTCAAAATTTAAGACTAATTATGGTCGAACAAAAACAGTCTTGTTCAACTTGCCTACAATGGTAATTAAGATACCCGTAAGAAAATTATGAAGCGAGCTCTTATTTTAATAAATGCAATTACAGTCTTGTTGCATAATGTACTAGGCCTATTTGTGGTGCGAACATAGTTGTTGAATTCGGTGTCGGAAAAGCAGTCATAAGTAGGGACCGGATTCTTAGGTTTTTACCTATTTTTTTCCTTACTTCCAAAACAAAAAGCGCTCATACACTTTTTCGAATCATGTCCATAGAATTCACCCACATTAATTCTGTAGCACCTAAAAATACCTAAATGGGGTATAAAAACCTAAATATACCTAAACGGGATACAAAACCTAAAATATCTGATTTAGGCTACTTTTTTTGTCTTTTTTTGTTTGTCGGTTGAGAAATTTATATTTTGCGGAGAGACAATAATTTTTGTCGGGTTGAAATTAATACCACCAGCGTTTCGTTCAACCCATTGTCGTCTAGGATGGACAGTATCTAGAGAGGAAGTGTAAGAGTACCGGCGTATTCCTTTTAAAATATTCGTACGAACAACCATTGTTGCCGTGTATGAACAAGGATATAGATTTCTGTGTTTTAAAGCTCTTGTTTGCCTTTAGTACTTCCCTGTTATTCATACTGAGTGGTCACACTGTGAGTTTTAAGTAGACGTGTTAATTATGCTGAAACAATGAAATCGAGTTTATTCCGGCAGTGGATTGGCGACGACCTGAATTTCACTACCGATGGCAAAGTAATATTTTGTCAAGCCTGCCAGAAACACATAAGTGTTATTTACCTTTCTAGAAAAGGGGGAAGTTTTCGTCCCTAGTTGATCTGTTGTGCGGTTAGCATGCGTAACAACCGAAGAAATGAAAATAATAAATTTCACATTAACCACATCAACCATAAAGTATTTTACTCACTAAATTAGAAGCATCAGATTCGAATTCTGAGAAGGGTAGTGTCTAGATACAGTAGCCTATTAACTATTAACTAAGAGATAACAGGAAGAACTTCATAGTTGAGAATCTTGAAAGATATACTGTAACCAGGAAATGTGAGGCAATCTTATTTTCACTGCTTCTTTTGATTGTTTATGCTTTCTTTCTTCAATTGTATAATACTGTACTAAAGCAAGTTTACACAAATTTAAGTCAATTTTGTTAAGTTAAGCTTTCCAAGTATTATGTATAGAATCCTATGTAGCACATTCAAATTCATTAAACCAATTATTCTACCCGAAAACTATATTTTGGACAAAAAAAAAAAAAAAAAAAAACTATTTCACCTAATGGAAAACCTAAAACAGTGTTTTTAAAAACCTAAAAATCGGGTCCCTAGTCATAAGTGCTTGTAAGAAAACTATTCAAGATAGGACTCTGACTCTGACTCATACAAAATTTCAGACTTTGACAAAGTTGATAAAGCCGTTTTTGTGTGGATTTCGCAATAAAGACAGATGTTCCACTGAGTGGTCCTACAGCGCTCCAGCTCAGTTACATGGTCAATAGTAATTTCAAATTTGGATTCGAATTGTCCGGGTTTTCAGACAAAAGTAGCCACTAATATTCTTGGTTTGGCTACAGCCTTCAGACTTGAAATATCGTGCCCTTGAATGACCTTTAAGAAATTACAAACTTTAAGATAACCCTAAATCGGGACGGAAGAAATTTCTTATTTTTTGGCTGAGTGTGCTAGAATGTTAAAAAGTTCCGGTATATTTTTTAGGGAGTAATCTTTGCTATACTAGTAACTGGCACTAGCCAGTTAAATGTGATGTTCTGAGTGAGCGTACCAGTTTAGGTCATGTTACCGGTACACATCACACGACCTGAGCTACTCAGAAGCGTAATCATAAAATCCACTCTATGTGGTACCTGCAACATGATACTGGTAGGCTAAGGGTTCATAAATTCTAAATAAAAATTAAAGAAGTGCTCACACATTATGCTAATTTGTATTGAAATTAGTTTGTGCAATAGGCTATGATCGAATCCACATGTTTTTATCGCAGTACGTAACTGTCGCAAAACTTGTCGAGAGTTCACATCAACAGTCTGGGTCGTGGTAAATTTTGTATTGCACACTTTGTGGTGGTAACCATGTAGGCCTACCATCGTACACAAAATGATGAAGCTCTTGGTTTGTAACGGCCCATATGCTGTATTGTGCTTCTGCCTCTTCTGAAACCAAACTGAGGTCTTCTTGTCGATTTCTTCTGTTAGTCATTAACCTCCTCAGTAACTTAAGAATATCCCTTGATAGGAGTTTTGATCGTGCAGATTGTTTTTCCATTGTACAGCATCCGTATATTGTCGATGTCTTCCATGCCGCAGGAATGTTTCCTGTATGGAGGCAGAGATTCATAATATCCGTGAGGCTGAAAAACTTACTGTAATAGTGTTGCTTTGAGGTAACTTATTCGTTTAAAGTGCCATCAGGTCCTCGTTTTATCAAAAGTCTACAAATATTATTCATACTGTCCATACTATAAAATTATCTCCAGAATTATCGACTCTGTATTACACATTAATTTTCAACTAAACCTAGTCTTAGGATTTGACCTATTTTTTAAAATTATAATAATGTTGACGAAACCATCTATTTTATAATACCAAAGGTGAATAAATTATTATTATTATTGTTAATATTATTTTTTTATTATTATGCAATATTATTCACAGGTAAACCACTAACATTTCCCAGCAAAAATTACCAGCCTACAACTGTAAGTTGTTCGAGATTTCATGTTATGTTAAAAATCGGAACTCAGTAGCATAGGCTACTGGTTGATTCGAATTTACAAAAGTGTTACAATAATTTAACAGCTTCTACACTCCACCCATTAAATACTGGGCAATCAAAACCATGCCAGAAGCACACGATAGCCTATAATTGCAGTTCAAAGGGTTTGGAATTCGGGAGCTCTCCAATGGTCACTTTATGGCCGAAAAAATAAATCGTTTACACTTACATGCAACTACATTTTGAAAAATAATGTGCAATGTGCCTAAACAGGTCAGCGAAACATGAGTTTATCTAGAATGAGAATTTTCAACTAGTATTAGGCTACTTGTAAAGTTTATCCATACCGGAGAGCCTACTTCATTTAAGTTTATAGGTAGGCTATCTAAGAAACCAGTAGATTTGCAGAAAAATTAGATATGTATTTAGGATATTTTGTTATTCACCTTTAGATTGTAGGCCTACTATGCGAAAATAAACATTTAAAAATAAATAATGAAGCACAATCTGCTAAAATATAAAACATAATGTGGGATGCTCTGATCATTAGCTAGGCATAAACACCTGGCATCCGGTATTTATTCTGCCCTGCCCTAAATATATCTCAGCCTACCTGGAAGTAAGTTAACCTAAACCAGTTTTAAGCTAACGTTAAACAATCTTACTTCTCGTACTATATAGGCTTAGCCTATATATTATTAAGTTATACCTAATTATTACGTAACATTTAGGTATGTATAAGAATTGTGCACCAGAAAACATTTTCTATAGGCTTAAGTTTTTAGGTTCGAGATTTATTTCGTTTTACATCTCCCGTTTTCATTCTCCTGTATCAATCTTGGTCTAGTCATTTTTGTTGAAAGACATTAACACAAGTGAAATTTCTATAATCTAAAATGAATTCCTTCCCATCTTTATTCCCAAGGTAGAGTAGGCTGAATTTGTTTTATTATAGTACTGTAACTAATTTTAAGAAATGATATGTAGTTAAACACTATATTTAGAACATTTTCAAGTTACGGTACTAGTGGCTATTGTGTGTTGATTACTATGACTAAATAGAAAATAAAGATTGAAATTTTCACTTCCTTCTATGGGAACCTAACCTATAATGTATGGACTGGTTATATTATTAGGCCTAAGTTATACCTAATTATTACGTAACATTTAGGTATACATAAAAATTGTGTTATACATAAAAATTGTGTTATATATAAAAATTGTGTTATATATATAGCCTATATATATGTTATATATAAAAAATGTGTTTGTTATATATATATATATATATATATATATATATATATATGTGCCCCTAACCTGTAAGTTACTGAAAAATAACAATTTAATGGTTCACAACATTGCAGTGAGTGGAATGCATAATCAAACGGCAGATAATACCAGATTATTTAGGCCTACATTCAAACCTTAATGCTGGCATACGAATATTTCAGCATATGCCTATGAAGGAATAAACCTTACTAAAATACTAAAATATTCTTATAAATAACATGGTCCTAGGCCTACTAGGTACTGTATGTGCAGGATTCTACAAATGACTTTGGGTGTTGCTACCCAAAATCAACATAGGTAGGCCTACCTTAAATCAACATAGGTAGGCCTACCTTAACCTATAGCTTAGACTGATTATTTTATTTTGGAACAACATTAACATAAACCTTCAGGTTTTGTTAGGACTCATGTTTCATATTTCATATTTATTTAATCCATTTTGACCGCAGTTATGCGGTATAGGATACAATATAACAAACTATTATAGTACAAGGGTACAAGAATAATATTAGAAATACATACAGTGAAATACAAAGAGATACAAAGAAATACAGGATCAATATTGGAAAGTAACAGTAGGCCTATTTTTAAGTTAAGTGCAATGCAAGTTTATTTCATTTGATGACATATGCTGACATTTTGTTGCCCTCGTAACATCACATGTTTCATAGAAGAACAATTCTTCAATTTACATGTGAACCCTACATGTGAATTGATAATGAATTCCTTAGGATATACTGGTATGAAATGTGAAATGATAGAATAAGGCATATGATGTGAACTATAGGCCCATTTAGTTTACTGGGAGGGAGCAAGGGTTTATACGTTTTGTGAGCGATTGGGTTCATGGCTTTAAGAGTTAAGTTAGTAGGCCTATGCAGATGAAAGAGCATTTAGGTCTAAAATAAGAATTGGGTAATAGAAGATATGGTAGGCTAGTTGTGTAGTCCCACCCAATAATATCAGTTACAGTCATTAACTTTGTCCCATCCAATAAAATTATTACTGTATTTAGCACTAACTTACAGTAGGCCTAAACATTTTATTGTCATAATATTACATCCCTATCAAATAATTTCAACCTACAGTACTAATTCAGTTAATATAGTACATACACCAAGCATATAGGATGCCATGCTATGTAATGATGGGGCACTAGGCTTCAGCTTCATAGAATTTAATTATCTACTCTTATACAATTCAACGGCCCTAAATAGCGTGCTTGCTCGCTCGCCCGCTTCGTGAGACATCGGGTATACTCGGCGATGTTCGTCTCTCGCAGTGTAAACTTTCATGACGACTACAAAATTAGGAAGGAAACCCGTTTCTTTATTATATAAAGCCTAAGTGAAATGAACACAATGAACAAATATTCTAATTTTATTTTTACTTACAATTTTTATAGCTCTGAACCACAAACATTTTTAATAAGCTGCCAGTATTAATTTCTTAAAAATCCTGGAGTCATTTAATAATGGCGGGCGAAGCCGGGGGCAACAGCTGTAAAATATTGATGGTTTTATCTCTTGAAATATCGCTGATAATAATAATCCAAACAAACCATTCCTTCCCTTGAAACATTATATAATTTCTGAAAATTACACTGAATTGATAAAATAAAATTCACATCATATTCATGTCAATAAACAGCTGAGAAACAATAGCCTACGTATTATGTGTTCACAGGTTCTTTGGAACTGCATAATCGATTCTGATATAGTTTTCCCAGGGGGCGCTTTCATGTCGTGGAATGTACTCTAAAGCAGGAATTTTAGCTGTTTCATTAATTATTAATGGCTTAGTTTATGAATGATTCGCGTGCAAGTGTTAATAAATATAATGCTTTAATAATTATTATACTCTTAATTTTTAATTTTTAAAAGAATTATCCTGGCAAAGCCACGGGCACCTCCTAGTAGACTACATATTTAACTGATTTTGGTGCTCATGCTCCTCTCTTTTCTCCAATATAGTGCACGCTGCTTATTGTGATCACTTCAGGATGCAACTAATCTGATATTAACAGATTGATAACAATAGCCGAAATAATTAACTGAAGATTACATATTCACACATAAGAAATTACACTACAAAAACCAGAATTAAAAGCTATTCATTCATAAGATATGTATCTGTGAATCATTGAACCACTTATAATACAGTATCAGACTGCAGGCAACTATTTTTTCAACCATTAACAACGTTTGTGTTTTTAGTTTAGGAGTCCATACTCAGGAATAAGTGTTTTTAAAAGTCTATACTGATCTGTGGTGAACACCGTGCAACAAACCATCTAAGGCCTGTCTTTTCAACTCTTCTTTTTACACTAGCCATCAATGCATGCCAGCATTTTTATCGTCATAAATCAAAAGCTGCAACTTAAGGCTTAACTGAGGGGTGAAATATGTTTTATTGCTTAAAAGAGAAAGTTAGATATGCCACCCTCTCGAACTGGTCATCCTGTGAGCTGGAAACAGCACCACTACTTCCATTACATAATGCAGTTGAGTTAGAATTGAATAGCATAAAGTAGGCCTACTTGAAAATAAAGCCATAAAAAGGAAAATGTGATAACATAAACAGAATCTTTGATCACAATAAACAGCAGTTTTTCAATGTATGAGTATTAATCTGTATGGGACTTCATAAAAGTGACAACATTATCTGCGATTACATTAAGCGACATTCACTGTACTTGTATATGGTGTTGACATATTCGTAGGAAATTATCAGTCACGAGTCTCATTGATTTCAATTTTTCTTGGCAAATACTATTCTCAAATTCTTCATGGACTATCAGCCGAAGCGAACTTTTGAAAGGTTCCATACTTTCGAACTCCAGCTCTGATCTATCTTCTGGGATCTGATTGAGAAGACTGACTAGATGTTTAAGTATGCTTGTATAGGCCTATATATATAGGCTGGAGCAGTTGGTGTGTGCTCAATTTGCCTCAACAATGGTGAAGGCGACCATGTATAGAAAGATGAAACAAAATTTTACGGAAATATTTATTGCAACAGATATGACTAGTGTTCCCTTTTTTAAAACATATTTGCCACAGGAATTGAGACATTTGTCATATCGTGGGACCAACTTTTGAACACTTGTGTCGTAGAAGTGTGCTGCCTGGGATTTGAAACACTGTGTAATAACCATCCCTGCTTCTCACTGTCCTTACCTATCACTTATTGAGGTGCAGGAAAATATGAAAATCACTGGGAGTGAGGTCCGGGCTATAGGGTGGATGTTGAAACGTCTCCTAACTGACATTTTGCAGGAGACTTGCAGGGAGGTGTTGAAGTCTTCACCCTACAGCTCGGACCATGCACCCAGAGATTTTCATCTTTTCCTACCACTCAAGAAATGACAGTGTATGACAGAGAATGGTAGAGATTCACAGAGAAACGGAGAAGGTTATCATACAATGGTTCAAATCTCAGGTGGCAGACTTCTGTGATACAAGTGTTCAGAAGTTAGTCCCACAGTGTGAAAAATGTCTCAATTCTTGTAGTGAATATGTTAAAAAATAGCTGAACACTTGCTGTATCTGTTACAATAAATATTTCCATAAAAATTTGTTTTGTTTATGTAAACGACCCTAGGGAAACTTATATTGTGGATGGCCCTTGTATGTCACACAAAGAAATAGGTAAACTTATCTTAACATATTCATCTAAGAATATGATCATGATAACTGACATGAATATATTCTAATATAATTAGGTAATCAACAGAGGAAGTAAAGTAATGCTATATACAATGAGAAGTCAAGCGATTACAAAGGACTAGTTCTGTTCAGTGGACAATAATTGTTTAATAATAAGTGCAGATTTAAAAGAGTGTAAACTCTCACTTACTCATGATATCTGATATAGGTCTACATATGACAGGTAGGGGGAAAAAAGCGGACCTACTAAAATATTTATTCTCTTTTGTGCCCTTTAAGGCGGGGAGGTGGGGTGGGAACGCCCCTAAGCACCGCAGCCGCTACCAACTTATTGTACCTATCTCCGGGATGAGATGAGTTGCGTGCCCACAGGCCACCCCAGACCCGCAGAGCCCCCCACGGAACTCCCCTACATCCAACAAGCCTAGTACCATGCCACGTTTGCATCCCCCCTCCCCTGCGGTACCTCCAACCGAAAGTCCCAACAGGCTCGCAACACACACCACCAACAACCTCTTGACCACAAGCAGCGGGGAGAACGGGAGAGGCCCCCAAAGGGCTCTGACTGCCGAAGCAGACCCGATACCAGGAGTGGAAACGGGATGAGGATGAAAAGGGGGAAAGGTGAGATGAAGTGGAGAGTGTTGGTGGAATGAAAGGGGGAAACGGGAGAACCCCAAGAAAATCCCCCAAGGCACGGCTTCATCCACCACAAATGACACACCCACCAGCCCCGAGATTTGAACTGATTACCACAAACATGCTAGCTCATACGCTACAGCATGAGCCATCGTGCCAGCTACTAAAATATCTAAGTTGCTGATATATGAGCCACTGTGCATGCCTAGAGGGTTCTAGGCATGAGCAGTGGCTCATATCGGCAACTTAGATATGACATAAAATTTTTCAAGCTGATTCTTACTTGTATTAATATCCCAGACATGGATTTAATGTCTATTTCCTTTCCTTCCACTTAATTAATAGTATATAAATAATAACTAGGCTTCAAAGTACCTACAAGGGTAGGACGCCATTTGGATGTGTGTTCTCGACGGAGAGAAACCTCCCGTGGTTTGCCTTGTCTTCTGAATCAGTTGAGGAATTTGATGTCAGACTGGCATGTTGTCATGGTAGCTCAATGGTAGAGCATCGGCGCGTTAAGCCGAAGATCCGTGTTCAAATCCCGGTTATGACATAAAATTTTTCAAGCTGATTCTTACTTGTATTAGATATTTTAGTAGGTCTGCTTTTTTTTCCCTACCTGTACAACAACCGGTGTATATATATGGATCTTCTATGGTCAATGTTGTATTGAATGTCATACTTGTAGGTCCAGTAATTCTATTTATCATGCAACTTACACCTGCTCTTTTGTGACTTGAGGTTTTCCCGGTGTTGAGAATATTTTATTATTACTTTATTAGTTTAGTTTATCTCTCCCTTGAACTGTTGAAAAATG
The DNA here is from genome assembly GCA_964059195.1 of Ectobius pallidus. Lineage (NCBI taxonomy): Eukaryota > Metazoa > Arthropoda > Insecta > Blattodea > Ectobiidae > Ectobius > Ectobius pallidus. The sequence goes on along the minus strand of CAXKWD010000008.1, from coordinate 5,683,895 downwards.
GTGCCATAGAGAATAAACTGTAGAGTCGTTCAGAAAAGAAAAGTCAATTCGTTTAGGCCTATATTTTTTGAAAACACCTGGCTCTTCACTAATGGTGTATCTAGGAAAGTCAATACCTGTATTTGGTTGATTTGTGCCATCGGCTGCTTCATGGCTTGTGTCGGTACAACATAACGTGGATGAAAATTTGTTACTACAAGCAAAACAAAATTATGTTTAATTTTACAATGGATATATTTTATTATTCTTGATACAACGTTTCGGCACAATCCATAAGGCCTTCATCAGGTACAGCAAGAAGAAAAATTCCAACTGATAAATAAACAAACGCCTTCTGGAAGGCGGTGGATCCGGCGTTTTGACATGAGTCATATCCATGGAAACTTCTCGAGTTTGTTTATTTATCAGTTGGAATTTTTCTTCTTGCTGTACCTGATGAAGGCCTTATGGATTGTGCCGAAACGTTTTATCAAGAATAATAAAATATATCCATTGTAAAATTAAATATAATTTTGTTTTGCTTGTAGTATACATACAATGGAAAAAGGACTTCCTACTACTTTATGAAAATTTGTTACTTACAGTTTTGCTACTGCCACTCAGTGATGCTGTTGTTTTAATTTGTTGACTGTATTCTGTTCACCTCCCAAGTTCCCTTGACATTATTTTGGTATAATACACTGAACAATACAAATCTGACAGATTCACCACCACACTTGGAACTAAACAATAAAATATTAATGGGTCATGCAAAGAGCAAAATATCATTACCATGCATAATTATGCAGCTGTGACAAATTTTAAATCTTACAATGCTCGGAAATAAATTTTATGGAAAGGTACGAAAATATTATGATTACCTCTGCAGAATCTGCAGTTTTAGTGTCGGTTATGCCGGGCATTAATCAACAGTGGGATTGTTCTCCATTTTAACTTTTAATAAATGTCTATTTTAATTATTTTGAGGGCCGATTGTATAAACATCACTGACTGGAGATCAATTATGATCTAAGTTCAGAAAATGATCTGAGTTCAGGCTCGAGTCGTATTGTATAACACTGATCTAAGATCAAGAAATTGAAGTTCAATTTTGATCCTAGTTCATACATGAGCACTTGGCAACATCGCAGAAACAGATGAGTATCGCGAGACGAGAGCATTGTTATTCTGTTTTCCTCCGTATTCAGACTGTGTTATGCAAAAAGAAGGGGAAATATGATCGAAATTAGCAGTAAAAAGGATCGTTCCTAATTGAAATTGTCTTGGGAAAATATAAAGATATTATAGAAAACAAAAAGACCGATGCGATAATATCCGTGCAAGAGCAAAATGCAATGAAAAATGTTCTTGTAATTTCATTCCTGGCGTTATAAATCGGCTTAACATTTTGACGGCTAAAGACGTATAAATGCTTCGTCTCATGAATTGTATAAGAGCGGAGATGTAAAACTTAAGGAATTTTTGTTCATCTGTTATGTTTGTCATTCATGGAAACCAGGTAGCCTATTCCACTGAACTTTTCTCTATGGATTTTAAACTTAATAGCCCACTGAAGTTTTTACCTCATGACTGCCTTATTACAATGTAAAATATCAGTTCTGAAAGAGTTAATAGGTCACATAAAGAAAGATAACGAAGAAAGCATTTGGGGAAAATCCAAAAACAGGATCCTCTCACTCGAGATTTCCTAGTAGTTCCACCATAGTCTCCCATGTCTCTCATTTAGCAGCGTTGAAAATTTGGAAAATTTTTATTTTTTCCCCTTTCTACTGTTCAATATCTTTTCTCCTTTATCCTACCTACCTATTCCTACAATAAAAATTTTGAACCTAAGGTGATCGCACACGCGACCGCTAGCATGATAGCCAGTCGTTTTACCACTACGCCATCAAGTGAACGTTGAGGTGATAGGCGAGAATTCCTATATTTAAGGTTAAGGGAGCTGCATGAAATGGCGAAGAATTATAATTTCGTATTAGTTGCAATTGTGGTGCAAGGGTTATTTTCGTATTATAGTAATTAGTGCAACATAATAATAACGTACAGGTTATGCTGTAGTTATGTTACACTGCATTATAAGAAGCCTAAAACATAGCCTATATACGCACAACTACTTTATAGCTAGAAACGTACTCACAACTGCGTTATAGCTAGAAATGTATGAAGTTGTCTATTGTGTATTTTCTTTATATTTATCTTTATATTTATTTATTTATATTTAACCACACAGGTAGGCCTAATATTATGTTTATAATGAGCTAATCTTATGTCTCAAATACGAAAACAGCCCCTTGAACTGAGATCAGCTAGTTTGATCAGAGAAATTTCTCCAGTCAAAATTGATCCTAGTTCAGTGCGAATTGATCTCAGATTAGCGTTTATACAACAGAAATTTCCGAGTTCAGCGTGAACTGAGATCAGTTTAGTCTCTGATCCGAGATCAAACTGTTTATACAATTGGCCCTCAGTCTTTCAAGTGCCTTTTTTCCTGCCTATTTTAACGAAAATAAATCCTGAACTTCTGGGCTATCTTTATAATCATGAATGATGGTAGACAGAAGTTAAGTGGCAGTGAATATAAGAAGAGGAGAAAAGAGAGAAAGCAAAAGTTAAGTAGTATCACAGCCATTTCATAAAATATGGGAATTTTTCCCTCAAAGAGAGGTTATAAAATTATTGTAATTGGGTGGTCAAAAATAAGTTTAAAACCTCAAATTCTCTGAATTTTAAGGACTTAGGTGTATTTGAAGTGGTTTCATGTGTAAAATCTGCCGATTTACTTATTTATTGCATTGAGTTACTTTTTTTTGCCATTTTTAGCATGATTTTAACACTCTTTAATACCAAGTAGTCAAGAGTAATCAGCTATGTCAATTTTCATTTGAGAAAATATACATCTTAAGGCACAATTTGGTATAAGATTAACTTAAAAAAATATGTGTGGTTAATTACTATGTAAAATAACAAACAAGGGAATTTTTGTCCCACCCGTAACAGTGATAGTTTTGTTAAATTATTATTGATGAGTTAAATAAATGTTCTGACAACCTGGAAACAGTTTATAATTTGTATTTAATCCCTCATACCTTCATTAATAACAACATTAAGACCCCAACAGTAATAGCAGAACAGAAAATTAGCTTTTGTTTTGCATCATTAAAATCATTGTCCAAATTAGGCTATGTCCCACCCGTAACAGATTTTGAAAAACAAATTTAAAATATTTAAAATAAATTTTAAATAATGCTTTGCATGTAGGGTGGAGGAGAAAGCATTGTAAATTTTACAGAATGTGAAGAACCAATTCTAGTTTATTATTTATGATATGTAATAAACAAAAATAGTTTTTATAATTTGCTAGAATGTCCCACCCGTAATTATGAAATGGCTGATCAGAGACAAGAAAACTGGACGTTTTTTAAAAGTAAGTTACCTGAAATGAATCGCAGAAAAGGGTCTTATGAAAACCTCTTTAAAGAATTCCATTTTCTCAAAACAATGCACATAATTTGTGAAAAAGACTAACTTTTTGACCGATATCGAACCTGGATTTGTAAATATGAGTCTGCATTTCCTCGCACACCTGAAATCAAGTGAACTGGGAGTTACTTCATTCATACAAATTTCACAACAATTTTGATAAGATGTCCTTCAATGTAATATCCTAATTTGGACACTTCTGTTACAATTTTTCTGTGTAAGATGGCAACAAATTATCCAGCTGAATGATCATTTTCCACTTTTAAAAGGTTGAAGATTTACCATATACCATATAACGACTGAAGAAAGGCTTAGCAACTTAACAGTGATGACACATAGGCACTTTGTCAAGCGAGGAGCAAGGCGTAGAACATTCTAGGATAAATTGGACGAGTCATAAAGCAAATATTACCAATCTATGAAAATATAATATAGTTCCCAGTACAATGCATGCTGCTTATTGTGATCACTTCGGGATGCAGCTAGTCTTATAATATTAACCGACTGATAACAGCAGCCGAAAAATTTAACAAAAACAGAATTAAAAGCTTTTTATTCATACATACAAGAAACCAATCATAATAGCCAGCAAACAACTGTTTTCACAATCAATAAAAAGTTTTTGTTTCTGTTTTCCCTTTGGAGTCCATTAACCAATATTTCATACTCGTAGTGTTTTTTGGAAGTTTGAACACCGCTTAGCAAAACATCTAACGCCTGTCTGTTCAAGTCTGACCTTCACAAATCAAAAGCAACAGCTAAAGTGAGGGGTGAAACATGTTTTATTGATTAAAAGAAAAAGTTAGGAAATGCCACCCCCTCAAACAGGTCTTCCTATGAGCTGGGAACATACCCTTACTTCTAATACAACACAATACAGTTGAATTAGAAACGAAGTCCTTAATAATAAAATTTTGAATGATGTACAGTACTTGGAAATAAAGCTGCAAAACAGAAAATTTGATAACATAAACCAAATCTTTGATCACAATAAACAGCATTTCTTCAATGTATGAGTGAGTATTAATCCATACAGGACTTCATAAAAGTGATAACATTATCCGCAATTACATTAAGCCGCTTTCACTGTATAGGCTATCTGTATCTATAGAGAACAGTTATAACTCATAAACATGTTTTTTATGAAAGGCGGCATTTACTGTCTGCCTAGGGATGGGAAATTTCTTGATATGCCACTGAGAATATTACGGTTTTTAGATTTTTAATACAATCTATGATAGATTACAGGGACTATTCCACTCATGTGCCATGTGTCCGATATAGACCAATCACGTTTAGCAATTCTTCGATATAGACCAATCATGATCGTTTATCTTATAATACGCTATCTTGGATCATAAGAAAGCAATTTTATCTGATAAAACATCAGCTAGTTACTGGACACGCAAGGCATCAATGTGCGGTGATTAATATGTCACATGCTGCGAATGAACAGAATGAAAGGATGTTATTTCATTCAAAATAACTTTTTTGAAAATTGAAATAATATAAATGTCCACTGATTAAAAACACAATTTCGATTTGGTGCAAGGCAGTTACTGTGCTTTTATAACATTTTGATGTAAGGAACTGTGATGACTCCATGTTGTGGTATGAACTGTTGGTAGGATTGGGAACTCTGATCAATTCTTAGGCTGTTGATATACTGTACCTAAACTAGTAATGATTAAAATTATTATACTATTTATTTTTATTGATGTTATCAATATATAGGCTAATATTTATTAGTTGCTATAGTATGACACAATTTTACATGACTTTATCTAGAGTTTAAAATTCTATAATTTTAAAAATAATTATAGGCATATTGCTAACCATACAAACTACAGTCCTTTCAGTAATTTATGACAAGATTTTACATGACTTATCCAGGATGAAGTTAAATAATTATATTACTAACCATACTCGTTACTTCCAGTAATATATGATATCAATGTAATATAAAATATTAGTTAGTTTGGTGTGACAAGACAATACATTATGTTATCCAGAATAAAGACTTTTAACAGTTAAAATAATTATTATTTTACTAAGTCCCTATAGCCTACACTACTTCCAGTAATTCATAGAATCACTGTACTATAAAGCCTCATGGCTAACTCACTCACTGACGTAATATTTTGCCCACTTCAAGGTGGGCCTGAAACTTGAAATTTGGCAAACTTATAGCATTTAGCCTGTAACCGAAGGGATAATTGCAAAAGGTATTTTATATATTTTTTTACACCTGAAAAAAAAAATTAAAGTCGTTCCACCATTTTTAGTAGGTCTAATGTGGCTAAACTTAATTCTACGGCAGTGTAAATATACAAACTCTATCTCTGATACAGTGTCGGTTCATGAAACAGCTTTTTCCAAGAACCTTCCTGGAGGTTTGGGGGCAGAGCCCAGAACAAGTAAAGCGAGTCTATTTATAAAGTTGTGACTGGAGGTCAGTAGGATATAGGTATTTCTATTTCCTGCAGTTATGGAATCAATATACAAAATAATGATTAGTAACATAATATTATTACAATCTCTAAATATATAAGAGGCTATGTCCTGATTGACTTAATGACTGACTGACAGAGAATCAACGTAGAGCCTAAACTATAATAAGGTAGAGATTTGGAATTTTGAAAGTAACTTCGTTTCATAATGTAAGTGCACACTAAGAAAGTATTTTGGAAAATTTTGATTTTAAATACGAAATACCTTTTACACAGAATTACCAAATCCAAATCAAATCCCATGTACAGTTCTCATGACAACAGTGTATTGTTCAAAGTGTTCACATGTAGCTTTGGAAGTAAATGATATGAACTTTGACAAATTAGAGAAGCTATTGATAGAATTCATTGGTGTAAATAAATACTGAAGAATGAAATCCACAAAAATAATGCACATTGTGATGCAGTCACATAACTTTCTTTGCCCTGGACATTTTGAAGCAAAATAAGCATTATAAAAAATTATGAAAGGGGTAAAGCATCCTCTATTGTACTAGCATAATAAAATATTTTATGATCAGTTGATCATGGTTATTTAACAATGCAATGTAGCCTACTGCACTTTAGACCTTGGACCATCGGTGTGCCGGAATTACTAAAGTGCTGGTAGTGAAATGTAGCACAGAAGTGGCTATGGATATATTTGGTACTTGTTTAGATTTCTTCTGTCGAGGCCATTCTTTTGACTGCAAAAACTACTTCTCTGTGATTGAACTTTTTATAATTAACCTACCACTGTCATTTCAGTCCAGGAAATCACAGCAAACAGCACTCACCTGAGTAAATTGCAAATAAAATAAGCATCAGAGGCTTGGAGTCCATGTTGGCCCTTTTCGAGCAATTTGCCTAGGCAGAAGTTTAAAAAAATATTTTTTTGAAAAGATGTTCCAATACTGCATTAACTTCTTCCTCTTTTTATAGGCCTGTGGCTACATTATCGTGATGTTTTATGAGCCTTTTCCCTGATGGCTCATGGGGGGGGGGGGGTGCCTTATCATCTGCTAGATCAACGTTTCTCAACCTTTTTGAAACGAAGGACCTGTAAAATGTCTAAAAAATTTACGGACCCCTAATTTTACATCCCATTTTTAAAAATAGGCTGTATGTAGGCCTATATTCTTAATATCTGGGGTATTACTTATAGGACATTATAACGAAATAAATCTAAGTACTTTTTTTTTTTTAATTCGATGGAAACACGGTTATTGAATTGGAGTAAACTATTTACAGTAAAATTATATTTTGAACAGACTTTAATATTTATTACCAACTTGATAATATAATTAGGAATTATGTTATTACTCACTTTTAATGAGACAGTTGAGCTTGTCGCCTCTTGCACTGTTCCTGGATATCTGGCTCAATATTAGCCAAATTTAGTCAAAGATCAGCAGATACATTAAGTCGGTTTCTGTATTTTGTTTTTAGTTGAACGAGCAATGAAAGTCCCTTCTCACAAACATTAGGTTGTTGAAAACTGCATGACGATTTTCAATGCTTCTTCAGATAATTCTGGAAATTCACTTCTTACTGAAATTTGTTTGTTTTACATTGAATGAAAGAGGGTACCATAGACGTCAGTGAATCAGGAGTTTCAGACTGTGGTTCGTAACTGCTAAAGTAAGGAAACTTGCAATAGGATCTGTATTTTCGAAGATTTTAAAAACTTTGACATCTAGTGTCCAATTTATGTGAAAAATTTTTACTTCTTTACTTTCCACTTGCTTTACTGATATTTTTAAAATAATGTCTGCGTACCATCTGCACCATCTTCGTGAACCACCAGTGGTGCGCAGACCATAGGTTGAGAAACGCTGTGCTAGATGCATTGACTGACAAGACAAATACTGCATTCCTATTTATTTATTATTGATATCTTGTTGATGTACTTTCTCTGCCTGTCCCATAGGTACTATAGGTAGAAGTAGGCTATTGTGTTTGTTCTTGAAATTAGAAGTTAAGTTTTTAACACAAATACATGTTTTGAATCCAAAACTAGGCTACTATTTTTAGAGATGTACATATGTGGCTGTGAACAGCCTTGCTCCAGAATGAAAAATTGCATGAAAACATTCTGTATTTGGCTTAGGTACCTTCTGGGGATGTGACAGAAAGACTGGCGATGACTTCTCTTACCTTTAATGGCACTTTACTTGAAGAAATTTAGTTTTTTCGCAATTTTTTTCGAAAACTATATGTGGTGCTTATACCAAAGCTAAAACATTTGTTTGAAACATTTTTTTTTTTTTTTAAATTCTCAGAAGGTTAGTTATAATATAACTAACTATAACTAAACTATACCTAAACTCAGTCTTGTCTTGAGAACAATAAAGCTTTGCATCAGGTTGAAACAACTGAATACACACACTTTGTAGTACAGTCTCTTATTCTATATCAGAATGTGAAGTGGCGATGCTTAGAGTAAAGAAAGTTGTGTGAGTGCATTAATAAGATTTTTTTGAGTTATGCATTTTTGGGAATGCAAAGTGATGTAACAACACTCTTCATTTTTGCAATCACCTACAACTTTTGCCAGAATGAACTTCATAAATAAAGCATTTGATGTCCAAATTTCAAACACCATAAACATGTTATGTCAACATTAATTCCATGTTATTGGATGCAGTGCAACACGCGACTTACCTGAGACTGGTAGTAAAGGTAAAATAATATGGAATATCACAGGAGAGTTAAAGAATATTTTTTCCTGTCTTGGTTTTGATGTTATTTATTGGTGCTCTTTACTGGTGCCCAGGACCATTTAGGCAAGCTACGTAGCCATCTAGGGTGGGAAGTTTTTACAAACATTTAGGGGCAGCAACATTTAGATTTAAATTAAAGCAAGAAAAGAATTTTTAGGTTTTGAAGCCTTTTTTCAACTCCTGCCACCTGGAAAAATCTTAGAACTTTTCAATTAAATGTATTTGTTTATTTAATCCCCATACTATCTAGATATGTTATAACTAGGGTTCGGATGTTCATGACATATCATATTTTTAACTTGTCCGCCATTCTCGCCGCAAACACAAATTAAACACAAATTGCACTGTTTCCTTTTCGGACCGTTTTTATTTTGCATATAAAGTCTTATTTTGGTAATTTTTATGGTATTGGTCATATTTTGGTCATATTTGTAATTTAATCTCATATTTCAATTCTAAATTTGGTAAAGGACCACATTTATAAAGTACATGCACTAAATGGTCGAGTTAAGTTTGAAAGTCATTTAATTAATTTAATGTTTTGCCAAATTAATAGGTAACTAAATTTTAAAATTAATATAATTGTTCATAGTTATAGGGACACGCAAGATCTTCAAAATATTTGGAGCTAATGAAGCGAGCAAAGAGGAGGAAATTATTTAAAACTAGAAGTTAATTACAAGTAAAACTGTAAATCACCTGTAAAATTGTTAAAAAGTGATAGTCTAATTGAATTCATGATATGTAATAATTTAATGTAATTAAACATTTTAAATTAGAACATTTATTTTTAGAGATTATTTCTTTTATTAGGTCATATTTAGGATTTTTTAGTCATATTTAGTTATTTTTAAGGGCATATTTGCAGTCATATTTTCCACTTTTTTGGGTCATAAACATCCGAACCCTAGTTATAACTAAGCCCCGGATTTTTAGGCTTTTATAAAAGGTATTTTAGCCTTTTATTTTCGTGGAATAGCCCTTTTTAGGTTTTAAACAAATGATTTTAGCAGTCACAATAAAACCCTAATATTAGCACCAAAAATTGTATTATAATTTTGACACAGTATTCTAGATTTTTAGAAAATAAACAATCAACTATTCCTTATATCGACACTCGAAAAATAGCATAAACAGTTGAGAAATTTACCCTTTAATGGTACAGTTATTACTCCTTTTTGTAGTATTTTAATGAAAAGTCTGTAATTCAACGGACATTCCTAATTTAATTGCTATGTATAAATTTATTTTTATTAAGTCTTTCCTTAAAATGCACAAATTCTCATATTTATTTCCCTGTGCATTAATTGGAAAATCTATTTAAAAATCATGTATTTCTGCAGAAGTCCTCTAGCGCCCAGTTTTTTTTAGCAAAAGTCCTCTTTTAGTCCTTAGTTTTTCAGCAAAAGTCCTCCTTAGCCCCTTTTAGGCTCTTCAATCTGATTTAGCCCTTTGAAGGTTCTAGAAGGTTCATATATTTGGAAGCAAGAGGCATGAAACGGAAAAATATGTTAAAATGTTCTAATTAGGAAGCTGTGGAAAAAATAGGTCAAAACCTTCAAATCCAGGCCCTAGTTATAACGTCTTCATAAATACAAGCCTTTCTAAAATTAGGCCAATTCAAATCAGTTTTATTTATCTACTTACCAATACCTGGCTAGAAAATGTAAAATTCTTTGTTTAATCAAATGGTAAGAAATGGATCGATTGAAGTGGTAATTTAGGGATGCACCGAAATTATGTCTCGTCTAGGGCGTTGAAATACCTAGGTACTTGCTGGTACCCAATACCATGATGGGCATTTGATGCCCTTTCTAACTGCCTAATTTGTAT